>CM051273.1:26683747-26871247 GCA_027921565.1 Artemia sinica | reverse complement strand
ATGAAATTGAAAAACAAATATAAATGGAGTTAGAATACTTGTGAAAATGACAATTATAAAGAGTCAAAAATGATTTCAGTCACTGGGGGGTAGAGCCACCAGCTAAGTCTGACCATAGTGGAGAGACCAGCAGATATGAGTCAAAGTATATTTGTTGTCAATACACACCTGGTGCAGCAATGTTCTAAATGTATGGTAACTTCATGAACATACATTATCTACCAAAACAACTAAAAAGAATACTATAAGCCATATGGTTTCTGTTTAAAGAATGTTCACTTGCATGGATGACAGATTCAAAATTCAATTGGTTAAAACCCTGATGTCCAGTCACAGGTGCAGCCAAGGAGGAGAGGGGGCTTGTAAGGTTGGGGAGGTTCCAAGGTGTCACCTCTGCATGCCAACACCTTGGGCAATTTACCTTGTGTGTCCACATTTGTTGGCATACTGGACAACTTGTTAAGCACATTCTTTAAAACCCTCCTCCAACTTAAACCCCCCTCCAGAAAGTTGGGGGGCATGCTCCCCCCCAACTTTACTGGCATTGGGTAAAATTTTCACTGAAGGTGAAAATTTTGGCACAAATTTTGCAAAATTTAGAAAATTTTTTTGATTTCTGCAGAAAATTTGGCAGAAATGAGGTAACAATTTGGTAAAATTTACAAACATCATCCCCCCCCCCTCCAATAAAATGAGCCTCAGGACGCCCCTACTCATATTGGCCTGATAATATCAGTCAGCTGATATATTGTTTGGCCCTAGTTATAATTCTTGCTGCCACTCATCTTTTAACTGTATATTTCTTTGTTCTTTAGTTTCATTTTTGACTCTTTGTAATTGTCATTTTCACAAGTATTCTAACTCCATTTTTATCATTGGCGAAGACATTTTTTCAATTTCCTTTGTTCTAGCTGCTTGGATTAGTCATGTCACTTTTGATGGTCTAGGGTGTTCATTTTCAATTGTGCATTAACGTTTCTCATATGGTTCTCTTCATCTTGTTTCATTTGATGGTCTAGTTTGTTTATTTTAAGCTTATAGCTCTGTCCTTGGTTTGAGCTTACATTAATTTAGGTTTTTGTCCTCTAGATTTTATGAAACTGCTGAAAATGCCTTTTGAAATTTACATCACTGAATATGAATACATGAATTTACATATTTATAAGTTTTTGTCCTGTAATTTCTTCTAAAACTGTTTGAAAATGTAATTTCCTTGTGTCTTCACTTTCAATCGACATAATTGCTAAATTATTTAATCTATCCTGGTTCATTGTTGATATCAGACAGTTTTTTGTTGGTTTTAGTCTGGAAAATGATCTCTCTCCAGAAGCAACTCTAACTGGATCTGCTAAGAATACATCGCAGTTTCAAATAAAATTATTCATTTTAATGGCAGTGTGGGGCCCTTTTAAACATGGGGCCTGATAGCACCCAATCATTCTAGTCACCCTTTATCCAGCCCTGATTAAGCTTAGCTGATAGTTAGGACTATGCAAGTTGGATTGGCTGACCACAATATTGGAAAACATTGTTTTTCAACATTTAAATTTCGACAGATGTCACTATTACAGTCTAGCCTATTTAAGTACAATTGTTTCAAAAATTAGGCTAAAGCTTTAAATATGTGCCCAAGTTTAGGCTCTGCTATTGAGTAGCAGTGTATTTTAAATATTCAGCATTGTTTATGGCTAAAATATTAAAGCTACTCATGTTCATGTAAAGAAACTTGGGAAAAATTCAATAGAGTAACTATCGAATTTATAGATTGCATTCTAGTGATTTTACAGTTATTTGACTGTGGAACTGGTGATTAACTGTCCAACTGCTGGGTATCTTACCATAGATAGTTTTGTTACATCATTTGTACTGGGGTAACATTCTTGTCTATGCTCTCTATTGAAGGAAACACTATATAAAAATAGTGCCCTTTGATTCCTCAATCAACATACTTTCATAATTGAGTCCTTACTGCCATAACAATTACACCCCATTCTCTTCAATAATGTTAAGGCAAGAAACATACTGTAATAATAAAATAGCTGTACCATTTCATTCCCCTAAATCAATTAAACATAAACCAAAAATTATCACAGATATGGGTGGGGCTGTCACTTCAGCAGCCTAAAAGCTAGTGGTTTATATTATAATCAGTGTTGTTACTAGCCAAAATGTTTGGGGGGAGGCAGCTAGAGATTTTACCAACTGGCTGGTCTTTTATACTGACTGTTTTTTTGTCAATAATTAGCATAATGTCTATGTAAAATCACTGCACAAGTCAGTAAAACTGTGGCATTTACCAACCAAGATTTAGGTTTCAGCACTTATCATGTCACTATTTTAATGCTGTTTATTTAACTCAATGGAAAATTGTGGCACCATCCATAAAATCATGACAGCAGTTGGTAAAACTGCTGCGTTTACCAACCAAGTTCAAAATTTCTGTAGATGACATGTCAGTATTCTCGTGGTCTTTTTTGAACTGAACAAAGAATTTTAGCGGCGTCGGAAAAATCGTAGTGCTTTGTGCCATGATTTTACCAGCTTCTTTTTTTTACCAATTGACCAAAAACATTGGTGGGGGGTGTGAATTTATTGCTAGACTATGATTCTGACAAGAACTTTTGGCTTAAACATTGTTTCAAATCATCTGGTTCAAGTAGACTACTTGTATAATTTAGGGTCCATGCCCTTTATCTGCTTGGATCATGCTACCCATGGAGGCATGTTTCTTAGACCTTAAAATTATTCTGGTTAATATGGCTATGTTGAAATTTCTGCCCTATCCCACACAGGACTGTAGGGGCATTAAAAGGTGCTGATTGCCCTCCTATTAGTTTTGGTGCTTAAAAAGGATGCCATAAATTTTAATTCATGACTAAATGAGCTATTTCCCATCTTTCAGCAGTTATCCATTTTATATGATGGTGCTGGGGAAAAGATAAATAATATGTAGAGGAACCTGGAAGGTTCCTCTTTACTAAGTTATTGTGATATTGTTTACTGTGAAGGGTAGTCCAAGATCTGGCCCCAGCTCTAGAGGAGGTTAAGTTGTGTAGGTCAGATTTTTCAACATCCTTTTTGTGCCTTAATTTGGGCTGTAGATCCATTCCTGGAAGCTTAATTAACATTGCACATAAAAACTTTCAAGTTAGAAAAAAATTTGTTGGGTCACATTTTTACCAAGCTTTTAGTGCAGTGGAAATAAGATTGAATTTGTCTTGTAGAATAAGCCAATAGTTTGATTCAAGCTCGATTCAGCAGTACTAATTGGCTCAATTTTGCTTTCCCGAAATTCCAGTTAAAAATAATAAATTAGAAAATGCTCTTTAAATAGGCAAATATTTTTTGAAATCTCAAGCATAAGGGTTCAGAGTCCTGGAAGGTTTTATCATAAATTGCCTGTTTTTATGCTTTGAAACAGGCAATTTATAGGGAAACTATTAATCATAACTGTGATGAAGCCAAATTATGAATTTTTTTTTTCAGATACCATAAAAAGTTTCTTTTTATTTCATATTTAGCCTATATAAAAATTACTGAGTATAATAAAAAAATAAATTATTTATTAGAACTAGTTATTATTTTTTGAAGGGAGTAGGGTCTTTTACAGAAGGGAAGCCAAAATTGGATATGAACCTGCAGTTTCGAAATAAAATGCAACAAAGAGTTCCTCAGAAAAATATTCTGGATGGAGGGAAGTATATTAAGCTTATAAGAACCATAAGGTTTTTGTGCAAGATTCCATATTTATTTAAACACCAAAAGACTTTATACTTTTTGTAAATTTTGCCCCCCCCCATGCCTCCCTTGTCCTTTCCTATAGGCTAATTTAGTCTATGCTCTTGCGTCTTTCAATCAATTTGTATGAATTATATTGAAATCAAATCTTTTGTGGCTAAGATTCATAGTTTAAAATCTTACAACCATGAAGGATGGTTGTACATGGTGATTTTTTAAATGGGATAGTTAATTTTCTTAGTGGAAGGACTCAGTGTGTCGTGATGGATGGAGTTACATCTAAAATTGAATATATTTCGACTGGAATACCCCAGGGTTCCGTTTTGGGCCCTTTGTTGTTTTTGGTTTATATTAATGAACTTTGTAGAGCTTCAAGTAATGTGTCTTGTTCTTTAGACCTTGATACTTATAGTACTAAAGGAATTCTACCATATTTTGCTGATGATGCCCATTTTACTGTAGCTGCTAGAACTGAAAATGAGTTGATGACTATATTGAAACAAGGTATTTCTTCGATTGAAAAGTGGATGCGAGTAAATAAATTGAAACTGAATCATAATAAGTCGAATTTTTTTATATATGGTAGAATTACTGGACATTATCCATGGATTAATAGGATAGAAGTAGGGCACCATACTATTGTAAGGTGTTATAATTGATGAAAGCCTTATTTTTAAAGACCATATTGCATCTGTTAGCATCAAATTGTCTTGTAATATTGGTATTATGCGTAAACTTAGGTATCCTTTTCTGTGTGAAATTCTGAGAATGTTGTATTTTTCTATGGTTCACCCATATCTCATTTACTGTTGTATGGTTTGGTCGAAAACATTCATAACTCACCTCCATCTGCTCTGTGTAATGCAGAATATGGCAATTAGAGTTCTGCATGGTAATCAAATTGACCTATCTGTATTGGTGAGGCATCTTTACCGCGAGTATAAAATTCTACCATTGGCAGAAATATGCGTATTCTATAATGCTCTGTTTATGTTTAAATATTTAGCTTCGGAGTTACCATCATGTTTTTCAGGAATGTTTAGTCTTGCGTCTACTATTCACGATCATTTGACACAATCATCTCAGTTGGTGCGAAGACCAGCTATGGTCACGTCTAGGTCTAGGTTTCCAATTCGCCATGTTGTTCCGTTAGTTTGGGAGAGTTTGCCAGAGGATTTGAGGAATGTTGGGGGTTTGCAGGAATTTCGTAAGTTGCTAAAGAACCATTGTTTTGATGTGTATATTTTGAATGGATTATTCTATGCCACTTAAGTTATGTTTTTGAGGAGGGTTTAGTTGCAGCTGAATATGATTATAATTATTATAATTTTGTTGGGTGTTGTTTCAAGGTTTGTTGGTTTTCAGGTCTGGTAAGTTGAGCTCTAATTATGTTTGTTTTTTTTTTTTTTTTTTTTTTTTTTTTTTTTTTTTTTTTTTTTTTGACTTATTAGGAGGGTTTTCTCCTGCATAAGCATGTTTTAGGGAATCGATGATGTATACTTTTTTTTTAAATAAACCCAATGTTACAAGTTTATCTAATCCTATAGTTTACACCTTTTTAGACCTAATTGGTAATTGGCATATTCATTGCTTACTTACTAAATATAGATGACCAAAAGAATCTTGACGGACTCAAAAGAATGGTGATAATTGGAATTGATGGGTGTAAAAATTTCGATGATCCATTGCACTATTGAAAACCAAAGATCCGTCTATCCAATCAAACCAGCATAAATATGGTGATGTAAAGGCTACTAAAGTCTGATTCCTTTTACTAAATTACACTGGTGCTTGAAAGGGCTGGAAGAACTAGAGGCCATAGTCGGAAGCATGTTTGCTGGAGGGCTGATTCAAGGGTTCAGATTTTTTTTTTTTTATAATTGTTTAGGCTCTGGACTAAGTGAGAAATGTCTGCTTTGAGCTAGAATACTTTCAAATATGTAGCGGATAATATATACCCCTTGAAGCTGTAACTTGGAGAATATGATCTAGCTTAGCTTGTCATCACTGTTTAGCACTTACACAATTTAGGTTTTGCTGGCAGGTTAGAGTAAAGGCATCAAGGATTTGACAGAGCAATTTTGGGACCACTGTCGAAATTTTACTTCAAATTAGGATAACTCTGCTTAGTGGGGACTTGGAACACCATCTCTAGAAGCCTTTGTTATATTTTGTCAATGCAAAGCGCGGGCACTATATCCAATGCATTCAGATGTGAAAAGAATATTCAACTCAAACAGTTTCCTGTTTTTGACGGAAAATGAGCTCCCAATAATTTTTAGCCATATAATGTTCAAACTGTCAGTGAAAATATAGGTGACTCTTTCAAAACTTCACTGAACATGTAAAAGAGATGAGAAACAATTGGTGTCAAAATTCAAGGGTCCTCTGACAAAAACATAGTTGTCGAATTTACGGGTACTTTCTCAACAATAAGAGGTTTTTATGATTATTATTTTTAATAAAATTGAACATGAATAAAACATTAAAAAGAAGTTGTTTTTTATCCTAGTTTTACTGGTTTTATGCTAGATTTTTCCATCATTGGGGGAACTGCCGCTTGGCCTCATGCTATGTTCATATTTTTAAGAATTGACTTGGTTGATCACAAGAGCCTAATTCATCTATCACTGAATTTGAAGTACACCCTCTCTTAGTAAATTTTGTACTTGTTTTCTTTCAAATAGATCTCAAGCTGTAAAATACGTAATATTCTCTCTGAACCCTTCCCAAATTAGCGTGGAATTCCTATCCCACCCAAAATGCTAATGAAACATGTTAAACTCCTTGGTGTCACAAACTTCTAATAATATTAAGTAGGACATGTACTAAAATATTTCAAGGTGGATTAAACTTGTAGATTAACTTTGAAATGGCCAAATGTTGACAACACTTTAACTGTGAACAGCAAAGAAATCTTTGCTTGACCATTAAAGCTGAGACAAAGTGGCCTACTCTAGGTAGCATTTATAAAGAGACCTATGTCACACTATTATATCACACAATATATTAAAGAGACCTAGGTCACACGATTGCACTCCGTATGATTATCCAATTTCGTCCCTATGCTTGAGACAACTTTTTAGTTTTTTGCTTTCACATTTACACATTTCAAAATGTTGAAAAGAAACGATGAAATAAAGTAAAAAGAATAGGCATGTCGAGTCCACCAGGATCTGCCCACAAGTATTCCCCAAGTATTTCGGCACGTGTCGAATATGGTTCCAACTTACGTCGAAAACAGGTAACTTTTTCGTTCTGTCGAATTTGTAGGTGAAAACGCTCCAATTTAAGAAAATCGGAGTTTTGTACCCTTTTCTGGTAAAACTTCTAACCAAACAGTTAGATTCGTAGATATTTTTTCTACCTACTGAAACCCTTTTGAAATCAAAAGTTTTTAATTAAGCCTTCTGGAGTAGAAAAAGTGCTTTTTTACAAAATTGTCAAATCATTGGTGCCTTTACCCTATGGTACTTAAGTTATCTTCTGAAGCTATAAGTGATTGTTTAGTACTCATTTATATAGAACGATTGTGTGTTTAGGAGATTTCGTAAACAATTTAAAGATATCCGAACTGTAAAGTTTCCATCTTTTCACAGAAGTATGAGTTTGTCTTTCCCAGTTGTGAATCATGATGTAGTTGTACCAGTTCTACCGTTTCAGTTTGGGAAGTTAAAGAATCTGGGACCAGACTTGGCAAAGAAGGTTTTACCCCTGACCAGTTTTGTCATAAGTAAGTTTACAACATACAATTTTTTTTTGAAACATCTAGGCCTACATTTACATTATGACACATATATTGGTACACCTTTAATGGCAGGTAGTTTTACTTTCAATAGTCTATCCGAATTGATGAGGGAAAAGGTGTTGCAAATTTTCCTTCAAAGTTCAAATTCTTACAATGTTAGTACACTTACTGATTTGTTTATATTTATTGTTATGTTCAATGGGATCTATTTTCAGTCTCACAATACCTTAGCTAAATACATGCGCCTACATATGTTTGTGTACTTATAATTTAAGTTCTAGTCTTTTGAGCCAAAAAATTCACAACAAGAATAGAATCAAAATATTTTAAAGCAGTAAATTCTCCTCTTTTTAGTGTATGTTTTATCTAAATGCAAAATGGCTGTTATAATTTGCCATATGCCAAGTTTGTTTTTCATAGTAGTTAGGGCATTGTTTCTTATAAGAGTCCTTGGGGTAAGCGGGGAGGAGTGGGGTGCCTTGCACCCAGACCTTCTTCCCTGCTCCATACATATGTCTCAGCCATACATGAAGCTGGTATTTGATGAAGGTGAACTTTAAAATGATGTCATAAAAGCATAGAAAGTCTGATCAAAATATTCCTTCTTCTCTCAAATATTCAAGAGTTCATCAAATATTGAACATAAAAACATATTGAATCTTGTCTGATGTACAACTATTAGCTATTGCTGTCTGATAGCAGACATATAGTTCCATGAAAATGAACTGCCCCAAGAAAATTTTACAGTGCAACAACCATAATGATATACAAACTCTTAATGGATATGTTCAAATAGAGTGCAAGGATGTTTTAGTTGCTAAGCAATTAAGGAAGGACCAAGATCATTCTTGGATGCCCTAACTAATGCAGGAGAGTATATTAATAACTGACAATTTATATTAGTAACAGAGAAATTTAGTATTTCATTTCTAAAAAGCACTTTTTGTCAATGACAAAAGAATCAAATTGCACATACAATGTAAAGCCTGAACCAAAATTATTGAACATCTGATGTTTGACTGGATCTTGTAACTGGAAGTACCCATCATCTTAACAAAAGAAGCTAAATAGCGGCACATAAACCTGATTTTCAGTATGTTACCTATGCAGATCTATCCAGTAATTAATTTAAAAAACTTTTTCCACAAAGTAAGTTTTTCAAAGAAAAGTAAAGAACTCTATTAAACAAAAAATGAGAAAAATAAAATAAAATAATCTACAAAGCGTGAAACTACCACAAATCAGCATCTATAAATAAATGAAACCCAAAACGAACAGAAATATCAATAAATAACCAAGTCAAACTCAAAACGCGCAGAAGTCAACATAAGTTGGGCTCAAAACCCCTATGCCTTCCCAAGGCCAGAACATAATTTGCACTTTACTGAAAAAATATAAATGTTTTTACTTTTATAACTTTAATAAATCAAATAATATTAACATTTTGATTACTAAATATCAGTATGTGTATATTAAACTGACAATGCAAGTTCATTTGTTTTTTTTCAGTAAAGTGCAAATTATGTTCTGGCCTTGGTAAGGCATAGGGGTTTTGAGCCCAACTTATGTTAATTTCTGCTCGTTTTGAGCTTGACTTGGTTATTTATAGTAATTTCTGTTCGTTTTGGGTTTCATTTATTTATCGATGCTGATTTGTGGTAGTTTCACGCTTTGTAGATTATTTGATTTTATTTTTGCTCATTTTTTGTTTAATGGAGTTCTTTTCTTTTCTTTGAAAAACTTATTTTGTGGAAAAAGGTTTTTTGGTTAACTTCTGTCCGTTTCATATTGACAAAATTTTTTCAAGGAAAAAGAAAATAATACTTTAAATCTTTTCGTTTTTAAGAATTTATAATTTGGCCTGCTATTTGCATGCTGGAGAAAAATTCTCAGCAATTTTTAACAACATACACCCTTTTAAAAATTTGGACACAAATAGTAGTGTTCAATTTAGTTTCATACCTCCTCTAGTTGACCTGGAATGGAAAACTTGATACCCTTCGTAAAAAACTTGTTTACTTTCTTTGATAGCTTGGATACACTTACGCTATTTTGATTTGGTTAACTTTTAAGAGCCGAAATAGCCCCGAAAGTTTGAACATAATACCCTCAGTATTTCTTGGGATTAATTAAAAAACTTTTTCCACAAAATGAGTTTTTCAAAGGAAAGTAAAGAACTCCATTAAACATAAAATGAGCAAAAATAAAATATATAATCTACCAAGCTCGAAACTACCACAAATCAGCATCGATAAATAAATGAAACCCAAAACGAACAGAAATTAAAATAAATAACCGAGTCAAACTCAAAACGAGCAGAAATTAACATAAGTTGGGAGCAAAACCCCTATGCCTTCCCAAAGCCACAACAAAATTTGCACTTTACTGAAAAAAAACAAATGAATGTGCATTGTCAGTTTATACATATACTGATATTTAGTAATCAAAATGTTACAATTATTTGATTTATTAAAGTTATAAAAGTAAAAATATTTATATTTTTTTTTCAGTAAAGTGCATATTTTGTTCTGGCCTTGGGAAGGCATAGGGGTTTTGCGCCCAACTTATGTTAATTTCTGCTCGTTTTGAGCTTGACTTGGTTATTTATCGTAATTTCTGTTCGTTTTGGGTTTCATTTATTTATCGATGCTGATTTGTGGTAGTTTCGAGCTTGGTAGATTATTATATTTTATTTATGCTCATTTTATGTTTAATGGAGTTCTTTACTTTTCTTTGAAAAACTTATTTTGTGGAAAAAGTTTTTTTTAATTAATCTCTGTTCGTTTTGTATTGACATAGTCTTTTCAGGGAAAAAGAAAGTAACACTTTAAATCTTTTCGTTTTTTAAGACTTTATAGTTTGGCCTGCTGTTTGTATGCTGGAGAAAAATTTTCAGCTATTTTTAACAACATAGGCATACACCCTTTTAAAAATCTGGACACAAATAGTACTGTTTAACTTAGTTTCATACCTCCTCTAGTTGACCTGAAATTGAAAACTTAATACCATTTGCAAAAAAAATCTATTTACTTTCTTTGATAGCTTTGATACACTTACACTTTTTTGATTTGGTTAAATTTTAAGAGCAGAAGTAGCCTCGAAAGTTTGAACATAATATCCTCAGTCGTTCTTGGGATACTGCTGAGATGCCTTATTGGGAATTAGCATTATCACAGTGCATTTTGATTTAATCTTGAGGCAACATTTAGTTTTTAAACATAATGGGCAAATGGGAGGGTGGGAGTGGAAGGGGGATTAGTAGCCCTCTAATCACTTTGGACTATTAAAAAAGGCATCAGCCCTTTCTATTTTCAATCGAATGAGCCCCTTTCGAAGTTCCCACGACAACTCCTTCGATACGAAGTGCCCTGGTCTAAACAACAACAAGAACAAAAAATATTACTAATCGCTTACGACTATTAAAAAGGGCACTAGCCCGTTGAATTTCCAATCGAATGAGCTTTTTTTGAAGTTTCTACGACAACGCCTTCTATAAAAACATTATATGCCCCCTGGGCATAACTTAAAACCCTTGCCCTGAGGGTTGTGGGGGAGTGTCCTCCTCAAAAACATATTTTCTATCTGTAAACCAACCACGCTGAACAAAATGGCTATCTCAAAATTTTGATTGGATGTGTTTGGGTGAATGATGGACGTGGGGGGGGGGAGGAGGGGCTAGTTGCCCTCCAATCACTTTCAACTGTTAAAAAGGGCACTAGCCCTTTGAATTTCCAATCAAATGAGCCCCTTTTGAAATTTTCATGACAACGCCTTCTATAAAAACCTTATATACCCCAGGATATAACTTAAAACCCTTGGCCTGAGGGTTGTTGGGGAGTGTCCTCCTCAAAAAAGTATTTTCTATGTGGAAATCAACTACGCCGAACAAAATTGCCATCTCAAAATTTTAATTGGATGTTTTTGGGAGAATGATGGGTGTGGGGGAGGGGCTAGTTCCCCTCCAATCACTTTCAACTATTAAGAAGGGAACTAGCCCTTTGAATTTCCAATCGAATGAGCCTGTTTTGAAGTTTCTACGACAACGCCTTCTATAAAAACCTTATATGCCCCCAGGGCATAACTTAAAACCCTTGCCCTGAGGGTTTTGGGGGAGTGTCCTCCTCAAAAACATATTTTCTATCTGTAAACCAACCACGCTGAACAAAATGGCTATCTCAAAATTTTGATTGGATGTGTTTGGGTGAATGATGGACGTGGGGGGGGGGCTAGTTGCCCTCCAATCACTTTCAACTGTTAAAAGGGCACTAGCCCTTTGAATTTCAATCAAATGAGCCCCTTTTGAAATTTTCATGACAACGCCTTCTATAAAAACCTTATATACCCCAGGATATAACTTAAAACCCTTGGCCTGAGGGTTGTTGGGGAGTGTCCTCCTCAAAAAAGTATTTTCTATGTGGAAATCAACTACGCCGAACAAAATTGCCATCTCAAAATTTTAATTGGATGTTTTTGGGAGAATGATGGGTGTAGGGGAGGGGCTAGTTCCCCTCCAATCACTTTCGACTATTAAGAATGGAACTAGCCCTTTGAATTTCCAATCGAATGAGCCTGTTTTGAAGTTTCTACGACAACGCCTTCTATAAAAACCTTATATGCCCCCAGGGCATAACTTAAAACCCTTGCCCTGAGGGTTTTGGGGGAGTGTCCTCCTCAAAAACATATTTTCTATCTGTAAACCAACCACGCTGAACAAAATGGCTATCTCAAAATTTTGATTGGATGTATTTGGGGGAATGATGGGCGTGGGGGGACTACTTGCCCTCCAATCACTTTCGTCTGTTAAAAAGGGTACTAGCCCTTTGAATTTCCAATCGAATGAGCCTGTTTTGAAGTTTCTACGACAACGCCTTCTATAAATACCTTATATGCCCCCGGGGCATAAGTTAAAACCCTTGCCCTGAGCGTTGTGGGGGAGTGTCCTCCTCAAAAACATATTTTCTATCTGGAAATCAACTACGCTGAACAAAATGGCTATCTAAAAATTTTGATTGGATGTATTTGGGGAATGATGGGCGTGGGAGGGGGGGGGGCTAGTTGCCCTCCAATCGCTTTTGACTATTAAAAAGGGTACTAGCCCTTTGAATTTCCAATTAAATGAGCCTGTTTTGAAGTTTCTACGACAACACCTTCTATAAAAACCTTATATGCCCTCAGGGCATAACTTAAAACCCTTGCCCTGAGGGTTGTGGGGGAGTGTCCTCACGACAACACGTTCATAAAAACCTTATATGCCCCCAGGGCATAACTTACAACCCTTGCCCTGAGGGCTGTGTGGGGGTTGTCATCCTCAAAGACCTAATTTCCAGAACTTTCAACTACGTTGAACGAAATGGCTATCTTAAAATTTTGATTGAATGTGTTTGGGGAAAGGTGGGCGTGAGAGGTGGGTTAGTTGCCCTCCAATCACTTTCGACTATTAAAAAGGGTACTAGCCCTTTGAATTTCCAATCGAATGAGCCTGTTTTGAAGTTTCTACGACAACACCTTCTATAAAAACCTTATATGCCCCCGGGGCATAACTTAAAACCCTTACCCTGAGGGTTGTGGGGGAGTGTCCTCCTCAAAAACATAATTTCTATCTGGAAATCAACTACGCTGAACAAAATGGCTATCTCAAAAATTTTGATTGGATTTGTTTGGGGGAATGATCCGCGTGGGGGGGGGGGGCTAGTTGCCCTCCAATCGCTTTCGACTATTAAAAAGGGCACTAGCCCGTTGAATTTCCAATCGAATGAACTTTTTTGAAGTTTCTACGACAACGTCTTCTATAAAAAACATTAAATGCCCCCTGGGCATATCTTAAAACCCTTGCCCTGAGGGTTGTGGGGGAGTGTCCTCCTCAAAAACATATTTTCTATCTGGAAATCAACTACGCTGAACAAAATGGCTATCTAAAAACTTTGATTGGATGTATTTGGGGAATGATGGGCGTGGGAGGGGGGGCTAGTTGCCCTCCAATCGCTTTCGACTATTAAAAAGGGTACTAGCCCTTTGAATTTCCAATTAAATGAGCCTGTTTTGAAGTTTCTACGACAACACCTTTTATAAAAACCTTATATGCCCTCAGGGCATAACTTAAAACCCTTGCCCTGAGGGTTGTGGGGGGGGGTGTCCTCCTCAAAAATATATTTTCTATCTAGAAATCAACTACGCTGAACAAAATGGCTATCTCAAAATTTTGATTGGATGTGTTTCGGGGAATGATAGGCGTGGAGGGGGCTAGTTGCCATCCACTCACTTTTGACCATTAAAAAGGACACTAGCCACTCCAATTTCCAATCGAGTGAGCTCTTTTCGAAGTTTCTACGACGACTCTTTCGATACGAAGTGCCCGGATGCGGAGAAAAAAAACCCAAAAAACAACACATTGTGCCCACATCGTTCTTTACTTGGGCAGCGCTATCGCGCTGCCTATGAAAAGGTAGGCGTGAAAGGGGGGTTAGTTACCGTCCAATCACTTCCAACTATAAAAAAGGGAACTAGCCCTTTGAATTTCCAATCAAACAAGCCTTTTTTGTAGTTTCTATGACAATGCCTTCTATAAAAACCTTATATGCCCCCAGGCCATATCTTAAAACCCTTGCCCCGAGGGCTGTAGGGGAGTTTTCTCCTCAAAAACATATTTTCTATCTAGAAATCAACTACGCTGAACAAAATGGCTATCTCAAAATTTTGATTGGATGTGTTTCGGGGAATGATAGGCATTGGGGGGGGGACTAGTTGCCGTCCAATCACTTTTGACTATTAAAAAGGGCACTAGCCCTTTGAATTTCTAATTGAATGAGCCTTTATTGAAGTTTCTACGACAATACCTTCTATAAAAACTTTATATACCCCCAGGGCATAACTTAAAACCCTTGCCCCGAGGGCTGTAGGGGAGTTTTCTCCTCAAAAACATATTTTCTATCTAGAAATCAACTACGCTGAACAAAATGGCTATCTCAAAATTTTGATTTGATGTGTTTGGAGGAATGATGGGTGCGGGGGGGGGGCTAGTTGCCCTCCAATCACTTTCGACTATTAAAACGGGCATTAGCCGTTGAATTTCCAATCGAATGAGCCTTTTTTGAAGTTTCTACGACAACGCCTTCTATAAAAACTTTATATGCCCCCAGGGCCTAACTTAAAATACTTGCCCCGAGGGTTGTGGGGGAGTGTCCTCCTCAAAAAGATATTTTCTATCTGGAAATCAACTACGCTGAACAAAATGGCTATCTCAAAATTTTGATTGGATGTGTTTTGGGGAATGATGGGCGTGGGGGGCTAGTTGCCCTCCAATCACTTTCGACTATTAAAAAGGGCACTAACCACTCCAATTACCAATCGAATTAGCCCTTTTTGAAGTTTCTACGACAACTCCTTCGATACGAAGTGCCCGGGTGGAGAAAAAAAAACACATTGTGTCCACATCGTTCTTTACTTAGGCAGCGCTACCGCGCTGCCTATGATACTGCTGAGATGCCTTACTGGGAATTAGCATTAACACAGTGCAATTTGATTTAATCTTTAGTTTTTCAACATAAAGGCAAACGGGAGGGTAGGCCTGGGAGGGGGATTAGTTGCCCTCCAGTCACTTTCGACTATTAAAAAGGGCATCAACCCTTTCTATTTTCAATCCAATGAGCCCTTTTCGAAGTTCTTACGACAACTCCTTCTATACGAAGTGCCCTGGTCTAAGACCAAGAAAAGAAAAATACATTGTGCCACCATCGTTTTTTCCAACGTTCTTTACAACTCTATCTATAAAAACCTTATTTGCCTCCAGGGCATAACTTACAGCCTTCGTTCTGGGGGGTTTGTCATCCTTAAATACATAATTTCCAGAACTTTCAACTACGTTGAACAAAATGGCTATATCTAAGCTTTGATTGAATGTTTTTGGGGAAATGGTGGGCGTGAGAGGGGGGTTAACTATGGTACTCTCCACTCATTTTCGACTATTAAAAAGGGCAATTTCAATTTCCAATCAAATGAGCCCTTTTTGAAATTTCTACAAAAACTTTCTATATAAACCTTGTATGCCCCCAGTGCATAACTTACAACCCTCGCATTGAGGGCTCTGATGGGGTTATCATCCTAAAAGATCTAATTTCCAGAACTTTCGACTACGTTGAACAAAATGGCTATCCAAAAATTTTGATTGGATGTGTTTGGGGAAATGGTGGGCGTGAGAGGGGGGTGAGTTGCCCTTCAATCACTTTCGACTATTAAAAGGGCACTAGCCCTTTCAATTTTCAATTGAAAGAGCCCTTTTTGAAGTTTCTACAACATCGCTTTCCATAAAAACCTTATATGCCCCAAGGGCATAACTTACGACCCTTACCCTGAGGGCTGTGGGGGTGGAGTGGTTTTCATCCTTAAAGACCTAATTTCCAAAACTTTACACTATGTTGAATAAAATGGCTATCTAAAAATTTTGGTTGGATGTGTTTGGGGAAAAGGTGGGCGTGAGACGGGCGTTAGCTGCTCTCCAATCACTTTCGAGACCATTAAAAAGGGCACTAGCCCTTTGAATTTCCAATCGAATGAGCCCTTTTTCAAGTTTTTACAACAAAGATTCCAATAAAAACTTATATTCCCTCGGGGAATAGCTTATAACCCTTGTCCTGAAGACTCTGGGGGGGAGTGTTCTATCAAAGGCATAATTTCCTGAACTTTAAACTACGTGGAACAAATGGCTATCTCAAAATTTCGATTGGATGTTATTGGGGAAATGGTGGGCATGAAAAGGGTATTAGTTGCCTTCCAATCATTTTCGACTATTAAAAAGGGCACTAGCCATTTCAATTTCCAATCTAATGAGCCCTTTTTAAAGTTTCTACGACAACACGTTATATAAAAACCTTATTTGCCCCAAGGGCATAACTTACAACCCTTGCCCTGAGGACTGTGGGGAGGAGGGTTCATCCTCAAAGAATTAATTTCCAAAACTTTCAACTACGTTGAACAAAATGGCTATCTTAAAATTTTGATTGGATGTATTTGGAGAAAATGTGGGCGTGAGAGGGGGGTTAGTTGCCCTCCATTCACTTTCGACTATTACAAACTAGCCCTTTGAATTTCCAATCGAATGAGCCTTTTTGAAGTTTCTACGACAACACCAGGGCATAACTTACGACCCTTGCCCTGTGGGCTGTGGGGGCGTGTCCTCCTCAAAAACATAATTTCTATCTGGAAATCAATTACGCTGAACAAAATGGCTATCTAAAAATTTTGATTGGATGAGTTTGGGGAAATGGTGGGCGAGGAAGGGGTGTCTGTTGCCTTCCATTCACTTTTGACTATATAAAAGGACACTAGCCATTTCAATTTTTAATCGAATGAGCCTTATTTGAAGTTTCTACGACAACGCTTCCTATAAAAACCTTGTATGCCCCTAGGGCATAACTTACAACCCTTGCCCTGAGGGCTGTGTGGGGGTTGTCATCCTGAAAGACCTAATTTCCAGAACTTTCAACTACGTTGAACGAAATGGCTATCTTAAAATTTTGATTGAATGTGTTTGGGGAAAAGGTGGGCGTGAGAGGTGGGTTAATTGCCCTCTAATCACTTTCGACTATTAAAAAGGGTACTAGCCCTTTGAATTTCCAATCGAATGAGCCTTATTTGAAGTTTCTACGACAACGCTTCCTATAAAAACCTTGTATGCCCCTAGGGCATAACTTACAACCCTTGCCCTGAGGGCTATGGGGGAGTGATCTCCTCAAAACATAATTTATATCTGGAAATCAACTACGCTGAACAAAATGGCTATGTCAAAGTTTTGATTGGATGTGTTTCGAGAAATGGTAGGCGTGGAAGGGGTGTTAGTTGCCTTCCATTCACTTTCGACTATTAAAAAGGGCACAAACCACTCTGATTTCCAATTCAATGAGCCCTTTTCGAAGTTTTTACGACAACTTCTTCGATACGAAGTGCCATGGTCTAAAGGAAAAAAAAATAATAAATAATACATTGTGCCAACATCGGTTTTATATGCCCCCACGGCATAACTTAAAACCCTTGCCCTGAGGGTTGTGGGGGAGTGACCTCCTCAAAAACATATTTTCTATCTGGAAATCAACTACGCTGAACAAAATGGCTATCTTAAAATTTTGATTGGATGTGTTTAGGGGAATGATGGGCGGGGGGGGGCTAGTTGCCCTCCAATCACTCTCGACTATTAAAAAGGGCACTGGCCACTCCAATTTCCAATCGAATGAGTCCTTTTCGAAGTTTCTACGACAACTCCTGCGATACGAAGTACCCTGGTCTAAGACCAAGAAAAAAAATACATTGTGCCAACATCGTTCTTCACTTAGGTAGCGCTATAGCACTGCCTGTGATGTAGACAAAATGATTCTCTGCCATGTAATATGACTGCTTAAAACTCCCAATCTGAATTGATGCTCTTTGCTGTCAATAGCAAAGGCATGCTCCATTGAATTGAATATTTCAACTTTATTGGAAGAGAACAAAAATACACCATAGAGTAGTTTCAGATGCAAAAAAAGATATTAATTTAAAATGAGGGTGCAAGCTAAACAAAGTCACGAGGACTTCATTAAAAATTATATAGTAATGTCTAACATTCACCTAAAATTCTTAATAAAATTATATCCTTAAATACCCATTTAAAAACATTTAGTTGAAATCAAACAGTTTGTGGTTACAAACTGTAATTAAAGAACAACATGTTCTTAGCAACAGTGACCAAAACTACAAAAATAGGTTATTTTGATAATCATAAATATATCGAAAGAATCTTTTTTTTTACAGTGATTTAAAATGGGATGAATTCGTCAAATTTAAAATTCCTCAAAAGATGCTTGAGGCTAACACAGCTGTGCACGCACCTCGTCTACCCTAACTTATTCAGAGCTTCACTAATTACCCTCTCCGATGAAGTTTCGACTTCCTTTAAATCCTTCCTTATGGCCTCTTCCCTCTCCATTTGGGGATGACCTGCTTTTGTTTGACCCAAGATGGTTGGCCAAAAAGCAAAATCTTTGGTAACCTGCCATCCTTCGTTTGTAAAACATGGCCAAGCTATCTTAACCTTTCTTTTATTACAGCCCTAGAAAGTGGGGCCAAATCAAATTTTTTGTACAGCTGATTGATTGATATATAGTCAGTTAAACGAGTACCTAAGACTATCCTTTTACAATTTTTATGGAGAACTATTAACAAATCTTTATCAGCTTTTTCCAGTGCCCAGGTCTCAGGACTGCACTTTACCAGTATCATTACCGTGACGTCCAATATTCCATTGTTATTTTGTTGACTTCCAATTCTTCAGAATTTTTTTTGAATATGAAAAACAAACCTGTGAATTGGGTATTCTGCTTTTTGTATCTTCTCTGTATCCACCATCTTTATTAGTATATTTACCCTGGTAAGTGAAGTCATCTACTTGATCGATTTTCTTGTTACCAAACATTACCTCTTCGCTCTCATCTATTCCTATTCTAAGGGACTTAATCTTCTTAATATTAACATTTAAGTATACTTTTAGGGGTCCGGTATATCCCCCTCTCCGCGGGACATTTGTCCCTGGAGAATATCCCCACCTTCGGGGAAAATTCCCCCCAGTTGTAAAATTGAGCAGCCATTTTACAACTTCACTAAAAATAGTGAAGAAAAAAGGAGTTTTAGAGTAATCTATATTTTTATGCCTTCACTGTATCCACCATCTTTACTAATAATATTGCCCTGGTGAGTGAAGCTTACCAGGAAAATCCCCGGAATAATGAGTGAAGCTATCTACTTGATCGATTTTTTCGTTACCAAACATCACCTTTTCACTCTCATTTTTTCCTATTGTAAGCTACTTAGTATTCCTAACATTGATCTTCAAGTGTATTTTTAGGGGGTCTGGCTTATTCTCCCCCTGGAAAATTCCCCCACCCGCCGAAAAATTTCCTTTCTTGGGGAGACTTTCGAAGTGATTAATTTTCAGGGGGAAATAGGCATAGCATTATATACACCCTGTACTCTTAAAACCTCCAAAAATTCATAGACATTGCCAACATTTTCACCTAGGACATTCCAGTCGAGTCATAATCTAGGTCTAAAAGAGTTTTACCTTCTTATTTGATTTCATGTTCAAGCCTTTGCCGCGTTCTTTCAAGCAAAGTCTATTGAATTAATCCTACGTAAACAGAGATATGACACAACCCTGCTGAAGTCCTAATTCCACGCCAAACCAATTACTAATCTCACTTCCTGCCTTAACTATAGTAATATGAGCCTCCGGCTTATCTTCTATTTTCTTTTAGTATTGTATCGGTTACTTGTCCTTAACTATTTTAAGCTTTTTTATTGCTGCCTGAATCTGGTCTTTATCTGGAGATTCATATAGATACATTAAGATAATATATTTTTTTAATTGTTTTTATTATCTTATTTTCAATTGCTTTTGTTTTGCAGAGGAGTAGTTGATCTAGTGCATGTTCTATTTCTGTGGTATTTACATGGAGTAGTTATTGTATGTATTGTTTGAGTTTTTTCTTTTAAATCTCTTTTAATTGCGAATTCTTTCCCTTTTTAAAATTATTGCGGTTTAAGTTCTTTCCCCTTGTTAACGTTGGGGTCGCCCTGCTGTATCGAGGTGAAGTATTTGTTTGACTGGTCTTTTTCTTTTTACCGTGTTTTGAGATGCTTATTTTGACCCCTTTCTCTCATCCGATTTGGCTCAAAATTTGTATACAGCTTTGCTTTACCTAACATTTTAATATTCTAATATATTTGAATCTCTCTGGATCTAAATCCGGAGAGATTTTGGATCCGGATCATTCTAAATTCGGAGACTCCGGACCCTGGACCTAAAAGAGTTAAATGAATACTTAATATAAAAAAAAACTTTTACAAAAACCATATTTTACATATAGACTAAAAAGAGGAAAATAAATTTTAATCATGGTTGTGTTTTATACTGTTTAAATGTATTTGTTTGACTGCGTTATAAGGTATATGTCAAAGCTGTGGGAAAACAGGATATTGAATGGGGGAATAAAATTCTTCTAAATTTACGAATGTGCAGACGATCCAAGTGTTCTTGGTACAGGGTTGATAGAATAATTGAAATTTTGGAGTATTTGAGAGGCCAGCGTGTCATTACTTGAAGTGATAATGATGGTTACCAATTTTTCCTGCATTCTTTCAGGCTTGGAGGATTTCCTTTACTTATTCGAGTACTTTCGGCGGATCCTGATTTAGTCCCATTATATGGTGGTGTATGGGGAGCGAAACTCCATTGTAATGTTGTTGTTTTCAGACCAACCCCAGGAATGACTGTAGAAGGTAAAGAATTGTTTACGCTCAAAGTTTGTGTATTCACCTGTACAGGTATGCAGTGGCAGATTCAGGGGGCAGAGGTACGATTCCCCTCCCCCTTGCTTTAGATGTAGTTTAATTTTGTTAAGTTTTACTTAATTTTCGGAATTTTTGAGCGAAAAAAGTCAGCTAGGTTTTAGTTTATGTATCTGTTAAGCAGAACTTCCATGGAAAAATGTTGTGAAACTAAAGCTCTGGTCAAAGTTCATCTATCTTCTTCATGTAGTGTTTCGTTCGAAAGTTTGATTTCACTCAAAAATGTGTAATTTCCAAAAACTCTCAAACCTTAGTTCATACATGCGTGCCATTTTCTTTGCTTCGAAGTCAGCTAGCTCGTGTTGGGCACAGCAAAGTTTGATTAGCAATCAAAAAGTCCCTACCAAGAATCTAGATTGGGAAAAATAGCCCTCAATCAAAGGTTCCTTGTAGAATTCAGTTTAATGATAGTAATATTAAAAACAAATATATAAAACGGATGTCTCAGTTCATTTAAAACAGAATACATTAGATTTACGTTTTTTACGCGCGAAAGACGCCCTAAAGGAAAATCAAATATTAAATAAGTATTTCAATAAACAGGAAATTTCTAGGGATGCTCTTCTGATTAAACCCCTTTATAAGAAAGTTCAAAAGAGTGTATGTAGTACTACATACACTCTTTTCGGTAGGAAGAAAATGCTTAGTATGACGAAACTTATTAGACTAAGAGATGATTTAGAGAAAGTTTTAAGTGAACAAACCTATGGTTTAAAAAAGGGACTAAATACGTTGAGCAAATTTTTACACCTAATTTAGTAATCGAGAATTGTCTGAAGACTCGAATCCTAATGCTGTGTAAAAAAGGTAACAGGATTAGTGACAAAACAATGATATCAGAGCAGGACTGCTTTTCGCTTTGTCTATGAATTGTGAAGAGCTTGATAATTGTTTGAATTTACTTGAGTCCAACGTGGGATATGCTACTTTTAAACTAATTAGGAAGAATTTCTAGGGGTCATAAGCTTTGTGATCTGTCCCTTTCACGGTGGGGCTAATCTCCAAGTCGTATTGAACTTTTGCTACAGATAATTTTAAATACTGGCATTGTTCCGGAACTTTTTAAACTGAATTGCTATGGTTGTTTCTATAAAATGGACAGAACTCTGTGGAATATGTGTCTTATCGTCCCATTATTTTTTCGCCTGTACTTTGTAACTTAATGGAATTATTGATGATGTTGCTTTAGGGTGCTTGCCCTCTAAATATCAGTTTGGGTTCCAAAAAATTGTGGGCCGTGAACCACTGCATTATATACTTGTGAATATGTTAGTTGAAGCTGACGAGTTTAATGAGTGTCTTGTTTTGATGGATTGTGAGTTGTGACGTTCGTCGAGTGTTTGGCTTTGGGATCCATTTCCTGTTGCTGCTTTTTTCCTGTAAACGATGGGTTGACTGGTTGGTTATTTTACCGTTTAGGAATGATATGCTGCGGAATACCGCAACTTAAGTAAAAGGCGATATGGCTTCAATGCATTATTTATTTTTGCATTTCATTCTTTGGACCTGACCACTTCATATGGAATAAGTGGTCGTAGAAACTTTGGAGGAGGCTCATTCGACTGGAAATTGAAATTGTAGTGCTCTTTTTAAGATTCGAAAGTGATTAGAGAGCAGCCAGCCCCCTTCTGTGCCTTTGTAGCTACCGTTATAGTGAGGATTGTAAGTTATACAAGTGTCACATTGCTCACATATAAGGTTTTGTTACTGGAAAAGAGGGCATGTTTGATCCTGATCGTCCGTAAAGGTTAACGGTATGAAGGTGAAACTTGCAGGGAATGTTGGGGTGGCTGTTGAATGAAATAAAATGGCATTATGTGCATCTAGGTGCAACCAAAAATTAGATAACAAAAACTCCCCCCAGGGCCCGGGGGATAGGCGTTGTAAGTGTTGTCCTGGGGGCGTATATGGTTCTTATGAAAGGGATGCTCGTATGAACTTCAGAGGAGGCTTATTTGGTTGGAAATTGAAAGTTCTAGTTCAATTTTTAAGATTCGAAAGATATCCGAGGGCAACTAGCCCCCCCCCCACACACACACACACCCATTTTTCCCCAAGCCCATCCGATAAAATTTTTATAACAGCCATCATTAGAAATAGTTCAAAGGTCAGATAAGAAAACTCCTGTGTCGCAACCCGCCAGGGCCTGGAGGCAGGCGTTATGAGTAATGCTCTTGGGGCATATATAGTTCTTATGGAAGGGATGCTCGTATAAACTTCGGAGAGGGCTCATTTGATTGGAAATTGGAAGTTTTTGTTCACTTTTTAAGATTCAAAAGAGATCGGAGGGCAACTAACCCCCCACCCCCCACACGCACCCTTTTTCCCCTAAACCCATTCGAAAAAAAATTTAAAATAGCCATTTCATTAAAAATAGTTCAAAGGTCAGATAAGAAAAACTCCTGTGTCGATGCAACCCCCTAGGGCCCGTAGGCAGGCGTTATGAGTAATGCTCTTGGGGCATATATAGTTCTTATGGAAGGGATGCTCGTGTAAACTTTCTAGAGGGCTAATTTGATTCGAAATTAAAAGTTGTAATTCACTTTTTAAGAGTCAAAAGTGATTGGAGGGCAGCTAGCCTCCCCCGACGCTCCATTCATTTTTTTCCCAGAGTACTTCATATAGAAGGGGTCGTCGTATAAATTTCAAAGGGGGCTCATTCAATTGAAATCGAGAGTTCTAGTGCCCTTTTTAAGAACAAAAGTGATCGGAGGGCAACCCCCCCCCCAAGCCCTTTTTCCCAAATACATCTGATAAAAAATTTGATGTAGCCATTTTGTAAAAAAATAGTTCAAAGATCATACAACAAAAACTCTTTTACGTATGGCCATTTCGTTAAAAATAGTTCAAAGGTCAGATAAGTAAAACTCCTGTGTCAACACCCCCCCCCCCAGAGCCTGGGGAAGACGTTGTAAGCATTGCTCTTGGGGCATATATGGTTCTTATGGAATGTATGCTTGTATAAACTTCGGAGGGCTCATATGATTGGAAATTGGAAGTTCTCGTTCACTTTTTAAGAGTAAAAAGAGATCGGAAGTCTTTGCATAGAGTTTTAGTTAGAGTTATAGTTTAGTTTAGTTTTAGTTAAGAATTTTAGTTTAGAGTTGTTGTTTAGTTTTAGATAAAGTTTTAGTTAAGAGTTTAGAGTTTTAGTTAGAGTTATAGTTTAGTTTAGTTTTAGTTTAGAGTCTAGAGTTTTAATTTAGAGTGTTAGCATAGAGTTTTAGTTAGAGTTACAGTTTAGTTTAGTTTTAGTTAAGAGTTTTAGTTTAGACTTGTAGTTTAGTTTTAGTCAAGAGTTTTAGTTTAGAGTTGTAGTTTAGTTTTAGTTTAGAGTTTAGAGTATTAGCTTAGAGTCTTAGCTTAGAGTTTTAGTTAGAGTTATAGTTTAGTTTACTTTCAGTTAAGAGTTTTAGTTTAGGGCTGTAGTTTAGTTTTAGTTAAGTTTCAGTTTAGAGTTCAGAGTTTTAGTTTAGGGTTTTAGATTAAAGTTTTAGTTAGAGTTATAGTTTAGTTTGAGTTGTAATTTAGTTAAAAGTTCTAGTTTAGAGTTTTACTTAGAGCTATAGTTTACTTTAGTTTTAGTTAAGAGTTTTCGATTAGAGTTATAGTTTAGTTTTTAGTAAGAGTTTTAGTTTAGAGTTTAGAGTATTGGCTTAGAGTCTTAGCTTAGAGTTTTAGTTAGAGTTATAGTTTAGTTTAGTTTTAGTTAAGAGTTTTAGTTTAGAGTTGTTGTTTAGTTTTAGATAAGAGTTTTAGTTTAGAGTTTTAGTTTAGAGTCTTAGCTAAGAGTTTTAGTTAGAGGTATAGTTTAGTTTAGTTTTAGTTAAGAGTTTTAGTTTAGAGTTTTAGTTTAGAGTTTTAGCTTAGAGTTTTAGTTACAGTTATAGTTTTAGTTTAGTTTTAGTTAAGAGTTTTAGTTTAGGGTTATAGTTTAGTTAAGAGTTTTAGTTTAGAGTTTGGAGTTTTAGTTAGAGTTATAGTATAGTTTAGTTTTAGTTTAGAGTCTAGATTTCTAGTTTAGAGTGTTAGCTTAGAGTTTTAGTTAGAGTTATAGTTTAGTATAGTTTTCGTTAAGGGTTTCAATTTAGACTTGTAGTTTAGCTTTAGTTAAGAGTTTTAGTTTAGAGTTGTAGCTTAGTTTTAATTCAGAGTTTTAGTTTAGAGTCTTAGCTTAGAGTTTTAGTTAGAGTTATAGTTTAGTTTAGTTTTCGTTAAGAATTTTAGTTTAGAGTTGTTGTTTAGTTTTAGACAAGAGTTTTAGTTTAGAGTTTGGAGTTTTTAGTTAGAGTTATAGTTTAGTTTAGTTTTAGTTTAGAGTCTAGAGTTTTAGTTTAGAGTGTTAGCTTAGAGTTTTAGTTTAGAGTTGTAGTTTAGTTTTAGTTAAGAATTTTAGTTTAGAATTTCAGCTTAGAGTTTAGAGTCTTAGCTTAGAGTTTTAGTTAGAGTTATTGTTTTAGTTTAGTTTTAGTTAAGAGTTTTAGTTTAGAGTTTAGAGATTTACTTTAGCGTCTTAACTTAGAGTGGGTTTTATTCATTTTTAAGGTTAATTTAGGCTAGGTTACGCACGCACGCGTGCGTAACCTAGCCTAAATTAACATTAAAAATGCATAACTAAAACTCTAAGCTAAGACTCTGAACTAAAACTGTAAACTCTAAACTAAAACTCTTAACCAAAACTAAACTAAACTATAACTCTAACTAAAACTCTAAACTAAAACTCTAAGCTCAGATTCTAAACTAAAACTCTAAGCTAAGACTCTAAACTGAAACTCTAAACTAAAACTCTTAACTAAAACTAAACTACAACTCTAAAGTAAACTATAACTAGCTAAAACTCTAAGCTAAGACTCTAAACTAAAACTCGAAACTCTTAACTAAAACTCTTAACTAAAACGAAACTAAACTATAACTCTAACTAAAACTCTAATCTAAGACTCTAAACTAAAACTCTTAACTAAAACTAAACTACAACTCTAAATTAAAACTCTTAACTGAAACTAAACTAAACTCTTAACTCTAACTAAAACTCAAAGCTATGACTCTAAACTAATACTCTAAACTCTAAACTAAAACTCTTAACTAAAACTAAACTATAACTCTAAACTAAAACCCTGAACTAAAACTAAACTATAACTCTAAACTAGCTAAAACTCTAAGCTAAAACTCTAAACTAAAACTCTAAACTAAAACTCTTACTAGAACTAAACTATAACTCTAACTAAAACTCTAAGCTAAGACTCTAAACTAAAACTCTTAACTAAAACTAAACTACAACTCTAAACTAAAACTATTAATTGAAATTAAACTAAACTCTTACTAAAACTCTAAGCTATGAGTCTAAGCTAATACTCTAAACTCTAAACTAAAACTAAACTATAACTCTAAACTAAAACTCTTGACTAAAACTAAACTAAACTATAAACTCTAACTTAAACTCTAAGATAAGACTCTAAGCTAAAACTCTTAACTAAAACTAAACTACCACTCTAAGATAAGACTCTAAGCTAAAACTCGAAAGTATATCTCTTAACTAAAACTAAACTACACTATAACTCTAAACTAAAACTCTTAGCTGAAACTAAACTAAACTATAAGTGTAACTAAAAACTCTAAGCTAAGACTCTAGGCTAAAACTCTAAGCTAAAGTTCTTAACTAAAACTAAACTATAACTCTAAACTATAACTCTTAACTGAAACTAAACTAAACTATAAGTGTAACTAAACACTCTAAGCTAAGACTCTAGGCTAAAACTCTAAGCTATAACTCTTAACTAAAACTAAACTAAACTATACATCTAAACTAAAACTCTTAACTGAAACTAAACTAAACTATAAGTGTAACTAAAAACTCTAAGCTAAGACTCTAGGCTTAAACTAAGCTAAATTTCTTAACTAAACTAAACTATAAGTGTAACTAAAAACTCTAAGCTAAGATTATAGGCTAAAACTCTAAGCTAAAACTCTTAACTAAAACTAAACTATAACTCTAAACTAAAACTCTTAACTGAAACTAAACTAAACTATAAGTGTAACTAAAAACTCTAAGCTAAGAGTCTAGGCTAAAACTCTAAGCTAAAGCTCTTAACTAAAACTAAACTATAACTCTAAACTAAAACTCTTAACTGAAAATAAACTAAACTATAACTGTAACTAAAAACTCTAAGCTAAGACTCTAGGCTAAAACTCTAAGCTAAAGTTCTTAACTAAAACTAAACTAAACTATAACTCTAAACTAAACTATAAGTGTAACTAAAAACTCTATGCTAAGACTCTAGGCTAAAGCTCTTAACTAAAACTAAACTAAACTATAACTCTAAACTAAAACTCTTAACTGAAACTAAATTACACTTTAAGTGTAACTAAAAACTCTAAGTTAAGACTCTAGGCTAAAACTCTAGACTCTAAACTACAACTAAACTAAACTATATCTCTAAAATAAAACTATTAACTGAAACTAAACTAAACTATAAGTGTAACTAAAAACATTAAGCTAAGACTCTAGGCTAAAACTCGTAACTAAAACTAAACTAAACTATAACTCTAAACTAAAACTCTTAACTGAAACTAAACTAAACTATAACTCTAAACTAAAACTCTTAACTGAAACTAAACTAAACTATAAGTGTAACTAAAAACTCTAAGCTATGACTCTTGGCTAAAACTCTAAGCTAAAGCTCTTAACTAAAACTAAACTATAACTCTAAACTAAAACTCTTAACTGAAACTAAACTAAACTATAAGTGTAACTAAACACTCTAAGCTAAGACTCTAGGCTAAAGCTCTAAGTTAAAACTCTTAACTAAACTAAACTATAACTCTAAACTAAAACTTTTAACTGAAACTAAACTATAATTGTAACTAAAAACTCTAAGCTAAGACTCTAGGCTAGAACTCTAAGCTAAAACTCTTAACTAAAACTAGGCTAAACTATAACTCTAAAATAAAACTATTAACTGAAACTAAACTAAACTATAAGTGTAACTAAAAACATTAAGCTAAGACTCTAGTCTAAAACTCTTAACGAAAACTAAACTAAACTAAACTAAACTATAACTCTAAACTAAAACTATAAGCTAAAACTTTTAACTAAAACTAAACTACAGCTCTAAACTCCTAACTAAAACTAAACTATACTAGAACTCTAACTGAAGCTCTATGCTAAGACTCTAAACTAAAACTCTAAGCTAAGACTCTAAACTGAAACTCTTAACTAAAACTAAACTAAAATAAGACTCTAAACTAAAACCCTAAACTCCAAACTAAAACTAAAAAAATGGGGGGGGGGGACAAAAAATTATTTGGAGGGGGAGGGGTCCAAAATGTGGGGGGAGAGTTCCCCCTGGAGGGTTGGGGTATGGGGAGGCTTCTGAGGTCAAGGTCCTTAGTGGTTAGGGTCAATGGTGCTTACGGTCCTTGATGGTTCATGCTCATAATCACTTCACTACTTGATTTCCAAGGATTTCTAAGGATTATTTTTTGAACTGATAAAATAACTCATCGTCAGAGTTTTTATACCCGTGTTCAAGGTTAAACATAAAAAAAAGTTGAATAATTTCGAAGTCCAAAAAAAATGTCGGAACTGTTATAGCTACATTGGCTATATGCCTGCTGGGAACTGTTATAGCTACATTGGCTATCTGCCTGCTCGGAACTGTTATAGCTACATTGGCTATCTGCCTGCTCGGAACTGTTATAGCTACATTGGCTATCTGCCTGCTCGGAACTGTTATAGCTACACTACTTACTGTCAAGAGTTTCTTGTTAACATTACTTGTTAACCAAATGGAGTGCTTATTTAGGTACAGGTTAACCTAAAAACGTGGGTTCTACCCACGCACGTCGATATCTCTTATGTTTAGTTCCTCCATTTCACAATATACTATGCTAAACTTTACTAAAAGAAAAACTTGTTCATGGCTGCTTGTAACGAAGATCTGGTTTCAGAAAGATGGAACAAGCTCCTGCAGCTCAAACATGCTCCGAGGTTGGTATAAACAGATCCGTTGATACCATGGGGCTAGCCTCAAGACTGGTAATGTATTTGGCACCTAATGTCCCTGACTTTAGCGTCCCATTTTTTTATGTTTTTTTCTCTCTCTTTTCATGTGCAGACTTTCTGCAGGGAGTTTAGAAATAAGTACTAGGCTTAAGGAAACCATTATGGAAGAGATTGGAGTTATGAGTCGGTTTTTTTTTGGTTTTGTTTTTTAGGGAAGTCGTGGATAACTTTGCGCTATACTTAAAAAAATAAACGGAGCTAAATCGGACATATCTCGAACATCTTCTCTAGAGTGAAGGATTAATGAAGTGCATACAAACAACATTTATTTAAAATCTGGTGCAAAAAAAAAGAATTGAAGTTGATCGAAATCTAAAGCCTAATTTGCTATTTATGTTTTTTTTTACCCTGTAAAAGTGTTAACGGCATAAAAATCTCAGCTCCCAAATGGATGTAAAAAAAGAAGTATTTAACTGCGTCACTATATAATTGAACAATTGATTAACGTTTAATTCCATTTTCAGTAAATTTAATTAGTGCAAAATTACTAATATTACAATTTTCTTTCTTTCATTTTTCTTGTTTTTATCACTTTTATGAAAGTGTTTTTCCTTCATAATTTTAAACTACAAAGGCCTTTCAGTAATAGAATTGAAAGTATGCAATCTCCTAGTCCTGTAAAGGGATAAATAAGACATGGAGGATTTATATGCACATGAGTATAAGATGGAAAGGTAACAGATTTTTGACCGTGGATTTAATGATCATGATTCCATTCTTTGTCAAATTTTGAAATGTGTCTCTCAAAGCCATAATTTTCTGGTCCTGGGGTATCCATCCCTTCTGCCCCCCTCTGCTGACGGCCCTGCATATTACAGGAATTGACAAATATTCCTTATTTTATATTGTTTTCGTGCAGAGTAACCTCGTTAAAACTGTGACCATCAATTTTCTGTGTTGACTTGAAACTTCTTTTTCATTCCTATTCTCACAAAGTATTGTAGTATCTGATATAGAACTTCTAGAATATATTTTTGATTGACGTGACTGTTTCCAGGAATAGTATATCGACAAAAAAATTGTTCTACATCCATACATGAAATAAAAAAAACATAAGGCTTCATCTTGCTTGCAATAAGATACGTATCATGCTCAGAGGTAAGCTCAAAAATAGCATATTAATAATTTTATTCGCTTATTGCGTCATTACCATTGATTAGATAATTTTAAGATGTTCTAAGTATTATTCATCCTCCTTCCTTGTAAGTTTAAGAGTGTACATTTTGCTGTTATTTTATGCTCTAAATGTTGACCTCACGTAATACATTTTGATTTCTGAGTTTTTATCCATTCAGTTTTCCTCCCAAAATTTAAAAGATTTTGTCATCATTTACAGCTAAAATTATTAAACCTGACTTCCATTATTACTACATTGTTATTGCTTTACAGGTCAATGCTGGGATGCAAGAAATAAGGTGTTTACCTATTTGGACTTGGCTATCCAAATCCTCAGACCAGATGGGGCTAGTGATGACTCTTGGCAAGGGAGTAAAGTGGAAAATGGTGATACTGCTAAGTTTGTCCTTCTAGGGTATGGTAATTGCCAGCCCCTTGCTGATTTCACACCAGGCACGGACAACTTGCGTTTTCAGAGCAATAATTTTAAGCCTGTCCCGGTTCTTTATGCTAGATTTGAAGAGTAAGCAATTTTAAAGTTAAAGGTTACGGCCGTTATACTTAATTTGGAGCTGTTAATACAGAAAGCAACCAACCCAGAAAATCGAAAAAAATAAGCTATCAGCATAGTATTGCTCATAGTAAAGCTTTGCTTATTAGATTCATTGCTCACTCAATTAGTTGATAATATCCTACTGATTTGGCTATTAGACCAGCTGCGTGGATAGTACCCATTTAACTGATAAGTAAAATTTTTTAAGTTGTACATCACATGTGGAACTTCGATCCATTGATATTTAATTATCTATTTATTTTCAGCAACAGCACGACAATCGGTGAATCGTGGTTTCCCGAAACAATCTACATTTTTTTTTTTCTGGGTCTTCATTATGACATATATTTGGTTATTGCACTTAAGGTCTTTAAAACCTATTTTGCTTGTCCAAGGAAAATATGGGCTGAATTTTTTCTTCCCTTCGGCTTAATGTGGTGCAAAGGGCTCTGGCAGGTTTTCCTGCACTGTGGAGTAACCTCGGAAATAGTCGGAATGCTTAAACGTCCGTACAAATAATTGGGAATACAAATATTAACCGGTGATTGGTTGTCAATAGATATTGCAACTTGATCAGGAGTTCTCCAAAGTTGTACTTTGTCACCGCACGTTTTCAACCTCTTTCTCAACCCCATTATGTCGCTTAAACAGTCAGAAAATGATGCAAAAATAAGAGGATTGCTTATTGATAAGCTTGTTTACTCACCTTGCAAACTCGGCACAGGAACTCCAGTTATAAGCGAAATAACTCTATGATGCCACTAAGCCGTTTGGCATGGTCAAAAAAAGGTTTTGAAAGTCACCAAAAATGAACTATATCATCCTGCTATTATCTTTATGAATGGACTACAGGTTGAAACAGTTAATCACTTCTTCTATCTCGGGAGATTCATGTCCTTAGATAGTTGTCACAGCTCTGATTTAAACTGACAGCTTTCGCTTGCCTGGCTTCGACGTCCAACGACTGGACGGTCTGTGGAATAATCATCATTTGTTTAAAAAAAAAATACTAAAAATGCACCAGCTCAATACCCTCATTATCCCCATTTTCATGTGTCCATACGAAACCTGGAATCTCAAAACTGAAGACGAGAGAAAACTCCTGACTTTTGAGATGATATGCCTCCGTTGCATTACTGGAATCAAGTATACTGACCGCAAGACGAATGAAGAAGTACGCAAAAGGCTGCAATGAGGCTGCAATGTACTGGCATCAAAAACAACAAAGTCAGGAAGCAGGAGCTAAACTGGTTTGACCACGTGAAGCGAATGGAGTCAATGGGCCACCCAAAAGTTAATTGTTACTTAACACATTCAATTTTACTATCTTGACTATGTATTTCACTATTGGTGCGTACAAGTTCGAACATTGAGCGGGGAGTATGTCATGGGTCTTTTCTGAGGGGAATGTCAGAAATTTGAAAAAGTTCCGTCTTATGCAATAATTTTTCTGTGAGGGAGACCTTCGGATTAATCTTGAGAGAAGGAGCCCCCCTCCCCCTGTTTACGGGTGTTCGTTCCTGCGGGAGTTTTTGCAAAAATACCAGAGATACGAGTAAGTATAATATTGTCTTGCTGTTTATGTGCGTTCGAGTGCATTTGAATTATGTTTATTAGATCTAAGTTTGTATCTACTAGACGCTGTTGCGTGTCGCACACTTTTCGTTGAAATGTCGTAATTCACAAAGAGGTGTTTTTTGGTCATGACCTTAGTTTAAAGGGCAAGGCTAACCGCAATCAAGCCAAATAATTATTTTTACAGCTGAAATAGAAAATTTTATAGTTATGACTAGCATACAAAACTTAAACATTTTGTTGTGAGAATGAGAATTAGTTGGGTTAGAGTAGTATCTTAGTAATTATGTGTGACTGTATTTTATAGTACCAAGTTTAAATTGACTAAATGTAATTTTTTCTGTCATGTAAACTAAAAATTGTAATTCTAAGCCTGTTTTGCATTCATCATAGATATTAATTAAATTATAGTAATATCTTCGTAATTATTTATGACTGTAGTTTAATGAACTAACTTAAAATCGATTAAGAAGATTAATTATTTCGATAATTGAAACTATACGAAAATGGAATCTCAAAATCTTGACCACCTATTGCAACAAAAATGTGACCGGTCAACGCGGCTAAAATTATGTGTTTTTTTTTTTAATTGGGCAATTTCTCCACAATAGGCTAAAAACTTTTGCTCTTTACGTGATCACTTCCACAAAATCGTGCCATGCCTCGATACTAAGAACGTCAAACTAAAAATCCAAGTGGTATTTTTTTTTTGTCTTTTTGAAAGACAAGTTTACCGTTATTATGAATAATTCTGTTGTTCTAAATTGAACACAGATTTTTGTCATCTTTTCGTTTTTTTCATTTCTGTAAGACGGCTTGTTTCGCTGAAATTTTGATATTGCTCAAATTTATTGAGAAAACAAAAACATAGAGAAAGCACTTAAAGTGTGTACTTACAATTTGATATTTACTGTTAATTTATTATAAGTTTTCAAAAATAAGAAATTATGGTTAGCTATTATGATCACCTGGTCATATTCAAGCTTATTTTATCTTTTCTGGAAAAGGTTGTGGCATAATGATGCCGTATTTTAAACTTGCAAAATAGCCATCGGCTCTGACAGCATGCATTTGAAACAGTTTTTACATAATAGGCATAGAAATGATCTAGCCTGTCAATACCTTTAATGAAATGTTTTTTTGTTTGTTTATGTGAAAGATATGAAAGGCTTATCAAGTCTAATGGGCAATTTGTAACTGATATGGTTTTATTCTTGTTTAGCCTAGATAAGTAATAACATCTTAAAAAAGAAGAAAATTATGGTCATGATTATTCCAAAAATATTTAATCCTAATATTCAACTTGTAAGTTTAATTTCACTTTTAGTGACCCGCCCAGCAGCTATACCATTCCTTACGGTAAATTTAAGCCCAAAAACGAACCAAAAGCTAGTAGACATTTCACTGAAGAAGAAGTGATGAGAGTACTGTGTAAAGCTTTTAAGCCACCACAGTTACATACTGAAGGAAAGACTGAGCCAGAAGTTACAAAAACTGAGAAAACAAAGGTGCAAGAAAACATACCGAGGAAAAGACCACGATCCGTCGCTGTAATGGAAGAATTCAATGTTCCAAAATTGAAAAAGAGAAAAGAGGGAAACGCTGAAATAGAGCTTCAAAACGGAAGAAGTCAAACCGAAATAAATGTAAAAAAATCAATAGATTCTCCTGCAAAGCTATCCCGGAAAAAGAAAAATATTTTTGAACAATTGTGTGACTTGGAGAATAGTGAAGATCTTTGCCTTTCCAAAAATAATGAAAGTTCTAGGGGTTTTGAAGGACCAGAGCAGAAAAGACAAAAAACGGAACAAGTTAAAGAGGAACGTGATAGAGTAGGATCGGAAATAATTGAAATACTGTTAAAAAAGAAAAAAAAGAAAAGTAAGGCCGATTTAAGTGAAAGTGTACTAGTTGATAAGTTAGCGCTGGATGATAGTGGCGTCGAAATGGATTTGGATAAAGAAAAGAAAAAAAAGAGAAAATCCATACTGTAATGGTCTACAGTAAAATAAATGTCTTTTGAAAGCTATCATTGTGTCACTTTTGTTTTGTTTAGATACAGGCAAGATTTAGTAGGCAAGTAGGGCAAGATTTGTTTATGACGTTTTTTTTATGAACAGATAACGAATTCCGTTATTTGCTAGAACATATATGAATACCATTATTATTGTATAGTCCCCGGTTTTTGATAATGGCACTATTAAAAATGAAGCCTAGGAACATATACTTTTCATAAGTGGGAAAACGATTTTGTTCATCATATCTGCACATTGGAGATTAAGGAATATTTCATAAGATTTTACTTAATCAATGACAAATGATGCCCTACTTTTCCTTCGTGGCGCTCTTGTTGACAGTTACCACGCTAATCATCATCAAATAGCCGTTAAAAAGGGACGTGATATTAAACACCTCCAAAAGTTTTACTGGACATCAAACAAATGGTATCTTGCACAATATATTTCCCCCATTTCCCTGGTCTGCAGTGTAAAAATTCCTGATGACTGCAGGGCGTAATTTCGTCAAAATTCTTGGGGGGGGGGAGGCTGGCAAAATTTAAGTAAATTTTACCAAATCAAGTAAAAATGACAGTGAAAAATGATCCATATATTACCATAAAGGCGAAGATATCAAACATTTCGTGGTAACGAACTGTAAGTAGCCTAAACGACCCGGCTCAATAGTAACCGAAATCTAAAAAAACGGAATTTGATACCAATAGATACATCAGAAGAATCAGATTTCTATGCTGATTTCAAATATACAAGTTTCGTCAAATTTAGTCTTACCCATCAAAAGTTACGCGCCTGAGAAAATTTGCCTTATTTTCGAAAAAAGGGAGAAACAACCCCTAAAAGTCATAGAACTTTAATGAGAATTACACCATCAGATTCAGCGTATTAGAGAACCCTACTATAGAGATTTCAAGCTCCTATCTGCAAAAATGTGGAATTTTTGTATTTTTTGCCAGAAGAAAGACCACTGATGCGTGTTTATTTATTTGTTTGTTTGTTTGTTTTGTTTTTTTTTTCCAGGGGTGATCGTATCGATCCAGTAGTCCTATAATATCGTGAGAGGGCTCATTAAAATGGAAATTAAAAGTTCTGTTTCCCTTTTTAAGTGACCGAAAAAATTGGAGGGCAACTTGGCCCCCTCCCACGCTCATTTTTTTCCCGAAGTCACCGAATCAAAATTTTGAGATAGCCATTTTGTTCAGCATAGTCGAAAATCTAATTACTATGTCTTTGAGGATGACTTAATCCCCCACTGTTCCCGAGGGAAGGGCTGCAAGTTATAAACTTTGCCCATTGTTTACATATAGTATTGGTTATTGGGAAGTATACAGGCGTTTTCAGGAGTAATTTTTTTTAGTGGGGGGTCGGGGTCAGAGTAGGAGTTACGGGGGAGGATCTTTCCATGGAGGATATTTCCTTGGGGAAGGGACATTTCAATGAAGACAATGGGGGAAGGGCGCCAGATTTCCCAGCATTATTTAAAAAACAGTCAGAAATTAAATAAGAAAACAAGTTTTTTTTCAACTGAAAGTAAGAAGTAACGTTAAAACTTAAAACGAACAGAAATTATTACGTATATGAGGGGGTTCGCCTCCTAGTCAATACCTCGCTCTTTACGCTAAAGTTTTTTAGTACTTTCAAAAGAGCTATCTATTCTAATTAACCGGCCTTTGTGATTTAGGGGTTTGTGATTCGAACAAAAATCTAACTTTAGCGTAAAGAGTGAAGTATTGACTAGGGGGCGAACTGTAATGGGATCAATTTTCAAAAACCCCAAAATCTCCCAATTTAAGTTACCCAAGTAAAATTATTTAAGTTACCAAGTAAATAATTATACATTGTAATTATACCTTGTAACAAACATCGTAAGAATCTTTCCCACAGAAAATCCAATAAATAAATCCGCCCAGGTGTCGCCAATAAACGCAATAAATATCATTTTGACCAAATCTTATATGACAGCCAACGAACAATGTAATTTGAATCTTAAGAGCTCGAAAATACCAAACTGTCAAGAGAGTAAAATTTATAATACAAAAAGTAGTCACTCGAGATGCAAAATATATTTGTATAAGCTAATTGCATTGTTCTGGAGACTAAAGTTTAAAACTATCAATCTCAATGTAATTAAATCGTATTATCTTTTACCAATTTTCACAGAAATAAATTATAAGCCTTCTGAAAATCAAGAGACACCCTGCTGGGAAAATGTTAAAATATAAAACTTTGTTCGTTCGAAAAAATTCCAAAGTGATATTTTAAAAGTCATAAATTAAGCAACACCTGCTAGCAAAATGTTGCAGTGTAAAATTTTGAATTGTTAGAAAAATTCCAAAGTGATAGCTTAAAAGTCATAAACTTTAATTAAACCCAAGTAGCCCATTGGTGCAAGCCGGCCCAATAGTGATGAAGGACAAATAATTCAACCAATAGGAATTGTAAAATATACTTTTGGCAACGCCTAAACGTAACCCCCGGCAAAATTGCAGAGGATAGATAGTTAGGACATAGCAATTTTGCGCCAGTCTATTGTGAGTCTTTTAGCGGTCTTTTTTGAGTCTTAGAGAAGTGATACACTAGCCTAACTGAGGATTTTCTTATGATATGTGTGTCTATTCAAACTTTTTGACAGTGCATTAACTTTTGTGTAGCATCGCTCCAGATGACAATTTTGTATCAGTGTTTTGTATTACAAGTGTGTTGATATATCCGAAGCTCTGCGACAATTATGTGAGTAGCAATAAATGCATTACTTTCTTATTTTGTTTTCTCTATGTTAATATTTCTCAAGTTTGTTAGTCCTTGTGGCTCCACTCGCTCCTAAGGGAAACTGAAATTTATCAGTCTGATTTCGACTCAGTATGGCCGTTAACATAAGCTCCCTATACGTACTCCTAGTATAAGCTCCCCTCTCTGGAAGTTCAGCCTCCACTCAGGTAAGCCACACGCGAACTGTCAGCAAAGAGTTTAACTTAATTTCCCCATTAAATTAAACAGTTGATATAAGAACAAACAATTTTTATTGAGACACCCTTATCAGAAGGTGTTATCAAATAACAAAACCAGAATCCCCTTACACATTTAAACCCCCCCCCATTAGAATTGGCGCGGCCTGTTTAAAGGAGCAAAAACACAAGGACAACATTGAAAAAAAAAAGATTGTTGAGAAATATTACGCATGGGGAAAGTGTGCATGCATTAAAGTACCATTTTTTCCGCATGCTTTGAAGTGTCATATTTTTTTTTGCATGCTTTGAAGTGTCATAATTTGTGCATATTTTGAAGTACAATATTTTGTTAAACCTAAATCCCCCGAAAATAGTAGCAAAAAAAAATACATATAATTAAGAAGTATCGAATTTAAATAGTATCAAAATAAATAAAACCAGTACCGAATTTTAACCCAAAAAAAAAACAAATCAATATGTCGTTGGATCAAAACGAACAATTATTAAAGCAAAAACTCATTGCCAAAACAGTGGAAATTTCAAAATCGCTTCCTTCATATAACGGTGATGAAGACGTAGACGAATTTATTATTCAATTAAACCAATTCGTAGAAGTAACTCAAACGGACTTAAAATCATTAGTAGGCATGTTGTTAATGAGACTTAAGGGACAGGCATTAACATTCCTGAAACAAATAGAACAAACGATAGGGGAAGATAATGACCTCCCAATAAACTCAATCGAAAAATTGCTAAAAGCGTTCCGAGAAAGATTTGTTGAAACCAGTTCAACACACAAACTAAAGCATGGTACGGTATGTTTCGATGAAACACAAAATGTTAGGGAATACCTACACAAGGTAATGGTATCCATTGAGGCAAAATATGGAAAAGAATCGGGCCCTTTATACGATAAAATTGTACTTAATGCTTTCATGCAAGGATTAAGCCCCAAGCTATACCGAATGTTAATTTCAAAAAATATTCAAACATTAGAGCTAGCAGTTCAGGAGGTAGAGAGAATGATTGAAATTGACTCGATTGTGGCAAATCACAACAAGTCAAGAATAAATAATGTAGAAAGTTCAACTCCGGGACAATCACGAGGGATTTCCCCAGGATTTTTACAAAGAGATAATTCACCCAAACCGAACCAAAATAGGTCTCCAACCCCTACGAGGCAAAGAATAGTACGTTTTGTACCCACGGATACAACAAACTACGTACAGAACCCCCAATTATATGCTATGCATGTAATAAACAAGGACATATCGCCAGGGAATGCCGTACTAAAAACAAATATACATCAGCAACCCCAAGTTTTAATAATCGTTTGTTCGGGAGAACAAACACAAATGCCAATGGGTCAGGAAACTATAGAAATAACCCCCCACGTCTCCCATCGTTCCGCAACCCGTACCAACAAGGATTTGCATATTCGAATCCTTCCCAATATACGCCTCAACAACCCTATTCCAATCCCTCACCCAACCGACAAAATAATTATCGGTTCCCCAACGCAAACACGCGACAAAACATGTACCAATTTAATTCACGAATGGTGTATCCAACTAGATTTAACAGGAATACAACCGATAACAGAGGATATTTCTTCCCGCCGGGAAACGAAAGAAATTTTTCGTCAATACAAAATGAACAAATGCCGCGAGCCGTCGGCACAAGAAACTTTAACCCACGCAATAATACGTGGCAACCACGACAATCAAATGTCAACCAACTTGGAACCTCCCTAACAAGCGAAATTCCCACCGAACCCCAACCTCAAACGCCAACTTATCAGATAAGCGCACAGGGAAACGAATTAGGCCCCCAAGAAAATTAACCGGGACCCTGGAGGCCAATATTTTTATAGGTCCCATCCAGTAATTGTACCTTCCTTAAGTGATAATGATGACATATTACCTATATTAAATAATTTTAGTGTTGCGAGTATTAATTTCAAAGCATTAATAGATTCAGGTGCATCTGTTAACATAATAAATTCGAATGTATTTGATAGACTCCCAATATATATTAAGCGACGGAAAAATTTCAATATCCCAAGTTTAACTAGTGTCACAGGTCATAGGCTGGAGGCTGTAGGCTCCATATGTTTAGATGTAACAAAAGACAATAAAATCTTTCCTACAAACTTCATAATCTGCAAAAATTTCCCATATGAAGCTATAATTGGTGCTAATTTTTTAAAATCTAATAAGGTGTTATTAGATATAGCAAATAACAGACTCGTGTATCCATACGATCCTATTCTCCAACGCGTGGAGAGAGGGGAAGCAACAGTAAATAGAATAAAATCTTTTGTACCCTATCTCTCATCTCGTGGGAGAAATTCAAGCAGCAAATGGATCGAGTCAGTAAAAGCAAAAATAGGGAAAATGCAGGAGTATAGACAAACAGAAATAAAGAAAATAACCGAATTATGGACTGAAATAATAAATCTAAGTACTATTGTAAGGGGACAGGACTTGGATTTACCCTTACAACCAACCCCACAAGCGGAAGACTTGACGCAAGAAAGCGCTAGTCTTAACTTAATAGAAAAAGACTCGAAAGAAAAATACTATGGGTTCGCGGTACGTAAAACAAAAATCCCCCAAACACTATGCAAAGAGTACAAATCTCTCAAATGGTCACCCCTGTAAATGACAATTCCGAAATTTGGTTCGCATCCCCGTGTAAAGAAGTTCCAGAAAATCTGTTTTGTGAAGAACAGATCATTTCATACGAAAAAGGCGAAGGTTATATTTGGTTAACTAACACACATGAAAACGATATGATTACATTGAAAAAAGGAACATGTCTCGTTGAAATACAAGTTATTTCTGAGCACGAGCTAAACAAATGGAGAAACTCCAAGGAAAGCTTAGTTAATAGTGTTGGTGATAGGAATCCAAAGAATAACTACCCCCTAACAAAACCCCAATTTTTGGAAAAATTTAAATTAGATCATATCCAAAATACGCAATTAAAGGAAAAATTATGTGGATTGCTCTGGAATTTTAGAGATATTTTTTCTACATGCGAGGAAGATATCGGGTTGATACCATTTTATCAACACTCTATCCAAACCACAGGGTTACCTGTAGCTAAACAGCCCTATCGCATCCCCCATCCCTACAAAGGCTGGTTAAAAAATAAAATCCGCGAGTTAGAAAGAAATAATATAATACGGCCGAGTATAAGCCCGTATTCAGCCCCCGTTATACTAGTACCAAAAAAGAACAAGGACCTTAGGCTTGTAGTAGATTATAGAGCCTTAAACAAGCAGGTAGTTAGTGACAAATTTCCCCTGCCCCGAATTGATGAAATCCTAGACTCCATTTCAACCAAAAACAAAATTTTTAAATCTCTTGACCTCACGCAAGGTTATCATCAGGTTAAGATAGCAGATAATGACGTTTATAAAACGGCTTTTTCGACAACGGAATGTGGCTCTTATGAATATTTGAGAGTACCCTTCGGACTCAAAACTAGTTCAAGTGCATTATGTAGACCCCTGTTACACTTATTACGAGGTATAGAAAATATTATCCATTTTGTGGATGATGTTATTTGTGTGGGAGAAACACCGGAAGACCATTTAAACACATTAACCAAAGTTTTCGAAAAATTCAGAGAGGGTAATCTGAAATGTAGACCTGAAAAAGTAAATTTGTTTCAATCCGAAATAAAATTCTTAGGAATGATAGTGACCCAAGGTCAAATATCACCGGACCCTGAGAAAATAAAATGTGTAGAGAATCTTAAGCCACCAAAAACTATGAAACAACTAAGAGGTATTATTGGTTTAACCAGTTATTTTAGAAAATTTATACGCAACTACGCCCAAATCGCAAAACCCCTAACAGATCTAACTAAAGGGAATTCCCAAAATGTTACCTGGTCTCAGGAAGCTCAAACTTCTTTGGACACTCTCAAGAAAGCTCTTACTTCTGAACCAATATTAGCGTTACCAGACTTTGAAAAAGGTACATTCGTGGTTACCACCGATGCTTCAGCTCTAGGTATCGGTGCAATCCTTTCCCAAATAATCCCCGTGGAAAACAACCCCGATCCCCAACAGGACCCCCCTCAATATATAGAGAAAGTCATATGCTATTCAAGCAGAACTCTAACCAAAGGCGAAAGCAGTTATTCAGCAACGCAATAGGAGTTACTATCTATAATTTACCACTTAGATAAATTCAGACATTATTTAGTAGGACGAAAATTTAAACTGCGCTCGGACCATAAAAGCTTACAGTACCTAAGCACATTCAAAAATCCAACCGGAATTTTAGCGCGATGGATAATGAAAATCCAGGATCTGGATTACGAATTTGAACACGTGACCGGTAAACAGAATGCCCCTTGCGATTACCTAAGTAGATACCCTGAGGATAACCCTTCAGATAATGAAACTAAACAAATAAATGCCATTAATCCCAGTAAACAAAAACAAAAGAAGAATATACCAAAAATCCTTACAGAAGAAAAAGGACCACGAGTAATTTCCTTATCCCTAGCCAATATTAAAAGAAACCAAGTTAAGGATGAAATGTGTTTGACTCTCATTAATTACTTTGTGAATTCTGATAATCTCCCTGATAAGTTCAAAGCCCTAAGACGGGAAATAGACAATTTTTATTATGACTTTGACGAAGAAATCCTTTGCAGGATAGTAACAGGCGAAACGAATAGAAATCAAACCTTAATAATCCCAGTGCTCCCCCAAAACTTAATAATACCTGCCTTTGAGTACTTCCATTCGGAAATAGGCGGACACTTAGGAATAACCAAGACATTTCACAAGCTAAAACAATACTTTTATATTCCGTCGGCATTAACAAAACTCAAAGATTTTATAAGTACATGTGAAGCTTGTAACTTAAGAAAAAATCCACAAACGTACCCAAATCCCCCCTTGGGAAGAGTGCCAGTGGCAAGGTTCCCTTTCGACATCGTTTCATTTGACCTTTTTGGTACAAGTGGAGGATTACCTGTTTCTAATAGAGGTCATACTTGCATCCTCTCAGTAATAGACCATTTTACCGGCTTCACTTTTGCCAAAGCGTTGAGAAATCAAGGCGCATATGCCACAAGTAAAGCCCTAGCAAAAATATTTTTGGAGTTTGGCGTTCCTCAAGGGGTCATTAGCGACAATGGATCTAACTTCGTTTCTAAAGTAACGAAGGATTTAATGTGTTTCCTAAAAATAGAGAAACTAGTAACCTCTCCCTACCATCCCCAAGCTAATGGAAAAATCGAAAATAGGCACAAAATATTTTCCAATGTCTTGAGTATTTATACAAAGGACAATCGAAACGATTGGGATCAATACCTACCTTACTTAACTAATGTAATTAATACGGCATACTCGGAAGCGACTAAAGAAAGTCCATTTTTTCTTTTATTCGGACGCGATTTTGAAATACCTTATCAAGAAATTATAGAATCAAGACAGTATTACAATAGTACAGAGGACTATAAGCAAGATTTTATAAATAAGATGAGAAAAACCTATAAAATAGTTAGACAAGAGTTAGAAAAATGTAAAAGGAATCAAGAGTTGAGGAATGAATCCAAAATCAAGGGGAATATAAATTTCAAGGTAGGCGACTGTGTCAATTTAAAAAATGAAGCTAAACTGGAAGGCAAAAAACTTTCCAATAAATATTCAGGACCCTACAGAATAATCAAAAAATATGACAACGATTTTACCTTTAAAATGATAAACCCGGAAAATGGGAGAACATATAAAGCACATGTTAGCCGTTTAAAAGGTGCCAAATACCCCGTTAAGTGGGCACCCGAACCCTCATCTTCAGAATCATCAAACGCGGAAAATCAATTCCCGAAGTCCAGGCTATCCGAACTAAAACCCTTTAATTTTAAACAAAATTATTTTGAAAACAATAGCGAAGAGGTAGATTTTGAAGAATTTTTGGCCATGAAGAACCTAGTCATCCCTAAAGGAAAACCCTAATACCCGTGCCTGCAAGAACCCCAAAAAGCCCAGAAAGTTCATCCACAGAAAACTCGGAGCAAGAATTGGATTATACACTATCGCCAAAAACCCAATTTTTCCCCGATAGAATTTCGACCCCATGTCCCCCCAAAAGGTTTCCTGACGACATGGTATCTCCAGCAACCCCGATAGAAAGACCCCTATCGCTACAGGAGGAATTGAACAGAGCCGTGGAAACCCCAGGTGAAAAAAGGAGGAAGACTCCTCCTAGGGATACAAATACAAAAAGCTTGAGAGAGGCCATGGACATTGTAAATTATCCGATAAAAACAAGGCAAAGTACTTTGCCTTGGACACAGGAACACCCGGAAGATGAAAACTTGGGACAATACCATCACATAACGGTATCTAAAGTAAAACCCAAGGAATCTTACTCCTGGAAACAGACCCTACTACGAAATACACCTCACCCCCCGGAAGATATGGCATTCAAGCAATGGAGACAATCTCCAAAGGTATTTGACTCCTCCCACAGTTCCCAAGAATCTTTTAACTCCCCTGAAACAGGATTTCAACGCGAGGAAATGGAAAATAAACCCTCAACCTCAAAAGCAGACGAAATATATGAAGCAAGGGCAGGAGATACCCCTCAATCGCAAAGGACCGCCCCCGAAAGCCCAAATAATGAATCCTCAGATACTAGCTCTAATGAGTCCGACGATGAATCAGATCCTGACTACCCCCATAACGCACCAAAACAAAAACCGGCTTCTGCCGCGGCCCATGCGAAAGCCGCAAAATTAAAAGGTCAAAAATACCTACTAAAACAGTATAAGAAATTTGATCTGATCTCTATGGGAAAATCGAAAAAGAATAAAAAACAAGAAGGTGAACAGGAAGTTACAACGAAATCTGGCAGAATAAGCAAAAGGCCAGACAAATGGACATACACCTAGGAACAAAATACCCCAAAAACTTATATAGCAATATTAAATCGAAATGAACAATTTAAAAAAAAAAACCTTAAAACAAGGGTACATGAGTAGAATATTATAATGAAAAATACCCATGAAAGGTCAGAAGAAGTTAATAGTCAATTTTTCCAGACAAACTATATCCTGGCTTGGTAAAGAACCCCAAAGATAGAAGAAGAACAAGAATTGTTCAAACCATCCTCCAAAAGGAAAAAATACCTAGTGCAACCTTGTTACTGACAGAACAAGTATGGATCAACTATTTCAAATACGATCAAAACTTCTCGACGACTCGGCACAATTAGTAGCAGAAAAATTGAAAATCGACAATATGATAGAAACCACACTTAAATCCCTTAGGGAAGTGAAGGCCTCCCAAGAAACAATGAACAAAAGAATAAATGAGATTTTAATAACTAAACAAATGGATAAGTTGGTTGAAACCCAGTTTATGGAAGTTAAAGAACAGACCGCCAAAATCCAAAATGAAATGGAATCAATAAGCGATGCCACGCTTTTCGAGGGATATAATTATCCCGATCAGATCCTAAAATTACAAGTATTATACGATAAAATGCAGGAAATTGGTAAAAAAGTACAAGATTATAGAAACAGTACTGTTCTGTCCGCGACAACGGCAGTACAAGAAGCCCTAGCACCCCAACGAGCAGAGATCCTAGACTTGCAGCATAAGTACGATCACTTAAAAGCACAGAAAGAAATAATTCAGTTGCAACAGGACAGCTTAGAGAAACGACTAAAGGAGAACCATGCCAAAATCACCGAAGAACTTCAAAAACAGAAAGATTTCTGCTCAAACCTAGAAAAAATAGTTGCAACATACTTCACTGTCGAAATTGACCTACCCCTCAGTCCCCATTTGGAAAATCTTCTCACTAACACCTACAACGAAGGGTCATCCCAACCCGCATATTTTGCGATTCCAAATCAAGCCCGTCATCAGCACATAAGACCCCAAGTGGAAACTAATCAACAGAATCCTCCAACGGATAATAATATAATTGTGAGGGCCCAGTACCCTGACGCCCAAGAGAATGTTACTACGGGCCAACATTCCTCAGAAATCTATGCACCACAAGGAACACCCAAAACCCAACCATTGCCAGAAGGTACAGAAAACTAAGGAATACCAGACATGAGAATAAATCAAAAAAGAGGTAAAAATTCTTTTTCGTCAAAATCCCCTTCTAATACATTAAAGTGACTACATTTTATAGAATGTGATGTATACCGACAAAAAGTAGTAAATAACACAATATTCGAACGAAAACTCGTTAAACTAAATAATTATGTTTCCGCTAGACAGAACATAGTATTTCCTTAAAAAATAAATAGATAAATAAATGCAGGTTACAAATTCAATGACAAAAAAAAGAATGCAATGAATAGCCATCCTTACAATATAAGGAATGGTTAAACAGCATTTCGGATACCCCCCCCCCCAGAGTAGGTAAACCTGACGATCACAATGGATCACTTAATGAGGTGATTTACTTCGGGGCACGAGGATCAAATCCGTATCCTAGGTTCGGCCGTCTATCAATCCATAACCCCAGACCACTACATTCCAAAAATTGCTTTTAACTAAAAAAAAAAAATATTCGGATCGGCGCTTTAATAGATTCTACATCTTCACAAAATCAATTTTGTGGGATATTTATTTTTAATTATCACGCCAACGACATAATCAAATACGGAACTCCAAAATATACTAAATCTAATCACAAGAAAAGATGACCGGTAATAACCACCACCCAAACTTGCCGTATAGAATATAAAACGTCAAACAAAAAAAAAATTTTTTTTTAGTCTAAAAATATATGTACGAGTTATTATTGTGTTAATTACCAAGCTAAAAGGCAATTAGGAAAACAGATAATTAGCGGCAGTCTAATGATCAAACAGTTGGGTTTATGTGTATATGTATGTGCATATGTATATATGCGTATATGTATATAAATATGTATGCGTATATACGTGTGAGGATAGTAATATGCGAGGCAAAATTTACCTGCACATAAGGGTGTAATGACTAACCTGGTCATAAGTACAGGGTTTTCTGTCAACTTACGTAACAGAAGCAAGCCTAATTAATCTTTCAAAAATTATCCATGTAAGCCTAATGAAAAAAAAAGACTCTACAAAAAATTAAATAATTAAAAATAGCTATAAGTAAAATTGTATCTTTTCTGGGTAAAATAGCGAATATTTAATCAGCATATATGATTCGTGGCCTTTATCTGAGCCTTAAAATGAAGTCAATTACTTAAACAAACCCTACAAGTCGCTAAGAAAAAAAAAATAAATAAATTCCCTTCTCGCCAATTTTGCTAAGCAAATACCACTTCGGTCAATGTTAAAATAATTCTGCGATTCCAATAACCCTTGTAAAGCGTTGATATGATAAGAAATTAACACCAATGATACCAGGTAGAAGCCATTAAGATTTATGGTAGCATAGTCAAAGTATCTAAGCGTAATAATCTCGAATTACGAAACTTTCCCTTTTCATTTCGTAATTAACAAAAAATTGCAGACCCGTGTACCATGTGTATTTTGAACTAATCGCATACCCATAACTGATAGTTCTTTCGTCTAAAAAAAAAACAAAAAAAACTGATAATTAACTAACGTTTATCAACGTTTATTAATAATAATTAACGTTTGATCATGTAGTGATTATAAATTGGTGTAACAAAAGCCGAACAAATAAAATACAATTCCATTTCGAAACCTAAATGAACAAAGGAAATTAATTGCTAAATAATTAATGCAAAACACAAGAGTAACCCTGAAAGGTAAAAATAAGCTAAAATTGTAAAATTTAAAATGCCGATCTGGTGCATAAATTTTGACCTATAGAGATGCGATAAATTGTTTAATAAGAGGCATATCCGCAGATACAAGTAAAACAACGAGAGCGGCGTAATTATTAAGTCATAAAAATAGGCTCCTTGATAACCCTCAAAAAAAAAACATATGAAAACCAAAAAGGGAGACTTTTATGATCGAACCTCCTAAACAATTTGTTTAGTTGAATTTTTGTAGTGGCGTAGTCGAACACTAATTAAGATATCTTTAAGCCAGGTGTGATAAAACCATGAATAAAATTAGTTCGACAAGTAATCACTGTAATCATTCGTGCAGATTAAACAATTTGAAAGACAAAATAAACCTTCCTTAAATCAAGAGATTATATAAAATAGTTAAAAAAATCGTAAGATATTGTACCTGCGAATAGCAAATAAGACAACTTAAGGCAAAAAAAAAGAAAAAGCATTGATTAATTTTATTTTTTTTTACTTGAGATGGCCTTCTATCGAAAAAGCGTCTTACTATCAAAAATAGTGGTACCATGAACTTAATTTGTGGCCAATGTCTAAGCTAATTAAATCAGTAATTGTATATCTACCAACAAAAATAGCTTTATTGCTGTACAATCGCTAAGTGAAAGATAAAACAATCGCCCAAAAAAAATTATATCAATAATGTTAGCGGGAAATTATCTTAGAAGTGGCGGTAGTAATGGGAAATGGAACCGCATGGCTGGGATGGTAGAGAGTGGCGAGTCTTCCGATAAAACCATTCGCTGATGGTCCAAAGATCAGTTATACGCTATATGCCTATATGTAATAAAAAAAAAAAAAAAAAAAAAAAAACGCGTATTGATTAAAATTTCAACTTTTGATGCCAACTATTGAGGATATGTTTCCCTAATAGATAACTGTTGTACCATAAGTTAAAATCGTAACTAACGAGAGCTAAATAACACCTTAGTTTTGCAATAATTAGCAAAAGCAGCAGAATGCTTACAGCCGATAGGCAAGGAATAATATAACCACCAAAAACCGTAAAAATTTGCAGCAATAAATTCAACCAATTTTACCTTAAATAGAATTAAAGCATACAAATGAACCGCGCAATTAAAGTATAAAAGAATAACCTGTAAAAAAAAAATAACAAAAAAAATTTTCTCCTAGGCTAGACAATTTCTTAACTTGGAAAGATTTTGCAATTAGGCTGATAGCTATATGACAATAGCAGACATATTCTGCTTCTGATATGTGATTTAATTTCTGCAGGTTCTCACAATTGGTGCAAACCGCGTAACATACAGCTAGAGACGAACAGGACTAAATTTAAACTAACATAGGTCCGTCGAAATACTCTAATGACCAAAATAATTCAGATGTGAAGCAATGCAAAAAATAACCAATTAATGCAAAAGGAAGAAAATCATTCCAAAAATTGACCATTAGTCACAAATACTCATATCACAAGACAGTATGTAATAACTTCTACTAACCTTATAAGCCAGTTACGACCCCAGGTCTCTGCTAATCCTTAATTCCCCCAATAAGTAATATGACGTGGTAAACCACATGTTATTCACAAAATGCAAACCTTGTGAAAAGCACAGTATTTAAGAGTTCGGAGAATGTGCACACACTAGTGAGCATATACCTAACTAAAATTGATAGAACAAAACGAACATTTATACAAAGCATGAATAATTGAAGGGTAATTTCTAATGCAATTAAGTGAAAGCAGAAGCCATAAAATAGATTACAACACCTGTGAGGTAATTTAGCCCTTTGTTCGGACATAAATTTCTAAGATCCTAAATCAACAAGGATAAATGATCAAACTTTCTCCATGAATCAAGCACTTACAGAAGGATAACCTACTAAAGATTATGGTGATAAAATACAAAAGAAAAAGAATTACAGATACTATAAGTAATGTTCTAATCAAATTTATGAGCCCCCCCCTTCAATCGTGCGGCATCTTAGTGGCATCAAAATTCGACATCAAACGCAAATATATTTTAGTTTTAACTTGGGAATACAAAGAAACTAAACTCATATGGCTTATGACAAGCTACGAAACTTTTAAGTAATACCGCGCTGGATAATAAATATCTCTACCACGTGGCGTTAACTCCGCCACAGGAGAGGGATGATTTGACACCTTAAAAGTAAATGAGTTACACTTCGACTCGCATTACTCCCATTAATCAAGGATATACAAGGCTGATGAAAGTGAAGGAATAGATACCTTAGCCACATCACAGCTAAATGAAATATAAAGATAAATAAAAGGCATTACAGCCAAGTAGCTGAATTTTCGAAAGTATAAAAAAAAAATAAGACTGTATTTTCAAAAAAAAGGCCTTAACGAAGTTAATTGAAATTATGGATATTTTAAAAGGATTGTTTAAAAAAAAAAAAAAAATTTTGCCTCGTTGACTATAGGTTACTTAGGAAATTTTTTTGTTGCAAATAAGGATTCAACAAGTATGGAAATTGGATGCCACAATAAGGTTATAACAGAGTTTCCCTCAACCTGATATATAGCATTAACTAGAATATACTAACGAATAATATAATACGACCCTTTACATAACTATTTAAGCCCAAAACCCCACTTTAACCAGGTAAAAGATACTTCAGCTAAAAGTCAGTAGTAGTACCTTATACGCTTCCAAGGGGACAATAAAATTTTTTTTTCTCCTCTCAAGAATTAATAAAAGCACAGTATACATGGCAATTCTAATTCGTAAAAACAAAATAAAATAACCGTCAGTGGACAACACCATAAAATACCTTAAAATAGTATAGGAAAAATGACTTAAATATCCACATGACCTATAATAGTGAAAACGGATGGACCCCCAAGCATGGGAGGTTAGAGCCAGGGATGAGCATGGTGTATATTATCCCACCACGCAAACACTTGACTCTCACCTTCTATTGAGAAAAGATTACACATATTACTGAATGAGGGAAATAACAGATGTTATAACACCTGTTGCTGATTTGGCTCGACTCCTTTTGGCGAAATTTTTTGTGAAATTTATCGAAACTTGAGGGATGTGTTTTCCGTTTACCTGATATCTGATGCTCCATTATCGGGTGAGCGGAAAATGCATCGTTCTATTGACTTGATTACGAGACTTGACTACACAACAAGAAATCACTTGACAAATACTATAACTGCCTATTAATCAGGATTCTTAAACAAATGGACCTTCAGCCGTACGTAGCGGTGGCCACAGGGGAATGGCAATGGTGTTATTGTCTTTCTGTTGCCATTACCATTTGGCCCTAGCTTTCTTATGAGGTACGACCAGGTAGTTACAAAAAGTGAGCATCACATAATGAAAAACTACGGTTTTGAAGTTGGACAAAACTACCCTAAAACATGGGGACCCGTTGGTCAACTGTTGTGACGTGTGTTGCCTTATATCCCATTTGCCATAACCGTTTGACCGGGGAGCTCTTATGAACATATTAACTCAACTCTCTATAAAAAGTGATCCGCAATAATTACCCTACCTCACCCCTACCATTAGGAGAAAATGTAATAACACAAGTGACCATACGGTAATCTGGAATGAAGATGGGCAAGAAGTCCGATGCGTGGGGAATGCCTATTAAGGGCGTAGGCACACGGTTGATTATTTTGTGAGCAGACGCCCTTACAAAGTATTTCCTACGAAGATCAACTCAAATAGGAAAAAAACCCAAGGATACCAGTGACAGTTAAATACCATAAATTAGAAGAACCAACTAAAAACAGCTAAAAATAATAACGAATATCACCAAATTAAAGGCACCTAACTAATCTATTATTATTATGCCTTAACCATTTTTACATTAAGTTAATTTATTTCACAATTACTTATAAATTTTACATAAGAACACATTTCCAGATACGGTGTGTAACTAACCTTCAACCACGTGTTAAGAGAAACGCCGGAACACGCAACCATACGGTATGTTGCTTATATTAGCCTAAATCTAGTAGAATAATCAGAAAAAACGTAACCATGATAAGATACCCAAGCAATCAACAATTAAATAATCGTAGACGAGAAAATACAATCTTTTGGAACCTTAAGATAAGACATAGCGTAGACAATACTAATGCTCCGTTAAGGGAATGGGGACTCGTCGACAAGTTAATAAAAGAAGAGGAACTTATTAAAGCAGTAGAAAATCTTGACTGTCCAAAACTATATTATCTTCTAAAATCTCAAAAGACAAGGTTGGAACAAAGAGTGATCCTAAGATTAACGGCAAGCCTAGTGCTTTATAATTTTAGTGCACGTGAGATGACAAGAACACTAGAGCACACTAGACGAAGTGCCAACCTGGCCTTCCGAATTTTAGCACAACATATCCCATCATCAATGTATAGCTCGTTGTCTGAATATATCGCCAACAATATTTGGTACGATCAAGATGATAATAATATAACTACAATTTGGCCCATTAAATTTCTCTCCATATTAATAGACCAAGGACATATGTTAAAAAGTGAAACCCTTCTTAAAATCTTGTACGTCAATTGTGTAAATAATACGTATCTAAATACGATAAACCCTTCAGTGGGAACCGCAATTTTTCAACTTACCCCAAGAGAATATAAAGACATGAAGAAAATAACCCTGAATTTCTTCCAAGAAGATGAAAATTTTGGAAGAAAAATAGTCCCTGGGTTAGACATAATCGTGCGTGAGCAACTATGTTGTTGCCAATCACACGCAAATTTAAGTTTCTCTGTAGTAAAGATATTAAATGACCCATTGTTATTATCTCAGTTGTGCCGGAAAGTCATTCGTCAATATATGCAAAGGAATGACATAACCGCCACTTTGGAAGGCCTGCACCTCCCAAACCAACTACTAGTGTATTTAATGTACCTAAATATACCCGAAAACGGTAAAAATGATATAGTGTTTGAACTCCAATTTCTCAGCCCAAATGTTTCGTCATGGGAAAATTACCGACTTCTGGATATGCTTATATCTCCAAGTTCAAAGGCGGCACTGCCGGATGATGCACCCATATTGAAATTAAAACCCAACCTCAGTGGGAGAAACTGTGTATATAGATAATCTTGTTAAAATAAATGATGAAAGAACCCTATAATATTACCTGAAGTGTTATAACTATAAAAATCAATTATTATCATAATTAAAAAAAAATGCATTATAAACCAGTATTGTATTGATATTTGTGGAACTATGAATTAGAGTAAATATCACGAGATCTAAGTACATTATCAATATATTGACAAGAAGGTAGTTTCTCAAAAGTCTCTATACTTTTAAGACTATAAAACGACCGCAAAGTCGTTAAACTAGAGTACGGAACTTTAGGGTAGTAACTATGTTCGAACACACAAATAGCCAGGTGCAAGGAGGCACCGGTGAAAAAGTAGTTCAACCTCAACCTGAAGTTACCTTGTTTTTCACTCAAAATTGGTTAATATGAAGCTCAGATGACTCGAATTATGGTCGAATGAATAAGTACCCGATGTATTGAGGAAATGCCGGTGAAAAGGTAATTTGACCTCGACCTAGAGTTTACCATGACTATAACCAATCTTGAAAAAGTTAACTAGACAAAATCAATAGAAACTACCTCCTTTTGGCCATTGTTCTGAAATGTTCCGAAAGGACAAAATAAAGGAATGGCCAAAGCAATTATCGATACGGAGTACATATGTATCAAACATGCCAAAGAAAACGTCATATACTCGGCTGCAATGATCGTCGTGAATAAGTCAGGGGAGGAAGTCTTCGCGAAAAAATGGGACGTTAAGTATGATTTAAGGAAGTTTAACGTAAAATCTTATAAGTTCGGTCTAGATCTCGCAAACACCCCAAAATATCGGCCAGCGAGAGGCAAATTAGGAATCAAATATAACGGTAGAAAGGGGAAATACCTCCATTTTATTCAACATGAAATTAGGAAATTACAAAAGCAATATAAAATCCGGTACTGGTATGTTAAAGGTCCTTGCCAGACAGATTTACTACTCCTCGACAAATGTAAAAAGCAAAAATTAGTCTACAAAATTGAAGGGAATCCAAACTGTGTAAAATACCAAGGAAAACATGACCCCCTCCAAGAAATAAAATATTACAAACAGTACTTGTACAATCCAAGGAGTGTACTATATAGAGAGAGAAGAAATGAAATTGTGTTTAAAAGAATTAAAACTTATCAGTCAAAATCAAAAGTGATTAAGAAAACAAAAAAGCTGAAACAATCAAATAATTAAAACCCAATTACTCTTACGTTAAAACAATTAAATTCTTACGTGAAAGTAATTAAAATACCTATCCCCCCAGCTTAAGAGTCAACAGTACGATGACCATAAGCAAAGTAACAAATTGAACGACCACGAATCTTAGTCTCACCCTGTTTCCTTTGGGCAACAAAGATTATCATAAAATAATATAAATATAATATCATAATTAGCACCTTCCTTCCTTCAAAAAAAGGAGAACAAATAATAGGAATCAAAATTCATGTTCAATTATCAATCGTAAGAAGTTTTCCTATATTATGTCTAATGAAGTATTAATTCCAGAAACAGCAAAAAGGATGTGGATAACAAATGTCATAACAATCTTCATTTCCCAAACTTTAGCCCAAGATATCGTAAAACATGGAATAATTTTTAAACACGAGAATTCGTTGCTCGCAAGTCATAATGCCTGGAAAATATTTATGAAATTGGACCCCAAACCATTTGAAACCTTGTTCCAACAAGTTATTAGACTAGAGAAAAATACCAACGAATTAAAGGACTCCATATTCCAATTCTTAAAATCAGACAAAAGCCTGCAATCAACAAAAGAAATGCACCATAAGGAAAATAAAGGAAATCTACCCCCCGTATTTCCTAAACTAAAATCGAAATTCATAATAGAAGATTTCGACAAGAAAATGGCAGAAATTGACAAGGCTCTAGGACTTAACAAGAACGAAAGCCGAAGAAGGAGAGCATTAAATAATGTGGATAGTTCCATGAGCGAACAAACTACAATTAAATCTACCACAAGTTACTCCTTGACTACTTCCAAGCAAAATAAACTTTATGATGGAAACTACGCAATGTTAAATGAATTACCGAGCCTATGGACTTTTCTCAAAGAATTGTGGCAAAATCATGCTGAACAAAATGTTACGAAGCAAATATTATCAAAACTCGCGAAGGAAAAAGACTACAGACAAATTATTAACCTCAAGGAGTTGAAATTCTCAAATATACAACATGATGATGAGAATAAAAATCCTATAGAAAGAAACATAAAAGACACCAAGACAACCACACCTACATATGAGTCCCCAACGAGAGATATACAATCTTCAATGTCAGAAACTACGACAAATACAGTCCCAGAAATGAGCGCACTCAACAATAAATCATTTAAAAACTTGACCACGCTAACTTATCTAAGACCAACAATACTTACAAAATGGACCTCGTCAACAGGGCCCACGTACTATCGCACCCAGCCGATCGGCGTATTCACTATAGGCCTAAGAGCAAGAATCCCAGTAAGGCATACCGAGATGCAAACGATCAAAGTACAAGCGATTCAACCAGAACAAAAGAAAAATAAAAGCATGAAAGAAAAAGAAGACGATTACGTACATAAGAAGTGTTGGATAATAGACGGTAAACGTACTTGTGCAAGATTAGCAATGGCCGACGAGCCGGCAAGGGAAAATATTGAACCATTACCTGAGCTAAACGAAAAAAAACGCTCTAAAAGTATCGATTCACCAATCTTTTCTAATATTATATAGACAGAGACTGCAAGCACTATTTGAATTGTTCAACACAGAAATACAAAAGTTAAAGCAAAGTACCACGAGAATCTTCGAGGTATTTTTTCGAAAAAGCAAATACCGAAGATCAGCTAGTCTAATACCAATCGTGGGAGAATTAGCCTCACGCTTGTTTGGGCTTTCGACTGAAGAAGACCTAAATATCCTAAGGGAAAACGTAGGAAAACTAAACAACGCCATGAACGTGACCTTACATGTTCAAAAAATACAAGCCAGCATAGCTAATTACCAGAGAGACAAAATTGAGGCAATCTCGAAGAAAATATCAAAGACAGTAAACATAATGAATTATTTAAAAAATGAAGTAGATCGTGTGATTACCGATTCGAGCCTCACCATGGTATCACTAGACATAGTGACAATGTCCTTACTTAACCTGGCAACTGACGTTAGCAAATTTGAATTTGCATTATTTGCCCTTACCGGAGGAACCTTGTCGTACGACCTAGTGGATCCTTCGAACCTAAAAAGTATCTTGGATGAAATAAAAACGCATTTAACGTTCGGACTACACCTACCAACAGAACCGGAAGTAGCAAACTTATTTCACTATTACACCAAGCTGAAGGTTCACATCACAGAGATAAACGAACAACTATTTGCAGTGGTAACAATCCCGTTAATAAACCAACAATCAATATATGACTTGTATAAAATTTCTACGTTTCCAGCCAACATAGGTAGAACCAATTCGTTCATGACTATTACCCCCGAAGCGGATTACCTGCTAGTCGATCAAGATAGAAGGAAATATGCCTTAGCAAATCCACAGGACCTCAAGGAATGTGTAGCATTCAAAAACCTAGTATGTCAACTAACACTGCCCATTTATAATGTAAAACCCGGATCATGTATGTTGGATATATTCTTAAAAGAGACTCAACAAGAGGAAATTCCAAGTTCATGTGAAGCACTAATAGGTAGTACTAAGCGAGAAATATTTATTCATCTTAGAAATGATCTATGGCTATTCTCTGTTCCAAAAGAAACAGTCGGGACAATCTCTTGTTATAATAACACAGAGAAAATCGATCCAAGCTACAGAACCGAATTACTACTACAAGATGTAGGTACGATAACCATAAAGCAAGGATGCCGACTGGTAACTAAAGAAGCCACAGTACAAACACCTCTGATAACCACTAGCACGAATATAATAAGCCCCAAAGTGGTCAATTTTAAAGCAGTGAATTTATCATATACAATTCCTAACATTGAAAATGAAGAAGTAAAAACCAGAATATGGTCAATAATGGAGAATGTCAAAGAAACTTTACCACTAACAAAAATAAGAGAAGCATTAGACTCTCAAATTCCCCTCTTCACTAATGAGAACCAAAGATTGACATATGTAGAAAGTAGATACGGACTATTCTCAACAAATTTTTGGTGGAATATCCTCCTGACAGTGGGATTCGTGTTCATGATCTCTCTGACTATAAGAATGCTATTAACCCTAAATTACGGAAGAGTGTTGAGAATAACACGTAGAAAGAGGGCAAAATCAGAACACATCGAGCCGAGTGAGATGCAAAACCTAAACCCGGAACTCCCTGATAACCCTTGAGCAAAGAGTAAGGGAGGACATGATCGAGCGAATGGGAGTAGAGGTCCTCATTTGTGCCATGTCCACTCCCAAATTTTCACTTAATTTTTTATTGTGCAAGCCCATGCAGCTGCAAGAATATATTTCTTGGACAGCATGGACGCGCATAAACAGTAAAAGATTTGAAAAACTTATAGTAAATCGAGACCTCTAATAAAAACCACGTAATCTATCTTGAAAGTAGTAGCAGAATAGAAAATTAAATGCTAAAGTAGATGAGTGTTTAATAACATTTAAAAATGCATTGAATATAGAACATGTGTCAAATGCACATGTGTACATGTATACATATAGTCACCAATTCTTGAAAATCTTAGTGTTATTCCTTGTAAACGTAATAATTTTCCCTATAATAACTTTGCTTATATCACAGTAACCTAGTGATCGCTGCAACATGCATGTAAAAGCATGAGAGTTGCCCTTAGTTGCTCTCTCGTTAAGTTTAACTGTACCCATACTAGAATTGATATTATTAATATGTCTAATCACGACTATTATTTCAAAAATAGTCCCCACTTGGTATTATGTAAAATTGTATATTATTGCTATATGTGTTGTAACTTGTGTAATTATAAAGAGCATATGATTCTGCCCAGATATTTATATTCTAGGAAGCAGAGTAACCTGTGTGAATTAATTATTGGTGTACCAGCAGGCGACATGGATACAACCCAGTAGCATCTACTTTCATCATTCGTCAACCACCGACATGTACTCACCAAGAAAGAACCTGAAGACAATACCCTAACGACAACCAAAATCACCAAAACCTAGTACCAGGTAATCTTATCTCAAGCAATATTGGCAAACCAAGAACCCCACATATGCGCATATATCTGAATTAATAATTACCTGGGGAACCACCCCGACCGCAACGTCGTAAAACTACGTAGAGACCGTCGATAACTATCCTTAGACGGCAACAGCCTTAAGATTTAATGTTTGAAACACCAAGAATAACCCTAGAGTCAATCCCTCAAAGACTATATATCTTAAGCCCTATAGCAGAGACAATATGCTAACCAAGATCAAAAGTTAAGTTTCGACTCTATCCAATCATTATTAGATGTCGCAAAACCAAACCATCCTCCAAGAGAAGAAAAATCAAACATGACCAATTAATGGGAAATATAGACTGTACGCGATAAAATTTTTTCCCAAAATGAAGTGTCTGGAGAAGAGAAACAACCAGTTATTATTGTTCTAATCTTCATATCAAGCCCTCAATGATTGTAAATCATTTGACCGGGAATCAAAGACGATGCGTCAAGCCAAGGCTAAAAGATCAACTTTTGATCCTGCCATAGTTAAGGTTAAATGTTGTAACACAGCCCATAGTCCAAGATATAGACTGAACGCGAACAATTTACGGGAAACACAGACTGTACGAGTAATAGATTTTCCCAAAAACAAAAGTGCCCAATAAAAGAAGAAATGAACGTGATCAATTTACGGAAAACACAGACTGTACGAGTATTAGATTTTCCGAGGATAAAAGTGTCCAAGAAGAACTAACAAAACCAACGATTAAGATGCTCATTTCATGTAATCAAATCCCCAAGGGATATGTACCCAATAGACATTTCAACATTCCTGTGACGTCAAACCCGCGTATTTCATATGACAAACCATGCACGGACAATTTTGTGCAACAGTCATACTTATGAACAATGTAAACGCTTATCCCAAGCAACAAGTGCCAAAAAGATGAAACACCACGAAGACAAACCATAAACAATTAGCCGACACAATAATTAGTTCATCGGAAACCCAAAATAAAGTGACAACGTATGTGAGTATTATAGACACGTAGAATGATGAAGTAAGTGTGAAGCCTTATGTATCTAACTAGCAACTTTGATAAATATTGTTAAACTTATCAGAAAACAGATGAAAACCAGTGCAAGCTACCTTATCCCAGTGTTGCCATTAAACATTAAGTTAAAAATGTTAAGGTGTAAAATTTTTTTTTCTTTCTCCTCCAAGCTATTTTTAGTTCAAGCATGTCAGTGTATTGTAGTTAGATGTTTTAGATGTAGCTAAATATTTTTGATGTCAAATAACTATCGTACCAATATAACGTCAGGTGGAAGTATAAACTAGAATTAGAAGCAGCGAATATGTACCACATTAATAATAATGTAATTACAAAAGCGGAACTTAACTAGATGGAGCCGTGTAGAAGTATTAGAACATCAGGTGAAAAAATTTTTAATATTAGGTGAAGGAATAATAATATAATTAAACCTATGTAGCGTCAGGTGGAAGTATAGTCAAGTGTTAGAAAAGGCAAATAAGTACCATTTTCAGTGATAAGATAAACGTATCAGGTGAAGGTAATTTTGATATTAGGTGGAGGAATAGTAATTATCATGTAATCATATAATCTTATTTGTTAGTCATTAGAAACTCTTTGGCCCTTTCGCCAAATAGAGTGAGTTGGTGATGGACTTTAAAGTAATGTTGTCACATATATATAGTCTAATAGAGCAATCGGAGATATGGAACAAAGATATAAATTTTGCCAAAGCAGAACTAATTCAAGTCATAAATAATAAGATAAATTCCTTAAAAACAAAAATCAAAATTTGAAAGTGTAGAAGGAGTAACTTAACACAACGATGAGGACATCGTTAAGAATGGGAAGGATGATATGTAATGGGATCAATTTTCAAAAACCCCAAAATCTCCCAATTTAAGTTACCCAAGTAAAATTATTTAAGTTACCAAGTAAATAATTATACATTGTAATTATACCTTGTAACAAACATCGTAAGAATCTTTCCCACAGAAAATCCAATAAATAAATCCGCCCAGGTGTCGCCAATAAACGCAATAAATATCATTTTGACCAAATCTTATATGACAGCCAACGAACAATGTAATTTGAATCTTAAGAGCTCGAAAATACCAAACTGTCAAGAGAGTAAAATTTATAATACAAAAAATAGTCACTCGAGATGCAAAATATATTTGTATAAGCTAATTGCATTGTTCTGGAGACTAAAGTTTAAAACTATCAATCTCAATGTAATTAAATCGTATTATCTTTTACCAATTTTCACAGAAATAAATTATAAGCCTTCTGAAAATCAAGAGACACCCTGCTGGGAAAATGTTAAAATATAAAACTTTGTTCGTTCGAAAAAATTCCAAAGTGATATTTTAAAAGTCATAAATTAAGCAACACCTGCTAGCAAAATGTTGCAGTGTAAAATTTTGAATTGTTAGAAAAATTCCAAAGTGATAGCTTAAAAGTCATAAACTTTAACTAAACCCAAGTAGCCCATTGGTGCAAGCCGGCCCAATAGTGATGAAGGACAAATAATTCAACCAATAGGAATTGTAAAATATACTTTTGGCAACGCCTAAACGTAACCCCCGGCAAAATTGCAGAGGATAGATAGTTAGGACATAGCAATTTTGCGCCAGTCTATTGTGAGTCTTTTAGCGGTCTTTTTTGAGTCTTAGAGAAGTGATACACTAGCCTAACTGAGGATTTTCTTATGATATGTGTGTCTATTCAAACTTTTTGACAGTGCATTAACTTTTGTGTAGCATCGCTCCAGATGACAATTTTGTATCAGTGTTTTGTATTACAAGTGTGTTGATATATCCGAAGCTCTGCGACAATTATGTGAGCAGCAATAAATGCATTACTTTCTTATTTTATTTTCTCTATGTTAATATTTCTCAAGTTTGTTAGTCCTTGTGGCTCCACTCGCTCCTAAGGGAAACTGAAATTTATCAGTCTGATTTCGACTCAGTATGGCCGTTAACATAAGCTCCCTATACGTACTCCTAGTATAAGCTCCCCTCTCTGGAAGTTCAGCCTCCACTCAGGTAAGCCACACGCGAACTGTCAGCAAAGAGTTTAACTTAATTTCCCCATTAAATTAAACAGTTGATATAAGAACAAACAATTTTTATTGAGACACCCTTATCAGAAGGTGTTATCAAATAACAAAACCAGAATCCCTTTCCACATAAACCCCCCCCCATTAGAGAACTCCCTAATATACGCAATAAAAACTTCCGAGTATAGAAGCTCGTTACGTAAGTTAATTCGTAAGTTACGTCAGAACAAAATTTCGAGAAAGTAATTTAGCCAAAAAAAGTAAAACTAATATGCAAATTTCGTTTTAATTATTCATGTACGATGAGCCAAAATCAAAGCTGCATTAATTCAAAAACGTTCATAAATTAAATTTAAAAAAACAAATTTTTTTTAACTAAAAGTAAGGAGTGACATTAAAACTTAAAACGAACAGAAATTATTCTGTATATGAAAGGGGCTGTCCCCTCCTCAACGCCACACTCTTTACGCTAAAGTTTGACTCTGTTTCACAACTTAATTTTTTAAAATAATAAAAAAGTTTAACGTAAAGAGCGAGGCGCTGAAAAGGGACAGTCCCTTTCATATACAGAATAATTTTTTTTTCGTTTTAAGCTTTAATGTCGCTCCTTACTTTTAGTTAAAAATAAACTTTTTTTTTATTTAATAGTCGGTCAAAATCGGCTGAGCCATTTAGCAGCAATAGTTTATTGTCAATAGATTTTTAAAGTAGAGCCATTTTTACCTGTCTGTAAGCTAAGTTCTTAGCTAAGCAGTTGGATTTTTGTTTAGTTCTGATTTTTTTAACTGCCTAAACTAGAAATTCGAAGGTTAGTTTTCTTGCAGATCAAACTAACATTTGAAAAAAGTACTATATTTCACCACATTTGTGGATCTTCAGGTAGGCTACTATAAATTAAATAAACAACAATATCATACTTAAAAAAACAAATATGTAGAAAAACTTCGAAAATAACCTCAAAGTTACCACTGTGCGATGCCAGATGGCACGACTTGCGTGGAGCGCCTCGGTGGCTGAGACAGTTAGTTATCCGTGCTCTACGTGCCATTAGATTAGTCATCTGAAAAGACTGTTTCCAGCGAGTCGTTCTACAAATCTTTTAACTGTGAGCTTTCAGTGTGGGTGTTCAAAGTAACTATCCGTTCATTTGCTGAGCTTCGTTCGCTGAAGAAGATATTCTCTTACTCTTTGTGATTCTTAAGGTGAGTAAATGTCAAGTATGTGTTATTTTTTTTAAGACTTTTCTGTAAGGAATGTGACTATTGATTGCTGAGCTTAAGTTACTCACCCGTGGCTGATCAGTATTTAAAATATATTGGGGAGGTGGACGGGTGCACGGTGAAGCGCTGATCCTTCCTTAGCCACCGACTGAGGGACAAGTGCCGCTCCTGTCAAATGCTGAGTTTACCTTCATTAGGCCCATATTACACGGGAACAACTTCTGTGCAAAATTTCATACGAAGGGAGATTGCACGAAATTTCGCTCCGTGTAAAAGGGTCGTAACAAATTTGAGACAAAATTATTCGACATGTCGATGAATTTCGTGTAAAAGTGCTACGTGTGACCAGTTTACGATCTAATATAATCGGTCATTCTCTGTTTCTATTATTATTCATTTCGTTGTTCCTTTACGGCTCCTCGCAGCCAAATATTACAGATTAGCTTGATTTTTATGTCATATAGGCATATGTCAAGTATATAATATAGTTATACGTGGTATAAAAGTGTCCAAATTTTACGAAATCACCTGCCCGTTTTCCCTCATCCTTTTCGTTCCGTCTTTAGGGCTCCCTCAGGACTCTCGGTGCCCTCTGATCTCCAGGTAATTATGATTTTCTGTTACCCTGGACTATTTTAAATATCCTGTGTTACTAAAAAGAAAATGGAGGTGGGAAAATGTGTCACCATCGGTTGTTTTGTCTGCCCGCGTCTTCCCTCTTCATCTTTGGTTTGCTCTCACGACCCTTTCTGTCCTAAGATCTTTGGTTAATTTCGAGTTTCTTTTACCCCAGACTATTGTAAATTTCGTGTGTGACTATAAAGAAAACCGAGCTGAAAATATGTCACCATCGGTTGTTATGTTCGTCCGCGTCTTCTCTCTCCATCTTTGGTTCACTCTCGCGACCATTTCCCCTAAGATCTTTATTTAATTGTAAGTTTCTAATACCCTAGACCAGTGGTCGGCAAACTTCTTAGCCAAAGAGCCAAATATGAACATTACAACAATTTTTAGAGAATTTGGAACCAAATCTGCTTGTTTAGGAAACTTTTTTTGCTCTAAATAAGTAGTACACTAAATTAAACTAGATTTCATACTTAATAAATATTTATTCATGCGAACAATATGCTTGCATCTCCTCGTAAAGTTTGAATCTGTCAGGTTTGTGTGTTGTTACTTTTAATTTTGGCATGATTCTAGGTTCTCATCAATAAGACGACTTCTCAGTTTACTCTTGATAGTGTAAATGCTTGAAAAAAAGATTGTTCGCATATACGAGGCGTTTTTTAAGTAAGGTCCGTTCGAACATAAGTACACAACGAAAGATTATTTCAGAAGCGTAAATTTATTTTCAGAAAGTACATACTTTACTCTATTTAACAGCATAGTTTCCAAGTTTGTTCAAACACTTATCATACTACTACTACTAACAACTCATCGCAGCACCAAGCCGCCTGAGGCCAACACAGCTACGCATGCTCCTCCTCCATCCAAATTTATTTAAAGCCTCCCTTTTTACACCCGCCAACGAAGTTCCCATTTCCTTTAAATCTTTCTTTATGACGTCCTCCCACCCCATACGAGGACGACCTGCTTTCCGTTTAGCCCTAGACGGTTGGCCGAAAAGAACATCTTTGGCAATCTGTCATCCTTCATCCGCACAACGTGCCCTAGCCACCTTAACCTTTCTTTCATTATAGCCCTAGAGAGCGGTATTGAACCACATTTTTCGTATAGCCTATTGTTTGAAATACGGTCAGTGAGCCGGGTACCCAGAACAATCCTTAAGCCATTTCTCTGGAAAACATTCTGCAAATCTTCATCCGCTTGTCTGAGCGCCCATTCTTCAGAGCCATATTTGACCACTGTCATCACTGTACCTTCTAATATTTTAATCTTGGTTTGCAGATTTGTCTTCCTATTCTTTCAAACTTGTTTTAACTGTGAAAAAACACCCTGAGCCTTGGCTATTCTACTTTTAGCATCTTCACTGCTCCCACCATCTTTACTAGTAATACTACCAAGGTAAGTGAAGCTGCCCACCTGATCAATCTTTTCATTACCCAACGTCACCTTTTCATCTTCACTGATTCCTAACCTTAGTGACTTAGTCTTTTTAACATTAATTTTTAAACCTATTATAGCACCCTGAACTCGCAAAACCTCTAAAACTTGTTCATTTTGCTCACACTTTCATCTAGGATGCTTAAATCATCAGCATAATCTAAGTCTAGGAGACTTTTTCCTCCCCATTTGATTCCGTGGTCTCCCATTACCTTTCCCGTGCTCCTTAAGACAAAGTCCATCAAAATAATCCATATAAAGGGGGATAAAACAACCCTGCTTAACTCCTGATTTAATACAAAACCAGCTGCTAACCTCATTTCCTACCTTAACCGCAGCAGTGTTATTCTCGTACATAGCACTAATCACTTTAATGTATTTGTCTGGTATACCATACAAGGATAAAACCTTTACTAAAGCTCTTCTATCAACAGAATCGAATGCTTGCTCATAATCTATAAAACTAAGGACCAAAGGTGTTTGACAACTCAGGCACTTTTCAATTATTAGCCTAAGAGTGAAAATTTGGTCGACACATCCTCTACCTTTTCTCAAACCGCACTGTTCTTCTCTTAAAACTTTGTCTACGGCATCTGTCAGTCTAAAAAGTATCATATTACTAAGTAATTTACTACCTCCAGAGACCAGACTAATGCCTCGATAATTACCACACTCGCTTTTATCACCTTTCTTCTGTAGTGGCTTAATTAAGGTTTTCCTAAAATCGTTAGGTACTTCCCCTTTTTCAAAAATCACATTCATAATCTTCAGTAACTTATTTCTAACCTCAGAGCCACCGTATTTAATAAACTCATTTACCACCCTATCAGCACCTGGAGGAGCCTTATTATTTTTTTATCTTTTTAGTGCTGTCGCTAATTCTTCCTCGCAAAACAAATCTTCCTTCACATCCAAGGTATCACAAACTTTTTCATTTTCCTCTATATCTTTTCCTGCAACTCTATCTCGGTTAAGCAAATTCTCAAAATGTTCATCCCATCTCTCTTTAGTTCTTTCGTTATCGCTAATTGTGGCCCCATTCCTATCTTTAACTGGGTCAAGTCCGGATTGACTATTCCCTCTCAATTTATTAACATGCCAGCACAATATTTTACTATTATGCCGTCTAGCTGCATCTTCCAGATCCTCGGCAATTTTATCCATGGCCTCCACTTCACACCTCCTTAGTTCATTGGGAAGTATGCAGGCGTTTTCAGGAGGAATTTTTTCTATTGGGGGGTCGGGGTCAGAGTAGGGGTTACGGGGGAGGATCTTTCCATGGAGGATATTTCCTTGGGGAAGGGACATTTCTATGAAGAAAATGGGGGATGGGCACCAGATTTCCCAGCATTATTTAAGAAACGATCAGAAATTAAATAAGAAAGCAAGTTTTTTTTCAACTGAAAGTAAGAAGCAGCATTAAAAAATAAAACGAACAGAAATTATTACGTATATGAGGGGGTTCGCCTCCTAGTCAATACCTCGCTCTTTACGCTAAAGTTTTTTTTAGTACTTTCAAAAGAGCTATCTATTCTAATTAACCGGCCTTTGTGATTCAGGGGTTTGTGATTCGAACAAAATTCGAACTTTAGCGTAAAGAGCGAGGTATTGACTAGGGAGCGAACTCCCTAATATACGTAATAAAAAGATACGAATATAGAAATTCGTTAAGTAAGTTACGTCAGAACAAAATTTCGAGAAAGCCAATGAGCCAAAAAAAGGAAAATTAATATGCGAATTTCGTTTTAATTATTCATGTACAGTGAGCCAAAATCAAAGCTGGATTAATTCAAAAACGTTCAGAAATTAACTTAAAAAAACAAGTTTTTTTTAACTGAAAGTAAGGAGCGACATTAAAACTTAAAACCAACAGAAATTATTCCGTGGGGCTGTCCCCTCCTCAACGCCTCGCTCTTTACGCTAAATTTTGGCTCTGTCTCACAACTTTATTTTTTAAAACAATAAAAAACTTTAGCGTAAAGAGCGAGGTGTTGAGGAGGGGACAGCCCCTTTCATATACGGAATAATTTCTGTTCGTTTTAAGTTTTAATGTTGCTCTTTACTTTCAGTTAAAAAAAACTTGTTTTTTTGTAAGTTAATTTTACTAAAGAAAACTGACCTGTTTACTTGAATTATGAATACTAAAGAAACTCTGGATACTTGAATTATGCAGGCTTAGTTTTGACGAGATTTTCTGCGGAAACTAATTTAAGCTGGGGGGGGGGCAAAATGAAGTGGAGTGGCAAACTTGGGTCCGAGGGGGTAGTTACCCCCTGCCCCATAGCAAATTATGCCTCTAGACCACTGTATTTGTCAAATAAGGTTAAATTGACATATATAGTCCTCCATGCTCTTTTTATTTCAAGCCTGGTGAGAAAGTATCAAGCTGCCTTAGGCCAACATAGCTGCACACGCTCCTCCTCCAACCTATCTATTCACACCTTCACTCAAAACCCCTCCCAACAAGGTCCAATTTCATTTGAATCCTCCCTTCTGACCTCTCAGGGGCGCCCATAAGCTGAATTTTAGGGGGGAGGCTATGAAAAATACTTTATATCATTGAATATCCGTATATACTTTATTATTTTCGTTAGAGAACACGTTATTGCACAAACACACGTTTTTTTTCCTTTAAAAATGTAAAATGTAATTTTGATATTGGCCTTGCATTCAAAACCAACAAAAACAAAAGAAAAACACAATGGTGGCAGAAAGTTTGGCCAACATTGATGGGTTCGCTGAAATTCACATTTGCCCTATTAGCGACATTCTCTGTTATGAACCACATAAGTGAAATTGGAGTTCACAACATAATCACGAATTTTTAATCATTAAAAATTCAAAGACTTGTGATAACTCAAACACAAGAGCTAATAAAAAAACCGATTTGATATTTGGAGTTATCGCGCAAATTACCTTAAGAAAAGTAGACTTACGGCCAAACATCCCAGAGGGTTCCAAAATTTTGAAGACCTGTGAATTTTTCATTGGTGCCCAAACCATTAATCCTTTTAAAAGATTTTATTTATCTATAAAAGACGTTGATATAAAATAATAAATATATTTCAATATATAGCAAAACCATAAACACTATTATAAATAACAAAGTCTCCTAAATAAGCGTAACTTTGAGGATGTATTCAACCAAGCAATAACCAGGAAGTAAAAGTATATTTTCAAACAAATAGAAATAACTGAGAAATATATGTTACGTTGTAAAAAAGTAATCAACTCATGAAAAGGATCGTATATAGGATCTTTATATCACAAAATTGAAAATTTTCAGAAAAAGAAAATTGTAGATTTCGCCTCTGTTTTATAAATTTGTTTATAGCCAGCTCTTACAAATTGAGCTCTTGTACTCTACACCAGTGAATGCTCAATAAGCGCAAACTTGATAGGCGTTCTTCACTCATAGTGCTCCTCAGGCATGTTTTTACTCGCCTCAGGGTGCTAAAGGATCTCTCCACAGTACATGCTGTTCGTGGGATGGTCAGGTAGTTAACAAGGGCTCTCATAATTGAAGGGAAAAATGTAGTTTCAGAGAAGAGATCTATGAGCTTCACTTCCTCGCCACAGTCTTTGCTTTTTCAGTAGAGATGCCTCATGAGCTCCGATCAGCACACCATATATGGGCATAGAGTCATTAGGGAGAATGATTGCGTAATCGGTCAATGGCCTCTTTCTCCAGGTGTGTTTTTGGCACGCTCTTAGCGAAGGTCAATGTTGTTATTGTTTCCGAGGCAAAATGCCAAGGTCAATGTTATTGTTGTTTTGAACAGAGTCATTAGAGAGAACACGTGGTTAATGGGGTCAATGTTGTTGTTGTAAGTGCACGCTCGAGGCAGATGTTATGATCCGGAAATAGTATTTGTTGTTGTTATTCGAGCCAGATGTTATGAGGTTCCCGGAAACAGTTAATGACATTTCCTTCCTGTTCGAGGCGGATGTTATGATCCGGAAATAGTATTTTTTATTGTTTCCGAGCCAAATGTTACGAGTTCCCGGGAAACAGTTAATTAATGTCTGACAGATGACGTCAAGTTAATTAATGTCCTTGCATTTCCAAAGAGAAATGTTTCCGAGAAACAGTTAGATCACACATGATGTCATGTTTGTTTGAATTGTCTCCGGCGCGAAGTTTATTAGTGTCTGGAGTTCTTCCAGAAGAATCGTTTCCGAGCAAATGTTTTGATCTTAGCAGGCGAAAAGGTTTCCAAATAATTGAAATAAGCCAGCGCAGGGATGCCAAACAAAAGGAACACGCTGAATTACGTTTAGGGATTATTTGGGCGAAAACTATTTTAGACAGGTTATGGAACTATTTCGGCGAAACAGATAGAGACATTTTAAAAGTTGATTTTTGAAGAGATTTTAGAAGAGAAATTAATGGTGAAACTCTATGGTCGTTATAATACACAAGTTTCATTTGAACAGTGTTGTGAGGTCCTCTACCCCAACCCCAAAGGGTTCCGATCCTCCTACCCTAACCCCGAAGGAAGCCCCCGGTCCTCAAAGGTTCACTGGGCTTCCAAAGGGTCCCCGACGCCCCCAAAGGCCCTCCTAGACCCCCAAAGGCCCTCCCGGGCCCCCAAAGGCCCATCGAGCTCCCAAAAAGACCACCGGGGTCCCAAAGGCCATCACCCGGCCCCCAAATGTCCCCTAGGCTCCCAACTGGCCCCCGGACCCCCAAAGACCCCCTGGTCCCCAAAGGTCCACCAGGCTCCCAAAGGACCAATCGGTCCTCAAGGGCCTCCAGACCCACAAAGGCTCTCTCCGGGCTCCCAAAGGACCACCCAGCCCTTGGTTTAGTTTTAGTTAAAAGTATAGAGTGTTTTAGCTTAGAGTCATAACTTAGAGTTTTTCTTGAAGTTCTAGTTTAGTGTAATTTTAGTTAAGAGTTTGATGTTTTACCTTTGAGTTTCAGTTAGAGTTTTAGTTTGGTTTACTGTAGTTAAGAGTTTGTAGTTTTAGCTTAGAGTCTTAGCTTAGAGTTTTAGTTTAGTTTAGTTTTAGTTAATAGTTTTAGAGTTTTACCTTAGAGTCTTAGCTTAGAGTTCTAGTTAGAGTGGAAGTTCAGTTTAGTTACAGTTAAGAATTTGAGTTTTAGCTTGAGTCATAGCCTAGAGTTTTACTTAAAGTTATAGTTTGACTAAGTTTTAGTTAAGAGTTTTGAGTTTTAGCTTAGAGTCTTAGCTTAGAGTTTTTTTTGTTAGAGTTCTAGTTTAGTTTAATTTTAGTTAAGAGTTTAATTGTTTTACCTTTGAGTTTCAGTTAGAGTTCTAGTTTAGTTTAGTTTTAGTTAAGAGTTTTAGAGTTTTTAGCTTAGAGTTTTTGTTGAAGTTCTAGTTTAGTTTAGTTTTAGTTAATAGTTTAGAGTTTTAGCTTAGAGTCTTAGCTTAGAGTTTTTGTTAGGGTTCTAGTTTAGTTTAATTTTAGTTAAGAGTTTGATGTTTTACCTTTGAGTTTCAGTTAGAGTTCTAGTTTAGTTTAGTTTTAGTTAAGAGCTTGGAGTTTTTAGCTGAGAGTCATAACTTAGAGTTTTTATTGAAGTTCTACTTTAGTTTAGTTTTAGTTAATAGTTTAGAGTTTTAGCTTAGAGTCTTAGCTTAGAGTTTTCGTTAGAGTTGAAGTATAGTTTAGTAATAGTTAAGAGTTTGGAGTTTTAGCATAGAGTCTTAGCTTAGAGTTTTTGTTAGAGTTCTAGTTTAGTTTACATGTAGTTAAGAGTTTAGAGTTTTATCTTAGAGACCTAGCTTAGAGTTTTAGTTTAGTTTAGTTTTAGTTAAGATTTTAGAGTTTTAGCTTAGAGTCTTAGCAGAGAGTTTTTGTTAGAGTTCTAGTTTAGTTTAGTTTTAGTTAAGAGTTTAGAGTTTTAGCCTAGAGTCTTATCTCAGAGTTTTTGTTAGAGTTCTAGTTTAGTTTTAGTTAAGAGTTTAGAATTCTAGCTTAGAGTCTTAGCTTAGAGTTTTATGTTAGAGTTCTAGTTTATTTTAGTTTTAGTTAAGAGCTTGGAGTTTTTAGCTGAGAGTCATAACTTAGAGTTTTTATTGAAGTTCTACTTTAGTTTAGTTTTAGTTAATAGTTTAGAGTTTTAGCTTAGAGTCTTAGCTTAGAGTTTTTGTTAGAGTTGAAGTATAGTTTAGTAATAGTTAAGAGTTTGGAGTTTTAGCATAGAGTCTTAGCTTAGAGTTTTTGTTAGAGTTCTAGTTTAGTTTACATATAGTTAAGAGTTTGGAGTTTTACCTTAGAGACCTAGCTTAGAATTTTAGTTTAGTTTAGTTTTAGTTAAGAGTTTAGAGTTTTTTTAGCTTTGAGTCTTAGTTTAGAGTTTTTGTTAGAGTTCTAGTTTAGTTTAGTTTTAGTTAAGAGTTTGGAGTTTTACCTTAGAGTTTTTGTTGAAGTTCTAGTTTAGTTTAGTTTTAGATAAGAGTTTATAATTTTAGCTTAGAGTCATAGCTTAGAGTTTTTTGTTAGAGTTCTAGTTTATTTTAGTTTTAGTTAAGAGTTTAGAGTTTTTAGCTGAGAGTCATAGCCTAGAGTTTTTGTCGAAGTTCTAGTTTAGTTTAGTTTTAGTTAAGAGTTTAGAGTTTTAGCTTAGAGTCTTAGCTTAGATTTTTTATTGAAGTTCTAGTTTAGTTTAGTATTAGTTAAGAGCTTAGAGTTTTTAGCTTAGAGTCTTAGCTTAGAGTTTTTGTTAGAGTTCTAGTTCACTTTAGATATAGTTAAGACTTTGGAGTTTTACCCTAGGGACTTAGCTTAGAGTTTTTGTTAGAGTTGAAGTTTAGTTTAGTAATAGTTAAGAGTTTAGAGTTTTAGCATAGAGTCTTAGCTTAGAGTTTTGTTAGAGTTCTTGTTTAGTTTACATATAGTTAAGAGTTTGGAGTTTTACCTTAGAGACCTAGCTTAGAATTTTAGTTTAGTTTAGTAATAGTTAAGAGTTTAGAATTTTAGCTTGGAGTCTTAGCTTAGAGTTTTCGTTAGAGTTCTTGTTTAGTTTACATATAGTTAAGAGTTTAGAGTTTTACCTTAGAGACCTAGCTTAGAGTTCTAGTTTAGTTTAGTTATAGTTAAGAGTTTAGAATTTTAGCTTGGAGTCTTAGCTTAGAGTTTTTGTTAGAGTTCTAGTTTAGTTTAGTTATAGTTAAGAGTTTGGTGTTTTACCATAGAGACTTAGCTTAGAGTTTTAGTTTAGTTTAGTTTTAGTTAAGATTTTATAGTTTTAGCTTAGAGTCTTAGCAGAGAGTTTTTGTTAGAGTTCTAGTTTAGTTTAGTTTTAGTTAAGAGTTTAGAGTTTTAGCCTAGAGTCTTATCTCAGAGTTTTTGTTAGAGTTCTAGTTTAGTTTAGTTTTAGTTAAGAGTTTAGTGTTTTAAGCTTAGAGTCTTAGTTTAAAGTTTTTTGTTGAAGTTCTAGTTTAGTTTAGAGTTTTAGCTTAGACTTAGAGTTTTAATTAGAGTTCTAGTTTAGTCTAGTTTTAGTTAAGAGTTTAGAGTTTTAGCTTAGAGTCTTAGCTTAGTGTTTTTGTTAGAGTTCTAGTTTAGTATAGTTTTAGTTAAGAGTTTAGAGTTTTAGCTTAGAGTCATAGCTTAGAGTTTTTGTTATAGTTCTAGTTTAGTTTAGTTATAGTTAAGAGTTTGGTGTTTTACCCTAGAGACTTAGCTTAGAGTTTTAGTCTAGTTTAGTTTTACTTAAGAGTTTAGAGTTTTAGCTTAGGGTCTCAGCTTAGAGTTTTTTGCTAGAGTTCTAGTTTAGTTTAGTTTTAGTTAAGAGTTTAGTGTTTTTAGCTTAGAGTCTTAGTTTAGAGTTTTTGTTGAAGTTTAGTTTAGTTTTGGTTTAGAGTTTTAGCTTAGACTTAGAGTTTTAATTAGAGTTCTAGTTTAGTTTAGTTAGCTATGAGTTTAGAGTTTTAGCTTAGAGTCATAGCTTAGAGTTTTTGTTAGAGTTCTAGTTTAGTTTAGTTTTAGTTAAGAGTTTAGAGTTTTACCATAGAGTCTTAGCTTAGAGTTTTAGTTAGAGTTGAAGTTTAGTTTAGTTACTTTTATGAATTTAGAGTTTTAGCTTAGAGTCGTAGCTTAGAGTTTTACTTTAAGTTATAGTTTGGTTAAGTTTTAGTTAAGAGTTTCGAGTTTTAGATGAGTCTTAGCTTAGAGTTTTTGCTAGAGTTCTAGTTTAGTTTAATTTTAGTTAAGAGTTTAGAGTTTTACCTTAGAGTCCTAGCTTAGAGTTTTTGTTAGAGTTCTAGTTTAGTTTAATTATAGTTAAGAATTTGATATTTTACCTTTGAGTTTCACTTAGAGTTCTAGTTTAGTTTACTTTTAGTTAAGAGTTTAGCGTTTTACCTTGGAGTCTTAGCTTAGAGTTTTAGTTAGAGTTCTAGTTTCGTTTAGTTTTAGTTAAGAGTTTAGAATTTTAGCTTAGAGTCTTAGCTCAGAGTTTTTGTTAGAGTCCTAGTTTATTTTAGTTTTAGTTAATAGTTTAGAGTTTTACATTTGAGTTTCAGTTAGAGTTCTAGTTTAGTTTAGTTTTAGTTAAGAGTTTAGAGTTTTTAGCTTAGAGTCTTAGCTTAGAGTTTTTGTTGAAGTTCTAGTTTAGTTTAGTTTTAGTTAATAGCTTAGAGTTTTTGTTAGAGTTCTAGTTTAGTTTAATTTTATTTAAGAGTTTAGAGTTTTAGCTTAGAGTTTTTTTGTTAGAGTTCTAGTTTAGTTTAATTTTAGTCAAGAGTTTTATTTTTACCTTTGAGCTTCAATTAGAGTTCTAGTTTAGTTTTAGTTAAGAGTTTGGTGTTTTACCTTAGAGTTTCAGTTAGAGTTCTAGTTTAGTTTTAGTTAAGAGTTTGGTGTTTTACCTTAGAGTCTTAGCTTAGAGTTTTTTGTTGGGGTTCTAGTTTAGTTTAATTTTAGTTAAGAGTTTGATTTTGTACCTCTGAGTTTCAGTTAGAGTTCTAGTTTAGTTTTAGTTAAGAGTTTGATGTTTTACCATAGGGTCTTAGCTTAGAGTTTTTAGTTAGAGTTCTAGTTTACTTTAGTTTTGGTTAAGAATTTAGAATTTCAGCTTAGAGTCTTAGCTTAGAGTTTTTTTTAGAGTTCTAGTTTATTTTAGTTTTAGTTAAGAGTTTAGTTTTTACCATAGAGTCTTAGCTTAGAGTTTTGTTAAAGTTTTAGTTTATTTTAGTTTTAGTTAATAGTTTAGAGTTTTAGCTTAGAGTCTTAGCTTAGAGTTTTTGTTAGAGTTGAAGTTTAGTTTAGTAATAGTTAAGAGTTTGGTGTTTTACCATAGAGTCATAGCTTAGAGTTTTAGTTAGAGTTCTAGTTTAGTTTAGTTTTAGTTGAGAGTTTAGAATTTTAGCTTAGACTCTTAGCTTAGAGTTTTTGTTTGATTTCTAGTTTAGTTTAGTTTTAGTCAAGAGTTTAGAGTTTTTAGCTTAGATTCATAGCTTAGAGTTTTTGTTGAAGCTATAGTTTAGTTTAGTTTTAGTTAAGAGTTTAGAGTTTTAGCTTAGAGTATTAGCTTAGAGTTATAGTTAGAGTTGAAGTTTAGTTTAGTTATAGTTAAGAATTTAGAGTTTTTAGCTTAGAGTCGTAGTTTAGAGTTTTTGTTATAGTTCTAGTTTAGTTTAGTTAAGAGTTTAGAGTTTTATCATAGAGTCATAGGTTAGAGTTTTTGGTGAAGTTGAAGTTTAGTTTAGTCATAGTTAAGAATTTAGAGTTTTTATCTTAGAGTCATAGCTTAGAGTTTTTGAAGTTCTAGTTTAGTTTAGTTAAGAGTTTAGAGTTCCACCTTAGAGTCTTAGCTTAGAGTTTTACTTAGAGTTGAAGTTTAGTTTACTATAGTTAAGGGTTTAGAGTTTTAGCTTGGAGTCTTAGCTTAGAGTTTTAGTTAGGGTTCTTGTTATAGTTCTAGTTTAGTTTAGTTAAGAGTTTAGAGTTTTATCACAGAGTCATAGGTTAGAGTTTTTGTTGAAGTTGAAGTTTAGTTTAGTCATAGTTAAGAATTTAGAGTTTTTTATCTTAGAGTCATAGCTTAGAGTTTTTGAAGTTCTAGTTTAGTTTAGTTAAGAGTTTAGAGTTCCACCTTAGAGTCTTAGCTTAGAGTTTTACTTAGAGTTGAAGTTTAGTTTACTTATAGTTAAGGGTTTAGAGTTTTAGCTTGGAGTCTTAGCTTAGAGTTTTAGTTAGAGTTCTAGCTTAGTTTAGTTTTAGTTAAGAGTTTAGAGTTTTACCTTAAAGTCTTAGCTTATTGTTCTATTTAGAGTTTTAGTTTAGTTTAGTTTTAGTTAAGAGTTTTGAGTTTTACCTTAAAGTCTTAGATTAGAGTTTTAGTTAGGGTTGAAGTTTCGTTTAGTTTAGTTATAGTTAAGAGTTTATAGTTTTAGCTTAGAGTCTTAGGTTAGAGTTTTAGTTAGAGTTATTGTTTAGTTTAGTTTTAGTTAAGATTTATAGCTTTAGCATAGAATCTTAGCTTAGAGATTTAGTTAGAGTTGAAGTTTAGTCCAAACTAGCATAACCACAAAATTACACAATATTGCATAGAAATACCAAAACCATAGGTTAGGTTAGGTCAGGTTAGAAGTCTGGTTTCTCCACGTTTAAGTTAGGTTAGATTAGGTTAGCTTATCATGAGCGCTCATGATAAGCTAACCTAATCTAACCTAACTTAAACGTGGAGAAACCAGACTTCTAACCTGACCTAACCTAACCTATGGTTTTGGTATTTCTATGCAATATTGTGTAATTTTGTGGTTATGCTAGTTTGGACTAAACTTCAACTCTAACTAAATCTCTAAGCTAAGATTCTATGCTAAAGCTATAAATCTTAACTAAAACTAAACTAAACAATAACTCTAACTAAAACTCTAACCTAAGACTCTAAGCTAAAACTATAAACTCTTAACTATAACTAAACTAAACGAAACTTCAACCCTAACTAAAACTCTAATCTAAGACTTTAAGGTAAAACTCAAAACTCTTAACTAAAACTAAACTAAACTAGAACTCTAAATAGAACAATAAGCTAAGACTTTAAGGTAAAACTCTAAACTCTTAACTAAAACTAAACTAAGCTAGAACTCTAACTAAAACTCTAAGCTAAGACTCCAAGCTAAAACTCTAAACCCTTAACTATAAGTAAACTAAACTTCAACTCTAAGTAAAACTCTAAGCTAAGACTCTAAGGTGGAACTCTAAACTCTTAACTAAACTAAACTAGAACTTCAAAAACTCTAAGCTATGACTCTAAGATAAAAACTCTAAATTCTTAACTATGACTAAACTAAACTTCAACTTCAACAAAAACTCTAACCTATGACTCTATGATAAAACTCTAAACTCTTAACTAAACTAAACTAGAACTATAACAAAAACTCTAAACTACGACTCTAAGCTAAAAACTCTAAATTCTTAACTATAACTAAACTAAACTTCAACTCTAACTATAACTCTAAGCTAATACTCTAAGCTAAAACTCTAAACTCTTAACTAAAACTAAACTAAACTAAAACTCTAACAAAAACTCTAAGCTAAGAATCTAAGCTAAAACTATAAACTCTTAACTAAAACTAAACTAAACTATAGCTTCAACAAAAACTCTAAGCTATGAATCTAAGCTAAAAACTCTAAACTCTTGACTAAAACTAAACTAAACTAGAAATCAAACAAAAACTCTAAGCTAAGAGTCTAAGCTAAAATTCTAAACTCTCAACTAAAACTAAACTAAACTAGAACTCTAACTAAAACTCTAAGCTATGACTCTATGGTAAAACACCAAACTCTTAACTATTACTAAACTAAACTTCAACTCTAACAAAAACTCTAAGCTAAGACTCTAAGCTAAAACTCTAAACTATTAACTAAAACTAAAATAAACTAAAACTTTAACAAAACTCTAAGCTAAGACTCTATGGTAAAAACTAAACTCTTAACTAAAACTAAAATAAACTAGAACTCTAAAAAAACTCTAAGCTAAGACTCTAAGCTGAAATTCTAAATTCTTAACCAAAACTAAAGTAAACTAGAACTCTAACTAAAAACTCTAAGCTAAGACCCTATGGTAAAACATCAAACTCTTAACTAAAACTAAACTAGAACTCTAACTGAAACTCAGAGGTACAAAATCAAACTCTTAACTAAAATTAAACTAAACTAGAACCCCAACAAAAAACTCTAAGCTAAGACTCTAAGGTAAAACACCAAACTCTTAACTAAAACTAAACTAGAACTCTAACTGAAACTCTAAGGTAAAACACCAAACTCTTAACTAAAACTAAACTAGAACTCTAATTGAAGCTCAAAGGTAAAAATAAAACTCTTGACTAAAATTAAACTAAACTAGAACTCTAACAAAAAAACTCTAAGCTAAAACTCTAAACTCTTAAATAAAATTAAACTAAACTAGAACTCTAACAAAAACTCTAAGCTATTAACTAAAACTAAACTAAACTAGAACTTCAACAAAAACTCTAAGCTAAGACTCTAAGCTAAAAACTCTAAACTCTTAACTAAAACTAAACTAAACTAGAACTCTAACTGAAACTCAAATGTAAAACTCTAAACTATTAACTAAAACTAAAATAAACTAGGACTCTAACAAAAACTCTGAGCTAAGACTCTAAGCTAAAATTCTAAACTCTTAACTAAAACTAAACGAAACTAGAACTCTAACTAAAACTCTAAGCTAAGACTCCAAGGTAAAACGCTAAACTCTTAACTAAAAGTAAACTAAACTAGAACTCTAAGTGAAACTCAAAGGTAAAATATCAAATTCTTAACTATAATTAAACTAAACTAGAACTCTAACAAAAACTCTAAGCTAGGACTCTAAGGTAAAACTCTAAACTCTTAACTAAAATTAAACTAAACTAGAACTCTAGCAAAAACTCTAAGCTAAGACTCATCTAAAACTCGAAACTCTTAACTAAAACTTAACCAAACTATAACTTAAAGTAAAACTCTAAGCTACGACTCTAAGCTAAAACTCTAAATTCATAAAAGTAACTAAACTAAACTTCAACTCTAACTAAAACTCTAAGCTAAGACTCTATGGTAAAACTCTAAACTCTTAACTAAAACTAAACTAAACTAGAACTCTAACAAAAACTCTAAGCTATGACTCTAAGCTAAAACTCTAAACTCATAGCTAACTAAACTAAACTAGAACTCTAATTAAAACTCTAAGTCTAAGCTAAAACTCTAAACCAAAACTAAACTAAACTTCAACAAAAACTCTAAACTAAGACTCTAAGCTAAAAACACTAAACTCTTAACTAAAACTAAACTAAACTAGAACTCTAGCAAAAAACTCTAAGCTGAGACCCTAAGCTAAAACTCTAAACTCTTAAGTAAAACTAAACTAGACTAAAACTCTAAGCTAAGTCTCTAGGGTAAAACACCAAACTCTTAACTATAACTAAACTAAACTAGAACTATAACAAAAACTCTAAGCTATGACTCTAAGCTAAAACTCTAAACTCTTAACTAAAACTATACTAAACTAGAACTCTAACAAAAACACTAAGCTAAGACTCTAAGCTAAAACTCTAAACTCTTAACTAAAACTAGACTAAACTAGAACTCTAATTAAAACTCTAAGTCTAAGCTAAAACTCTAAACTAAACTAGAACTTCAACAAAAAACTTTAAACTAAGACTCTAAGCTTAAAACACTAAACTCTTAACTAAAACTAAACTAAACTAGAACTCTAACAAAAACTCTGAGATAAGACTCTAGGCTAAAACTCTAAACTCTTAACTAAAACTAAACTAAACTAGAACTCTAACAAAAACTCTCTGCTAAGACTCTAAGCTAAAACTATAAAATCTTAACTAAAACTAAACTAAACTAAAACTCTAAGCTAAGTCTCTATGGTAAAACACCAAACTCTTAACTATAACTAAACTAAACTAGAACTCTAACAAAAACTCTAAGCTAAGACTCCAAGCTAAAATTCTAAACTCTTAACTATAACTAAACTAAACTAGAACTCTAAGCTAGGTCTCTAAGGTAAAACTCTAAACTCTTAACTATATGTAAACTAAACAAGAACTCTAACGAAAACTCTAAGCTAAGACTCCAAGCTAAAATTCTAAACTCTTAACTATTACTAAACTAAACTAAAATTCTAAGCTAGGTCTCTAAGGTAAAACTCCAAACTCTTAACTATATGTAAACTAAACAAGAACTCTAACAAAAACTCTAAGCTAAGACTCTATGCTAAAACTCTAAACTCTTAACTATTACTAAACTAAACTTCAACTCTAACAAAAACTCTAAGCTAAGTCCCTAGGGTAAAACTCCAAAGTCTTAACTATATCTAAAGTGAACTAGAACTCTAACAAAAACTCTAAGCTAAGACTCTAAGCTAAAAACTCTAAGCTCTTAACTAATACTAAACTAAACTAGAACTTCAATAAAAAATCTAAGCTAAGACTCTAAGCTAAAACTCTAAACTCTTAACTAAAACTAAACTAAACTAGAACTTCGACAAAAACTCTAGGCTATGACTCTCAGCTAAAAACTCTAAACTCTTAACTAAAACTAAAATAAACTAGAACTCTAACAAAAAACTCTAAGCTATGACTCTAAGCTAAAATTATAAACTCTTATCTAAAACTAAACTAAACTAGAACTTCAACAAAAACTCTAAGGTAAAACTCCAAACTCTTAACTAAAACTAAACTAAACTAGAACTCTAACAAAAACTCTAAACTAAGACTCTAAGCTAAAAAACTCTAAACTCTTAACTAAAACTAAACTAAACTAAAATTCTAAGCTAGGTCTCTAAGGTAAAACTCCAAACTCTTAACTATATGTAAACTAAACTAGAACTCTAACAAAAACTCTAAGCTAAGACTCTATGCTAAAACTCCAAACTCTTAACTATTACTAAACTATACTTCAACTCTAACAAAAACTCTAAGCTAAGACTCTAAGCTAAAACTCTAAACTATTAACTAAAACTAAACTAAAGTAGAACTTCAATAAAAACTCTAAGTTATGACTCTCAGCTAAAAACTCCAAGCTCTTAACTAAAACTAAAATAAACTAGAACTCTAACATAAAACTCTAAGCTAAGACTCTAAGCTAGAATTCTAAACTCTTAACTAAAACTAAACTAGAACTCTAACAAAAACTCTGAGATAAGACTCTAGGCTAAAACTCTAAACTCTTAACTAAAACTAAACTAAACTAGAACTCTAACAAAAACTCTCTGCTAAGACTCTAAGCTAAAACTCTAAAATCTTAACTAAAACTAAACTAAACTAAAACTCTAAGCTAGGTCTCTAAGATAAAACTCTAAACTCTTAACTACATGTAAACTAAACTAGAACTCTAACAAAAACTCTAAGCTAAGACTCTATGCTAAAACTCCAAACTCTTAACTATTACTAAACTATACTTCAACTCTAACGAAAACTCTAAGCTAAGACTCTAAGCTAAAACTCTAAACTATTAACTAAAACTAAACTAAAGTAGAACTTCAATAAAAACTCTAAGTTATGACTCTCAGCTAAAAACTCCAAGCTCTTAACTAAAACTAAAATAAACTAGAACTCTAACATAAAACTCTAAGCTAAGACTCTAAGCTAGAATTCTAAACTCTTAACTAAAACTAAACTAGAACTCTAACAAAAACTCTGAGATAAGACTCTAGGCTAAAACTCTAAACTCTTAACTAAAACTAAACTAAACTAGAACTCTAACAAAAACTCTAAGCTAAGACTCTAAGCTAAAACTCTAAAATCTTAACTAAAACTAAACTAAACTAAAACTCTAAGCTAGGTCTCTAAGATAAAACTCTAAACTCTTAACTACATGTAAACTAAACTAGAACTCTAACTAAAAACTCTAAGCTAAGACATTAAGGTAAAACATCAAACTCGTAACTAAAACTAAACTAGAACTTTAACTGAAACTCAGAGGTAAAAAAATCAGACTCTTAGCTAAAATTAAACTAAACTAGAACTCTAACAAAAAAAACTCTAAGCTAAAATTCTAAAATCTTAACTAAAACTAGACTAAACTAGAACTCAAATTAAAACTCTAAGGTAAAACACCAAACTCTTAACTAAAACTAAACTAAAACTCTAACTGAAACTCAAAGGTAAAAAAATTAAACTCTTAACTAAAATTAAACTAAACTAGAACTCTAACAAAAAAAACTCTAAGCTAAGACTAAGCTAAAACTCTAAACTCTAAAATAGAATTAAACTAAACTAGAACTCTAACAAAAACTCTAAGCTAAGACTCTAAGCTATAACTCTAAACTATTAACTAAAACTAAACTAAACTAGAACTTCAACAAAAACTCTAAGCTACGACTCTAAGCTAAAAACTCTAAATTCTTAACTAAAACTAAACTAAACTAGAACTCTAACTGAAACTCAAAGGTAAAACATCAAACTCTTAACTAAAATTAAACTAAACTAGAACCCTAACAAAAACTCTAAGCTAAGACTCTAAGCTAAAACTCTAAACTATTAACTAAAACTAAACTAAACTAGAACTTCAACAAAAACTCTAAGCTAAAAACTCTAAACTCTTAACTAAAACTAAACTAAACTAGAACTCTAACTGAAACTCAATGGTAAAACATCAAACTCTTAACTAAAATTAAACTAGACTAGAACTCTAACAAAAAAACTCTAAGCTAAGACTCTAAGCTAAAACTCAAAACTCTTAACTAAAACTTAGTCAAACTATAACTTTAAGTAAAACTCTAGGCTATGACTCTAAGCTAAAACTCTAAATTCTTAACTGTAACTAAACTGAACTTCCACTCTAACTAGAACTCTAAGCTAAGACTCTAAGGTAAAACTCTAAACTATTAACTAAAACTAAACTAAACTAAAACTCTAAGCTAAGACTCTAAGCTAAAACTACAAACTCTTAACTACATGTAAACCAAACTAAAACTCTAACTGAAACTCAAAGGTAAAACATCAAACTCTTAACTAAAATTACACTAAACTAGAACTTCAAGAAAAACTCTAAGTTATGACTCTAAGCTAAAACACTCTATACTTTTAACTAAAACTAAACCAAGGGCTGGGTGGTCCTTTGGGAGCCCGGAGAGAGCCTTTGTGGGTCTGGAGGCCCTTGAGGACCGATTGGTCCTTTGGGAGCCTGGTGGACCTTTGGGGACCAGGGGGGTCTTTGGGGGTCCGGGGGCCAGTTGGGAGCCTGGGGGACATTTGGGGGCCGGGTGATGGCCTTTGGGACCCCGGTGGTCTTTTGGGAGCTCGATGGGCCTTTGGGGGCCCGGGGAGGGCCTTTGGGGGTCTAGGAGGGCCTTTGGGGGCGTCGGGGACCCTTTGGAAGCCCAGTGAACCTTTGAGGACCGGGGGCTTCCTTCGGGGTTAGGGTAGGAGGATCGGAACCCTTTGGGGTTGGGGTAGAGGACCTCACAACACTGTTCAAATGAAACTTGTGTATTATAACGACCATAGAGTTTCACCATTAATTTCTCTTCTAAAATCTCTTCAAAAATCAACTTTTAAAATGTCTCTATCTGTTTCGCCGAAATAGTTCCATAACCTGTCTAAAACAGTTTCGCCCAAATAATCCCTAAACGTAATTCAGCGTGTTCCTTTTGTTTGGCATCCCTGCGCTGGCTTATTTCAATTATTTGGAAACCTTTTCGCGCGCTAAGATCAAAACATTTGCTCGGAAACGATTCTTCTGGAAGAACTCCAGACATTAATAAACTTCGCGCCGGAGACAATTCAAACAAACATGACATCATGTGTGATCTAACTGTTTCTCGGAAACATTTCTCTTTGGAAATGCAAGGACATTAATTAACTTGACGTCATCTGTCAGACATTAATTAACTGTTTCCCGGGAACTCGTAACATTTGGCTCGGAAACAATAACAAATACTATTTCCGGATCATAACATCCGCCTCGAACAGGAAGGAAATGTCATTAACTGTTTCCGGGAACCTCATAACATCTGGCTCGAATAACAATAACAAATACTATTTCCGGATCATAACATCTGCCTCGAACAGGAAGGAAATGTCATTACTTGCTTCGAACGACAACAACATTGACCCCATTAACCACGTGTTCTCTCTAATGACTCTGTTCAAAACAACAAAACATTGACCTTGGCATTTTGCCTCGGAAACAATAACAACATTGACCTTCGCTAAGAGCGTGCCAAAAACACACCTGGAGAAAGAGGCCATTGACCGATTACGCAATCATTCTCCCTAATGACTCTATGCCCATATATGGTGTGCTGATCGGAGCTCATGAGGCATCTCTACTATTGTATTTTTTCCACGCATCGTACCAGGTTATTGCTTCCACTTTAAAATTTTCATTGTCACAGAACTATCATAAAATGAAGAAATGTATCCTTCCGTGTTTTCAAAATGTTGGGATGAACAAGAATTCCTTTAAACGGGGTTTTGTTGTGGTCATTGAATCTCGATTCAAGTGACACAATTAACGAGTCCAAACAAGGAATAAAACCAGCTAACCTATAGTAATCTATTGGATGAGTCGTAGAATTGTTTGAGCAATGAGTTTATCTTGCGGTTTGTCCTAGGTGTTTTGATTTCAATTTCCAGTAAATCACAGGTTTCTTGTAATTCCGTGAAAATTCCTTTGAATTCCATGACTGTGTTTACTCTGCGCTTTTGAAAAACCCCGAACAATTTCTCTTTTACGTGTGTATATATATATACAGCATGTCGGTAAAAATCTACTGACTGCAGTTTGTTTACAACTGGCTCAAGGTACGAAGAGTATCTGGAAAATATTTTTAGACATACGATAAAAATTACTGGTGATGTTGCAATGTCCAACTAAAAGGCTAGTGAACGCGTTTCTTGGTTCGCCTCATTGCCAATGGAAAGTTTACTCAAAGCTTCCTTGATGGCGATAAAATTGTTTGAAATGCTATGTATGTATTTGTACTTCTCAGATCACCTCTTTTCTCACAGAAAAGGAATTTTCCGGATCTTTTTCCTGCTAAGAGTGCTCTCCCTGAAGAATCAGATCACTTGTTTTATTTTTCCTATTGTGCTCCTAATTTCTGGAACAATATTGAGGTAATTGAAAACTAAATTTAATCTATGAGAGGCACAGTCAAAATACAAAGCTTTTGGATATTCCTACTGGATTCTTCCTTGAACTCCAGTATCTTTTCCGGCCATCGTCGAACATCCATCAAATCCTAAACCGATTAGCTTTGTCTTGTCTAGTCCCATCTGTGAATTGCAAAATTGCATCAGCAATTCTTCCTGCATCTAATTTTTCAAGTTTGGCAAATCTCATAAATTCTTCTTTGATCACCCATCCAACGTTTGAATTTGTTTTTATGTAACGTACCCCTATTTACATCTGCTCTCTCCCACTAATAACAGCAGTTTCATCTCATTCCCAAAGAGAATCTCGCCATCATTTATCTCTTTGACTATGTATCTGTAGTACCGTCCCCCCCCTCTTTCTCAGTTTCCTGAAATCTCCTTTTCGCTCCTGCATGTTGTAGATTCCCACTCTACATCACACAATTACATGAGTGTCCACCTTGTACACATCGCCACACATGCGCTTGCCACCCGAGATCGCAAAGGTGCTTCACACGAATCGGGTCTCAGTCCGGGACCGTGTTTAATCTTGGGTAGAATTCTGCTCCCTTCTCACCTGTCCACCCCCCTCTCTCTCTTGCTTCCCTCTACACTTGCTATTTCTTCGGTTATACTCGTTCTGTACGCTTCCGGTAATATTCTTTCCCCCCGCCTCCACTTTTTTTCCCATATATTATTATTCTTGCTCACTATCTCCACTTGCATTCAGATATAAATCCCCTGATACCTCCTTCCCGAGTCTTTCATTAGGCTAATTATTCCATTCTCACACTCGACTCCATCCCCTTTTGACCTTTTTTTTACTGATTCTCCATCAGTACCCGCACCCCATCACTGTGACTCCACTCTCCGTCATCTCCATTTATTTATCACCCATACATCAACACACAGACTCTATTATCTTCATATATCCTTATTTCACACAAGCGGCTACCTAGTCTCATCATACCACCTATTAATGTACCTGTTCACAACACCGCTGCACTCAGATCCCACTTAGCCCCCCCCTCTCCTTCTATCATATCACACACCTATATTGATACTTATTAATCTTCGCTCCTCTCGCTTTTCCCAGGGGTGTGCACGCAGCATCCTAGCTCCTTTCCCACATAATCATCAATACCTGCATTCTTCCACCCCACCTCTCTTCCTACTTCGTCCTCCCCCTACTTTCCCCCACCCCTCCCCACTTGTTCCCATTCCATGGTGTATGTTTTTATAGTTCCCGCTCCCCATCTCTTCACGCTCACATCCCATAATTGTCTTCACTGTGTCCTAGATGTGTATTGTGTTGGCTTCTCACTCTAGTATACTCTCTTGCTTTGGTTTTTCCTATACAGTGATTCTACATCACACAACACACTCGACACACCTATCACCTTCCCCTCGCCCAGTCTATTCCCTCTGTGCTACCCATACCTATCATAGTCCCTGTTTCATTCCGGTGGTTCCGCCCCAACACTTCAGCAGCCCCCACTCTTCACTCTGCCACTTCTCTATACCCCCCTAGACACACCCGCTATACTAATTTTGGCACCCTATTGCATCCACTTGTGTGTACTTTATTCCGCTGGTGGTGTGTGTGCGTTACCCCCAAACAATTGTGTATGTATAATCCACGCCTATTCTCCCCGTCACGTCCACCGATATTTCTTCTGTATCGCTTATCTACACACCTACTCCTTCGAGAACGTCTCGCTTGCACTAGTACCTGAGCCATATTCCTCTGTGCAGAGCTTTCCCCCACTCCCTTCCCCCCATCGTGTTTCTCTCCTCACTCCTGAGTCCCTCTCTATATCTTACCCTCCACTTACCCAACACTCTCTTTGTCCCATCTCTCTTCCCCGCCCCATTCACCCCTTCTATCGTCATAGTAATTTTCCATCACTGTTCATTGTATCACTTCTATTTACTCTACTCCATCTGACACACTCTGTTCTTATCCCTGCTTCTTCATTCGCCTTTAAATGTACCTGCACTTTGTCCTATCACCTCCCCTGTGCACCCCGGTGTGTCATATTAGCTACTCTAACCTGTCTTCCTACTCATCACACCCTCTCTCTTCACCATTCCATACGACACTGTTCCATTTATCTGTCTTCACACTACTCTCCCTATTATATATATATGTAACCCACCCTAGACAGATGACAATAAGGCCCCCACGGATCAGCCTCGTGTATCACCTACCAGCAACTCACACGTTCAGAATACCTTTATTATTTTATTTGATCTCGCCGGTTTCCAAGCACCCATATACACCACCACGAGTTGTGTGTGAGAATCCTCATTACCCTTCATGAGCCCCATTGTACCTACCATATGCACATGATGTTGTGTGTGTACACCACCCACCCTACTACACACCTTACCCACAGATTTTCTTGTGTATGTACTCTCCTCAGTGTAATGTCTCTCTATGCACAAAATAGAGTTACCTTCTAAAATCACATTCCCTCCTACTACAAGTGGTGTAACTCCCCCATGTACCCCACACTACACACCACCACTCCTATCCAGTTACTTAATGTTGCTCCCATCCCATCACTCAAACCCATCAGTCTCTCTCATTCCAATACTATTCCAACTTATTTGTAACACCTATAAAAACCCCCCCACTATTGTCCTCTCCCGTGAGTCCTTACTCCCCCCCATCCATTCTACACGTTCCCGTCTCTCCTGATTGTATCGTTCCCGTCCCATATGTTAGTCTATGGTCTTCCTCCTTCTGTGCCCTTCCACTGTTTTGTGTTCAACCCCCTACTGTCATACTCTGCACTGTCCCCGTACTTCCACCCCCAGACCCCTGTTCCACACTGACTCCGTGTAGACCCTACTACATCCCCTACTTCACCACCCTACTCCATGTGTGTATCCCACCAACTTTTTTTTTTGTGTCTGTCTACGTTGTATCTGGTGTCTACACTTCTCTATTTATCTCATGTCTATTCATATGTTGACCTTTTTGTTCCATCACACACATCTATCTTTTCTCGAGCCGTAGGGTCGTCATTTACGTATCACGTCGTCTACGCATATTAACCCATGCCATCACCAGCAAACACGCTTGTACACAGAACACTTTGTGATTATGAGAGATCTGAGTCAGTTTTCTTGTTATCATATCTGTTCATCCTGTACACAGATATGTATGTTGGGAACGCGATCATGTACCTATGTTACAGACCTCTATTCTCGATATTCGTGACCTTATGTCGAGTTATCGATTCCGAGTCCAATCGCACAATCAGACACTTTTGTATCCGTATGAAATGACTGAGCCCCTACGCTAGTCGAGTTGTGAGACGAGCTAGGTGCCCGAGTACATATTGTGATGTGTTCCTCCCCCCACCGTGTATTCTTCTTTTTGTGTTCCCCCTTTTTTAGTCCTTTCACTCACTAACCTACACTTTATCTCTTTCCCCCCTAGTACCTATTTCATACTATAGCATACAGACATATATCCATTCGCAAACACCAGGAAACGAGAAACTTGATATACATGTTGTGCTTTGTGTAGGATATTGTTCGTTTAGTATTACTCTTTCTCCCCCTTTCGTTGCTATTGTTATTTCACATAATTTACAGACTATGTACCTTCTTCGTATTTGTGTGGTCTAATCCCATCGTTTACCCATCCACTACACAGACAAACCCTTTGTAGGTCACACACGAGAACAGTTTGAGAGGAACTCGACCACTCTGTTCGCTCATGCGCTGCTATCGTGGTTTTCCTTTGCCGGCTCTATCACCTAGACATATGCCGGTCGAGCAGGCGATGTTTTCCCACTTCACAGACACTTAGACCCACATGATTTTGTCACTGTGACCTTTACATCTCCACTTGACACGTTATCCACCCCAACCCCCGTCCCTCGTCCACATTGTTCGCACACCACCCTTATTCCTGATTTTATTATAGTGTGTCTTGTCGTGGAGACTTATGTGCCTTCCCGGTCCTGACCCGAGGTCCTCTGTGTTGCACCTGTGTTGGTGATCCCACATGGAGACCCCTCCCCTTACATTATCTTCCTTATGTCAGTTTTTATCGCTCCACTTATCATCCCTGCTATACGCTCCATCACAACCACATACTCATCCCACTGCACACCTGTCTGCATTACCCTGCTATCTCTGCGACGTGTTGATCGCACTTTCTCACTGATGTCCCGCCACTATCACTCACACCCGTGTACCTTTGCTCTTCGTAGATACATTCCGCTGTTTTCGCTGTTCACAACACCGCACTCACTCAGCGACACAAGACCACACTACACACATTACTCATCATCACACCGATACCACACACGACTCTTACCCCCCTCGATCGCATTGCTTGTCACACCAGTTCTTCTCGCGCTTCTATTATGTTATGTGATATAGCGTTTCACTGTTCTCTCCATTCTCCCCACTCACTATCTGAACTCTGTTTTTTTTCCCTTGACATCTATATCACCCTATACATACCGCGGTGTGGTGTTGGTCACACATCCATCCCAGTTTCACACGAAACTTATCTCTCACTTCACACGCACCTACGTGTTTTAGTACTGTTTCTTTTGTGTTGTGAGACTTGTTGTTTCTCCACTGTGTGCTCTCCACACCTGCCCGCACCATTCCGGATCTCTTATTATTGACTTTTGTCACCTTCCACGACCTATCTCTCTATCTCTACTTCTTACATCACCACTGAGACAATCTTTCGTGTCTTCCAGGAGCACCTAGACTGCTATTTCTCCCACACTCCATATCTATATGTACATCAGTTACTCATCTTTTTTCTCGTACTCTGTCTTTTTTTTTTTTTATCCTCGTCTATTCTCTTAACCCACACTACTTCGTCTTGTTTGTGTGGTATCACCACTACATCTTTTTTTTCCTCTGCTGTGTGTCGTCTTCTGTGCGTGTGTCCATAGCTCCACACCTTCCACATGACACACTCTTATCCCTTCATACTATCCACACTATACACCCATTTCGCCTCTCGACCCCAATGCTCCGTTGGTTCTATTACGAGTTCCTATGTTTACTTTCTCTGCCCCACCCCCTTTGTGCTCCTGTCTCTTCTCGTTTTCAGTAACCATCTTCCCCTCACTTTTTCCTTTCCCCCCCTCCATGCCCCCCCGTGTATGATCCCAGTCCCGTCTCCACTATTATCACTCCTCTGCCTTGTCACGTCTGCACGTGCTTCCCGCTGGTTTGTTTGCCAGCTCGTCCTCCTCTCTGTGTCGGCGACCTTGGTGTCTTTGTGCCTTCCTGATGTTTTCCCCGCCGCACAGCTGTAAGACTCCTCCTGCTTCGTTATTCACCCCATGCCCCTCTTTGTTCGAGATATCTGTATCTGTACATCCTGAGATACACGTGTGTCTTCCTTATCACTGATATAGAGTTGCGGGCGCGAGCTTTTGCAGGGCTCACCTGCCGAGCAGTAGATCCCACGTCGCATACTGTGCTACCAGCTTCGACACTCCCTCCTGTCCGTTCCCTTCCGCAGTTGTGTGTTGTTAGTTGTGCGTCGCCCGGAGTCCACGTTTACCCCCTCTCACCCCACACAGATTATCTGTTCTTTGTAGACCACCCCTACTCCCCCTATCTGCCCCATGTCCTAACCTTTACCCCTTGACCGTCTGCGTTGTGTACCATTGAGACCGGTTCGTATCTTCCACTCGTACCGACGTATATATGCACCCTGTTTTATCACCGGAGATCACTTGCAGACTCCCTCACACGACCCCATTTTTTCACCACATGACCACACTGTGCCCCTTGCACCACTATTGCTCTCCCCACATTTTTATGTAGATGTGAGTGTGGAGTATGGTTTAGTGTTTTGGTGAGTGTGCACCACACAGTTGGGTGGCTTTGCGCGCGTAGGAGGTCCCTGAGATATCACCTTGTCCTCATGGACGATATCACACTACATATAGATATCTCGCATTCGTCTTATGTTCCACACCCATATATATTCGAGACACCACCCCATCTCGCCCACCGCTTCCATTGCTCGACGATGTGTATTTCCTTGCGATCGAGACTCACTTGAGTTCTCGAGCATGGTTGTATGTGAGATCCCCGCCCGTTGTGTACTGTTCCGCTGACACTGATCATGCTTGTTCACTTCTCACTACCTCGATACTTCACATTCTACCCCCCTATCCTCCCTGTATAGAGTTAACACCCTACCCATTGTGACTCTTATCAACAACTCCACACAGACTTCACTCACCCTTCCACTATCTTGACCTTCATTGCGCCGAGGTGTGTGCGAGGCGGTAATGAGTCTCACTGGCTGCAACCACACATCATTTCCCGACTTTGACCTCCCTTCCACACCCTGTCTCTCTCCCACTTTCCGGAGTGAGTTGAGTGTGGTTGTGTGTGTATGTAGGGATCCTTCTACGTCTTGTATCGTGTGAGGTTGTGAGCGGGTGTTTCGGGTAGAGACGCCCCCGCGCGCTCAGCCTACAACTCACACCTAGCCCCCCCGCCCCCTGTCTCCTGCCACTCTCCTCTCTTACATCCCTTTTCACTTTCACAGTCACCCCTCCCTGTCCCACTTCTTGTCTTCTCCACTCGCTCACCTGAACCCCCGTAAACGTATCTCCATTTGCACTCACATACATGTTTCCCGAACACCACCAGATCCTCCATCAGTCTTTCCTCTTCCCTCATATTCATCAGCATTCACTTCTCCCCACCATACCCACTTCCTCTCTGTTACTCTGTATGAGAGCGGCAGATTGGTGAGGAAGAAATTGGCAAAAATGAGTGGTGAGAGGTGACGACGAGAGATGGTGACGCAGCTATTATAGAAAATTATTTTCTCAAAGTACCCAAGTCACATGATAGTTACGCTATTATAGAAAATAATTTCAAAGTACCAAGTCACATGAAAGTTACGCTATTGTATAAAATAATTTCAAAGTACCAAGTCACATGATAGTTACGCTATTGTAGAAAATAATTTCAAAGTACCAAGTCACATGATAGTTACGCTATTATAGAAAATAATTTCAAAGTACCAAGTCACATGATAGTTACGCTATTGTAGAAAATAATTTCAAAGTACCAAGTCACATGATAGTTACGCTAATATAGAAAATAATTTCAAAGTACCAAGTCACATGATAGTTACGCTAATATAGAAAATGATTTCAAAGTACCAAGTTACATGATAGTTACGCTATTGTAGAAAATAATTTCAAAGTACCAAGTCACATGATAGTTACGCTATTATAGAAAATAATTTCAAAGTACCAAGTCACATGATAGTTACGCTATTGTAGAAAATAATTTCAAATACAAAGAGACGACACACGCACAGAGACGACACACACACACACAGAGAGCCAACTCACGCACAGAGAGGACAAACACACAGACACGACAGAGACAAAGATACGACTCACACGCAGAGAGGACAAACACACAGAAACGACACACACAGAGAGACGACACACACACACAGAGCCAACTCACGCACAGAGAGGACAAACATACAGAGACGACAGGCACAAAGAGACGACTCACACGCAGAGAGGACAAACACACAGAAACGACACACACAGAGAGACGACACACACACACATAGAGACAACACAGACACAGAGATGACACACACACAGAGACGAAACACACACAGAGACGACACATACACAGAGGCGACACACACATAGAGACGACAAACATACAGAGTAGACACAAAAAAAGAGACGACACACTCACATAGAGACAACACACACACACAAAGACAACAAACGTAGAGACAACACACGCACAGAGACGACACACGCATAGAGACGACACACACACACACACAAAGACAACAAGCACAGAGACAACACGCACACAGAGACAACACACACACACAGACACAGAGACGACACACACATAGCGACGAAACACGCACAGAGACGACACATACACACACACACAGAGACGACAACACACAGAGAGAAGACACACGCACACAGAAACAGCACACACACACAGAGAGACGACACGCACATAGCGACGATACACGCATAGAGATGACACACACACAGAGAGACGACACACACACAGAGAGACGACACGTACAGAGACGACACACACACACACAGAGACGACACACACACAGAGATGATACACACATACAGAGACGAAACACCCATAGAGACGACACACGCACAGAGACGATACACACACAGAGTCAACACACACAGGGAGACGAGACACACACACAGAAATGACAAACACACATAGAGACGACATACACAAAGAGACGACACACACACACGCAGATACGAAACACACATAGAGACGACACACGCATAGAGACAACACACACACACACAGACAACACCCACACAAAGACGACACACACACAGAGAGACGACACACACACAGAGACGACACACTCAAAGTGACTACTTACACATAGAGACGACACACACACACACAGACGACAAACACACAGAGACGACACACATAGAGAGATGACACACACACACACACACAGACGACAAACACACAGAGACAACACACACACAAAGATACGACACACACACACAGATACGAAGCACACAAAGAGACGACACACACACACAGAGACGACACATACACAGAGACGACACACACACAGAGACGACACACTCAAAGTGACTACTTACACATAGAGACGACACACACACAGAGACGACAAACACACAGAGACGATACACATAGAGAGATGACACACACACACACACACAGAGAGACGACAAACACACAGAGACAACACACACACAAAGAGACGACACACACACAGATACGAAGCACACAAAGAGGCGACACACACACACAGAGACGACACATACACAGAGACGACACACACACAGAGACGACAAACATACAGAGAAGACACAAAAAAACAGAGACGACACACCCACAGAGATGACACACACATTGAGACGACACACGCACAGACACGAAACACAAACAGTCCTAATGAGAGAGATATCCAAAAAGTTGTGTTGATCTAAGTTCACTTAGAGTGGCGCGTTTCTCTTATTTCTAAGAGAAATTTGTGTGTTTTCAGTAAAAGTATGTTAGTATTAAGGTAAAATGTCGTATCTTTGATGAGAAGATTTGTTAGTGTTAAGCAGAACTTGCTACTTCTGACAGAAAAGTTGTTATCACAGTCAAAAAATGTTACTTCTAAGAAAAAATTTGGTATCTTTGGTAGAAAACTTGCTAGTTCGAACAGAAAAAGTATTATCACTGATGAAAAATATTATTTCTAAGAGAAAATTGTGTGTTTTCAGTAAAAGTATGTTAGTATTATGGTATAATGTCGTTACTTTGATGAGAAGGTTTGTTAGTGTTAAGCAGAACTTGCTACTTCTGACAGAAAAGTTGTTATCATAATCAAAAAATGTTACTTCTAAGAAAAAATTTGGTATCTTTGACAGAAAACTTGCTAGTTCGAACAGAAAAAGTGTTATCACTGATGAAAAATATTATTTCTAACAGAAATTTGTGTGTGTTCAGTAAAAGTATGTTAGTATTATGGTAAAATGTCGTTACTTTGATGAGAAGGTTTGTTAGTGTTAAGCAGAACTTGCTACTTCTGACAGAAAAGTTGTTATCACAATCAAAAAATGTTACTTCTAAGAAAAAATTTGGTATCTTTGACAGAAAACTTGCTAGTGCGAACAGAAAAAGTGTTATCGCTGACGAAAAATATTCGTTTATTTTCGAAAAATATATTCGAAAAATATACAAATTTCTCTTAGAAATAATATTTTTCATCAGTGATAACACTTTTTCTGTTCGAACTAGCAAGTTTTCTGTCAAAGATACCAAAGTTTTTCTTAGAAGTAACATTTTTTGATTGTGATAACAACTTTTCTGTCAGAAGTAGCAAGTTCTGCTTAACACTAGCAAATCTTCTCATCAAAGTAACGACATTTTACCATAATACTAACATACTTTTACTGAAAACACACAAATTTCTCTTAGAAATAATATTTTTCGTCAGCGATAACACTTTTTCTGTTCGCACTAGCAAGTTTTCTGTCAAAGATACCAAATTTTTTCTTAGAAGTAACATTTTTTGATTGTGATAACAACTTTTCTGTCAGAAGTAGCAAGTTCTGCTTAACACTAACAAATCTTCTCATCAAAGTAACGACATTTTACCTTAATACTAACATACTTTTACTGAACGCACACAAATTTCTGTTAGAAATAATATTTTTCATCAGTGATAACACTTTTTCTGTTCGAACTAGCAAGTTTTCTGTCAAAGATACCAAATTTTTTCTTAGAAGTAACATTTTTTGATTGTGATAACAACTTTTCTGTCAGAAGTAGCAAGTTCTGTTTAACACTAACAAACCTTCTCATCAGAGTAACGACATTTTACCATAATACTAACATACTTTTACTGAAAACACACAATTTTCTCTTAGAAATAATATTTTTCATCAGTGATAACACTTTTTCTGTTCGAACTAGCAAGTTTTCTACCAAAGATACCAAATTTTTTCTTAGAAGTAACATTTTTTGACTGTGATAACAACTTTTCTGTCAGAAGTAGCAAGTTCTGCTTAACACTAACAAATATTCTCATCAAAGTAACGACATTTTACCTTAATACTAACATACTTTTAATGAACACACACAATTTTCTCTTAGAAATAATATTTTTCATCAGTGAAAACCCTTTTTCTGTTCGAACTAGCAAGTTTTCTGTCAAAGATACCAAATTTTTTCTTAGAAGTAACATTTTTTGATTGTGATAACAACTTTTCTGTCAGAAGTAGCAAGTTCTGCTTAACACTAAAAAACCTTCTCATCAAAGTAACGACATTTTACCATAATACTAACATACTTTTACTGAAAACACACAAATTTCTCTTAGAAATAATATTTTTCGTCAGCGATAACACTTTTTCTGTTCGCACTAGCAAGTTTTCTGTCAAAGATACCAAATTTTTTCTTAGAAGTAACATTTTTTGATTGTGATAACAACTTTTCTGTCAGAAGTAGCAAGTTCTGCTTAACACTAACAAACCTTCTCATCAAAGTAACGCCATTTTACCATAATACTAACATACTTTTACTGAACACACACAAATTTCTGTTAGAAATAATATTTTTCATCAGTGATAACACTTTTTCTGTTCGAACTAGCAAGTTTTCTGTCAAAGATACCAAATTTTTTCTTAGAAGTAACATTTTTTGATTGTGATAACAACTTTTCTGTCAGAAGTAGCAAGTTCTGCTTAACACTAACAAACCTTCTCATCAAAGTAACGACATTATACCATAATACTAACATACTTTTACTGAAAACACACAATTTTCTCTTAGAAATAATATTTTTCATCAGTGATAATACTTTTTCTGTTCGAACTAGCAAGTTTTCTACCAAAGATACCAAATTTTTTCTTAGAAGTAACATTTTTTGACTGTGATAACAACTTTTCTGTCAGAAGTAGCAAGTTCTGCTTAACACTAACAAATCTTCTCATCAAAGTAACGACATTTTACCTTAATACTAACATACTTTTACTGAACACTCACAATTTTCTCTTAGAAATAATATTTTTCATCAGTGATAACACTTTTTCTGTTCGAACTAGCAAGTTTTCTGTCAAAGATACCAAATTTTTTCTTAGAAGTAACATTTTTTTTTATTGTGATAACAACTTTTCTGTCAGTAGTAGCAAGTTCTGCTTAACACTAACAAACCTTCTCATCAAAGTAACGACATTTTACCATAATACTAACATACTTTTACTGAAAACACACAAATTTCTCTTAGAAATAATATTTTTCGTCAGCGATAACACTTTTTCTGTTCGCACTAGCAAGTTTTCTGTCAAAGATACCAAATTTTTTCTTAGAAGTAACATTTTTTTATTGTGATAACAACTTTTCTGTCAGAAGTAGCAAGTTCTGCTTAACACTAACAAATCTTCTCATCAAAGTAACGACATTTTACCTTAATACTAACATACTTTTACTGAACACTCACAATTTTCTCTTAGAAATAATATTTTTCATCAGTGATAACACTTTTTCTGTTCGAACTAGCACGTTTTCTACCAAAGATACCAAATTTTTTCTTAGAAGTAAAATTTTTTGATTGTGATAACAATTTTTCTGTCAGAAGTAGCAAGTTCTGCTTAACACTAACAAACCTTCTCATCAAAGTAACGACATTTTACCATAATACTAACATACTTTTACTGAAAACACACAATTTTCTCTTAGAAATAATATTTTTCATCCGTGATAACACTTTTTCTGTTCGAACTAGCAAGTTTTCTACCAAAGATACCAAATTTTTTCTTAGAAGTAACATTTTTGACTGTGATAACAACTTTTCTGTCAGAAGTAGCAAGTTTTGCTTAACACTAACAAACCTTCTCATCAAAGTAACGACATTTTACCTTAATACTAACATACTTTTACTGAACACACACAAATTTCTCTTAGAAATAATATTTTTCATCAGTGATAACACTTTTTCTGTTCGAACTAGCAAGTTTTCTACCAGAGATACCAATTTTTTTCTTAGAAGCAACATTTTTTGATTGTGATAACAACTTTTCTGTCAGAGGTAGCAAGTTCTGCTTAACAATAACAAACCTTCTCATCAAAGTAACGACATTTTACCTTAATACTAACATACTTTTACTGAACACTCACAAATTTCTCTTAGAAATAATATTTTTCATTAGTGATAACACTTTTTCTGTTCGAACTAGCAAGTTTTCTGTCAAAGATACCAAATTTTTTCTTAGAAGTAACATTTTTTGATTGTGATAACAACTTTTCTGTCAGAAGTAGCAAGTTCTGCTTAACACTAACAAACCTTCTCATCAAAGTAACGACATTTTACCATAATACTAACATACTTTTACTGAAAACACACAAATTTCTCTTAGAAATAATATTTTTCGTCAGCGATAACACTTTTTCTGTTCGCACTAGCAAGTTTTCTGTCAAAGATACCAAATTTTTTCTTAGAAGTAACATTTTTTGATTGTGATAACAACTTTTCTGTCAGAAGTAGCAAGTTCTGCTTAACACTAACAAACCTTCTCATCAAAGTAACGACATTTTACCTTAATACTAACATACTTTTACTGAACACACACAAATTTCTCTTAGAAATAATATTTTTCATCAGTGATAACACTTTTTCTGTTCGAACTAGCAAGTTTTCTGTCAAAGATACCAAATTTTTTCTTAGAAGTAATATTTTTTGATTATGATAACAACTTTTCTGTCAGAAGTAGCAAGTTCTGCTAAACACTAACAAACCTTCTCATCAAAGTAACGACATTATACCATAATACTAACATACTTTTACTGAAAACACACAATTTTCTCTTAGAAATAATATTTTTCATCAGTGATAATACTTTTTCTGTTCGAACTAGCAAGTTTTCTACCAAAGATACCAAATTTTTTCTTAGAAGTAACATTTTTTGACTGTGATAACAACTTTTCTGTCAGAAGTAGCAAGTTCTGTTTAACACTAACAAATCTTCTCATCAAAGAAACAACATTTTACCTTAATACTAACATACTTTTAATGAACACACACAATTTTCTCTTAGAAATAATATTTTTCATCAGTGATAACACTTTTTCTGTTCGAACTAGCAAGTTTTCTGTCAAAGATACCAAATTTTTTCTTAGAAGTAACATTTTTTGATTGTGATAACAACTTTTCTGTCAGAAGTAGCAAGTTCTGCTTAACACTAACAAATCTTCTCATCAAAGTAACAACATTTTACCTTAATACTAACATACTTTTACTGAACACACACAAATTTCTCTTAGAAATAATATTTTTCATCAGTGATAACACTTTTTCTGTTCGAACTAGCAAGTTTTCTGTCAAAGATACCAAATTTTTTCTTAGAAGTAACATTTTTTAATTGTGATGTCAACTTTTCTGTCAGAAGTAGCAAGTTCCGCTTAACACTAACAAACCTTCTCATCAAAGTAACGACATTTTACCATAATACTAACATACTTTTACTGAACACATACAACTTCTCTTAGAAATAATATTTTTCATCAGTGATAACACTTTTTTGTTCGAACTAGCAAGTTTTCTGTCAAAGATACCAAATTTTTTCTTAGAAGTAACATTTTTTGATTGTGATAACAACTTTTCTGTCAGAAGTAGCAAGTTCTGCTTAACACTAACAAACCTTCTCATCAAAGTAACGACATTTTACCATAATACTAACATACTTTTACTGAAAACACACAAATTTCTCTTAGAAATAATATTTTTCATCAGTGATAACACTTTTTCTGTTCGAACTAGCAAGTTTTCTGTCAAAGATACCAAATTTTTTCTTAGAAGTAACATTTTTTGATTATGATAACAACTTTTCTGTCAGAAGTAGCAAGTTCTGCTTAACACTAACAAACCTTCTCATCAAAGTAACGACATTATACCATAATACTAACATACTTTTACTGAAAACACACAATTTTCTCTTAGAAATAATATTTTTCATCAGTGATAATACTTTTTCTGTTCGAACTAGCAAGTTTTCTACCAAAGATACCAAATTTTTTCTTAGAAGTAACATTTTTTGACTGTGATAACAACTTTTCTGTCAGAAGTAGCAAGTTCTGCTTAACACTAACAAATCTTCTCATCAAAGATACGACATTTTACCTTAATACTAACATACTTTTAATGAACACACACAATTTTCTCTTAGAAATAATATTTTTCATCAGTGATAACACTTTTTCTGTTCGAACTAGCAAGTTTTCTGTCAAAGATACCAAATTTTTTCTTAGAAGTAACATTTTTTGATTGTGATAACAACTTTTCTGTCAGAAGTAGCAAGTTCTGCTTAATACTAACAAACCTTCTCATCAAAGTAACGACATTTTACCTTAATACTAACATACTTTTACTGAACACACACAAATTTCTCTTAGAAATAATATTTTTCATCAGTGATAACACTTTTTCTGTTCGAACTAGCAAGTTTTCTGTCCAAGATACCAAATTTTTTCTTAGAAGTAACATTTTTTTAATTGTGATGACAACTTTTCTGTCAGAAGTAGCAAGTTCTGCTTAACACTAACAAACCTTCGCATCAAAGTAACGACATTTTACCATAATACTAACATACTTTTACTGAACACATACAACTTCTCTTAGAAATAATATTTTTCATCAGTGATAACACTTTTTCTGTTCGAACTAGCAAGTTTTCTGTCAAAGATACCAAATTTTTTCTTAGAAGTAACATTTTTTTGATTGTGATGACAACTTTTCTGTCAGAAGTAGCAAGTTCTGCTTAACACTAACAAACCTTCTAATCAAAGTAACGACATTTTACCATAATACTAACATACTTTTACTGAAAACACACAAATTTCTCTTAGAAATAAGAGAAACGCGCCACTCTAAGTGAACTTAGATCAACACAACTTTTTGGATATCTCTCTCATTAGGACTGTTTGTGTGTTGTGTCTGTGCGTGTGTCGTCTCAATGTGTGTGTCATCTCTGTGGGTGTGTCGTCTCTGTTTTTTTGTGTCTTCTCTGTATGTTTGTCGTCTCTGTGTGTGTGTCGTCTCTGTGTATGTGTCGTCTCTGTGTGTGTGTGTCGCCTCTTTGTGTGCTTCGTATCTGTGTGTGTGTCGTCTCTTTGTGTGTGTGTTGTCTCTGTGTGTTTGTCGTCTCTCTGTGTGTGTGTGTGTGTGTGTCATCTCTCTATGTGTATCGTCTCTGTGTGTTTGTCGTCTCTGTGTGTGTGTCGTCTCTATGTGTAAGTAGTCACTTTGAGTGTGTCGTCTCTGTGTGTGTGTCGTCTCTGTGTGTGTGTCGTCTCTGTGTGTGTGTGTCGTCTCTTTGTGTGCTTCGTATCTGTGTGTGTGTGTCGTATCTTTGTGTGTGTGTTGTCTCTGTGTGTTTGTCGTCTGTGTGTGTGTGTGTCATCTCTCTATGTGTTTCGTCTCTGTGTGTTTGTCGTCTGTGTGTGTGTGTCGTCTCTATGTGTAAGTAGTCACTTTGAGTGTGTCGTCTCTGTGTGTGTGTCGTCTCTCTGTGTGTGTGTCGTCTTTGTGTGGGTGTTGTCTGTGTGTGTGTGTGTTGTCTCTATGCGTGTGTCGTCTCTATGTGTGTTTCGTATCTGCGTGTGTGTGTGTCGTCTCTTTGTGTATGTCGTCTCTATGTGTGTTTGTCATTTCTGTGTGTGTGTCTCGTCTCCCTGTGTGTGTTGACTCTGTGTGTGTATCGTCTCTGTGCGTGTGTCGTCTCTATGGGTGTTTCGTCTCTGTATGTGTGTATCATCTCTGTGTGTGTGTCGTCTCTGTGTGTGTGTGTGTCGTCTCTGTACGTGTGTCGTCTCTCTGTGTGTGTGTCGTCTCTCTGTGTGTGTGTCATCTCTATGCGTGTATCGTCGCTATGTGCGTGTCGTCTCTCTGTGTGTGTGTGCTGTTTCTGTGTGCGTGTGTCTTCTCTCTGTGTGTTGTCGTCTCTGTGTGTGTGTGTATGTGTCGTCTCTGTGCGTGTTTCGTCGCTATGTGTGTGTCGTCTCTGTGTCTGTGTGTGTGTGTTGTCTCTGTGTGCGTGTTGTCTCTGTGCTTGTTGTCTTTGTGTGTGTGTGTGTGTCGTCTCTATGCGTGTGTCGTCTCTGTGCGTGTGTTGTCTCTACGTTTGTTGTCTTTGTGTGTGTGTGTTGTCTCTATGTGAGTGTGTCGTCTCTTTTTTTGTGTCTACTCTGTATGTTTGTCGTCTCTATGTGTGTGTCGCCTCTGTGTATGTGTCGTCTCTGTGTGTGTTTCGTCTCTGTGTGTGTGTCATCTCTGTGTCTGTGTTGTCTCTATGTGTGTGTGTGTCGTCTCTCTGTGTGTGTCGTTTCTGTGTGTTTGTCCTCTCTGCGTGTGAGTCGTCTCTTTGTGCCTGTCGTCTCTGTATGTTTGTCCTCTCTGTGCGTGAGTTGGCTCTGTGTGTGTGTGTCGTCTCTCTGTGTGTGTCGTTTCTGTGTGTTTGTCCTCTCTGCGTGTGAGTCGTATCTTTGTCTCTGTCGTGTCTGTGTGTTTGTCCTCTCTGTGCGTGAGTTTGCTCTGTGTGTGTGTGTGTGTCGTCTCTGTGCGTGTGTCGTCTCTTTGTATTTGAAATTATTTTCTTCAATAGCGTAACTATCATGTGACTTGGTACTTTGAAATTATTTTCTATAATAGCGTAACTATCATGTGACTTGGTACTTTGAAATTATTTTCTACAATAGCGTAACTATCATGTAACTTGGTACTTTGAAATCATTTTCTATATTAGCGTAACTATCATGTGACTTGGTACTTTGAAATTATTTTCTATATTAGCGTAACTATCATGTGACTTGGTACTTTGAAATTATTTTCTACAATAGCGTAACTGTCATGTGACTTGGTACTTTGAAATTATTTTCTATAATAGCGTAACTATCATGTGACTTGGTACTTTGAAATTATTTTCTACAATAGCGTAACTATCATGTGACTTGGTACTTTGAAATTATTTTATACAATAGCGTAACTTTCATGTGACTTGGTACTTTGAAATTATTTTCTATAATAGCGTAACTATCATGTGACTTGGTACTTTGAGAAATAATTTTCTATAATAGCGTAACTATCATGTGACTTGGTACTTTGAAATTATTTTCTACAATAGCGTAACTATCATGTGACTTGGTACTTTGAAATTATTTTATACAATAGCGTAACTATCATGTGACATGGTACTTTGAAATTATTTTATACAATAGCGTACCTTTCATGTGACTTGGTACTTTGAAATTATTTTCTATAATAGCGTAACTATCATGTGACTTGGTACTCGAAACTCCCCCCTCCACTATCACACTATAAGTACTCTAAGACACCCCGCTCCCATCACTCCACCACTTATGTATTATATGGAACACATTGAAGAAGTAAAGCTATCCGTTATTACAATTCTTTTCTTGTCATCTACACCCCTTTAGTATCAACTTCTTCGTATAGTATAAAGTTAAACTATTTTAAATTGACAACACTGTCCAAACATCACTTGTGTATTATACAGTACACAATCAACCCATCTCCCTCCAAAATACATTTCAGCCATTTCTTGTTAAATTTTTTTATTTCTAAACTATTTTAAATTAACAACACATCGAAGTATATTTTTAATTGACAACACTGTCCAAACATCACTTGTGTATTATACAGTACACAATCAACCCATCTCCCCCAAAGCACTTTTCAGGCATTTCTTGTTACATTTTTTTATTTCTTAACTATTTTAAATTGACAACACATCGAAGTATATTTTACATTGACAACACTGTCCAAACATCACTTGTGTATTGTACAGTACACAATCAACCCGTCTCCCCCCAAAACACTTTTCAGGCATTTCTTGTTAATTTTTTTTATTTCTTAACTATTGTTGGCTAAAGGCAATTCTCCAAAACAAATTAGAAACCGCTCTTGATAGCACAGACTTCAAAATGGAACTGTGGATAACACACGAGTGATTGACAGCTTTCCCTACAAAAGCATTCCTTAATACGCAATTTGACAATCTCTAGTATTCGATTTAAAAAAAACCAGCGGGGAATCCCCGCTCGTAATTGCTAATCACTTTAACCCTTTTAAAAAAAATCGAAGTATATTTTAAATTGACAACACTATCCAAACATCACTTGTGTATTATACAGTACACAATCAAGCCATCTCCCCCAAAACACTTTTCAGCCATTTCTTGTTAAATTTTTTATTTCTTAACTATTTTAAATTGACAACACATCGAAGTATATTTTAAATTGACAACACTGTCCAAACATCACTTGTGTATTATACAGTACACAATCAACCCATCTCCCCCCAAAACACTTTTCAACCATTTCTTGTTAAATTTTTTTATTTATTAACTATTTTAAATTGACAACACATCGAAGTATATTTTAAATTGACAACACTGTCCAAACATCACTTGTGTATTATACAGTGCACAATCAACCCATCTCCCCCCAAAACACTTTTCAGCCATTTCTTGTTAAATTTTTTATTTCTTAACTATTTTAAATTGACAACACATCGAAGTATATTTTAAATTGACAACACTATCCAAACATCACTTGTGTATTATACAGTACACAATCAAGCCATCTCCCCCAAAACACTTTTCAGCCATTTCTTGTTAAAATTTTTTATTTCTAAACTATTTTAAATTGACAACACATCGAAGTATATTTTAAATTGACAACACTGTCCAAACATCAGTTGTGTATTATACAGTACACAATCAACCCATCTCCCCCCAAAACACTTTTCAGCCATTTCTTGTTCAAATTTTTTATTTCTAAACTATTTTAGATTGACAACACATCGAAGTATATTTTAAATTGACAACACTGTCCAAGCATCACTTGTGTATTATACAGTACACAATCAACCCATCTCCCCCCAAAACACTTTTCAGCCATTTCTTGTTAAATTTTTTTATTTCTTAACTATTTTAAATTGACAACACATCGAAGTATATTTTAAATTGACAACACTTTCCAAACATCACTTGTGTATTATACAGTACACAATCAACCCATCTCCTCCAAAGCACTTTTCAGGCATTTCTTGTTAAATTTTTTTATTTCTTAACTATTTTAAATTGACAACACATCGAAGTATATTTTAAATTGACAACACTGTCCAAACATCACTTGTGTATTATACAGTACACAATCAACCCATCTCCCCCCAAAACACTTTTCAGCCATTTCTTGTTAATTTTTTTTATTTCTTAACTATTTTAAATTGACAACACATCGAATTATTCGCAAATGCTAAACTCTTTTTTTCCACCTTAATAGGATCAAATTTGCAAATGCTAAACCCTTTTTTGTAAATGTCAATCAAACGCCAAGGAACGTAATCTCCCCGAACACGCCAAACTGGTTCCAAGGCAAATTAGCTTTTTAAAATGCACGTGTAAGTTTAATGACACAGCCATGGGATTTTTCTTGCGCAATTCCAATGTATATTTTCATGTAAGTTTCGTGGTGCCTATTGCCTCAGGTGTAAGTTTCCATGTAAGTTTAGAATCAGCACCAATTTCAATGTATTTTTTCATGTATTTTTAGTATTCCCTATACCCTTACTACTGACGCCGGAGAGGTCATCGTGAAATGCATCATTTCCGCCTTATACGCCGACCGGCGTGGGAAGTCCCAAATCTAAGTAAGCAAGTAAATTTAGCACTTTCCGTTTTAGGTATAGATACTCAAATACGGTGATACAATTTTATCTATACATATTCCCGTTTAAATCTACAAAAATAATGTTACGTGGCGTTGGTTAAAGGCACCGAAACATTCGGCTACTTATTTTCTAGACGAGTTTGCGCTTTTCTAGAAAACACGTTTCCTTTAAAACAAAATCATTCCTTGCTCAGACAAAACACAAACACCAACTTACTAGTGAAGCAGTTCTAATAGATACATTTTCTTTTTTTTATAGAAATGGATATCCGGAAGTTTTTTTTTTTAACAAAAAACATAAAAAAGCTAAGTTTGAGAAAACATAGCCTCCAGAAACTTTAGAAAATCTGCAGTTGCCTGATTTAGATGATTCGTCATCAACAACCAAAGAAATTGTAATGAGACAACCTTCAACTTCAGGAAGATTTGTTGAGCTTCAAGAATCTGTACAATCCAAAAACACAAATGTTAGTGACAGTGCGGTTGAAATTGTTCATTTAGGGAGCTTTTTGGAAAAGTCAGGTATTTCTTATTGTGAAAAGTACGAATTGCCAAGTGTAAACTGTTATTCTCACGATTTCAAGAAAAATGTTTCTAGTATTGGTAAAGATAACAGTCATTTTCAGAAAAGCTTACTGTATGCTTATCCATGGTTAATGTATTCAACTTCACTAAAAGACAGGCTTTGTAAATATTGTGTGCTATTTAAGCCAGCCTTGAAGAGTAGCATTTTGGGTTCTTTCGTGATAAAATCTCACAAGAACTTCAAACATTTTCATGAAGACGCAGTAATTTACTACCTCCAGAGACCAGACTAATGCCTCGATAATTACCACACTCGCTTTTATCACCTTTCTTCTGTAGTGGCTTAATTAAGGTTTTCCTAAAATCGTTAGGTACTTCCCCTTTTTCAAAAATCACATTCATAATCTTCAGTAACTTATTTCTAACCTCAGAGCCACCGTATTTAATAAACTCATTTACCACCCTATCAGCACCTGGAGGAGCCTTATTATTTTTTTATCTTTTTAGTGCTGTCGCTAATTCTTCCTCGCAAAACAAATCTTCCTTCACATCCAAGGTATCACAAACTTTTTCATTTTCCTCTATATCTTTTCCTGCAACTCTATCTCGGTTAAGCAAATTCTCAAAATGTTCATCCCATCTCTCTTTAGTTCTTTCGTTATCGCTAATTGTGGCCCCATTCCTATCTTTAACTGGGTCAAGTCCGGATTGACTATTCCCTCTCAATTTATTAACATGCCAGCACAATATTTTACTATTATGCCGTCTAGCTGCATCTTCCAGATCCTCGGCAATTTTATCCATGGCCTCCACTTCACACCTCCTTAGTTCATTGGGAAGTATGCAGGCGTTTTCAGGAGGAATTTTTTCTATTGGGGGGTCGGGTCAGAGTAGGGGTTACGGGGGAGGATCTTTCCATGGAGGATATTTCCTTGGGGAAGGGACATTTCTATGAAGAAAATGGGGGATGGGCACCAGATTTCCCAGCATTATTTAAGAAACGATCAGAAATTAAATAAGAAAGCAAGTTTTTTTTCAACTGAAAGTAAGAAGCAGCATTAAAAAATAAAACGAACAGAAATTATTACGTATATGAGGGGGTTCGCCTCCTAGTCAATACCTCGCTCTTTACGCTAAAGTTTTTTTTAGTACTTTCAAAAGAGCTATCTATTCTAATTAACCGGCCTTTGTGATTCAGGGGTTTGTGATTCGAACAAAATTCGAACTTTAGCGTAAAGAGCGAGGTATTGACTAGGGAGCGAACTCCCTAATATACGTAATAAAAAGATACGAATATAGAAATTCGTTAAGTAAGTTACGTCAGAACAAAATTTCGAGAAAGCCAATGAGCCCAAAAAAGGAAAATTAATATGCGAATTTCGTTTTAATTATTCATGTACAGTGAGCCAAAATCAAAGCTGGATTAATTCAAAAACGTTCAGAAATTAACTTAAAAAAACAAGTTTTTTTTAACTGAAAGTAAGGAGCGACATTAAAACTTAAAACCAACAGAAATTATTCCGTGGGGCTGTCCCCTCCTCAACGCCTCGCTCTTTACGCTAAATTTTGGCTCTGTCTCACAACTTTATTTTTTAAAACAATAAAAAACTTTAGCGTAAAGAGCGAGGTGTTGAGGAGGGGACAGCCCCTTTCATATACGGAATAATTTCTGTTCGTTTTAAGTTTTAATGTTGCTCTTTACTTTCAGTTAAAAAAAACTTGTTTTTTTGTAAGTTAATTTTACTAAAGAAAACTGACCTGTTTACTTGAATTATGAATACTAAAGAAACTCTGGATACTTGAATTATGCAGGCTTAGTTTTGACGAGATTTTCTGCGGAAACTAAATTTAAGCTGGGGGGGGGGCAAAATGAAGTGGAGTGGCAAACTTGGGTCCGAGGGGGTAGTTACCCCCTGCCCCATAGCAAATTATGCCTCTAGACCACTGTATTTGTCAAATAAGGTTAAATTGACATATATAGTCCTCCATGCTCTTTTTATTTCAAGCCTGGTGAGAAAGTATCAAGCTGCCTTAGGCCAACATAGCTGCACACGCTCCTCCTCCAACCTATCTATTCACACCTTCACTCAAAACCCCTCCCAACAAGGTCCAATTTCATTTGAATCCTCCCTTCTGACCTCTCAGGGGCGCCCATAAGCTGAATTTTAGGGGGGAGGCTATGAAAAATACTTTATATCATTGAATATCCGTATATACTTTATTATTTTCGTTAGAGAACACGTTATTGCACAAACACACGTTTTTTTCCTTTAAAAATGTAAAATGTAATTTTGATATTGGCCTTGCATTCAAAACCAACAAAAACAAAAGAAAAACACAATGGTGGCAGAAAGTTTGGCCAACATTGATGGGTTCGCTGAAATTCACATTTGCCCTATTAGCGACATTCTCTGTTATGAACCACATAAGTGAAATTGGAGTTCACAACATAATCACGAATTTTTAATCATTAAAAATTCAAAGACTTGTGATAACTCAAACACAAGAGCTAATAAAAAAACCGATTTGATATTTGGAGTTATCGCGCAAATTACCTTAAGAAAAGTAGACTTACGGCCAAACATCCCAGAGGGTTCCAAAATTTTGAAGACCTGTGAATTTTTCATTGGTGCCCAAACCATTAATCCTTTTAAAAGATTTTATTTATCTATAAAAGACGTTGATATAAAATAATAAATATATTTCAATATATAGCAAAACCATAAACACTATTATAAATAACAAAGTCTCCTAAATAAGCGTAACTTTGAGGATGTATTCAACCAAGCAATAACCAGGAAGTAAAAGTATATTTTCAAACAAATAGAAATAACTGAGAAATATATGTTACGTTGTAAAAAAGTAATCAACTCATGAAAAGGATCGTATATAGGATCTTTATATCACAAAATTGAAAATTTTCAGAAAAAGAAAATTGTAGATTTCGCCTCTGTTTTATAAATTTGTTTATAGCCAGCTCTTACAAATTGAGCTCTTGTACTCTACACCAGTGAATGCTCAATAAGCGCAAACTTGATAGGCGTTCTTCACTCATAGTGCTCCTCAGGCATGTTTTTACTCGCCTCAGGGTGCTAAAGGATCTCTCCACAGTACATGCTGTTCGTGGGATGGTCAGGTAGTTAACAAGGGCTCTCATAATTGAAGGGAAAAATGTAGTTTCAGAGAAGAGATCTATGAGCTTCACTTCCTCGCCACAGTCTTTGCTTTTTCCACGCATCGTACCAGGTTATTGCTTCCACATTAAAATTTTCATTGTCACAGAACTATCATAAAATGAAGAAATGTATCCTTCCGTGTTTTCAAAATGTTGGGATGAACAAGAATTCCTTTAAACGGGGTTTTGTTGTGGTCATTGAATCTCGATTCAAGTGACACAATTAACGAGTCCAAACAAGGAATAAAAACCAGCTAACCTATAGTAATCTATTGGATGAGTCGTAGAATTGTTTGAGCAATGAGTTTATCTTGCGGTTGTCCTAGGTGTTTTGATTTCAATTTCCAGTAAATCACAGGTTTCTTGTAATTTCGTGAAAATTCCTTTGAATTCCATGACTGTGTTTACTCTGCGCTTTTGAAAAACCCCGAACAATTTCTCTTTTACGTGTGTATATATATATACAGCATGTCGGTAAAAATCTACTGACTGCAGTTTGTTTACAACTGGCTCAAGGTACGAAGAGTATCTGGAAAATATTTTTAGACATACGATAAAAATTACTGGTGATGTTGCAATGTCCAACTAAAAGGCTAGTGAACGCGTTTCTTGGTTCGCCTCATTGCCAATGGAAAGTTTACTCAAAGCTTCCTTGATGGCGATAAAATTGTTTGAAATGCTATGTATGTATTTGTACTTCTCAGATCACCTCTTTTCTCACAGAAAAGGAATTTTCCGGATCTTTTTCCTGCTAAGAGTGCTCTCCCTGAAGAATCAGATCACTTGTTTTATTTTCCCTATTGTGCTCCTAATTTCTGGAACAATATTGAGGTAATTGAAAACTAAATTTAATCTATGAGAGGCACAGTCAAAATACAAAGCTTTTGGATATTCCTACTGGATTCTTCCTTGAACTCCAGTATCTTTTCCGGCCATCGTCGAACATCCATCAAATCCTAAACCGATTAGCTTTGTCTTGTCTAGTCCCATCTGTGAATTGCAAAATTGCATCAGCAATTCTTCCTGCATCTAATTTTTCAAGTTTGGCAAATCTCATAAATTCTTCTTTGATCACCCATCCAACGTTTGAATTTGTTTTTATGTAACGTACCCCTATTTACATCTGCTCTCTCCCACTAATAACAGCAGTTTCATCTAATTCCAAAGAGAATTCTTCGCCATCATTTATCTCTTTGACTATTGTATCTTGTAGTACAGTCCCACAAATATTTATCAGTTTAATGAAATATACTTTTAGCTTTCATGAATGTGTCGTTATATGGTATTTAAGGACTTGATCTCCTGCTTCAATGCGAAAACGAACAAGGTCTTCAAAGTTTCCTCCATGTGAATGTTTTTTATGGGGAGAAAGGTCATGAGCACTACAAAATATTATTGCTTTTAAAATAAATGGAAGTTTGCTTCGGTTTATCTGTATAAGATCAGGTGTACCAGAATCCGGTTGTTCTTTGATGTTTTTTTTCTTCATCGCCATTGAATTGCAGAAGTTATTAGCATCAGTTACAGCTTCATGGTGGCACTGGGATTTGGCATGAGCCCTTGCGTCTTCATGAAAATGTTTGAAGTTCTTGTGAGATTTTATCACGAAAGAACCCAAAATGCTACTCTTCAAGGCTGGCTTAAATAGCACACAATATTTACAAAGCCTGTCTTTTAGTGAAGTTGAATACATTAACCATGGATAAGCATACAGTAAGCTTTTCTGAAAATGACTGTTATCTTTACCAATACTAGAAACATTTTTCTTGAAATCGTGAGAATAACAGTTTACACTTGGCAATTCGTACTTTTCACAATAAGAAATACCTGACTTTTCCAAAAAGCTCCCTAAATGAACAATTTCAACCGCACTGTCACTAACATTTGTGTTTTTGGATTGTACAGATTCTTGAAGCTCAACAAATCTTCCTGAAGTTGAAGGTTGTTTCATTACAATTTCTTTGGTTGTTGATGACGAATCATCTAAATCAGGCAACTGCAGATTTTCTAAAGTTTCTGGAGGCTATGTTTTCTCAAACTTAGCTTTTTTATGTTTTTTGTTAAAAAAAAAAACTTCCGGATATCCATTTCTATAAAAAAAAGAAAATGTATCTATTAGAACTGCTTCACTAGTAAGTTGGTGTTTGTGTTTTGTCTGAGCAAGGAATGATTTTGTTTTAAAGGAAACGTGTTTTCTAGAAAAGCGCAAACTCGTCTAGAAAATAAGTAGCCGAATGTTTCGGTGCCTTTAACCAACGCCACGTAACATTATTTTTGTAGATTTAAACGGGAATATGTATAGATAAAATTGTATCACCGTATTTGAGTATCTATACCTAAAACGGAAAGTGCTAAATTTACTTGCTTACTTAGATTTGGGACTTCCCACGCCGGTCGGCGTATAAGGCGGAAATGATGCATTTCCACGATGACCTCTCCGGCGTCAGTAGTAAGGGTATAGGGAATACTAAAAATACATGAAAAAATACATTGAAATTGGTGCTGATTCTAAACTTACATGGAAACTTACACCTGAGGCAATAGGCACCACGAAACTTACATGAAAATATACATTGGAATTGCGCAAGAAAAATCCCATGGCTGTGTCATTAAACTTACACGTGCATTTTAAAAAGCTAATTTGCCTTGGAACCAGTTTGGCGTGTTCGGGGGATTACGTTCCTTGGCGTTTGATTGACATTTACAAAAAAGGGTTTAGCATTTACAAATTTGATCCTATTAAGGTGGAAAAAAAGAGTTTAGCATTTGCGAATAATTCGATGTGTTGTCAATTTAAAATAGTTAAGAAATAAAAAAAAATAACAAGAAATGGCTGAAAAGTGTTTTGGGGGGAGATGGGTTGATTGTGTACTGTATAATACACAAGTGATGTTTGGACAGTGTTGTCAATTTAAAATATACTTCGATGTGTTGTCAATTTAAAATAGTTAAGAAATAAAAAAATTTAACAAGAAATGCCTGAAAAGTGCTTTGGAGGAGATGGGTTGATTGTGTACTGTATAATACACAAGTGATGTTTGGAAAGTGTTGTCAATTTAAAATATACTTCGATGTTTTGTCAATTTAAAATAGTTAAGAAATAAAAAAATTTAACAAGAAATGGCTGAAAAGTGTTTTGGGGGGAGATGGGTTGATTGTGTACTGTATAATACACAAGTGATGCTTGGACAGTGTTGTCAATTTAAAATGTACTTCGATGTGTTGTCAATCTAAAATAGTTTAGAAATAAAAAATTTTAACAAGAAATGGCTGAAAAGTGTTTTGGGGGGAGATGGCTTGATTGTGTACTGTATAATACACAACTGATGTTTGGACAGTGTTGTCAATTTAAAATATACTTCGATGTGTTGTCAATTTAAAATAGTTTAGAAATAAAAAATTTTAACAAGAAATGGCTGAAAAGTGTTTAGGGGGAGATGGCTTGATTGTGTACTGTATAATACACAAGTGATGTTTGGATAGTGTTGTCAATTTAAAATATACTTCGATGTGTTGTCAATTTAAAATAGTTAAGAAATAAAAAAATTTAACAAGAAATGGCTGAAAAGTGTTTTGGGGGGAGAGGGGTTGATTATGTACTGTATAATACACAAGTGATGTTTGGACAGTGTTGTCAATTTAAAATATACTTCGATGTGTTGTCAATTTAAAATAGTTAATAAATAAAAAAATTTAACAAGAAATGGTTGAAAAGTGTTTTGGGGGGAGATGGGTTGATTGTGTACTGTATAATACACAAGTGATGTTTGGACAGTGTTGTCAATTTAAAATATACTTCGATGTGTTGTCAATTTAAAATAGTTAAGAAATAAAAAATTTAACAAGAAATGGCTGAAAAGTGTTTTGGGGGGAGATGGGTTGATTGTGCACTGTATAATACACAAGTGATGTTTGGACAGTGTTGTCAATTTAAAATATACTTCGATTTTTTTTTAAAAGGGTTAAAGTGATTAGCAATTACGAGCGGGGATTCCCCGCTGGTTTTTTTTAAATCGAATACTAGAGATTGTCAAATTGCGTATTAAGGAATGCTTTTGCAGGGAAAGCTGTCAATCACTCGTGTGTTATCCACAGTTCCATTTTTGAAGTCTGTGCTATCAAGAGCGGTTTCTAATTTGTTTTGGAGAATTGCCTTTAGCCAACAATAGTTAAGAAATAAAAAAAATTAACAAGAAATGCCTGAAAAGTGTTTTGGGGGGAGACGGGTTGATTGTGTACTGTACAATACACAAGTGATGTTTGGACAGTGTTGTCAATTTAAAATATACTTCGATGTGTTGTCAATTTAAAATAGTTAAGAAATAAAAAAATTTAAAAAGAAATGGCTGAAAAGTGCTTTGGGGGAGATGGGTTGATTGTGTACTGTATAATACACAAGTGATGTTTGGACAGTGTTGTCAATTAAAAATATACTTCGATGTGTTGTTAATTTAAAATAGTTTAGAAATAAAAAAATTTAACAAGAAATGGCTGAAATGTATTTTGGAGGGAGATGGGTTGATTGTGTACTGTATAATACACAAGTGATGTTTGGACAGTGTTGTCAATTTAAAATAGTTTAACTTTATACTATACGAAGAAGTTGATACTAAAGGGGTGTAGATGACAAGAAAAGAATTGTAATAACGGATAGCTTTACTTCTTCAATGTGTTCCATATAATACATAAGTGGTGGAGTGATGGGAGCGGGGTGTCTTAGAGTACTTATAGTGTGATAGTGGAGGGGGGAGTTTCGAGTACCAAGTCACATGATAGTTACGCTATTATAGAAAATAATTTCAAAGTACCAAGTCACATGAAAGGTACGCTATTGTATAAAATAATTTCAAAATACCATGTCACATGATAGTTACGCTATTGTATAAAATAATTTCAAAGTACCAAGTCACATGATAGTTACGCTATTGTAGAAAATAATTTCAAAGTACCAAGTCACATGATAGTTACGCTATTATAGAAAATTATTTCTCAAAGTACCAAGTCACATGATAGTTACGCTATTATAGAAAATAATTTCAAAGTACCAAGTCACATGAAAGTTACGCTATTGTATAAAATAATTTCAAAGTACCAAGTCACATGATAGTTACGCTATTGTAGAAAATAATTTCAAAGTACCAAGTCACATGATAGTTACGCTATTATAGAAAATAATTTCAAAGTACCAAGTCACATGATAGTTACGCTATTGTAGAAAATAATTTCAAAGTACCAAGTCACATGATAGTTACGCTAATATAGAAAATAATTTCAAAGTACCAAGTCACATGATAGTTACGCTAATATAGAAAATGATTTCAAAGTACCAAGTTACATGATAGTTACGCTATTGTAGAAAATAATTTCAAAGTACCAAGTCACATGATAGTTACGCTATTATAGAAAATAATTTCAAAGTACCAAGTCACATGATAGTTACGCTATTGTAGAAAATAATTTCAAATACAAAGAGACGACACACGCACAGAGACGACACACACACACACAGAGAGCCAACTCACGCACAGAGAGGACAAACACACAGACACGACAGAGACAAAGATACGACTCACACGCAGAGAGGACGAACACACAGAAACGACACACACAGAGAGACGACACACACACACAGAGCCAACTCACGCACAGAGAGGACAAACATACAGAGACGACAGGCACAAAGAGACGACTCACACGCAGAGAGGACAAACACACAGAAACGACACACACAGAGAGACGACACACACACACATAGAGACAACACAGAGACGACACACACACAGAAACGAAACACACACACAGAGACGACACATACACAGAGGCAACACACACATAGAGACGACAAACATACAGAGTAGACACAAAAAAAGAGACGACACACTCACATAGAGACAACACACACACACAAAGACAACAAACGTAGAGACAACACACGCACAGAGACGACACACGCATAGAGACGACACACACACACACAAAGACAACAAGCACAGAGACAACACGCACACAGAGACAACACACACACACAGACACAGAGACGACACACACATAGCGACGAAACACGCACAGAGACGACACATACACACACACACAGAGACGACAACACACAGAGAGAAGACACACGCACACAGAAACAGCACACACACACAGAGAGACGACACGCACATAGCGACGATACACGCATAGAGATGACACACACACAGAGAGACGACACACACACAGAGAGACGACACACGTACAGAGACGACACACACACACACAGAGACGACACACACACAGAGATGATACACACATACAGAGACGAAACACCCATAGAGACGACACACGCACAGAGACGATACACACACAGAGTCAACACACACAGGGAGACGAGACACACACACAGAAATGACAAACACACATAGAGACGACATACACAAAGAGACGACACACACACACGCAGATACGAAACACACATAGAGACGACACACGCATAGAGACAACACACACACACAGAGACAACACCCACACAAAGACGACACACACACAGAGAGACGACACACACACAGAGACGACACACTCAAAGTGACTACTTACACATAGAGACGACACACACACACACAGACGACAAACACACAGATACGACACACATAGAGAGATGACACACACACACACACACAGACGACAAACACACAGAGACAACACACACACAAAGATACGACACACACACACAGATACGAAGCACACAAAGAGACGACACACACACACAGAGACGACACATACACAGAGACGACACACACACAGAGACGGCACACTCAAAGTGACTACTTACACATAGAGACGACACACACACAGAGACGACAAACACACAGAGACGACACACATAGAGAGATGACACACACACACACACACAGACGACAAACACACAGAGACAACACACACACAAAGAGACGACACACACACAGATACGAAGCACACAAAGAGGCGACACACACACACAGAGACGACACATACACAGAGACGACACACACAGGACGACAAACTACAGAGAAGACACAAAAAAACAGAGACGACACACCCACAGAGATGACACACACATTGAGACGACACACGCACAGACACGAAACACAAACAGTCCTAATGAGAGAGATATCCAAAAAGTTGTGTTGATCTAAGTTCACTTAGAGTGGCGCGTTTCTCTTATTTCTAAGAGAAATTTGTGTGTTTTCAGTAAAAGTATGTTAGTATTATGGTAAAATGTCGTTACTTTGATGAGAAGGTTTGTTAGTGTTAAGCAGAACTTGCTACTTCTGACAGAAAAGTTGTTATCACAATTCAAAAAATGTTACTTCTAAGAAAAAATTTGGTATCTTTGACAGAAAACTTGCTAGTTCGAACAGAAAAAGTGTTATCACTGATGAAAAATATTATTTCTAAGAGAAGTTGTATGTGTTCAGTAAAAGTATGTTAGTATTATGGTAAAATGTCGTTACTTTGATGCGAAGGTTTGTTAGTGTTAAGCAGAACTTGCTACTTCTGACAGAAAAGTTGTCATCACAATTAAAAAAATGTTACTTCTAAGAAAAAATTTGGTATCTTTGACAGAAAACTTGCTAGTTCGAACAGAAAAAGTGTTATCACTGATGAAAAATATTATTTCTAAGAGAAATTTGTGTGTGTTCAGTAAAAGTATGTTAGTATTAAGGTAAAATGTCGTTACTTTGATGAGAAGGTTTGTTAGTATTAAGCAGAACTTGCTACTTCTGACAGAAAAGTTGTTATCACAATCAAAAAATGTTACTTCTAAGAAAAAATTTGGTATCTTTGACAGAAAACTTGCTAGTTCGAACAGAAAAAGTGTTATCACTGATGAAAAATATTATTTCTAAGTGAAAATTGTGTGTGTTCATTAAAAGTATGTTAGTATTAAGGTAAAATGTCGTATCTTTGATGAGAAGATTTGTTAGTGTTAAGCAGAACTTGCTACTTCTGACAGAAAAGTTGTTATCACAGTCAAAAAATGTTACTTCTAAGAAAAAATTTGGTATCTTTGGTAGAAAACTTGCTAGTTCGAACAGAAAAAGTATTATCACTGATGAAAAATATTATTTCTAAGAGAAAATTGTGTGTTTTCAGTAAAAGTATGTTAGTATTATGGTATAATGTCGTTACTTTGATGAGAAGGTTTGTTAGTGTTAAGCAGAACTTGCTACTTCTGACAGAAAAGTTGTTATCATAATCACAAAATGTTACTTCTAAGAAAAAATTTGGTATCTTTGACAGAAAACTTGCTAGTTCGAACAGAAAAAGTGTTATCACTGATGAAAAATATTATTTCTAACAGAAATTTGTGTGTGTTCAGTAAAAGTATGTTAGTATTATGGTAAAATGTCGTTACTTTGATGAGAAGGTTTGTTAGTGTTAAGCAGAACTTGCTACTTCTGACAGAAAAGTTGTTATCACAATCAAAAAATGTTACTTCTAAGAAAAAATTTGGTATCTTTGACAGAAAACTTGCTAGTTCGAACAAAAAGTGTTATCACTGATGAAAAATATTATTTCTAAGAGAAGTTGTATGTGTTCAGTAAAAGTATGTTAGTATTATGGTAAAATGTCGTTACTTTGATGAGAAGGTTTGTTAGTGTTAAGCGGAACTTGCTACTTCTGACAGAAAAGTTGACATCACAATTAAAAAATGTTACTTCTAAGAAAAAATTTGGTATCTTTGACAGAAAACTTGCTAGTTCGAACAGAAAAAGTGTTATCACTGATGAAAAATATTATTTCTAAGAGAAATTTGTGTGTGTTCAGTAAAAGTATGTTAGTATTAAGGTAAAATGGTTGTTACTTTGATGAGAAGATTTGTTAGTGTTAAGCAGAACTTGCTACTTCTGACAGAAAAGTTGTTATCACAATCAAAAAATGTTACTTCTAAGAAAAAATTTGGTATCTTTGACAGAAAACTTGCTAGTTCGAACAGAAAAAGTGTTATCACTGATGAAAAATATTATTTCTAAGAGAAAATTGTGTGTGTTCATTAAAAGTATGTTAGTATTAAGGTAAAATGTCGTATCTTTGATGAGAAGATTTGTTAGTGTTAAACAGAACTTGCTACTTCTGACAGAAAAGTTGTTATCACAGTCAAAAAATGTTACTTCTAAGAAAAAATTTGGTATCTTTGGTAGAAAACTTGCTAGTTCGAACAGAAAAAGTATTATCACTGATGAAAAATATATTTCTAAGAGAAAATTGTGTGTTTTCAGTAAAAGTATGTTAGTATTATGGTATAATGTCGTTACTTTGATGAGAAGGTTTGTTAGTGTTTAGCAGAACTTGCTAATTCTGACAGAAAAGTTGTTATCATAATCAAAAAATATTACTTCTAAGAAAAAATTTGGTATCTTTGACAGAAAAACTTGCTAGTTCGAACAGAAAAAGTGTTATCACTGATGAAAAATATTATTTCTAACAGAAATTTGTGTGTGTTCAGTAAAAGTATGTTAGAATTATGGTAAAATGTCGTTACTTTGATGAGAAGGTTTGTTAGTGTTAAGCAGAACTTGCTACTTCTGACAGAAAAAGTTGTTATCACAATCAAAAAAATGTTACTTCTAAGAAAAAATTTGGTATCTTTGACAGAAAACTTGCTAGTGCGAACAGAAAAAGTGTTATCGCTGACGAAAAATATTATTTCTAAGAGAAATTTGTGTGTTTTCAGTAAAAGTATGTTAGTATTATGGTAAAATGTCGTTACTTTGATGAGAAGGTTTGTTAGTGTTAAGCAGAACTTGCTACTTCTGACAGAAAAGTTGTTATCACAATCAAAAAATGTTACTTCTAAGAAAAAATTTGGTATCTTTGACAGAAAACTTGCTAGTTCGAACAGAAAGTGTTATCACTAATGAAAAATATTATTCTAAGAGAAATTTGTGTGTGTTCAGTAAAAGTATGTTAGTATTAAGTAAAATGTCGTTACTTTGATGAGAAGGTTTGTTATTGTTAAGCAGAACTTGCTACCTCTGACAGAAAAGTTGTTATCACAATCAAAAAATGTTGCTTCTAAGAAAAAAAATTGGTATCTCTGGTAGAAAACTTGCTAGTTCGAACAGAAAAAAGTGTTATCACTGATGAAAAATATTATTTCTAAGAAAAATTTGTGTGTGTTCAGTAAAAGTATGTTAGTATTAAGAGTAAAATGTCGTTACTTTGATGAGAAGGTTGTTAGTGTTAAGCAAAACTTGCTACTTCTGACAGAAAAGTTGTTATCACAGTCAAAAATTGTTACTTCTAAGAAAAAATTTGGTATCTTTGGTAGAAAAACTTGCTAGTTCGAACAGAAAAAGTGTTATCACGGATGAAAAATATTATTTCTAAGAGAAAATTGTGTGTTTTCAGTAAAAGTATGTTAGTATTATGGTAAAATGTGGTTACTTTGATGAGAAGGTTTGTTAGTGTTAAGCAGAACTTGCTTAGTAATATGATACTTTTTAGACTGACAGATGCCGTAGACAAAGTTTTAAGAGAAGAACAGTGCGGTTTGAGAAAAGGTAGAGGATGTGTCGACCAAATTTTCACTCTTAGGCTAATAATTGAAAAGTGCCTGAGTTGTCAAACACCTTTGGTCCTTAGTTTTATAGATTATGAGCAAGCATTCGATTCTGTTGATAGAAGAGCTTTAGTAAAGGTTTTATCCTTGTATGGTATACCAGACAAATACATTAAAGTGATTAGTGCTATGTACGAGAATAACACTAGAACAAAACTTTAATTTTTTCATCTCTTTGAGAAAAATCAGAGCTGAAGTGGAACCTTTTTATTTTCTTGGAAAAATTAGAAGAGAACTTGAACTTTCTTCACTTCATTGAGAAAATTTAGAATTAAAGTGGAACTTTTTATCTTCATGGTAAGTATTCACATCTAAGGTATAACTTTTTCTATCTTCTACGGGAAAATTTAGAATGGAACTTTAATTTTTTATGTCTTTGGGGAAATAAGAACTGAAGTGGAAGCTTTTTATTTTCTCTGGTGAAATTAGAATTGAAGTGTGTTCTTTGGTAAAATTCAGAACCGAAGTGGAACTTTTCTATCTTCTATCAAAAAATTTGGAACAGTATTTTAAATTTTTCCTCTCTTGAGAAAGATCTGAACTGAAGTGAAATTATTTATTTTCCCTGGAAAAACAGAATTGATCAATAACTTATTTCTTTTTCATTGAGAAAATTCAGAAGAGAAGTTGAACTTTTCTTCACTTCGTTGGGAAATTTTAAAATTGAATTAGAACTTTTTATCTTCCGGGAAAATATTCACAACTATGGTATTACTTTTTCTATCTTCCACCGAAAAATTTAGAATAGAACTTTAAATTTCTTTATGTCTTTGTGAAATGAAGAACTGAAGTCGAAGATTTTTATTTTCTGTGGAGAAATTAGAATTGAATTGTGTTCTTAGGTAAAATTCAGAAGTGAACTTGAACTTTTATATCTTCTATGAAAAATTTAGAACATTATTTTAAATTTTTTCATCTCTTTGAGAAAAATCTGAACTGAAGTGGAAAATTTTATATTATTTGGAAAAATAGAATTGAACAATAACTTATTTTTTTTCATTGAGAACATGTAGAATTAAAGTGGAATTTTTTATCTTCAAGGTAAGTTTTCGCATCTAAGGCATAACTTTTTCTATCTTCTACGGTAAAATTTAGAATGGAACTTTAATTTTTATGTCCTGGGGAAATAAGAACTGAAGTGGAAGCTTTCTATTTTCTCTTGAGGAATTAGAATTGAAGTGTGTTCTTTGGTAATATTCAGAAGAGAACTTGAACTTTTCTATCTTCTATGAAAAATTTGGAACATTATTTTAAATTTTTTCATCTCTTTGGGAAAAATCTGAACTGAAGTGGAAAATTTTTATATTATTTTGGAAAAATAGAATCGAACAATAACTTATTTCTTTTTCATTGAGAAAATTTAGAATTAAAGTGGAACTTTTTATCTTCCGGGAAAATATTCACAACTATGGTATAGCTTTTTCTATCTACTACGGAAAAATTTAGAATAGAACTTTAAATTTCTTTGTGTCTTGGTGAACTTAAAACTGAAGTGGAGTATTTGCATTTTCTCTGGAGAAATTAGAATTGAATTGTGTTCTTTGGTAAAATTCAGAAGAGAACTTGAACTTTTCTATCTTCTATGACAAATTTGGAACATTATTTTAAATTTTTTGATCTCTTTGAGAAAAATCTGAACTGAAGTAGAAAATTTTTATATTATTTTGGGAAAATAGAATTGATCAATAACTTATTTCTTTTTCATTGAGAAAATTTAAAATTGAATTAGAACTTATTATCTTTCGTGAAAATATTCACAACTATGGTATAGCTTTTTCTATCTACTAGGGAAAAATTTAGAATAGAATATTAAATTTCTTTATGTCTTGCTGAACGAAAAAACTGAAGTGAAAGATTTTTATTTTCTCTGGAGAAATTAGAATTGAATTATGTTCTTTGGTAAAATTCAGAAGAGAACTTGAAATTTTCTATCTTCTATGAAAAATTTGGAACATTATTTTAAATTTTTTCATCTCTTTGAGAAAAATCTGAAGTGAAGTGGAAAATTTTTATATTATTTGGAAAAATATAATTGAACAATAACTTATTTCTTTTCATTGAGAAAATTTAGAATTAAAGTGGAACTTTTTATCTTCATGGTAAGTATTCACATCTAAGGTATAACTTTTTCTATCTTCTACGGGAAAATTAGAATGGAACTTTAATTTTTGTGTCTTTGGGGAAATAAGAACTGAAGTGGAAGCTTTTTATTTTCTCTGGTGAAATTAGAATTGAAGTGTGTTTTTTGGTAAAATTCAGAAGAGAACTTGAACTTTTCTATCTTCTATGAAAAATTTGGAACATTATTTTAAATTTTTTCATCTCTTTGAGAAAAATCTGAAGTGAAGTGGAAAATTTTTATATTATTTTGGAAAAATAGAATTGATCAATAACTTATTTCTTTTCATTGAGAAAATTCAGAATCGAAGTTGAACTTTTCTTCACTTCGTTGAGAAAATTTAAAATTGAATTGGAACTTTTTATCTTCATAGCAAATATTCACAACTATGGTGTAGCTTTTTCTATCTATTACGGAAAAATTTAGAATAGAACTTTAAATTTCGTTATGTCTTTAACTTAAAAGTGGAGTGGAAGATTTGCATTTTCTCTGGAGAAATTAGAATTGAATTGTGTTCTTTGGTAAAATTCAGAAGTGAACTTGAACTTTTCTATCTTCTACGAAAAATTTGGAATATTATTTTAAATTTTTTCATCTCTTTGAGAAAAATCTGAACTGAAGTGGAAAATTTGGTATCTTTGGTAAAACAATTGCTAGTTCGAACAGAAAAAGTGTTATCACTGATGAAAAATATTATTTCTAAGAGAAATTTGTGTGTGTTCAGTAAAAGTATGTTAGTTTTAAGGTAAAATATTGTTACTTTGATGAGAAGGTTTGTTAGTGTTTAGCAAAACTTGCTACTTCTGACAGAAAAGTTGTTATCACAATCAAAAATTGTTACTTCTAAGAAAAAATTTTGTAACTTTGGTAGAAAAGTTGCTAGTTCGAACAGAAAAAGTGTTATCACTGATGAAAATATTATTTCTAAGAGAAATTTGTGTGTGTTCAGTAAAAGTATGTTAGTTTTAAGGTAAAATGTCGTTACTTCGATTAGAAGGTTTGTTAGTGTTAAGCAGAACTTGCTACTTCTGACAGAGAAGTTGTTATCACAGTCAAAAAATGTTACTTCTAAAAAAAAATTTTTTATCTATGGTAGAAAAACTTGCTAGTTCGAACAGAAAAAGTGTTATCACTGATGAAAAATATTATTTCTAAGAGAAATTTGTGTGTGTTCAGTAAAAGTAAGTTAGTTTTAAGGTAAAATGTCGTTACTTCGATTAGAAGGTTTGTTAGTGTTAAGCAAAACTTGCTACTTCTGACAGAAAAGTTGTTATCACAGTCAAAAAAATGTTACTTCTAAGAAAAAATTTGATATCTTTGACAGAAAACTTGCTAGTTCGAACCGAAAAAGTGTTGTCACTGATGAAAAATATTATTTCTAAGAGAAAATTGTGTGTGTTCAGTAAAAGTAAGTTAGTTTTAAGATAAAATGTTGTTACTTTGATGAGAAGGTTTGTTAGTGTTAAGCAGAACTTGCTACTTCTGACAGAAAAGTAGTTATCACAATCCAAAAATGTTACTTCTAAGAAAAAATTTGGTATATTTCGTAGAAAACTTGCTAGTTCGAACAGAAAAAGTGTTATCACTGATGAAAAATATTATTTCTAAGAGAAATTTGTGTGTGTTCAGTAAAAGTATGTTAGTATTAAGGTAAAATGTCGTTACTTTGATGAGAAGGTTTGTAAGAGTTAAGCAGAACTTGCTACTTCTGACAGAAAAGTTGTTATCACAATCAAAAAATGTTACTTCTAAGAAAAATTTGGTATCTTTGACAGAAAACTTGCTAGTGCGAACAGAAAAAGTGTTATCGCTGATGAAAAATATTATTTCTAAGAGAAATTTGTGTGTGTTCAGTAAAAGTATGTTAGTATTAAGGTAAAATGTCGTTACTTTGATGAGAAGGTTTGTTAGTGTTAAGCAGAACTTGCTACGTCTGACAGAAAAGTTGTTATCACAATCAAAAAATGTTACTTCTAAGAAAAAATTTGGTATCTTTGGTAGAAAACTTGCTAGTTCGAACAGAAAAAGTGTTATCACTGATGAAAAATATTATTTCTAAGAGAAAATTGTGTGTGCTCAGTAAATATTTGGTGGTATTAAAGAAAATTGTTGTTACTCTGATGCACACATTTAAAATACATGTGATTTTATTAATAATATTTTATTTTTGTTCTGCAAAGATATAAAAAAGCCTTTTGAAAGTATTGCTTGGTGATGGGATATTCAAAAAGCCATAAAGTAAAGTTGTGGATGAGTACTTCAAGTTGTAAAATTGGTTTAGGAGGGACATTACGTAAAGAACTTGTTCTGAAATAATGTAAAAAAGCCTTTTGAAAAGTACTGCTTGGCGCTGGGGTATTCAAAAAGTCGTAAAGTAAAGTTGTGGGTGAAAAGGATGAGTACTTCAAGTTGTAAAATTGGTTTAGGAAAGGACATTAAGAAAAGAACTTGTTCTGAAAAGATGTAATAAAGCCTTTTGAAAAGTATTGCTTGATGTTGGAGTATGCAAAAAAGTCGTAAAGTAAAGTTGTGGGTGAAAAGGATGAGTACTTCAAGTTGTAAAATTGGTTTAGGAAAGGACGTTAAGAAAAGAACTTGTTCTGAAAAGATATAATAAAGCCTTTTGAAAAGCACTGCTTGATGTTGGAGTATGCAAAAAGTTGTGGGTGAAAAAGATGAGTACTTCAAGTTGTAAAGTTGGTTTAGGAGGGACATTACGTAAAGAACTTGTTCTGAAAAGATATAAAAAAAGCCTTTTGAAAGTATTGCTTGATGTAGGGGTATTCAAAAAGTTGTAAAGTAAAGTTATGTTGAAAAGGATGAGTACTTCAACTTGTAAAATTGGTTTAGGAAGGATATTAAGAAAGGAACTTGTTCTAAAAAGATATAAAAAAGCCTTTTGAAAAGTATTGCTTGATGTTGGGGTATTCAAAAAGTTGTAAAGTAAAGTTTCGGTGAAAAGGATGAGTACTTCAACTTGTAAAATGGGTTTAAGAGGGGTATTAAGAAAGGAACTTGTTCTGAAAAGATATAATAAAGCCTTTGGAAATGTAGGGAGGCCTTCTCTGTCTCAAGTGTGCAAAAAAAGTATTAAAAATGGGGGGCAAAAAAGTTGGGGGGTTCTTTGGGGTCCCGGAGGGCCTTTGGGGGCCTGGGGGCTCTTTGGGTCCCGGGGGGCCATTGGGGGACCGGGGAGCCTTTGGGGGACCTTTGGGGGCCGGGGGGTTCCTTCGGGTTGGGGTAGGGGGTCGGGGTCCTTTGGGGTTGGGGTAGGGGGGTTGTTGGGGTAGGGGACCTCACAAGACTATTCAAATGGAACTTGTGTATTATAACGACCACAGAGTTTCACCTTCAAATCCTCTTCTAAATCATCTTCTAAAATCATCTTCTAAAATGCCTCAAATGGTTTCGCTTAAATCATCTTCTAAAATGTCTCAAAACTTTTTCGCCCAAATAATCCCTCAACGTAATTTCTGCGTGTTCCTTTTGTTTTGGCATCCCTGTGCTGTCACATTTGAAATTCCTAGGAAACCCTTTCCCGCGTTAATCTCTTCATCTCTAAGATGTTCCTAGCTACACTATTATGACTTCGATAGAATATCAATTTATCGCTAAGTCTAATGACCTGAGAAGCCGTATTTAAAAATAGAATATTAATTTATCTCTTTAGAGTCCCGCATAATTCCTAGGAAACAAGTGATGTCATTTCTAATTTCCCTTTCGTGAATCAATACATTCTCCCGGCCGATTATGCAAATCAATTTCTCGGAAATTCACTCCCCTCGATTATGCAAATCAAGTTCTCGGAAATCCATTTTCTCCCTCGATTCCTAGATCAATACATTCCCCATCGATTATGTAAATCAAGTTCTCGGAAATTCACTTGTCCTAGATCAATACATCTCTCCCTCGTTAATGCGCACGTGCAAACTTCGCCCCGGAGACAATTCCCCTGGACGAACAACAACAAATCAATTGACCTTGACCTCATTAGACTCGATCGATAATCCTTGAATAAATTATAGCCCGTCAGCGTTAGACTCAATTGTAGATGGCAGCACGGTGTTCGTACGGGAGCTCATGAGGCCTTTCTACTAGCACACTAAATATTATATGGCTTGTCAACTACAAAATCAAATGATGTAGCGTCTTTTGTCGGAGAAATCGTTTATACGTAAAATATTTCTCTGCGTTTTGGCCAGCTCTAGTAGTAGAAACTAGTGGTGGGACGATTTTTCGGAAAAGGGAAAATCAAAAATGTTTCTAGAATCGAAATCGAGGCAAATTTGCCGATTTCAGAAATGGTTGTGTCGTCAGGTTTTATTCTTAAAATTAGGTTTCCACTTATATGCAAATTTACTTATCAGGAATTGGGTAAGTCTCACATTTCTCTGATTAAAGATCAGCTGACGTTCTTACTTTGTGTATAATTAATTCCTTCTTCTTTTTTAGTGATGATAACCCTGTTCAGACTATCAGAATTTTATACATGAGCCCTTTCGTAGCGAAAAGAGCTGAGTCAGTGTCATTTAAAGGAAGATGAGTAAAAGAACGGCCTAATGTGTCCGATATGTCGCTGAATAGGAGACTAGGCTGGTTTAGATAAGCTGCCGATCTAAATTCCGTTGGGGACACAATAGTCATGCTACATTTCCAAAAATAGAATTTTCCTGGGTTTTCGAAATGGGGAACTGTAGACCACTAGAAAGGCTTCACAGCATAGTAAAGGAATCAGCCGTCTAAGAATTAGTATTCGCCAGCATTTTAGTCCTATTTGAGCCAAAATTGTTGTTTTGTCGCGGCAGAAAGAAGCACTTTTCTCTGGCATAATCTCATCTAAAAGTTTTGTGGGAAATAAATGAATTTCTTTTCAAGGTCTATTCTGGAACCATGGTTCTGAGCTCAAACTTTTCTCTTGCAATAAACTGTCTATCCAAATAGTTTTCTGTGTATTTAATTCATACTGAAAAGATTATATGATGTACGGCATCAACTACGGCAAATCATGGAATAAATGACGGACTTACGATTTCAACACAAGGTAGAGTTAAAGCGATCTCCAAAAAAACAATCAAAACTCAGCAGTACCCCTAGCTGTTTTAAATACAAAATTGTGGCCATCAAAACGCAATACAACGTTATACAAAGAAAAAGTCCATTTGCCTTTCCTATGTTTTATCATCTGTTTGGATTTTGCATGGCATAATATAGAATCCTCGGTTTCAGACTCGTCAAACCGAAAATTCTGGGTGTCCTGGTCATCAGAATAATCGTCATTTTCATTTAAAATGCAATCACTTGACCTTCCGCCGATTGCTTCATCGGTCATACTATCAAAATCCTCGCCTATGTCAGATTCCCTGTCCGACGACATCGGGTCAGAGTCATCAACGTCAACATTTTCGTCACTAGATGAATCCAAAGTGTCATCTAACTGAGCAAAAGCATTGTCAGTACTTGTGTTCAGGTCCTTAGACGCTAGGCTAACAGTCGCGAAAACATAATTGTTAGATGACGTGTGTCTGTCAGACTGTTTTAAGTTGCTAGAATGCCCAATAGGTGCATTAGGGTAGCAAATTTTGTTGAAATGGTCAAGTTCTCCAGCCGTGGTTTTGTTCAATGGATGCCCTATGCCTGCATTCTGATCATCACCTGCATTTAAATTGCAATCGCTTGACCTTCCTATTGCTTCATCGGTTATATTATCAAAATCCTCGCTTATGTCAAATTCACTGTCTGATGACATCGGGTCGGAGAGTGTGTCATCAACGTCGACATTTTCGTCACTAGATGGATCCGAAGTACCCGCACACTGACTAGTTGCTTCTGACTTTGTAGCAGCATATTCATATTTATTTAGAATATCATTTTCACTATTCTGAATCATGGCACTGCCATCTAAACTACTCCCTGTGCCAGAATCATTGCGAATATCTAAATCAAAAGTATTATTTTCATGTTGTTTCGAGAAGCTTAGTTGGTCTTCATTCTTGATAGCGTTCAAACCATTATTCGTACCAACGCATATATTAGTCTCTTCAAGGCCAGATCTCATGCATTGTCCATTCTTGATGCTCTTTCTTTTTTCATATTCCCTGATTTTCGTTATATACTCTACTTTATTTTGCGGAAATTCTTTTATCTTCAAATCGAAAAATTTTTCAAGATAAGCTTGTGCTTCTTTTACATCTGGCATTGATAGTATTTCTAATATCTCTTCGGAATCTAGCATTGCTGATAAAATTTCTTCAATATCGTGTGGAGAAAAATTATTTTCAAAAAAACTTAAAGGGACCGTAAATGCAAGTACTTTATCAGTCTCTCTACTGCATTTTGGAAGTACTGACATTTCGACTTTTATTCTTCCCTCAGTGTTTACAGACAGAGTCTTATCTTTAAGAGTCTTCTTCTTTGTAACGCGCTTTTTTTTCATTTTGTTATCATCTTTTTCTTTCTCGCCTTCATTCTTTTTCTTCCTCATTTTCTCATCTAGTCTGAAATCCCAGAGATAAAGCAGTTCTTGTAGATCGTTCATTTCTAGCCCCACTTTTTGTGCCACTGGTTCGAGTTTCTCAATAACTTTGTCCATTGTCTTTCTGTAAAAGGCATACGTGTTTTTTTCCAAGTCTGTTTGGGAGTCTATTTTGTTTTTGACTAGACTGTCCGAACTTATTGTCGATTGTGATGTTCTCATGAAACTTGTACGTTTTTTGGCGAGCATCTTTATTGTGTCATTTGTATTTTACATCATGGGAACAAGTATTCCAAGCTTGAGAAACTTTTGGTGTAACCAGATAGCCAAAACTTAACGAAAGACAATGGTCCAAGCAATGCACTATGTTGCATTGACTTTAATGCAAAATTATTTTGCTCTTTTTATTTTTATTAGTTTTCTTCTAGTGGTAAAATAATAGTAGCTTAAAAGAAATCCCTGGACTACTCAATAACGTCACTTTTTTTTCTATGATTGGAGAACCTTGAATAGTTCATTCAAGGTGGCGGAGACTAAAAGCATACTTTTTGTTTAGAAAAATTTCATCTTTTGCCCTTTATACATTTAGCACTTTTATGCAATCAAGTTTTAGCCCTTTTATGCATTTTCACTGCCCCAGGGAGGAGGTAAATGACAGTCATCCCGCTTTTTTAATACTTGCCATGTTCCCACGTAATTAAAAAAAAATTATTTAAAAAAAAAAATTATTTCTCATAAATGAGAGAATGTTAATTAAAAATTACACGTCCTCCGTATGTGCTACTATTTTAGCTGTATTATTCGGCAATTCGCCAAGGATTTTCCGTTGATTAGTGCCAGCACACTAAATATTATGTGGCTCGTCAACTACAAAATCAAATGATGTAGCGTTTTTTGTCGGAGAAATCGTTTATACATAAAATAAATCTGCGTTTTGGCCAGCTCTAGTAGTAGAAACTAGTGGTGGGACGATTTTTCGGAAAAGGGAAAATCAGGAATGTTTCTAGAATCGAAATCGAGGCAAATTTGCCGATTTCAGAAATGGTTGTGTCGTCAGGTTTTATTCTTAGAATTAGGTTTCCACTTATTATGCAAATTTACTTATCAGGAATTGGGTAAGTCTCACATTTCTCTGATTAAAGATCAGCTAACGTTTTTACTTTGAGCAGAGTCAGTGTCATTTTAAGGGTTGTCAAATTTCTGTTAGGATTTAAGATAGATTTATTAATTGAGCCGATAACTCTTTTAAAAAAATAGTTTTGACAGCTTCAAATTTTTAACTACAAACTAAAGAAAGCAGAACAATACAGAACTTAATCTATTTATCTCCTGCTTCTTCAGACAGTGCAGTTATTTTTTGTTTATGGGAACATTTATATAGCACGAGAAACATGAACGGAAATTTGTTTCTGATGGAGCGAGCTCTTTAAAACCCAGACAAGAGACTAACTTAACATGAAACATGGTTAATTAGAAGATTTTGGACATTTTGCGAGAGGTTAGGCTCAAAAGAACCTCTGACAGATGTGCCTGCATACTCCCATATGAAAATAAGCAAGATAAAAATCGATTAGTCTGCACACTTAAAATCCTATCCTAAAGCGGTATGCACTAGAATGTCAAGAATAGCTCACATTTTTTACATTTGTATTTTTAAGGGGATTTCGACCTTGTTACCTGCTTCAAAACCTGACTTATACTGTATAGAAGTCGTTGTTTCTTTCAACTGATTACTTCAAAGAGACAAAGTTATACTATGCGTAACAGTTCTGGTATTTCATTGTCCGTGTTAATTAAATTAATACTTAATTAAATCAAATAAGTTTAACCCTTATAAGTTAAGACGCTCCTTCGAGGTGTAGAACTGCTTATATTCGAAAAGATGCAAAAAACATAAATGGTTATTTTTCCTTATTGGATCGATTGTTGGAGAGTGCGAAGCGACTAAATGTCCCCTTTTTGACAAAGCCTAGTATCAGGGCCACTATAACAAAAAGTACACCATTAGAACCGCCTTGTCCGAAACCCCTGTATAGGAAACTTTCTGTCCCTTGGCTTGAACAGCAGGGGAAATATATTGGCTTGAAAATCAAGAAAAGTGGCGGCTACTACAACATTCTGCCTAAACGGCATATTTTTTTTTCTTCTTCTTCTTTTCCACATATAGCTTGGCACTTCTAAACGAAATTAATTGGGTTAAAAATCCTTTGTAACTAAAATAAATTACCTCTAAAAGAGAATAATTTTTTCCCCTAAAAACTGCATTTTTGATGTCTTTTCATACTGCAGTCTTTTCAAAGATATTTGATTTTTGTACATAAATCATAATCGTATACCAGCGGTAAGATTTGAACCTACGCCTCCGAAGAGACTGGTGGCTAACACCAGCGCCTTGGACCACTCGGCCATGCTGCCTCTCATAACTATGTATGTGAATCCGGGGTTGCAGCAGTAGCTAGCAACCTAGTAAGAGCCGATCGGTCAATGCTAAGAAATATAAAAACCCAGAACTCCTAAAAATAGAGCCAGATCAAAACAAAAGTACATCATTAGAACCACCTTGTCAGAAGCCCTACTAGATAAATAATGAATGTCGTCATAGTTTTATTAGAGTTATGACGTGAATAGAAAAACACAACATTATGTTGTTATTTCTGAAGACCTCATGAAATAATATCATTACGCCGTGACGTCATGAAGTAAAATCATTACGCTATGACGTCATGATTACTATATAAAAGGCGACAAAGATGTAAATGGTCTCATTCATGGTTGCATAATGGTTAAATCAAAGCAAGCTACACGCAAGTTAAAAAAAACAATACTACACAAAAAACAGAGATAGCATCTTGAAAAGAGAAAAGCAAAGGTATTCAACCGACCAGGCGTAAAAATTGATAGTGACAAGGAGCGTTATTATAATGATGTAGTTTATAGACATGCAAAAATTGAGACAGCTAAACAAAAGATCAAGGAGCGTTATCACAATGATGAAGATTTTAGAAAAGCAGCAATTGCGCAAGCTAGACAAAAGATCAAGGAGCGTTATCACAATGATGAAGATTACAGAGAAGCAACAATTGAGCAGGCTAGACAAAAGATCAAGGAGCGTTATCACAATGATGAAGATTATAGAAAAGCAGCAATTGAGCAAGCTAGACAAAAGATCAAGGAGCGTTATCACAATGATGATGATTACCGAAAAATATATAAGAAAAAAGTTGCTACCAGAATAATGGGTAAATACTGGGGTGACAAAAGCTATAATGAAAAAATTAAATTCTCTGCGAGGTTGTACCGAAGAACGCATAAGGACAAAGGGAAAAATTACATTCAGAAATACAAGAAGATGGCAAAAATGCAGGCTCATCTTCGTAAATTGAGAAACATTTTACGTATGTTTAAACAGGATCACGAAAAGTATTCAAAATTACAGATTAAAATTCTCTTTGAAAGAGCGGATGCTGTTGAAAAGTCGGCTAGATTACATTAAAAGACGATCATTGGAATAACAAACCGTTGCATACATTGGACTTAGTTAGCTGCTTGATTATTTGAGGTTCGTCTCTTACTATTTCAAAGAAGAAAGAGCCGTAGGCTTTTTCCTGTTTGTTATAATAAGGGACGAACTCTAGCATATAGTAACTAAAATATTAAAATAATTGATTACATAAAAGCTCCATCTAGTTCATTAAAAAATACAAAAAGGATCCTTACAGTTTTACATTAAGAAACGAACTGTAGCCCATAGTAACTGGGGTAATAAAAGGTATCATTATATAGTAAAGAACGAAATTTACCACCCGTGACTGAAACCCGGGTCGCAGCAGTAGTTAGCAACCTAGTAAGAGACGATCACGCCCCATAGTAAAAACTAATGTAACCCATAACTCCTGAAAAAAGATTCAGATCAAAACAAAAAGTACAGTATTAGAACCGCCTTGTCCAAAACTTCTATATAGCAAACTTACCGTCCCTTGGCTTGAATAACAACCCGGGTTGCAGCGATAGCTAGCAATCTAGTAAGAGACGATCACGCCCCATAGTGAAAACTAAAGTAACCCATAACTCCTGAAAAAAGATTCAGATCAAAACAAAAAGTACAGTATTAGAACCGCCTTGTCCAAAACTTCTATATAGCAATTACCGTCCTTTGGCTTGAATAACAAAGAAAATATATTGGCTTGAAAATCAAGAAAATTGACTTAAACCACGATTATCTCCACAAACGGCATCTTTTTTTCGTTCCGCTTTTTTTTTCTCCTCAGCTAGCTGGGCACCGTAAAACCATAGAGAGCTATATAATAGCTTATTTTTAAAGGAAATTGCTACATCTAGTGCCTTTTGTAATTAAAAATAAAATAATTTTTAAGGTAGAATCAATTTTGTCAAAAAATGCATTTTTGATGTATTTTCATACTGCTTATATTAAAGAGCGAACTATAACCAATAGAAATTAAAATATTTAAATAAGTAATTATATGCATGATCTGGGTTGCAGCGGTAGCTAGCCACCTAGTAAGAGACGATCACGTCCAATGTGAAGAAATATAAAATCCATAACTCCTAAAAAAAAAGTCAGATCAAAACAAAAAGTACACCATTAGAACCGCCTTTTCCGAAACCCCTGTATAGGAAACTTTCTGTCCCTTGGCTTGAACAGCTAAGGAAATATTTTGGCTTGAAAATCAAGAAAAGTGGCAGCTACTACAACATTCTGCCTAAACGGCATATTTTTTTCTTTTTTTCTCTTTTCCACAGATAGCTTGGCACTGGAACATCGTAGAGAGTTGTTCAATGGCTCACTTTAAAGGAAATTAATTGGGTTAAAAATCTTTTGTAACTAAAATAAATTATTTCTAAAAGAGAATAAATTTTTCCACTAAAAACTGCATTTTTGATGTCTTTTCATACTGCAGTCTTTTCAAAGATATTTGATTTTTGTGCATAAATCATAATCGTATACCAGCGGTAAGATTTGAACCCACGCCTCCGAAGAGACTGGTGGCTAACACCAGCACCTTGGACCACTCGGCCACGCTGCTTCTCAGAACTACTATATATGTGAATCCGGATTGCAGCAGATGCTAGCAACCTAGTAAGAGACGATCAGTCCAATGCTAAGAAATATAAAAACCCAGAACTCCTAAAAATAGAGTCAGATCAAAACAAAATTACATCATTAGAAACACCTTATCTGAAACCCTACTAGATAAATAATGAATACCGTCATAGTTTTATTAGAACTATGACGTGAATAGAAAAACACGACATTATGTTGTTATTTCTAAAGACGTCATGAAATAATATCACATTAAAAGACTAGTTTAATCTAAGGTTTCTCGAAGAACATTAAAGCAGAATAATCATCAGCACATTGACAATTACATTGTGCGCTCTTCCTATGAAATTAATTAATTAATTGTGCGCTAAAAAAATATAAATGTTCTTACTTTTATAACTTTAATAAATCAAATAATATTAACATTTTGATTGCTAAATATCAGTATATGTATATTAAACTGACAATGCACATTCATTTGTACTTTTTTCAGTAAAGTCCAAATTATGTCCTGGCCTTGGGAAGGCATAGGGGTTTTGAGCCCAGCTTATGTTAATTTCTGCTTGTTTTGAGTTTGACTCGGTTATTTATTGTAATTTCTGTTCGTTTTGGGTTTCATTTATTTATCATTGCTGATTTGCGGTAGTTTCACGCTTCGTAGATTATTTGATTTTATTTTTGCTCATTTTTGTTTAATGGAGTTCATTACTTGTCTTCGAAAAACTTATTTTGTGGAAAAAGTTTTTTTTAATTAATTTCTGTTCGTTTTATATTGACATAGTCTTTTCAGGGAAGAAGAAAATAATACTTTAAATCTTTTGGTTTTTTTAAGACTTTATAGTTTGGTCTGCTATTTATATGCCGGAGAAAATTTTCAGCAATTTTTAACAACATACACTCTTTTAAAAATTTGGACACTATTAAAAAGGGCACTAGGCCTTTCGATTTCCAATCGAATTAGCCCTTTTTGAGTTTCTACGAAAACGCTTTCTATAAACACCTTATATGCCCCCAGGGCATAAATTACAACCCTTACCCTAAGGGCTGTTAGAGTGGTTGTCATCCTTTAAGACATAATTTCCAAAACTTTCAACTACGTTAAAAAAATGGCTATCTCAAAATTTTGATTGGATGTGTTTGGGAAAATCGCTAGTCGCTCTCCCATCACTTTCAACTATTAAAAAAGGCACTAGCCCTTTCAATTTCCAACCAAATGAGCTCTTTTGAAGTTTCTACGACAACACGCTTTCAATAAAAACCTTATATGCCCCCAGGGTATAACTTACAACCCTTGTCCTGAGGGCTGGGGGGTTGTCACTCTCAAAGACCTAATTTCCAGAACTTTTTACTACGTTGAATACAATGGCTATCTGAAAATTTTCATTGGATGTGTTTAGGGGAATGGTGCGCGTGAGAGGGTGGTTAGTTACCCTCCAATCACTTTCGACTATTAAAAAAGGCACTAGCCCTCTCAATTCCTAATTGAATGAGCCCCTTTTGAAGTTTTTACGACAACTCTAACTATAAAAACCTTATATGCCCCCAGGGCATAGCTTACAACCTTAGCCCTCGGGGCTCTGGGGGGTTTATCATTCTTAAATACATAATTTTCAGAACTTTAAACTACGTTGAAGAAAATGGCTATCTTCAAACTTTGATTGAATGTGTTTGGGGTAATGGTGGGCGTGGGAGGGCGATCAATTACTCTCCACTCATTTTCGACTATTAAAAAGGGCAATTTCAATTTCCAAGCAAATGAGCCCTTTTTGAAATTTCTACAACAACTTTCTATATAAACCTTATATGCCTCCAGGGCATAACTTACAACCCTTGCACTGATGGCTCTGAGGGGGGTAATCATCCTAAAAGACCTAATTTCCAGAAATTTCGACTACGTTGAACAAAGTGGCTATCTCAAAATTTTGATTGGATGTGTTTGGAGAAATGGTGGGCGTGAGAGGGGGGTTAGTTGCCCTTCAATCACTTTCGACTATTAAAATGGCACTACCCCTACAATTTTCAATCGAATGAGCTCTTTTTGACGTTTTTACAACATCGCTTTCTATAAAAACCTTACATGCCCCGAGGGCATAACTTATAACCCTTGCCCTGAGGGTTGTGGGGGGGATTGTCATCCTTAAAGACCTAATTTCCAAATCTTTCAACTACGTTGAATAAAATGGCTATCTAAAAAATTGTATTGGATGTGTTTGGGCAAAAGGTGGGAGTGACAGGGGGGTTAGTTGCCCTCAAATCACTTTCGACTATTAAAAAGGGCACTAGCCCTTTGAATTTCCAATCAAAAGATCTCTTTTTTAAGTTTCTACGACCAAGATTTCAATAAAAACTTATATGCCCCCAGGGCATAAATTATAACCCTTGCCGAAGACTGTGGGGGGAGTGTCCTGCTCAAAGGTATAATTTCCTGAACTTTAAACTGCGTGGAACAAAGTGGCTATCTCAAAATTTTGACTGGATATGTTTGGGGAAATGGTGGGCGTGGAAGGGGTGTTAGTTGCCCTCCAATCACTTTCGACTATTAAAAAGGGCACTGGCCATTTCAATTTCCAATCGAATGAGCCCTTTTTGAAGTTTCTACGACAACGCGTTCTATGAAAACCTTATATGCCCCAAGGACACAACTTACAACCCTTGCCCTGAGGGCTGTGGGGGAGTTCCGTCCCTCAAAAACATAATTTCTATCTGGAAATCAACTACGCTGAACAAAGTGGCAATCTAAAATTTTTATTGGATGTGTTTGGGGAAAAGGTGGGCGTGAGAGGGGGGTTAGTTGCCCTCAAATCACTTTCGACTATTAAAAATGTCCCTAGCCCTTTGAATTTCCAATCGAATGAGCCCTTTTTCAAGTTTCTACGACAATGATTTCAATAAAAATCTTATATGCCCACAGGGCATAACTTATAACCCTTGCCCTGAAGACTGTGGGGGGAGTGTCCTGCTCAAATGTATAATTTCCTGAACTTTAAACTGCGCGGAACATAATGCTATCTCAAAATTTTGATTAGATGTGTTTGGGGAAATGGTGGGCGTGAAAGGGTTGTTAGTTGCCTTCCGATTACTTTCGACTATTGAAAAGGGCACTAGCCATTTCAATTTCCAATCAAATGAGCCCTTTTTGAAGTTTCTACGACAACGTGTTCTATAAAACCTTATATGGTCCCAGGGCATAACTTACAACCCTTGCCCAGAGGGCTGTTGGGGGGTTGTCATCCTCAAACACCTAATTTCCAAAAACTTAAAACTACGTTCAATAAAATGGCTATCTCAAAATTTTGATTGGATGTGTTTGGGGAAAAGGTGGGCGTGAGAGGGGGGTTAGTTGCCCTCCAATCACTTTCGACTATTAAAAAGGGCACAAGCCGCTCCAATTTCCAATTGAATGGGCCCTTTTCGAATGTCCTGAGGGCTGGGGGGGTTGTCATTCTCAAAGACCCAATTTCCAGAACTTTTTACTACGTTGAACACAATGGCTATCTGAAAATTTTCATTGGATGTGTTTTAGGGGAATGGTGCGCGTGAGAGGGTGGTTAGTTACCCTCCAATCACTTTCGACTATTAAAAAAGGCACTAGCCCTCTCAATTCCTAATTGAATGAGCCCCTTTTGAAGTTTTTACGACAACTCTAACTATAAAAACCTTATATGCCCCCAGGGCATAGCTTACAACCTTAGCCCTCGGGGCTCTGGGGGGTTTATCATTCTTAAATACATAATTTTCAGAACTTTAAACTACGTTGAACAAAATGGCTATCTCTAAACTTTGATTGAATGTGTTTGGGGTAATGGTGGGCGTGGGAGGGCGATCAATTACTCTCCACTCATTTTCGACTGTTAAAAGGGCAATTTCAATTTCCAAGCAAATGAGCCCTTTTTGAAATTTCTACAACAACTTTCTATATAAACCTTATATACCTCCAGGGCATAACTTACAACCCTTGCACTGATGGCTCTGAGGGGGGTAATCATCCTAAAAGACCTAATTTCCAGAAATTTCGACTACGTTGAACAAAATGGATATCTCAAAATTTTGATTGGATGTGTTTGGAGAAATGGTGGGCGTGAGAGGGGGGTTAGTTGCCCTTCAATCAATTTCGACTATTAAAATGGCACTACCCCTACAATTTTCAATCGAATGAGCTCTTTTTGACGTTTTTACAACATCGCTTTCTATAAAAACCTTACATGCCCCGAGGGCATAACTTATAACCCTTGCCCTGAGGGTTGTTGGGGGGGGGGGGGGGTTGTCATCCTTAAAGACCTAATTTCCAAATCTTTCAACTACGTTGAATAAAATCGCTATCTAAAAAATTTTATTGGACGTGTTTGGGCAAAAGGTGGGAGTGACAGGGGGTTAGTTGCCCTCAAATCACTTTCGACTATTAAAAAGGGCACTAGCCCTTTGAATTTCCAATCAAAAGATCTCTTTTTTAAGTTTCTACGACCAAGATTTCAATAAAAACTTATATGCCCCCAGGGCATAAATTATAACCCTTGCCGAAGACTGTGGGGGGAGTGTCCTGCTCAAAGGTATAATTTCCTGAACTTTAAACTGCGTGGAACAAAGTGGCTATCTCAAAATTTTGACTGGATATGTTTGGGGAAATGGTGGGCGTGGAAGGGGTATTAGTTGCCTTCCAATCACTTTCGACTATTAAAAAGGGCACTGAAATCGCAAAAAGGGCCCTAAACTATTAAAAAGGGCACTAAACTGAAATCGCAAAAAATCTTGTAGTTTTGCACGGAACATGTTTTGGTTTGACACGGCTGAGTAAAGGTTCATACAATTTTTTTTTGTTTTTTTTTTTACTCGAGGCCTTGTAAAATCTACTCTAAATTTCAGCAAAAATCCTACATAGCTTAGACAATTTTTGCTGCTACATGGAACCAAAACACTATGGAGAGGCACAATTTAGGATTTATTGAAGAAAATTATGCACAAAATGATTCATAAACATTGCCCATAAATGTAGATAGATGCATTTGTTTACACACTTTATCCATCCAATTGCAAGAAACATTTCCAACAAAAAACCCATTTAGAATCGGCACAACTTTAACCAAAGGAAGTTTATTATCAACTACACTAAAGTTTTCCTCACAAGCATCCAGTAGAAAATCCCAACTCATATGCAGTATTTCCGAGATAATAGTCGAAGCCTCAGTAGTCTCAAGTAGCTCAGAAGTTTCTGTATTCATTCGGTTTAAAATGGCGTCATTCCAACTCCCATCAAAAGAGCCATTGTTATTCATACTGTTGACTTTGGAAGCAATCATAGTTCGAATATAAATCTTCGGGGCCTGTTTAAAATCGCTGACAATAACTCGTTCAATGTCATTAAGAAATACTTGTAAATCAAAGGTAGATACTGATTTTGTCAAAGGAATACTCTGAATAACAGATTTTACAATTGGTTGAATATAAGCCACTAGCTCTTCTAATCCTTGGTTTATAAAATGATCACAGGCAAGAAGATACTGTTCTTGAACAGATGAATCAATGATACTAGCACTGTCATCCTCCACTTGTGCCCGATACAAATAACCACCAATGATCCCTAGTTGTACATGGATCAATACAGCTAGAAGGACACTTGAAACTAGAAATGTAATATTTTTTGTGAAAGTCAGTAGCGTTAAATATTCCCAAAGTTCAACCTTATTAGGTGGATTATTCTTTAAAGTTAAAGTAATGCCGTCTACGTCAAGTAGTTTATCTATAGCACGTTTTATTTTCGGCGTAAGGTTCCTACACGTTGTCAAACAAGATTGATAAATGTTTGTAAAATACTGTTGCTTCTTTTCTTCGGCTAAAAGTTGCTTTAAAATGACGTTTTCTCCCATTCTTCAAATTTGTTCACTGCATATCTTGCAACTAAAGTCCCACCTCCAAGTACAGCACTAGTAATTATAAATTTACGTTTATGTCTCTTAACAAAACCCCAAATTCCTGACATATCTACTCTAGTTCTGCCAATCCAGAAATACCAGCAGATTTTTCCATTCGGTTTACAATAAAATTTGTTGCATCTAAGAATCTGTCAACGCAGTAAGTTATACAGTTCTGGGTTCGAGAATCTAATTTCGTACTCGGTTTATCCATACAGGCATCCCAACATTGATCAGTTAACTGATGCACGTTTGCCTGAAAAAAGAAAGTAAGAATTAACATCATCATGTACCATGTTATGCACCATTATGTAATGCCATTTTGTAAAAAAAAAACTTTTTTTAACAAAAAAAAAAATCGCTTCCAGAATGAAAGCAGTTATTTATCTGCGGTTATTTTAAATAATAAAATTTCCGTTTCATATGTTTTGAAAGGCAAACAGTAAATAAAACAAAAGTAAAGCGCGACATCAAAATATAATATTTGGGAATGGGATTCGTTTTTAACCATTACTTTACCGAGTCCAGTCTTTTTTCTTTTCTAGAAGTAGTAATGCCCCAAAATGGGAATTTCACTTTTTTTTATGACGTCACATTCTAACGTTTTGTGCAACCCCCCCCCCCAAAAAAAAAAAAAAAAAACGAAAAAGTTTACAGGCACAAACTCGTATCGATTTTCTTTTGCACAAGCTGAACAGGATTTGAAACGCTTATCAGAAATGAATCAACATATGCAGATATTCGAGAGGGGCGTTGGTAGAGAAAGTGGAGAAAGCATTAAAATGTGAACTAAGGAGGTGTGAAGTGGAGGCCATGGTTAAAACTGCCAAGGATCTGGAATATGCAGCTAGATGGCATAATAGTAAAATATTGTACTGACATGTTAACAAATTGAGAGGGAGTAGTCAATCCGGACTTGGCCCAGTTAAAATAGGAATGGGGCCGCAATTAGCGATAAAGAAAATAACTAAAGAGAGATGGGCCGAACATTTTGAGAAGATAATTTCGGAGACCACACTGCCTTTCCATGACGATAAATAAAAGTTCAAATAGGGATAAAATCCTTTGAATAGACAGTGATGATGATAACAGTGATAGAAATTCACAAAAATACCAGATATTTCGGTCACATGTACAGTGACCGTCATCAGTAGTAAAACTAAACTAAAACGGCCACTGTATATGTGACCGAAATATCTGGTATTTTTGTGAATTTCTATCACTGTTATCATCATCACTGTCTATTAAAAGGATTTTATCCCTATTTGAACTTTTATTTAACATTTTGAGAATTTGCTTAACCGAGATAGAGTTGCAGGAAAAGATATAGAGGAAAATGAAAAAGTTTGTGATACCTTGGATGTAAAGGAAGATTTGTTTTGCAACAGTACTAAAAGGATTAAAAAATAATAAGGCTCCAGGTGCTGATAGGGTGGTAAATGAGTTTCTTAAATATGGTGGCTCTGAGGTTAGAAATAAGTTACTGAAGATTATGAATATGATTTTTGAAAAAGAGGAAGTACCTAACGATTTTAGGAAAACCTAAATTAAGCCACTTTACAAGAAAGGTGATAAAAGTGAGTGTGGTAATTATCGAGGCATTAGTCTGGTCTCTGTAGGTAGTAAATTACTTAGTAATATGATACTTTTTAGAATGAGAGATGCCGTAGACAAAGTTTTAAGAGTAGAACAGTACGGTTTTAGAAAATGTAGAGGATGTGTCGACCAAATTTTCACTCTTAGGCTAATAATTGAGAAGTGCCTGAGGTTTCAAACACCTTTGGTCCTCAGTTTTATAGATTATGAGCAAGCGTTCGATTCTGTTGATAGAAGAGCTTTAGTAAAGGTTTTATCCTTGTATGGTATACCAGGCAAATACATTAAAGTGATTAGTGCTATGTACGAGAATAACACTGCTGCGGTTAAGGTAGGAAATGAGGTTAGCAGCTGGTTTTGTATTAAATCAGGAGTTAGGCAGGGTTGTGTTCTATCCCTCTTTATATGGATTATTTTGATGAACTTTGTTTTAAGGAGCACAGGAAAGGCAATGGGAGACCACGGAATCAAATGGGGAGGAAAAAGTATCCTGGACTTAGATTATGCTGATGATTTAAGTATCCTAGATGAAAGTGTGAGCAAAATGAATGAAGTTTTAGAGGTTTTGCGCGTTCAGGGTGCTAGAATCGGTTTGAAAATAAATGTTAAGAAGACTAAGTCACTAAGGCTAGGAATAAGTGAAGATGAAAAGGTGACGTTGGGTAATGAAAACATTGATCAGGTGGGCAGCTTCACTTACCTTTGTAGTATTATTAGTAAAGATGGTGGGAGCAGTGAAGATGTTAAAAGTAGAATAGCCAAGGCTCAGGGTGTTTTTTTTTTCACAGTTAAAAAAAATTTGGAAGAATAGGAAGATAAGTCACCAAACCAAGATTAGAATATTAGAAGCTACAGTGACGACAGTGGTCAAATATGGCTCTGAAGCATGGACGCTCCGAAAAGCGGATGAAGATTTGCTAGATGTTTTCCAGAGAAATTGCTTAAGGATTGTTCTGGGTACCCGGCTGACTGACCGTATTTCAAACAATAGGCTATAAAAAAAAATGTGGTTCAATACCGCTCTCTAGGGCTATAATGAAAGAAAGGTTGAGGTGGCTAGGGCACGTTGTGTGGATGAAGGATGACAGATTGCCGAAGATTGTTCTTTTCGGCCAACCGTCTAGGCCGAAACGGAAAGCAAGTCGTCCCCGTCTGGGGTGGGAGAACGTCATAAAGAAAGATTTAAAGGAAATGGGAACTTCGTGGGCGGGTGTAAAAAGTGAGCCTTTGAATAGATTGGGGTGGAGGAGGAGCGTGCGTAGCTCTTGGCCTGAGGCGGCTTGGTGCTGTGGTGAGTTGTTAGTAGTAGTAGTTGGTAGAGGAACAGAAAAATGAAGTACTCGACACTGTTCTTCTTAACCATACCAACAAGACAACCCATGAAGAAAAAATTGGCCAGACAGAGCCAGAAAAGACTCAAGTATCACAGAAAGACGGAGCTAAGAGCTGGGGAATAAAAACAAATTAACAATAAATAAAATGTTAGCATTGATGACTTTAAAAATTAAACATAAAACCTCCTAAGGAGATTGGAATAAGGCACCATTTTTCCTGTCTCAAGTGTCTGGCGAAAACATTTTAGTTTAACACGCTTTGATCGCACAGGGAAGATCGAGATAATTTTTTTTTACATTGCATTCTCTTCAAGATATTAACTCAACTCAAATGATTTTTATTGTCAAACGCCTTACACGGTCATGCCGATCAGTGGCAGTTCTTGTCATAATAAAAGATAAGCCATTAAAAATATAAAATCACAGCCATAGCCATCGTCAAACACATTTAAATGTAGACTATCACAAACAGAGTCAAACTAAAATCTAAGGCATGGAAATATTCAAATATCTGTAAAAAATAAATAAAATAACTCCCAAGTTCAAATTAAAGAAAAAAACCTTAAAAACCTTTAAAGTAGACAACGAATAAAATGAATAATGAGCTAAAACAAATAATTATGTACAATTACTAACGGGTGAGTGTAGTATTAAAAATCTTGACAAATGAGGGAACAAAACTATTTGCGTAACTTATTTGTCGCGGGAGCTGTTGGTGCGAAGGGAGATGCACAGGGGATGAGGGTTTCATGAAGCCGCAAATTTGCCAAAATACCGACATCAAATATGAAATACAATTCAACAAGACTTGCCGAAAGAGTTGCAAGGGAAATTTGTTTTAAAAGGGAGCAATAAGGGACTTTGGGAGATTTAGAAACTACCAGAAGAGCTCGGTATTTGATACTTTCCAGGCGGTCCTTCTGATCCAAAGTCAGGTCGTAATGCCAAACGGGACAACACATTCTACCAGCGGTCTGATAAACGTAGGGAAAACACGCAATAACTGGGGGTTTGGGTCACCACGGCAAGCAAGGAACTTTAAAGAAAGGATACCCAGCTTTGCCCGTTTGATCATCTCCTGTGTCTGTTTTTCCCACTTCAGGTCACCTGTGAGATATATTCCTAGGAGTTTGATATCCATGATACTGTAACATGAAAGATTCTGTAAAGCAAGAGATGAGTTGTCCCTCAGAAAAGAAAAAATTAATACGAGCGATTTTTCGCGATTGACGATCATTTTGCCCTCCTCAGCTTCCGGTGATAAACCCACCATTATTCTATCTGCCTCGCTTGAAACACTCTTTTCACCCAGCTCCAGTACGGATAAATCATCAGCGAACTTAAAGCGATCCGAATCATCATTTACAAACTCATTTACCATAACCAAAAAGGAGAGGGCCTAAAATTATTCCCTGGGGAACTCCACAGTAGATTGGCTGGGAATCAGAATAGGCTGATTTTTACTAAGTCTTTTTTACCTCTACCTGAAAGAAAATGTGCAACTATTCTTATCAAATATGCATCAACATTAAAAATTGTCAATGCTTGCGGATAGGGGTTCTATGGCAGATCAAATCGAATGCTTTCTTTAGGCCAATCGGGATGAGGTTGACCCAGCGTTCAGGTTCATCTAGATCTAGATGCTTTAAAATCTTATCAAGCAAACTTGTCGAACTTTTGGGAATATTAGCAAATTGTTGGGGGTCAATTTTATGCAGAATAAAAGTTTTCAGCCCCCCCCCCAGCGATGAAACTTTCATAGATCTTGCTAAAAATAGAGGTCATCGTAATAGGCCACACACCAGTAAAATCACAGGCGGCTTCTTTTTTGAGGATAGGGATTATAAATCCTTTTTTCCAGTTTTGTGGGTACTGGCCAGATATTGTAATCTTGTTGAATTTTAAAGTTAACGGAGCACTGACAATTCAGGAAAAGTCTTATTGAGGTCAACAGGATTATCGAGTGGTGCAATGCTGGTCCTCTTCAGTTTCTTCAATTTGAGGCGAACTTAGGATTCCGTGATGATTAGGAAATCCATAAAATCTGAATATAGATGCGGAAAATCCTTCGAGTTTAGTGGTGGAAGTCTGAACAATCGCTGCCAGGCGAGTGTTTAGGCGATCTGCAGTTTATTTGTCTGGCTCATCATAGCCCAAATCCAGTCCAGTCTGCTTTTTACCTGTCATTTGCTTGATCTTTTTGTACCATTGTCCAGGCTGAGAATCCAATAAATGAGATACTTCCTTTTGGTAGCACATTACCGCTGCCTGATGGGTTCATTCCTCTGATTGTATTCTTCAGGGTAGTCGCTTCTTCGTGTTTTTTTTTTTTTCTGAAAAGTTGTCTCATTTTCCTGCTTAGTGCTTTGATTTCTTTTGTAATGTATGGACGGTCTGCTGAAAGACGCTTGTTAACTTTTGCAGGGAAATAGAAATGGTACTTGACGAGAAGTTTGTCATGAAAAGCAGTGGCCATTTCATCAGCATTACAATTTATGCCGTCCCAGTTTTCAGTCGTGAGCCAATTACCAAAACCAAGCAATCCGTCATTTTTGATTGGCCGACTCGTAATTGTTTCTATGGTGTGCGTGACCCGGACTTTGTTTGTAGGGTGGAGCTCAAGGTTGAAGTGGTAGCTTCCTTGTATTGGGGGGGGGGGCTGGTGAGGGTTTCCTATATAACTAAGACATGTTAGTAGCTATGCGGCCAACAGCCGCTTCCCTTTTTGTTGTTGGGCAGTTAACTAATTGTTTTAGACCGAACCCTGCTTCCAAAGACTCTGGTTGTAGTTCGTTAGCATCACCAAGCAGGAACATACCACCCGTGGGTATTTACTCTGTACGTAGTCAACGCTTAATTGAAGTTTTTCCCGGAAAGCTTTTTGAAAACTGACATCTTGTCCTGGGAAATAATAATAAAAAAAAAATACCAAAGAAAGAATAGAAAAACGTATTGAATTTCCCAGCATACAAACTGGTCAAGTTTCTATAAGATCTTAAAGAAAAAAGAAATCAAAAGAGGAAATTATATTCTACCTGCAAGAGTCAAGATTATTAAGATTTAAGATTATTATGAGTCAGTGTTAAACTAGGTTTCAAAGAAGTAATAATGATATACTGGAAACTCACTCTATAATCTATAGAAGTGCAACAAAAAGCCACTTTGGAAAGTCATGTCACCAGACAGAGGTGTTGCATGAAATTGCAAATTTTTAGATCATATTGTTCTAATCAATTTCATGTGCACTTCAAAACGTATGAACGAGTGCTTATTTATTGGCCATTTTTGCAAATGAAGGATAACACATTACCAAAGGTTGTGCTTTTTGGCAGTCTATCTGGGTATATGGGGCCAATCGAAAAGCAGGTCGTCCCTGAATGGGGTCGAAAGACTTCGTACGAAAGGAAATTGGAACTACATGGGAAAGGGTAGAGAGCTTTGAATAAAATGGGGTGGAGGAGCCCGTGCAACTGTGTTGGCCTCAGGCAACATAATACTGCAGTGAGAGTAGTAGTAGTAGTGTGTCTCCCAGTGCTGCAGAATGAAAAAAGGAAGTTGATACTTACTTTCTCAAACTAAAAAAACAAAACAACAAAAACAAAAAATAGATTGCAACAATACATTTATATACACATTATTAAAGGGAAAGCTCTAACTAGCAAAATGGATGGGAAAATGGAGAGTTTCGAACTACCACACTAGTTTTCACACCAATTTACAAAAAAAAAAAAAAAAAAAAAAAAAACACTTCTTAAAAGATAAGTCATCCCCTGGACACTATGCTATTTTTTCACATTGCAAAATACACATCCCGTCCTTCATATGATTTACAAAATCACTGTCATGTAACACTCTTGCATATTTCTACAGTACCATCTATTGAATTTTTCAAGCACAAAAGTTTTAAGAATTTATGTTCAATAGGATATTTAATTTTTTTTTATATTATGCCAGTACTTCTTATTTGAAAAGTTTATGCCTCAAATTAGTGGGCAAAATGGAATATTGCAGTATGCAGTGGACAAAAGTATAAAAGTTCTTCAAAAAAACTAAAAACGCATGTCCATTCATGTATCAATGAAAACTATTTAAATAGCCCCAAATAAAAATATTCATAGTAGGTAATGCTCAATACTGTGAATCGTAGGGTAGAATAGAAGCCCATAAAAAATTATATGATGTAAGTTATCTTTAATTATCCTTTTTTTCCCCCGAGAATACTAGGTGTTAGCAATCAAGATACCTATCAAGCATATATCATTGTACAGGCCCTTACAACCTGCAACATCATTAGTGTGCTTAAAAAAACAATGACAAGTAACCTAGCTAATCACATGAAACAAATCAAGCCCTTTAAAAATAAGTTATATTTTTGATCTTGCGCTTTTTGATATATCTCCAACAACAATTGGGGTCAAGGTAAGGTATTTCAAAACCACAAATTACACTCAAACTTACATTAAATCTTTGCTTTTGAGTTTCAGCTTCAATAAAACCCTGCAACTGTTGATCTTTCAAAACACCATTGCCAAGTGCATCAAGGTTCATGCTCTTGCTTGCTCAGTTTACTGAAAGTAGAAAAGTAGTCAACATTTTATGTAAAAAAAAAAAGAATAGCAACAAGAATCCTTTGGTTGTCATTTCAATAGTCTCTTCTTGCCATCTTTTATGACTTAAATTAAGATGTTTTAGCGTTGGTAGCATCAGTTTTTGTTTTTAATATGAAATAAATTTGATGACTAGAAAGAATGTTGCCATTTCTTAAGATTAATTAAAAAACTAACTTACAGAAATAGAAACTTTTCAAAGAAAAGTAAAGAGCCATATTAAACTTAAGACCAGCAGAAACAAATTGCTATAATAACACAATCTCAAAACAACCAACAATTACTATTAAAGAATAAATGAAACCTAAAACGAACAGAAATTAAAATAAACGATTATAGAAAACATAGAGGTAGCAGGTACTAATATAGATGAATAAATAAATCTTACAACGACTAAGAATTAAATTGAATGTTCAAGTCAAACTTAAAACGAAAAAAATTACTACAGACAGGAGTTTGGCCACTGCCCTTTTCTCCCTTCCATAACCGTAAAAGTCTAAAGCTTGTTGCGTCATTTGCGTTTTATTGAAAACTATATGTACCTTGAACACTTTGCTTTTGTTTTTCAAAACATCGACGAAAAATAAACATAAAATCGCTATAATAATCAAGACAACTAGATCTAATAAAAATAAACTCAATATTTGATTTATGATAATAAATCTTAGATACTCGGCAATTCAAAATTTTATTTTCACTGCAATTTCTATTTTGATTTGTCAATGTTATAAATATAAAAGAAAATATTGGTAATATATATCGTTTTCAGTGAAGCGCAAATGACACAACAAGCTTAAAGACTTTTACTGTTGGAGAAGGGAGAAAAAAACAGTAACCACACTCCTGTTTGCGGCAATTTTTGTTCGTTTCAAGTTTGACTTGAACATTCAATTTAATTCTTATTCGTTTTAAGACTTATTTATTCATCTATATTAGTACTTGCTATCACTTTGTTTTCTATAATCGTTTATTTTAATTTCTGTTCGTTTTGAGTTTCATTTATTCTCTAACAGTAATTTTTGGTCGTTTTGAGTTTAAATTATTACAGGAACTTATTTCTGTTGGTCTTAAGTTTAATAAGGCTCTTTAATTTTCATTGAAAAACATCTTTTTCTGATTTTTTATTTTTTTATTTAATTGATTTCTGGTCGATTTTTATTGCCAAAGTTTTGGTTTATATTATGAATGTTTCTCCAGTTTTTCATGTCTCTGGCGTATAAAGTAAAATATTGTAATACTAATTTAATAGTTCTAATTAGCGACTTTTGATTTATTTCAACACCCACTCAACATTCCCTGAAAGTTTCAACTAGATGTCATTAGCTATTCCTGGGATATTTCAGATACGAACTTCTTACAACCGATATGCACGTAGTATCTTTTGATTACATATTCTGATCCTTAGCCACTCCTTCGATATTGAAGATATTTTCTGTTGATAACCTGGATGCACATAATGTCTTTTGATTTAGTTTAAAAATCCCCTAAGCGTTCCCTGAAGGTTTGAGCACTGTTGAACATGCTCTGAAAGTTTGAACTTAATGCCTCAGCCGTTCCTGACCGAATAACTGATGTGTCCTTTTGACAATCAGCATGCACATAGTGTGTTCCGATTTTGTTAAACATTCCCTAACATTCTCTGGAAGTAGTCACAAGTAAATTTAGCACCAGTTGCAAGTAGTCGCAGTCACAGTCGGAAGTAGTCACTGTTGCAGCCGCAGTAGTAATAGTAGCAGCCCTATAATTTTCAAGTTAATACCCTTACCCATTCCTAAGGTATTACAGATATGCCTTTTTAATAATTTGGACGCATATAGTGTCTTTTGATTTAGCTCAACATACACCTCAACATTCCCTGAAATTCCACCACAATACCTTTAATCGTTTCGGACGAACCTAGGATCAACCCCCCCCCCCTCTTTCCCAAAGATAAATCCTGTATATTGAAAATGGATAAATTAAATAATTTATAATCCTTGCCCTGGGGGGGGGGGGCAAGGGATTGGCAGAGGCAAAGCTATTAGACCTTATGACTATTTTGAATAAAACAGCTTTTCAATATTCCTATCATTGTAAAAGGGAACATCTCGCGTCTCCGTTCTTTATTCAGCTTCCATCTCAATGAATTTGAAGTTCCAACTGAATACCCTTAGCCATTCCTTAGATATTGCTATTGTACCCTTTTGACAGCTCTCCTGCATATAGTGTCTTTTATTTTGTTTGACACCCCCTTTATTATATTCCTTAAGATTTTTACCTTGATGCCCTTAGCTTTTTAGAAGACTCTGGATAAACTTATCCCACATAAATAAACAAAGGGCAACTGATATAACGTACAACACTTGTCCAATGGGGCTGTTGATTTTTTTTTTTTTTTTTTCATCCCTAGATGCATAGTTATTTGACTTTCTGACTATTTTGAACAAGAGGGCTATTCCAAAATTTTGATCAAATGTCTTTGGAAACATTGTAGCTAAAAAGGGCTTGGGAGGGGGGCTGGTTGATTTCCCACCATTCTTCAGCACCCCCACCCAATATGCCCCTGAAAGTTTAAACTCAATAACTTCAGCCGTTCTTGGGATACTGCAAATATGCCTTTTTGAAAAACTAGATGTACACAGTATTTTTTTTATTTGGTTAAACATGCCCCTCGACATCCCCGAAGTTCGCCTTAATAGACATAACCTTTTTGAACACAATCAGAATCAAACCTTCCATCTTTTCCTAAGTCTTGCAGTTAAAAAAGGGTAAATTTTATAATTTACAATCCTTGCCCTGGGGCTTTGGGGGGCATCTCCAGAGGCATAGCTACTAGATCTTTTGCCAATTTTGAACAAAATCATTTTTCAAAATTTTGATCAACGTTGAGGGGAGCATCTAGAAAAGGCAAGGGGGGCTTGTAGTCCTCCAATCACTTAATCACTTTTCAACATCCCCTGTAGGTTTTAAGTTTAATACCTTTAGCCATTCCTAAGATATTGCCAATTTGCCCTTTTGACAACCAACTTACACATAAGATGTTTTCACTGTGTTCAGCATTCTGCTCCAAATCTGTCGAGGGTCATTTTATTCCAATAGGCATAATTATTTTGACCTTTAGACTATTTTGAACAAAATGGCTACTTCAAAATTGTGATCAACCGTTTTGGAGAGAGGGCGGCTAAAGAGGCATAAGAGGGGCTTGCTGCCCTCCAACCACTTTAAAACATCCCCCCAACATGTCCTGAAAGTCCCCCTCAACATGATATAACCAGAATCGAAGGCTTTTTCCTTCTACATAATTTACAATCCTTGTTCTGGTACTGTGGGGGTATGGCATCCCTGGGGAAATAGCTACTACACCTTTTGCCGAGTTTTAATAAAATGACAGTTCCAAAATTTCAACCATTTTTGAGGAAAGGGGCATATAAAAAGGGCAAGAAGGAGGGAGGCTGGATGCCTTACAACCTCTCTTCAACATCCCTTTGAAGTTTCAAACTAATGCCCTCAGCCGTTCCTTAGATATCGCTGATATTCCCTTTTCACAACCAGCAGGACAAAGTGTGTTTTGATCGTATTTGGCATCCCTTTCAACATTTCCAACATCCCTTTCAAATGAGCCTCCTCCAAAGTGTATATGACCCCCTCTTACTAGGTTGCTAGCTACAGCTCCAACCCGGAAATCAAATGAGCCTCCTCCAAAGTGTATATGACCCCCTCTTACTAGGTTGCTAGCTATAGCTGCAACCCGGAAATCAAATGAGCCTCCTCCAAAGTGTATATGACCACCTCTTCTGTAAGCGCACACTATGTGCATGCAGATTGTCCAAATGGCATGTCCCAGGAATGGATTAGAAAATTAAGTTGAAACTTCAGCAAATCCTTAAAGGGGAAGGTCCATTGACCCAGAGGCAATAAGTGCATGGCACTACTTGGCTAATGCTACTACTACAACTACTACTTCTATTGAAACTTTTACTAATGCTAAGAGTAGTAAGATCAAAATTTCATGAAGTGTTCTAGGGAAAAGCTCATCTAAACTAAAATTCACTATGCATTACAGGTTATCAAAAGAGCATATCAGCAATATTATAGCAATGGCTAGTTGTATTAAGTTGAAAATTCCAGGGCTTGATGAGGGGGATGTTCAACTGACCAAAAGGCAATATTATAATACTAGTGCTGCAACTAGTTTTGAGTGCTATTGCTGGTAATACCACTACTAGTCCTAAAACTATTGCTCTTGCTACTACTACTGGGACTACTATTACAGTTATGGGTAAGTGTATGAAGGTGAAATTTTCAGGAATATAAAGGGTTGCAGTTGAATTGAATCACAACACGTCATCTGCATGCAGGTTGTACAAAGGACATATCAGCAATTTTCTTAGGAACAACCTGGTTGTGTGAAGTTCCAATTTACAGGGGTTGTTGTTGGGGATGTTGGACTAGCCAAAAGGCAATATTTGCATCCTACTACTTCTACTGCTAAAGACTGCTACTAGTAATAATGCAAAATGCAACCAATAATGAACTTGTAATGTGCCAAAAATAAAAAACTGATATTCAACTCAAAACAAACAGAAATTACTAGATCTCTGTACCCCAATTACAGTTAAAATTAATTAAAAGACAATTAAAAGACAGATATTCAAGTTAAAAGCAACAGATATTAATCTTGTTACAAAATGAAACCATAACAAACTTATAATGCATCAAAAATAAAACTGATGTTCACCTCACACTCAAAATAAATATAAATTACTAGATATATGAACTGAGAAGTCACCCCCCTTGTGCCCCAACTATAGCGCGAGTTCATTTGCACTTTACTGAAAGCAAAATAAAAAGAGATTTTTTGTCAAATAAAAACTTGCCCACCCAAAGGTTCAATTCTGCTTGTAAAAAAGCTACAAAAAGGCATAGGCTATAAACAAATTTTGATGCATTTCGTAAAACAACATTTTTGTAAACACCCCCACCCCCCTCCCCAAAAAAATCATACCCCTGAAAAAATCCTAGATATGGCCCCATACAAACTAAACTGTTCAAAAAAAACATATTGCTTTAAATGAAATTCAGCTTAGAATTTTTAAAAAAAAGGAAAAGAAAAGAAAACACTATTTTTTTGTAAATAATGATTAGTCCTGGGACACCATTTTTCCTTGTTGACTCGTTGTTGACGTTATAACAAATAAAAACCAAATTGATTTATAAATTAATAATTAAATAAATTATAATAATTGAAACTAATAACAATCAAGAATATGTTCCAACAACAATCAAGATTATGCAAAACAAAATATAAATGTTACAAAAAAACTATTTTATCTCAAAATTCTTCTTTTTCAGTCTACTTCATTTAAACATCATGGTTGCAGCAGTAGCTGCAAACTAGTAAAGAGCAAACCACAGCCCATAGTAACTAAAGTTAAAAACGAATTTTGAAAAAAACTGCCTAGTGAAAAAAAATTCCATCTGACACTGATTCAGGAATGCTAACTACTATTTCGGTTCATCTTAAAGTAACCATTTACTGCAAAAAGAACTTTATGGTGATTTTGAAAAAAAAGCCTGAAGTCCCTCAGAAATGGTGTCAGATCAAAAATGAAAAGTATACCATTGGAGTCAGCATGGTTCAAAACCTTGTACAGGGAAATTGGAGTCCCCCTCCTTGAACAACAAGTTTGCATTGGCAGCAATGATGTGTCTCCTTTGTATTTTTTTTTTTTTTTTTTTTTTTTTTTTTTTTTTTTTTTTTTTTTTTTTAGGCCTAGTGGGTTACCAAACATCATAGAGATATGCTTAATGGCTCATTCAAAAGCTATTTCTCATATCTATGTGTTTTTTCTTTATGAATTCTGCCATCTACAATTGCAATATGGTGCTAACATGGCACTTTGTGTGCCATTTTTCAAGGAGTGGCACTCCTTGCCATCTGACAGTGACTGAGGAATGGTAATTATTATCTTGGTTTGTCTTAAAATTAAAAGTTTATTGCAAAAGAAAATGATGGTGATTTCGAAAAAGCCTGAAACCCCTCGAAAATGGCGTCAGATCAAAATGAAATGTGTACCACTGGAATCAGCATGAAGGAAAACCTTGTTCAGGGAAATTACACCTCCCCTCCTTGAACAACAAAGAAAATCGCTTTTTTGCATTGGTAGCACTGATCTGTCTCCCTTTTTTTCTTTTTTCTAGCAGGGCTAGGGGGTGACCTGAGCATCATAGAGAGATGTTAATAGCTCATTCGAAAGGGAATTAAATTTGTAAGTGCCCTTTTTAAGGGACCAAAAAGATTGGAGGGCAACTAGCCCCCCTCCCCCAAAAGTTATCCAATCAAAATTTTGAGATAGCCATTTTGTTCAACATAGTTCAAAGGTCCAATATCTATGGTTTTAGTGATGATATGACCCTCCATAGTCCCTGGGGAAAGGGTTGTACACTGTATTGGTATTGGACGTATCAATATCATGCATATTGGTATGGGTGTATTGTTATTGGATGTTTTGGTATTGCCTGTATCATAGACAAATTTTTAGTAGCTCATATAAAAGATATTGCTTATATATACATCCTTCCTTCCTATAGATTTCACCATCAGCAAGTTTCAAATCATGGATGCAGTGGTAGCTGCAACCTAGTAAAGAGCAAACCACAGCCCATAGTAACCAGAAGTTAAGAAACACGTTTTAAAAAAAAAACTGCCTAGTGAAAAAAATTGCCATCTGACATTGACTCAGGAATGGTAACTATTGTTTTGGTTTGTCTTAAAAGTAAAAGTTTGTTGCAAAAAGAAATTTATGGTGAATTCAAAAAAAGTCTGAAACCCCTCAAAAATGGCGTCAGATCAAAATGAAAAGTCTATCATTGGAATCAGCACTGTCGAAAAACCTCTTTATGGGAAATTACGACCCCCCTCATTGCACCAACAAGGAAAATGACTTTTTTGAATGGGTAGCACTGATCTGTCTCTTGTATTTTTTTTTTTTATCTCTCTCTCTAGCAGGGCTAGGGGGTTGACCAGAACATCAGAGAGAGATGTATAATAGCTCATTCGGACGGAAATTAAATTTGCTAGTGCCGTTTTTAAGTGACCAAAAAGATTCGAGGGCAACTGGCCTCCCCTCCCCCCCAAAGTAATCCAATCACAATTTTGTGATAGCTACTTTGTTCAACATAGTTCAAAGGTCAAACATCTTTGGTTTTGGTGATGATATGACCCTTCATAGTCCCTGGGGAAAGGGCTACACACTGTATTGGTATCAGATGTATTTATATGATGCATATATATATGATATATATGATGCATATTGAAAAGAGCTTGCATTAACCCCAAAAAAGGGTGTGATAAGTGTTTGGTATGTGAAATAGACCTAGATGATGACTCCTTGGCAATTCTCTGTGATGGATGCGGGAAGTAAATATGCATCAACTGTATGGATATGCCTGAACCCGAATATGTGTTGCTCACAAAAATTCCTTGGCGGGTTGACGTTTGCATAAAGTGTCCAATTTGCAAACATTCTCCTATGACTCCAAGCAGTTCTAACCAGAATCCAAGTGTTGAGAGTATTGTCAAAGCTACAATAAACAGTATGAAGAGAGATATTATTGATAAAATCCCATCCCAATCCATTATCCAAGATGTTGTGCAGTCTTCAGTAAAAAACCTTGAAACTATGCTCAAAGAAGATATTTCAAAATCGATTAATGATATCAGAACACAAATGTCAGCTCTTGAACATCAAGTTGCCGAGAAATGCTCAATTTCTGATGTGCATGCTGAAATCAAAACCCTTGTGCAACAAGAGACTGCTGGGCCAAATACTGATTTTGCCCAATATCTCAACTGTGAGGTTCAGCGCCTTTTTGCTGAAGAGCAGAATAGACAATGTAGAGCTCTAAACATAGTTGCGTATGGTATCCTGTCACAATCAGACAAACAACTCTACATCCAGTCACACCTCAGCCAAATTACAAACTCCAAGGCATTCAAATTACAAATGTGAAAAGACTTCCCATCCCTGCAAACTCACAGTCTGTAAATGCACGCCCACCACCTATCCTCTTCTCTGTTCCCAGTGTAGACATCAAAAGAAAAATTATTAGCTGTTCTCCTGAACTCCATGTAGATATTCAGTTTCGTGGTGACGCATCAAAGGCCAAGCATGATAAACATAAGGCTCTCATAGATACACTAAAAACGCAAATAAACTCTGGTGAAAAAGATCTCATCATTTTCAAAGGCCAAATTGTGAAAAAAAACGTTGCTGCACATTGTGGTTGGAAAGTTCCAAAGCCAGTCCTGAACCTGGCTGCAATGGAGATATAACAGTTTGTCCTTCACTTCCTGTAAATAGCCCTGATTTCTTGCAGTTATCCTCTTTGCTTTGTAGAACTTCAAGTGCTAATACTAGTGTATCAACTGAAAATGAACTTAGTGAATTTTTCTTTTCATGTGACAGTTCAAGTAAATCAACCTTCATCAGTGCCATCTCTGAATTAACATCTACCCTGCCTTTGTCAAACACAGTTGCAGCTATGGGACCTCTACCTCTGGACAACTGGTCATAAAAGCCTCGAAATAATAATACCCTGCATGTCATCTCTAGCAATGTTGATTCTCTTACAAATAAGCTTCTAAATAACCAAGTGCTCTTAAAAGACAAAGAAGCAGTTACTGCTGGGTTAGTGGAGATTCTGCCAAAATTTACTACCATACCTGTTACCAAAAGTATGTTGCAGATATCTGGTTTCAGTGCTTCACTAATCTGGGGCAACCAAACTGCAGGAGAGGAGTTGGTATTTATGTCAGGGAAGATTTCCAGTTAGTCTTATTAACTGTTTAATTTTCAATGTACCCTGGGTGGAAAGTTTATGGCTTGATATTACTCTTCAAGAAAATAACAAATCTGTATTGGGTGTGTATATAGAAGCCCTAGTGCACCCAGTCTTAATGATTGTGAAATACATCTTAAAACTATCATTGATGAAATGGCATCCACAGTATCATCTGATCTAATAATTATTAGTGATTTCAACTTCCCATTAATCAAGTGGGTTGATGGTCTTGGTCATGTAGTATCTAATAATGGAGATTCACCATTTGTGTCTTGCTTATCTGATAACTTTCTTCACCAAACAGTTAACCAGCCAACAAGGCATTGTGGCAACCAGAATCCTTCATTGATGGATCTTGTAAATTATGAGCAATCCAGATTCCCTTATCAGAAATGAATTTCTTCCTTTAGTTGGCAACAGCAACCACTCAGTTATCCTCTCTGTGTTATCCTTGAACATACGTCTGCAACCTAATGTTTGTCCTCAAACTTTTATTGACTACCAAGCAATACAGAAGGAACTAGCCTCAATAAATTGGTCAAAACTAATTATTTCTGATATTTATATATCAATGACAAATTTTAAAGAAGCCCTCCTATCAACTGAAAAAAAGCACTCCCATATCATCTACCAAAAACAGCCAAAAACGCTTCCATTCCTCACAAAGGATGCAAAAACAACAATAAACAGGAAAGCCAGAGCCTGGAAAAGGTACAACAAGGAGAAATCTCAAGAAAATTGAATAAGGTATGCAAAGCCTTGGAATCTTGCCACTAATGTAGTTAAGGAATTTAAGTCTCAGCATGAGGAAAAGCTTGCCACAGATATCAAGACAAATCCCAAATCTTTCTGGAGACATGTTTCTGCCAAAAATCCTAACCATCACACCATTCCTGACCTCAGACATAATGGCATAACCCACTCATTGCCAATAGATAAGGCCAATGTATTAAATACCCAGTTTGCCTCTGCCTTCACCATCCAGCCTTGTTCAACTATCCCTGCAGCACCATCAAACTTAATATGTCATCCAATGCCAAAATTATCAAATCCCAAAGATATGGTCTTAAATAACCTCAAAAACTTGATGTTAATAAATCCAAAGGATCAGATGGAATACACCCAAGGCTTCTCAAGGAATGTCAAATTGTTCTCAGTTCTCCCTTGTGTAGACTCTTCCAGATGTCCCTACAAAATGGAGAACTACTGTCAGATTGGAAAAAGTCCTATATAACACCAATCCACAAAAAAGCCCCAAATATAATGCAGAAAATTACCGTCCTATTAGCATCATTTCTGCAGTTGTAAAGGTGCTTGAGAGGTTTGTTAATGGAGCTCTAATTCAGCACTTGGAAACTAATAACATCCTCACTTCCAATCAACATGTCTTCAGATCTTTAAGATCTGTTGACACTAATCTCATACACACATATGAGTATGTTACATCATTATTGGATAATGATTGACCTGTTGACATGGTGCTCCTGGACCAGACAAAAGCATTTGACAAGATTTGCTATGAATTCCTCATCACCAAACTAAAAGCAGCAGCTGTTGATGATGTTATTGTCCAGTGAATACAGAGTTTCCTTTCAGAAAGAACACAAGTTGTAAGAGTTCACAACTCTCAAGGTGTCCACCATTGCTCCTTGTCTACAACTGTTTTAAGTATTGTTCCCCAGAGGACCCTTCTTGGGCCAAGTCTCTTCAACTTATATATAAATGATGCACAAAATCTTCTCACAAACCTCCTCACTCTTTATGCTGATGATCCAAAACTTGTTGGTAAAGCAGCTACAACCTCTGACTGGCAATCTATTCAAAAGAACCTTAATATTCTTGGGACTTGGGCTGATACATGGCTCCTCTTGTTCAATACTGACAAATGCCATGCAATCCACTTTGGCAATCATAACACACATCAGCTATACCATCTCCAAGGTAACCCCCTTTTTGCAGTCTCTGAAGAAAGAGATCTTGGAGTCATTGTTGATCATCAACTAAAGTTCAGCAATCTTTATTGTTGTCTGTTCTCCAATCTCTAGGAATGATCAAAAGAACTATCTCTAGCAGACACCCAAGTGTGTTTATGAAGCTTTACAAGGCATTAGTTTGCCTGCACCTAGAGGTTGGAATGTCCCTAGTGTCACCCTGTTTCAAGAAGGACAAAGAAATTCTAGGAAGAGTTCAACAAAGAGCAACCAAAATAGTCAAAGGTCTCAAACAAATGCCATAAAAAGAGCGTTTACGTCACTTGAAGCTTCCTACTCTTGCATCCAGGAGGAAACATGGTGACATGATAATGACACACAAAATTATTTCAAAAAATGTTCTCCCTTGTCTCCTTACTCCCCCCCCCAAAAAAAAAACATTCTGTGACTAGAGGTCATTCCATAAAGATCTTCAAGCAACACTCCTTAGTAACAAACTTGTGGAATCTCCTCTCTGAAAATACAGTGGCTGCTGATTCAACAGGTGTATTCAAGAAAAATCTAGACAAAGATTCTGTGACTAGAGGTCATTCCATAAAGATCTTCAAGCAATGCTCCTTAGTAACAAACTTGTGGAATCTCCTCTCTGAAAATACAGTGGCTGCTGATTCAACAGGTGTATTCAAGAAAAATCTAGACAAAGAATGGCTACAGCAAGAGTTCCTGTACAACTGGGAAGCTGCTGAGTCCTCAACCAAAATTTAGCAAACAACCCATAGAAGTCATAACAGAGCATTACAAGGATGAAAATCCTTAATTTTGCTCCAAGCAGCAATTTAAGGTAATATCAATATGAGTGTGTTGTTATTGGGCAAATTGGTATTGCAGGTATCTAGACAGACTTTTAATAGCTCATATAAAAAATATTGCTCATATCTACATCCAGTGGCATAATTGTGTCAAAATCCTGGAGGGGAGGGGGGAGGGGCAAAGTTGGAGCCAATTTTCCCAAATCAAGTGAAAAAGATAGTAAAAACTGTGACCCATATATTACCATAGAGGCAAAGATATACTTAAGAAAACTGACCTATTTCTCTGGATACTTGAATTATGCAGGCTTATCTTAGTTTTGACAAGATTTTTTGCAGAAACTAAAGTTTAGCTGGGGGGCAAAATGAGGTCTGAGAGGGCAAACTTGGGTCTGGAGGGGGCAGTTGCCTCCCCTACCTAGTAACAAATTATGCCCCTTTCTATGTCCTTCCTATAAATTCCATCATCAGCAAGTTCCAAATGGCACTAAAAACAGTACTTTTGGTGCTGTGTCTCAAGTGGAAAAGCTGGGGCAATTGGGCAAGCAGCACTTACAAGAGTGATGTTTAATGGCTCATTTGAAAGCTATTGCTCATATATACGTTTTTTTCAATTTTATCATTTGTAAATGCATTATAGCACTGAAAACAACACTTTTGGTGCCTCTTAAGTAGTAAAGCTCCAAAGTACAAAAAAGGTACTATTGTAATAGTTATGCTCCAGAACCCTTAACTGGAGGTTTACAAGAACCCCTCTTGTACACTCCCCCTCCCAGCCCGCTTAGTAAGTTTCATAAATTGTCTGCTCATCAGTAAGCTACTGAAACATTAGCAGGCAAACACACCATTGTAGATACATGTTTAATTGCTCAATTAAAAGCTATTCCTTGTATTTACTAGGTTTTTAAAAATTTGACTATCTATTAGCTTTCACAGATTTCAATGATAACTAGTTTCTGGGGAGAATTTGAAATGCACTCTTTGTCATGGTTGAAGCATTAGCTGCAACCTAGTAAAGATCAAACCACAGCCCATAGCAACTAAAAGTTAGAAAATGTTAAAACAGTCTCTTTCTTCTTCTCTTTCCTGGCCTAGTGGGTTACTAGAACATCATTGAGAGATGCTCAAGAGTTCATTCAAAAGCTATTTCTCATATGTCTGTGGTTTATATAAATTCCACTGTCTGCAAGTGCCATATGGCACAAAATAATTGTACTTTTTATGCCGTTTCTTGAGGGGAGGAGCTAGCAGGCTACCAGAACATCTTAGATAAATTTTTGATAGCTAATATAAAAAATATTACTTGAATCTACATTCTTCCTATAAATTCCACCATCTGCAAGTTTCAAATGGGATTTAAAATGGCACTTTTGGTGCCACATCTAAAGTGGAAAAGCTGGGGCTAGTGGGCTACCAGAACTTTTTAGAGTGATGTTTAATGGCTCTTTTGAAAACTTTTGCTCATATCTACCTGCTTTTTATCAAATCTACCATTTGTAAGTGACACATAGCACTGAAAACAACACTTTTGGTGCCACTTCTTATGTGGAAAATCTTGGAAGCATAAAATGGTATCATTCTAATAATTATGGTTCAAAACCCTTAACTGGAGGTTCACAAAACACCTCCTGCAAATTCCTCCTCCAGGCCCCCTTAATAAGCTATGCAATTAAAGTCCTACAAAAACATCAATATATTAAATTACATTATTAGAAATGTGGTTCTGTTAGTACAGCACTGGACTTCAAATTAGATTATCATGCATTTGATTACAGCTTGGATTTTTTTTTTCAATCATGGTTTGTCCCTTCTTATGATTTTTTTTCAGATAATTCACTATTTTTGCAAATATGATGCACTCAATTTTTAAAAGCATATCCCAGGAAGGCTCATTTTAAACCTATTACTCATATCTACATGCTTTTTATCAATTATACCATCCAAAAGTGCCATATAGCACTAAAAATGGCACTTTTGGTACCACTTCTTAAGTGGAAGAGTTTGGAAGTATAAAATGGTACCATTGCAATAATTATGGTCCAAAGCCCTTAACTGGACATTTATTATACCCCTCACATATACTCCCCCTCCAGACCCTCCTAGTAAGTGCATTTGATTACAGCTTGGATTTTTTTTTTTCAATCATGGTTTGTCCCTTCTTATGATTTTTTTTCAGATAATTCACTATTTTTGCAAATATGATGCACTCAATTTTTAAAAGCATATCCCAGGAAGGCTCATTTTAAACCTATTACTCATATCTACATGCTTTTTATCAATTATACCATCCAAAAGTGCCATATAGCACTAAAAATGGCACTTTTGGTACCACTTCTTAAGTGGAAGAGTTTGGAAGTATAAAATGGTACCATTGCAATAATTATGGTCCAAAGCCCTTAACTGGACATTTATTATACCCCTCACATATACTCCCCCTCCAGACCCTCCTAGTAAGTTTCATAAATTGCCTACTCATCTTAAAAGTAAAAGATTATTGAGAAAAAAATTAACTAAAACTAAAAACTTTACAACTGAAAATTTACCAAAAATTAAGCTAGAATGATAAACAGTTTTGAATTGAACCTTTAAACTTCACTCTGCAATGAAGCCTGTGTGCTAGTTCCCCTTAATATTTTGCTCCTGCCTAGGTTTTGAAAAACACCTTTTTTTGGTGATTTAATTTGAAAAAAGATACTTTTTTTATTTAAAAAAAATGGGAGAAACACCCAAAAGTTCACTTTATGGGAATGTGCTATCAAGTCAAATTTATAAAAAGCAATTAGGTATAAATATAAGCTTTTAAATGAGCCCTTAAACAGCTTTCTTTTGTTACAGTAGCCTTCTAGTTTCTGCTAGTCAGTAGGTGATTTATAAAACCCTGTTTTGATTATGGCTTTTTCAGGCAAAGTTGGCTGAGTAAAAACAGCTTTTTGCTCATCAAAAAACAAACATTCCTGAAAAACATGTATTGTTTTGTGAAGTATGGATGATGAACTTTATGTTATGGACTGAAAGTTTTTCATAGCTGTCAAGGTTGTTTGCAGTATTTTCTAGAGGTGTCTTATCTCCCCTAGATTGGTGATAATTAGAAACTATGTCAAAAATAAGTTTTCAGCTGAAACTAATGAGTGCCATTAAAACTTAAAACAAACATAGGCCTTACATTATTCCATATAAATAAAAAAGATCATGGCAGCATTGTTTCTACATTAAATTTTAATCAAAAACAAACAAAGATTAATTGAATAAAACAAAGTTTTTCCAAGGGAAGTAAAGAGCAAAGTTGAAACTTAAACAAACAAAAATTATTATTTAACAGCCTATCTAACATATATCAAAAAAAACTAGTACAAATAAACCAACTAATTATGTTTCCCTATGTTTCTAGGATTAAAGAAAACTAGCACTTTACTGAAAACACAAAAATCAAGTATAAAAAACAGGAATATTGATTTGGGAGTCAAAAGTGAGTATGTAGCCTGACAACAATAGACTAATCTTTAAAGTTTTTATAGTCTTACACCAGTTGTGACATTGGTAACTTTCAGTATACAGAAATATTGGATTGATTTATCAGGTAGCATTTTGGTCTTGCCAGCTATAATACCAATAGTGAGTAATATACAATCTTAAATTGTAAGAGATATGCTTAAGTATTACTTGGAATAAAGATCAAATAGGATATAATATGAATTGGGGAAATCTACTTATTTCTCTCTATACAACAATGAATTCCAAGCTATGATACAAATTTTAAGGCTAGTATATAGTCCTAATACTATCAAGATGGCTTTACTTTAAACTAGTCGATAAATTAATCATGACATGTCCTTTTCAGAACCAAAACAAGAGCCAGTCATTGAATTAGTTGGTTTATTTGTACTAGTTTTATTGATATAAGTTAGATAGGCTGTGAAGTAATAATGTTTGTTTGTTTTAAGTTACAACTTCACTCTTTACTTCCCTCAGAAAAACTTTGTCTTTTTAAATTAATTATTGAGAAGGAGCTTAAGTTCCATAGCTCTATGCAAGCTTAAGCTGCAAAAGCAAACTTGGCTCATCAAGAGAACTTTTACCACCAGGAAGCTGCATGTGGTAAGGAAACTTTATTAGGCATTAGTCCAACCACATTTAAAGTTTGGTATGAAATTGGCACATCCCAGGATAAAATGGATACCAAGGCATTGAATGTTCACCAACTAACCACCAAGCTCATAGCACACCTACAAGAAAAACCTTATGAAGAGTGCCTTCAATTCCTAAAAATCACAATACCTGTATACAAAACAAAAAGGGCAGATGTCATCATGACTTGCAGATTACTTGAACATGCAAATGCAATTTCAGTTTTTTCTCTATCCCCCTTCAGTCCCACAAGGGGAAACAGCCAGAAACTGCCTCATCTTACTGGCCAATGTGATTTAAGGTATATATAGCCCAAATTATATAAACTGATTGTATTTTCAGTTTCATGACTCTTTTCTTTTCATTAATTAAATGGCAAACAATAAACAATTAGCAAGAAGAAAATAGTTGCACAGCTGAAAATGCACTGAGTAGGTCTACAAATAATGTGGGCTATATATTTGTCTACCAAGAGGGTAAAATGAAGTAGGAATGGTATAAGTCAATATTCTAAAATATTTTAAAGTAGTTTTGAGAATTTTGTAGAGTTTCCTTATGAAGAGTAGAACCACATAACTAATTGGATACCTCCTGTTTTTTTGGGTTGTCAGTTTTTAGTCTAAAGAAAACACTATGCAACTACTTTAAAATATTTCCTTATTTTGCTTGTAAAGGTTGCTTTGCTTTACTTTACCCTCATCTCTCTCATCCCCTAATGGAGCAATACATTTAGCCTATTACAGCATACATACTTCAACTAGCCCTATCTTTTAGAAAAACAAGACCTGTTGATGCATATATATACAAGATTTTATAACTGAAGTATAGACAAGGTAAAGACACACACTTCTCAGTGCCCTTTTCATGCTCTTTCCAAATAACCTGATTGTTCCATTTGTAAATACACTCACCCCCTCCCCTTATGATCCCACATATACACCCTTTGTGGTATCTCCCTCCCTCCCTAGCTACAAAACAATCAGAGAACCCCATTGTAGAAGTTTAAGTGCCTTTTTAAGTTTTGTCATTTGTCCATTGCTTACAGATAGTGTTTGTTATTGGAAACAGGGACATTTTTAGCAGGGAAGCTTTCTGGGGGGGGGAGGTCTGGATACATCCTAAATTCTGAATATATCCAAATCAAGGTATATATTTGGACATCACAGGGATGGGGGTAAAGTTCACTAGTGACACAAATGAAAATTATATTTAGATTCAGAATGCAATTCTGGGCATATATTTGAACATTAGGGGGGTGGGAGTATATACTCTGTCAATATATAGGTTCTGAAAATTCTTTAATTTCTTAGATAAAAAAGGAAAGAAGTGAAGATAAAGGTTTCTCCTGCTGCCATATATATTAACTAGGACTATTCTGCATATTGTGAAGTAGGAACTCTTTCCTCAACATGTCTCCTTATGTAGTGGACTGCTTGTACATCAATAGGCTACTGGAAAATGAAACTTTCAGTAATGAATCCAGGGCCACAAACATACTATGGGAAGGTATTGCCATGTAACTATGTCAACCCTCTTCTGACTTCCAAGCTTTAGAAATGTGCTTACTTAATAGGTCTGTCTATTGGAATTTGGACAAAACAACATTATACCTTAGTCTTTGTTTGCAATTTCCTTTATTCTGGTTGTAGTTTGAAAATGCAATAGGCTACCTGTTGTCTGAGTAAAATTTTAAGCCATGTTAATGCTTTTTTTCTAAATTTAGGAATGTATTTGCAGATCTTTGAAACCTCATAAATTGGAATTGAGCAAAGTTGTGAAGCCAAAAATACTTTTCCTGTACTTTATTTAGGCCTAGGCTTAGTAGAAGACCTACTTTTGCAAGGTTTCATATTTATAGCACAACAATTTTTAAAGGTAATCAAAGATCAGTGTCCTCTATAAGCAGAAGGAGTAGAGGTAGAGAGAGAGAGAGAGAGAAAGAGAGGCAGAGTGATTCATTGGGTGAAAAACTGCTGGCAGTATGCCTGTGTGTCTGAGCAGGTGTTTGCATGTAGGGCCTAGGCCTAGTTCAGAATATCTTCCCAGCACATACTTTAGTGTATAGATCTGTTTCTGAAAGTCATTTTCAAAACCTAACCCCTTTCCAAGATAGAAAAAAAGTAAGTTATCTACCTAGAGTTTTACCACCTAGGCCTATCTAAGTAATGTAGGATGTTTTAAAGTTGACTTGTTTGGCCTACCAGAATTATTTTGTCTTTTTTAGATCTGGTCATGTAAGAGACTGATACTGTAAAATAAACAAGCACCCCACCTCAAAGTAATTCCTACCAAACATGAAAGATGGACAACTAAAGTTGCTGTTATTCTTTTTAGGCCTACCATCTCCTGGTCCATCCAGATTAAGCATGTAGTTTAACCTAGGCTTAATTAAAGCAAAAAAAGATTTCTCTACGGAATATTAGATGTAATGGAAATTAAAATGGTACACGTAGAACAGTACGCATCTATTAGATTTTTGACAACCAGTCTGCAATAATTTTGCTATTTGGCCAATGAAAACTATTCTCATGCATTTTTCTATTAGATAAACCACGTTTTGTGCTCAGTTTCTTCTTAGATTAAAATAGCTAGGGAGCGCGTCCGAAAGCTCGGCATTCTTGTTTTATCTTAGATGAGTTGTTGGATTTTCGTTGTATATTCCATTCGGACTAAGCTAATTGATTGGATAATCTGACATACTTAGCAAACCAAAAATCCAGTAAAAGTTTTGTACTGGATTTTTAAAAAAAGATACTATTTGATAAACTATTGACTGGAATTCGTTTTAAAGTCTGAAATTGATTGCTTCATTTCCTGAAGGAAGAACGCAAAGAGTACGGCTGGGCACAGTCCTGTCATAAGAGATGGTAGTAAAGTGCGGTGTGCCACAGGGGTCTGTGTTGGGTCCACTATTATTTCTTGTGTACATCAATGATCTAGATGGATGCCTCAAACAACTGTCAACTCCAAGGTACACTGATGGCCCGGTGCGAGCAATACTTCCAAGTTTTGCTGATGATACTCAATTTACAATGGCTGCGAAAACAGAAGCAGATTTGAAAAATGGCATGAAACAAGGAATGGTGATAATCAAGAGGTGGATGCGAGTGAACAGACTACTTGTTAATCAGAAGAAAACTATCACTTGAGAGTTCGTCGTGTAAACACCTTGTTTTTGGATACTAATCTTTTAAATAAAGTAAGATTTCAACCTGTGTGTTTCCCTACAGACATTTATAATCGGCTTATTTATTCTCTGGCTATTGACATTTTTTTACTGAACATAAATTCCCTTGAGATTTAGTGACTTAATAAGTACAGAGACTCAGACAGAAACATTTAATTACCCTAGAGGATTGTATTCTTTATGGATAGCAGCGGTATGGCCGAAATGAATTCTGGATCTAGCTGCGTTGCCAGAGCTTGATTGTTGCGCTGTGGAAAGTGCGCCCGAATTTTTTAGAGCAGTGTTGCCACCTACTGTACTGACTGAATATAAGCCAAAATTCTAAAGTAGTTTCCGGAACAGAATATTGATTGATAACATATACTAGACAACAAGCAGAAGAGGGGAGGGTTCCTGCCGCAAGCGCCGTATGTACCTGCCGGTATTTAGTTACCCTTAAATTGCGGGGAATTGGTGAGCGGGTCCCGACACTTCCCTTGTTCCTAGTATTGTGTGGACGGAGGCATTTGAAGTCTTAGAGGCGTTTGTCTGTGCAAAAAAAGCAGAATTCGTCAGTCGTGCGCGCAACATCCCATGCTGCTGTGCATAGAGCTTGTTACGTCATGATGTTTGAACAGAGTGAGAATTTGCATTATTCGCCCGTGTTGAATTTCGTTCAGCGAAACAAGGAAGAGGGAATAGATGATGAGACTATCAAAAGATTTGGAGCGGAGTTTTTTGATTGCGAAGTGATTGTGATCGCAAAGAAATGGCTGGGCTTGAAGCTGGATCCTGATGCGCCATTTCAGAAGCGAACCGGAACGAAGGCTCCATCTAGTCACCTTGGTGATATCTTGGAAATGCTGAGAAAAGGTGATTCAGATTGTTTTACAATTCCGACTTTCGTCATTCGAAGCCCTTCGGAAGTGCCAGTTATCCCGGCTTCGGCTTACTCGGCTTTGCTCTCGAAAGTCAATGAACTGAACTTGCATCTAAAAACTATATCCAATCAGTTCGAGTCTTATTCAGCCAATTTTCCACCGCTACCCCAGCCTGGGGATGCTGCTTCTTCACTATCGAGTAGCCATGCTACAGTGATTGTTTCAAACCTTCCGCAAACAGTTTGCAACCCAAAAAGTCGAAAGGAATTCTTAGACCAATTGTCAGGTCACGAGTCAGTTTCCAGTGTCCGCCCACGAGGTGACAAGTTGTATGTCAACATTGAGAAATCTGTTATTTCGGATTTCTGCAATTCGATTAGTGCAGCCGCATCGGGTGCTACCACTAAAACTGTGCTTAAGCGTCACCTTGGGATTGCTAGAGGTATCCCTGAGGATTTTGACATTGCTGGACTAAATTCGTACCCTGGTGTGACTGAAGCCACTCGTTTCGGCTCTTCACAAACAATTAAGCTAGAGTTTTCGGATACATTCGCAAAAGGCAATGCCATCAAGAACGGCCTGAAAATAGGTTACGAAATATTCCGTGTGTACGATTTCATCAGTGTACCCCGTTGCTGCTTCAAATGCCGATCCCCAGATCACATGATGAAGGATTGCACCAGTCCTGTTGATAAATGTGCTCGTTGTGCCGGTAATCATACTGCCACTAAGGAAACGCCTTGCCAAAATAGCCCAAAATGTGCGAACTGCAACGGTGATCATACATCCTTTAGTTTGAAATGTCCAGTGCTCAAGTCTCGCGTTTCGAGTAGTGCCCGAAAATGATGCAGTCCCTTTCAGCTGTCTCGTACAACATAAATGGTACCAGAAGAAAAGAGCATGTTATTGACGAACTTGCATGTAACTATGACATTGTCTGTTTGCAAGAACACTTATTATCGTCGGCTAATACAAACCTGCTAAAACGTAGTGCTAATCACGTCGTTTTCGTATCGGCGGCACGAACTACTTTCGGACGGCCGTCGGGTGGGCTTGCATGTATACTGAACCGAAATAGTGTTGCTTGCTACTCGCCTGTGCTTTTTCACAGTGATCCTAACATTTTGGCTGTGCGGATTAACGATTTAGTGATCGTAAATGTTTACTTGCCTTGTGACAGAAAATCGGTTCAGTCTCTTAACAGATTCGCTAAGACTTGCAGTGTATTACAGAAACTTTTGGAATCCGTCTCAAATCAAGGTTATCGTTTTTTGATCGCTGGAGACTTTAACGCTGACCTGCTGTCATCGAATATTCGCTCGGATTTGATATTTGATTCGCTGCCGCAGTTTAAGCTGGTTGAAAAAACTTGTATATATTCTTATCTTCATCATTCCGGTAGTCAAAGTAATATTGATCATGTTGTTTGTTCTCCGGGCCTACCCGTTTCTACTGTAACTGTTCATGAAGATCATTGCGATTTAGATCACCTACCGATTTCGTTTGTTTTTCAAATACCGATTTGTACTAATCGTAATGCTTTACAAGCAGGACGAAGATGGGTTTTCCGTCGAAATTGGAATAAGATAAATTTATCGCTGTATATTTCTACGCTAGCTATGCTACTTGCTACAATTCAAGTTCCTTTCCACCTTCTACAGCTTAGTTGTAAGTCTTCAAATGATAAAAATACTCTAAATGATTATTATCTAAAATTAGTATCTTGCCTTAAAACAGCTGAATTGACCGCTGTACCACGGGAGCGAGTCAGGCGAAACACGCGTAAACCGGAGTGGTCGTGGGATCCTGAATTGAAATCGATTAAAAATAAAGCAAAGTTTTGGTTGCGGATTTGGGTTTCTTGTGGTCGTCCGTCTGAAGGGGTTATTCATCAAATAAAGCAAAAGACAAAATTAGAATATAAAAAATACCTGCGCTCGACTAAATCAAAAATATCGAATTTCCCGTTAAGTAAATCTGATTGGCAAAAGGTAATTAATTCTGAAAAACTTGATGATTCTTTTGCTACAAGCCCGATTAGTGCCGGTGCATGGCATAGTTATTACAGTAAAGTTTTTAGTTCAGTGAATTATCATGTCCATTCGGTTTTTTCGAAACTTCTCACTGCCGCACTTCCCGTATCGCTGAGCCAAACTCAGATTTTGTCTGTCGAGCTCTCTGTGGTTCAGCAGGCAGTAAAAAGGTTGAAATCAAATTCCCTCGATTGCGATGGCATTTCTGCCAACCATTTAAAAGTTGATTGCCCACTTCTTTTTCAACACCTGCAGTTGCTTTTCCAAATGTGCTTGTGTGCGTCTGCGGTACCGGATAGCTTCCTATGTGGGTCTGTAACATCAATTCTTAAAAGAGGGAAACCTCCTAGCGATTGCTCGTCGTATCGGCCAATAACTGTGTCATGCAATCTCAGTAAAGTTTTTGAATATGTTCTTCTTCCGTCCATATCGAGTGCACATTTTGGCGAAAATCAGCTTGGATTTTCGTCTGGGGTAGGGTGCCAGCAAGCCCATCGAGTTCTAATTAATCTTCTTATCGATGCGACTAAAAAGGGATATGAACTCCATCTTTGCGCCTTGGACCTTTCCAAGGCTTTTGACAGCGTCGTCCACTCACAAGCTCTGTTTTCCCTTTTTAGTCACGGCATTAATCTTTCTCTGGTTTCTCTCCTTCGTTATTGGTATGCCAATTCTTTTCTACGAATAAAAGCTGAAGGGGTTATTTCCGATTCTAAAATTCCGGTTCGGTGTGGTGTCAGACAAGGTGCTGTCCTTTCCCCTTCTATCTTTAAACTTTGCATTTCTTCTGTTTTATCTTCTATCCCAACCACTTGTATTTTTCAGGCGATTAATCTTTCTTACATAGCGTATGCTGATGATATACTTCTAATTAGTAGGACTAGAAAAGGTCTTTCTGTTTCCGTATCTACAGTTGCAACAAACCTTAGTAAGATTGGTCTATCACTGAATTTCTCTAAATGTGAATATCTTTCGTTTAATAGTAATGGTAACTCGCCTTTAGATTGCGCTTCTTTTTCTGTCCCATGTGTCTCTTCTTTTCGGTGGTTGGGTATAAACATTGCTAAAAATCTTAAATCTCTCCGAGAACAAGCCGTGGCGAATTGTAAGAAAAAGATCCAAGTTTCTTACTCCAAAATTGTTGCCAATCGGGGGAAATACAGTAGGAAGACCCTTGCTAAATTGTATTCTGTTTTTACTGATCATTCAATTTTGTTCCTTTCTGGTGTTTATCCCATTCTTGGGCGAAAAAATACCCGGTCATTACGTTCTTATTATTTTCGGTTCTCGCGTTTTCTACTGTATTTGCCTCCGTGGTACCGGAACCGTAACCTTGTCTCAGTTTTTGGGCTTCCAGATATAACTGAAAAGCTAGTTGAGCTTGCTGACAAACTCCCCCAGACAGTGAAGGCTCTCCCAGCTCATCATGGGTTTGTACGCCTCCTTCATTGATTTAGTGTCTTTACTGTGTATTTAGTCGATTTGTATGTATTTTGTGTCTTACTTTTTTGTGTTTTACTTTTTTGTGTTTACTTTTTTGTATTTTGTGTCTTACTTTGTATGTGATTTAGTGTCTTTAAATGTTCATGTTATATGGCAGAAGTGCAAATTACTATCCATGGATTGAAGAAATTGAGTTAGTAAATGGAAGTATAAATCGGACAAGTACGTAAGGTATCTTTTTGTAATGGTAGGTGAATGCCTAAGTTTTAAAGATCATATTGTATTTATAAGCACTAAATTAGCCAAAATGTTGGAACTCTGCGGAAGCTGAAAATTTTTTTTCCTGAAAATATTAGAATGTTATATTTTTCTCTTATTCATCCATATTTGCTGTACTGTGTTACAGTTTGGTTGTCGACGTTCATTAGCCATTTGTATCCGCTCCGTGTATTACAAAATTAAGCTGTAAGAGTTTTGACCAATGACTTGTCCCAGAATTCGGTAAGATCGAGGTATCACCAATTAAAAATTTTACCATTCTTTGGTTTGGTTAAATTTTATGTAAATGTGTTTATGTATAATTTTTTTTCTAATTTGTTACCTGCATGTTTTTTGAAACTTTATAATGAAAGGGACCATAGTTATGAAACTAGAAATGTTTAATTAGTTAGAACGCCGGTTCCAGTGACTACCAGACCTAAATTTTCTATTGGGTATATTTGTCCTGAAGTATGGAACAGGCTTCCGGCGGAAGCAAAAGGGAAGAAGGTTCTTGAGGAATTTCGTGCTTCTTTGCTATGTATTTGTTTTAACCAGTATTGTAGACATAGATAAGGTGATTGATCTGGGAGTGAGTATATGTTTGTGAATGTTAAAAGAGAAAAATGTTTTTTGTGTTGATTGAGGTGATTGTCGGCTTATGAAAGGAAGCATGATGAATCATAAATCCTTTAAGTTCCATGTAAAAAAAATGTATTATCCTGAGAATGTTGATTAATTGTTTAGTAGGGGTGGGGGAGGAGAGGAGGAGTCAGAGAGTATTATTTCCCCGAGGAAGTGTATTAGTGCATAAGTAGTTGAAGTGTTCCTTTTTTTGGGTCATCCCAAACACGCTAATATGCGTCCGGACCTATTTTGATACTGTTGGCATTATATGCAGTTTTGTTTTGTTAGCATTATATGGAGATTTGTATGTTTTTTTTTTTTGTGACCCATTTGTTAATTAAAAAAAAAAATAGTTTGTTTTTCTGTTAAACAACTACAGGAAAGCATTTGAAAATCCTCAATCACATCGTTCCCCAAATCGTAATTAACACTTTTAATAGATAATTCAAAAGATTTAAAAAGTGAGTAACAATTTTTGAAAGAAAGAATCAGATGTAAATATTTGGCAAAGGACATAACAGTTTTCTAATCCTCACTCAGACACAGTCTTCTTAATGCCCTCTTCTGAAATAAACACATAATAAAAACAGTTTTTACTTCGTTAAGCATTGAAAACTTGTGTTCATTTTATTATGAGAGCATCATACAGTCTATCTATTTTCCAGACCCCCCCCCCCCCCCCCCCATCCCTTGTGTCTGTAGGCTATATTGCCCTAGCATATAGACAAAAGCTCAGTAATTTTGTTGGTTTCGGGTATTTTGTCAAAGTTTCTCAATAATAGTTGGCACCAGGGCCGTCACGTACGGAGGGGGAAGGGAGGGGACGCTCCTCCCCAATGTTTTGGTCACTCGGTACAAAAAGAAGCCGGTAAAATAATTTGTTTGGTATGAATAAAGACCACGAAAATACTGACATGTCGTCTACAGAAATTTCGAACTTGATCGGTAAATGCAGCAGTTTTACAGACTTCTGCTGGGATTTTACAGATGATTCCACAATTTTCCATTTGGTTAAATAAACAGCATTAAAATAGCGACATGATACGTACCAAAATCTGAATCTCGGCTGGCAAATGCAGCAGTTCTACTGACTCGACCAGTGATTTTACGTCCTGTATTCGAAACGGATGTTACGCTAATTTTGAAAAAAAAACAGTCAGTAAAAATGAGCAGCCAGTCGATAAAATATCTTGCTCCCCCCCCCCCCCTCCTCCCTACATTTTGGCTAGTAACGACCCTGGTTGGCACATAGTGCCAAATAATACCAAAATTAGCTTTAAAGAAGAACTGGGACACTGAAAAGCAGGTGAATCTACAATTTGTCTATTATTTCGCTTGGCTGAACTTTAACACAATTTTAACGCTAATTCTAATACGCTAATTCTATTTTAACGCTAATTCTATTTTTTTAACGCTTCTATTTTTAACGCTTATATTTTAACACTAATTCTAATACTTAAATCGATATGTTTGCAATTTTTTGCAGAAAAAAGCACACTCTGCGAAATAGCAATCGGACAACAATGCTGGTTATCTCGTTGGATTTTTTATCGGATTGTTGCTCTAAAATTCTTTCGAACAAGCCCAGAGGCTCTTATGAATAACCTTGGGCCCCGTCTCCATGGAGCTTTTCAGGTCAAAACAGCACAGGAAAAACAGTAAAATAGATTCTGGGTATGGTTAAAAAAACACACAAATTAGAATTGATAGCTATTAATGGCACATTCATCTTCAGACGTATGTAATGAGCTTTAGCTGCTTTTAAGTTCACTGGGATGACACTATATAAACATTAAAAGTTTTACACAAATTAGTTTCCGATGCAAACGAGATATCAAAACATTTTATTGAAGAAAAGGAAGGGTCCTAGCAACAAAATGTGCTATTTCTCAATTCAGGGATTTTAAACAATTCAGCGACTGTGAGAATTAGTATAAGTTCATCGAGTGTCAGATAGGATTTATTGACTAATGCAAATTTCTTGAAGGTTTTCTAAAAAAAAACTCGCATTTCTCGAAGGTTTGAAGTCTTCAATTTTATATTAAAGGCAGCGCAACAGCGCTGCCCAAGTAAAGAAATATGTTGGCACAATGTATTATTTACTTGTTTCTTTAGACCAGGGCACTTCGTATCGAAGGAGTTGTGGTAGAAACTTCAAAAAGGGCTCATTCAATTGGAAATTGAAAGGGCTTGTGCCCTTTTTAATAATCGAAAGTGATTGGAAGGCAAATAACACCCCTTCCATGCCCACCATTCAGGGGCGTAACCTGCCAAAATGTTTGGGGGGGGGGGCAATAGATTTTACCGACTGGCTGGTCATTTTTACAGACTTTTTTTATTTTGTTAATAATAATAAAAAAATTGACTTTAACTTCTTGTGCTTTGTGTTAATACCGAATCGCTATCATAGGAACTGCAACGGTTTTCCTGAATTAATTGAGCCCGATCCGCCCCGAGAGGCACATTTTTAATAGGCAATACTATCCTCTGATATAGCGAACGATTTTGCTCTTTTTTTGTGGAATAAAGCAATTGATGAGGAGAGGTATGATGATATTATGATTTATATAAGCCAAAGTAAGAAATTTAGAATTTCAATTTGTATATGTAAAAAGAGTCAGAATGGAAAAAAAACTAACTTGAATTAAAAGGCCAACCGTCTGGGCTTGCCAGACAACCAGACTTCTAGCAATTTGTCAAGTTTCAGCTCGTCAGCAACGTCAGTCTCGCAGCACATCATGAGAAGATGATCCAAACGGTCGTGATCCATTGTTGCAAGTAAAGGTGGCATAACCAATTTCAGTTTGCTGAAACTTCTTTCTGCCGTTGCTGTAGTTGGTGGCGCTGTTGCGATCCTGGATCGCAAGTTTCTTTAAATAGAGCCTCGAAAACGGTCTGATCAATGGCTTTACTGCTTTCGACCTTAGTCCTGGTCAAAAAGCATTTGAAGGCCTTAAGCTCTAACACGAGTTCCGCGGGATCTAGGCCTCTTCCCGGAAACAGCTTTACTACTTCCGAAAGGCTTTCATAGCTGTCGTCCATTTTGCCCAATAGACAGTGGTACACTGGCTCTAGAAAAGAGGAGTTGTCATGGATTGCATCGTCCAAGCCGTTCAAAAGGATTCTGAGGATATCGCAGAGCTCCTTAACATAAAAAGATTTCCAGTCATCCGACATGTCAGCTCCAGAATTAGGAATCACCTCTCAAAAACGAGAAGGTGGACGTCAAGGACAGTGCTTAAGTCGGAACTCGTCTTCAGCTATTGAACCAAATTTTTCTGCTGCTGCTTTTGATGCCTCAGTTTGCTTCTCTATCTGAGCCGTATGTTGGAGGAGAGCGTATAAGATGTCACGTGTTGACCAGAGTTTTGTATTTGCAGTCATCAGATCGAGCTGTTCATCCTGCAGCTTTTCTGCTAGAACCTTCGTCCTGTAAAGGGATCAAAATTCAAAACCTCAAATCTTCCAAATTAAAGTTACCCATGTAAAATAGAATCACCCAAAATATGAACCTAAAAATTCAAATAACCCACAGATCGAGTAAGGTTTGATGGTGCAATTCAAAACCTAGCAAACAAATGTATTTTGGTTTAATAAACTTTGTATAATCTTTCCCACAGCAAATGTAGTAGCAATAAATAAATCCATCTTGAAGCAGATGGACAAAGTATCACAAAAATATGCAATAAATATCTGTGTGACCAAATGTTACGCAACAGGCGACCAACAATATAGTTTAAATTTAGGAGCTTGAATCTCCGAACTGTCAAGAGAAGGTAGAATTTATTGGAAAAAAAATAGCCACGAAAGATACAAAGTATTGTTCTGAAACAAAGTTTAGAGTTAGGTATTCCAATGTAACTGAGTTGTATTGTCCCACAACAAGTTTCACCGTGATAAATTATAAGCCATCTGGAAACTAAGTGACATGTCGTTAGCAATAAATTTACAAAAGTGATACTTTGCTTGTCAAGAAAAATTCCAAAATGTAAATCTTATAGCTATAAATCGTGTGAAAGTTAAAGTAGCGAATTGGTGCATTCTCTGTCCAATAGGAATAAAGGACACACTATTTGACCAATAGGTCCAATGTAGCATACTTTTTAGCAACGCCTGAACGTAACTTCAAGCGAAATTGGATAGTATAGTTAGTTAGAACTTAGCAATTTGGAGACAGTCGAGAGTAGTCTAGAGCATTCTAGAGGAGTTTTCTGAGAGTTCTTGACCAGACATATGTAAGTTAACCTATGATCTAACTATTTATAACTTTTGACAGTTTATATGAGATCATTGATAGACCCATGTTGCATTACATACATCTCCGTATATAATTTTATCCAAGTTCCTATGACAGTGAATTAAAGTGCAGATCATTTGATGTTCCTGAATCAGCTTTGTATCGCTAATGTGAGTAAAAATAAATACACTACTTTCTTACTTTTTGATTCTTAATGTTAATATTTCTCAAGATAACTAGTCCTTGCGTCTCCAACCGCTCTCTAGGGAACCTGAATCCTAGTAATCTGATTTCGACACAGTATGGCCATTAACATACGCTCCCCGATTGACCCGCTGTTTTAATCCCCCGCCACACGAAGTTCCCCCTAAAACCATGGTATAAGATCTATATAGCCCCACTACAAAGAAGTATAAACCCCCTCCCATTAGAATTCGCGCGGCTCTGTTTAACAGAGTAAAACACAAGGACAAAAATTTTCCATGAGAAAAAAAAGTGATATATATATATAATTTATTGAGAAATACTACGCATAGAGAAATTGCCATATTTTGTTAGACCTAAGTTCCCTTAAGATAATAACAAAAAAAGAACACCCTAAGAAAGAAATAAGAATTATAATCCCCCCACAAGCCAAGTGAAACTTGAAGGTGTCAAATTGAAGTACTGTCAAAAACAAACCTTAAGTACCGGATTTTAAAATAATTACCAATATGTCGTTAGATCCAAACGAACAATTATTAAAACAAAAACTTATTGCTAAAACAGTGGAAATTTCAAAATCCCTTCGCTCATACAACGGAGATTCAGACATAGATGAATTTGTTAAACAATTAAACCAATTTGTAGAAGTAACTCAAACGGACTTAAAATCATTGGTCGGCATGCTGTTAATGAGACTAAAAGGGCAAGCATTAACATTTTTAAAACAAATAGAGAACAATATAAGGGAAGATAGTAACCTCCCAATAAACTCCATTGAAAAATTACTAAAAGCGTTTCGAGAAAGATTCGTTGAGACCAGTTCAACACACAAATTGAAGCACGGAACAGTATGTTTTGACGAAACCCAAAATGTCAGGGAATACCTACATAATGTAATGGTATCAATAGAAGCAAAATATGGGAAAGAATCTGGTAGCTTATTTGATAAAATTGTGCTAAACGCTTTCTTACAAGGACTGAGCCCCAAACTATACCAAGTGATAATATCTAAGAATATTCAAACATTAGAATTAGCAGTTCAAGAAGTAGAAAGAATGGTTTGAAATTGACACGATTGTGGCCAACCACAATAAGTCAAGAATAAATAATGTAGGAGAACCAATGCTGGGACGATCACGAGAAATTTCACCCGCATTTTTCTCAAGAGATAATTCCCCAAAACCGAATCAAAATAGATCCTCAACCCCTACCAGGCAAAGAACGTACCCACGAACACGACAAACTACGTAAATAACCCCCCAATTATATGCTACGCATGTAATAAACAAGGGCATATTGCCAGGGATTGCCGTACTAGAAACAACTATGCACCAGCAACCCCCAGTTATAATAACCGTTTGTTCGGGAGAACAAACTTAAATGCCAATGGGTCAGGAAGTTATAGGAATAACCTCCCACGCCTACCATTATTTCGCAACCCCTACCAACAGGGATTGGAATATACAAACCCTCCCCCAAACAGACAAAATAATTTTCGGTTCCCCAACCCAAATACTCGGCAAAACATGTACCAGTTTAATTCACGGACAGTGTATCCTACTAGATTTAATAGGAACACAAATAACAGCAGAGGATATTTTTACCCGTCGGGAAATTTTTCGTCGGTACAAAATGAACAAATGCCGCGAGCCGTTGGCACAAGAAATACCAATCCACGTAATAATACTTGGCAACCAAGACAATCAAATGTCAATCAGCTTGCTAGAGAGGTTCCCACCGATCCCCAATGTCAAACTCCAACCTATCAAATTAATGCACAAGGAAACGAATCAGGCCCCAAGAAAACTAACCGAGACCCTGGAGGCCAGTATTTTTTATAGGTCCCATCCAGTAGTTGTACATTCTTTAAGTGATAATAATGATACATTACCTATATTTAACGATTTTGGTGTTGCAAATATTTATTTCAAGACGCTAATAGATTCCCCGACAAAATTAAAACCCCTTGCCCTCCCAAAAGGTTTTCAGATGGTATGGTATGACCAGCAACCCCGATAGAGAGACCCTTATCGTTACAGGATGAATTAAATAGAGCTATGGAAACCCCTGGTGTCAAAATAAAGAAAACCCCACCCAACGACACAAACAAGAAAAATTTGAGAGAAGCTATGGATATAATCAATTATCCTATAAAAACAAGGCAAAGTACCTTGCATTGGACCCAGGAATCCCCTGAAGATGTAAATCTAGAACAGTATCATGACATAACGGTGCCAAAAGTTAAGCCTAAGGAATCGTCCTCTTGGAGACAGACCATGATACAGAAAATACCCCACCCCCTGAAGATATGGCGTTCAAACAATGGAGACACCCTGCAAAAACATTTGACTCCCCCCAAAGTTCCCAAGAATCTTTTAACTCCCCGAAACAAGACTTCAGCACGAGGAAATGGAAAATAAACCTTCTACCTCCAGAGGAGACGAAATATATGAAGCAAAGGCAGGTGATACTCCAAAATCGTAAAGGAACACCCCGGAAAGCCCTAATGATGAATCTTCAGAGACCAGTTTCTAATGAATCAGACGAGGAATCAGTTCCAGACGAGCCCCAAGACACACAAAAATGAAAACCAACTTCGGCTGTGGCCCATGCAAAAGAGGCTAAATTAAAAGATCAAAATTCCTACTGAAGTAATACAAGAAGTTTGACCTAATCTCTATGGGAAAGTCTATAAAGAGTAAAACGCAAAACAGCGAAGAGGAAGCTACCACAAAATCTGGTAGAGTGGCTAAGAAACCAGATAAGTGGAAATACGTCTAGAGACCAAGTACTTAAAAACTCATAAAATAATGTTGATGTGAATTTGAGTAGAATAAATAAGCAAAAACAATCCTTAAAACAAATGTGTTTGGATACGACAATTCAATGAAAGCTATCTGTAAAAGCTTGAAGGAAGTTAATAGTTGAAATCGGAAGTAGAAAGAATGGTTGAAATTGACACGATTGTGGCCAACCATAATAAGTCAAGAATAAATAATGTAGGAGAATCAATGCCGAGACGATCACGAGACATTTCACCCGCATTTTTCTCAAGAGATAATTCCCCAAAACCGAATCAAAATAGATCCTCAACCCCTACCAGGAAATAAACTGTGCGTTTTGTACCCACGAACACGACAAACTACGTAAATAACCCCCCCCCCCAATTATATGCTACGCATGTAATAAACAAGGGCATATTGCCAGGGAATACCGTACTAGAAACAACTATGCACCAGCAATCCCCAGTTATAATAACCGTTTGTTCGGGAGAACAAACTTAAAGGCCAATGGATCGGGAAGTTATAGGAGTAACCCCCACGCCTACCATTATTCCGCAACCCCTACCAACATGGATTGGAATATGCAAACCCTCCCCCCAACAGACAAAATAATTATCGGTTCCCCAACCCAAATACTCGGCAAAACATGTACCAGTTTAATTCACGGACAGTGTATCCTACTAGATTTAATAGGAACAAAAGTAACAAAAGAGAATATTTTTACCCGTCGGGAAATTTTTCGTCGGTACAAAACAAACAAATGCCGCGAGCCGTCGGCACAAGAAATACCGACCCGCGTATTAATACTTGGCAACCAAGACAATCAAATGTCAATCAGCTTGCTAGAGAGGTTCCCACCGAACCCCAATGTCAAAATCCAACCTATCAAATTAATGCACAGGGAAACGAATCAAGCCCCCAAGAAAAATAACCAGGACACTGAAGGTCAGTATTTTTTATAGGTCCCATCCACTAGTTGTACCTTCTTTAAGTGATAATAATGATACATTAGCTATATTTAATGATTTTGGTGTTGCAAATACTTTTTTCAAGGCGCTAATAGATTCCGGTGCGACGGTTAACATAATAAACTCGAATGTATTCAATAAATTACCAGTGTATATCAAGCGACGGAAAAATTTTAATATTCCCTTAGCTTTTTAAAAATTTTAAATTTTAAATAGCATCACAGGGCATTTTTAAATTTTAACTAGCGTCACAGGGCATAGGTCGGATGCAAAAGGCTCAATACGCCTAGATGTGACGAAAGATAATAGAATCTTTCCTACAAACTTCATAATATGCAAGAATTTTCCGTACGAGGCTATAATCGGTGCCATTTTTTTAAAATCTAATAAAGTGTTATTAGATATAGCTAATCACAGACTCGTTTATCCACCCGATCCTATTCTCTGACGCGTGGAGAAAGGGGAAGCAACAGTGAATAGAATAAAATATTTTGTACCCCATTTCTCGTCTTGTAGGAGAAATTCCAGCGGCAAATGGATCGAGTCAATAAAAGCAAAATAGGGAAAATGCAGGAGTATAGGCAAACAGAAATTAAGAAAGTAGCAGAATTGTGGAACGAGATGATAAACCTCAATGCCGTCCCTTTACAACCAACCCCACTAGCGGAAGATTTGACGCAACCAAATGCCAACCTTAACTTGATAGAAAACAATTTGGAAGAAAAATACTATGGATTTGCAGTGCGTAAGACAAAAACACCCCAAAAACATTACAGAGTCCAGATCTCACATATGGTCACACCCGTAAATGATGACTCCGAAATTTGGTTTGCATCCCAGTGGGGAGAAATCCCTGAGAATCTATTTTGTGAAGAACAGATCATTTTATATGAAAAAGGGGAAGGTTTTATTTGGTTGACAAATACCCATGAAAATGATGTAATTACATTAAAAGGAAAGGAACATGTCTCGTTGAAATACAAGTTATTTCTGAGTGCGAGTTAAACGAATGGAAAAACTCCAAAAAGAGCTTAGTTACTACTATTAGTGTTAGTAATCCAAGGGATAGGTACCCACTAACAAGATCCCAATTTTTGGAAAAATTTAAATTAGATCATATCCAAGCTGCAGAATTAAGAGAAAAATTATGCGAATTGCTCTGGAACTTTAGAGATATATTTTCTACGTGTGAATAAGACATTGGATTGATACCATTCTATAAACATTCTATCCAAACTACAGGGTTGCCTGTAGCTAAACAACCCTATCATATCCCTCATCCCTACAAAAATTGGTTAAAAAATAAAATCCGCGAATTAGAGAGAAACAATATTATACGCCCAAGTATAAGCCCATATTCAGCCCCTGTTATACTAGTACCAAAAAATAACAAGGACCTTAGGCTCGTAGTAGACAATGGAGCCCTAAATAAGCAAGTAGTTAGCGATAAATTTCCCCTGCCCCGTATCAACGAAATCTTAGACTCAATATCAAACAAAAATAAAATTTTTACCTCCCTCGACCTCACACAGGGGTATAATCTGGTCAAGATAGCAGATAATGACGTTTATAAAACGGCATTTTTCCACAACTGAGTGTGGCTCTTATGAATATTTAAGAATACCCTTTGGACTTAAGTTACTTCAAGTCCACTATGTAGACCTTTGTTACATTTATTACGAGGCGTAGAGAACATTATTCATTCTGTGGATGCTGTAATTTGTGCAGGAAAAAACCTGAAGGATCATTTAGCTACATTAGCAAAAAGTTTTTGAAAAATTCAGGGAAGGCAACCTGAAATGTAGACCTGAAAAAGTAAATTTACTTCAACCTAAAATAAAATTTTTGAGAATGATAGTGACCCAAGGTCAAATTTCACCAGACCCTGACAAGATAAAATGCGTAGAAAATCTCAAACCCCAAAAAACTATAAATCAATTGCGAGCAATTCTTGGTTTGACTAGCTATTTTAGAAAATTCATACGTAATTACGCCCAAATAGCAAAACCTCAAACGGACCTAACCAAAGGGATTCCCCAAAATATTACCTGGTCGAGGGAAGCTCAAACTTCCTTAGGCACTCTCAAGAAAGCACTTACTTCTGAACCAATATTGTCACTACCTGATTTTGAAAAAGGACAATTTGTAGTCACCACTGACGCCTCGGCTCTGGGCATCGGTGCAATCCTTTCCCAATTAATCCCCGTAGAAGACTACCCCTATCCCCTAAAGGAACCCCTTCAGTATATAGAGAAAGTCATATGCTATTCAAGTAGAACTTTATCGAAAGGCGAAAGCAATTATTCTGCAACGCAATCAGCGCTTCTATCTATAATTTACCTCTTAGACAGATTCAGACATTATTTAGTGGGTCGAAAGTTTAAGTTGCGTTCGGACCATAAATGCTTACAGTACCTAAGCACATTCAAAAATCCAACGGGAATTTTAGCTAGATAGATTATGAAAATTCAAGATCTGGATTACGGATTTGAACATTTGACGGGTAAACAAAATGCCCCCTGTGATTACCTGAGTAGGTACCCCGAAAATAACTCCTCAGATAATGAAAACAAAGAAATAAATGTCATCAATCCCAGTAAACGAAACCACAAAAAGAATAAACCTAAAATTCAATTTGAAGAAAACAAGACTAATCATTATCCTCTATCGCTGGCAAATATAAAAAGAAAACAAATTAAAGATGAAATGTGTTAGACTCTCATTAATTACTTTGTGAATTTTGATAACCTTTCCGATAAGTTCAAAGCCCTAAGAAGAGAAATAGACAATTTTTATTACGATTTAGACAAAGAAATCCTCTGCAGGATAGTAACAGATGATACAAATAGAAACCAAACCTCGATAATACCTTTATTACCCCAAAACTTAATAATACCTGCCTTTCAATATTTTCATTCGGGTATCGGTGGACATTTAGGAATAACTAAAACCTTCCACAAGTTAAAACAATATTTTTATGTACCGTCGGCCTTAACAAAACTTAGAGATTTTGTAAGTACATGCGGAGCGTGTAACTTAAGAAAAAATCCCCAAGCCTGTCCTAACATCCCAGTGGGAAGAGTCCCGATAGCGAGGTTCCCTTTCGATATTGTTTCATTTGATTTATATGGAACCAGTGGAGGCTCGCATGTTTCCAACAGGGACCATACTTGCATTCTCTCAGTTATAGATCACTTTTCCGGATTCAATTTTGCTAAAGCATTGGAAAATCAAGGCGCGTACGCTACGAGTAAAGCGTTAGCGAAAGTATTTTTAAAATTTGGTATTCCCAACAAGGTTATAAGCGACAATGGAAGTAATTTTGTCTCTAAGGTAACAAAAGATTTAATGAGTTTTCTTAACGTAGAGAAATTGGTGACATCTCCGTATCATCCACAAGCTAATGGGAAAATCGAAAACAGGCAAAAAATATTTTCCAATTTCTTAAGCATTTATACAAAAGACAACAGAAACGACTGGGATCAGTTCCTACCTTATTTGAACAATGAGATCAATACTGCCTATTCAGAAACAACTAAAGAAAGTCCTTTTTATGTGTTATTTGGTCGCGATTTCAGAGTACCGTATGACGAAATTGTTGAGTCCCGACAATATTATAATAACACGGAGGATTACAAACAAGAGTTTATAAATAGTATGAGGAAAACCTATAAGATAGTTAGACAAGAGTTAGAAAAATGTAAAATAAACCAAGAGTTAAGAAACCAACCCAAAGTCAAAGGGAACATAAATTTTAAGATAGGAGATTGTGTCTACCTAAAAAATGAGGCAAAGGTGGAAGGCAAAAAACTTTCCAATAAATATTCTGGACCTTACAGAATAATCAAAAAATACGACAATGATTTTACTTTTAAAATCATGAACCCCGATAACGGAAGAACATATAAGGCACATGTTAGCCGGATAAAAAGAGCCAAATTCCCGGAAAGATGGGTATCGAGACCCTCATCTACCGACTCGACAGACGCGGAAGACGAGTCCCCCAAGTCAAGGTTAGCTGAATTAAAACCTTTTAATTTCAAACAAGATTATTTCGAAAATGATAGTGACGAGGAAAATTTTGAAGAATTCTTAGCTATGAAAAATCTAGTTGTCCCCAAAAGAAAATCTTTATTACCAGTAGGAATAAAAACGCCAAAAGGTCCAAAAAGTTCATTGTCAGAAAGCTCAGAAGAGTTAGACTATACGCTATCCCCAAAAACCCATTTTTTTCCCGACAGAATTTCGACCCCTTGCCCTCCAAACGGTTTCCAGATGACATGGTATCACCAGCAACCCCGATAATGAGACGCCTATCGTTACAGGATGAATCAAATACAAGAAGTTTGACCTAATCTCTATGGGAAAGTCTAAAAAGAATAAAACGCAAGAAAGCGAAGAGGAAGTTACCGCAAAATCTGGTAGAGTGGTTAAGAAACCAGATAAGTGGAAATACGTCTAGAGACCAAGTACTTAAAAACTCATAAAATAATGTTGATGTGAATTTGAGTAGGATAAATAAGCACAAAAAATCCTTAAAACCAATGTGTTTGGATACGACATTTCAATGAAAGCTTTCTGTAAAAGGTTGAAGGAAATTAATAGCCAACTTTTGCAGATAAGCTGAATTCCGGTTTGATAGAAAACCCTGAAGGTAGAAGCAGAACAAGAATTGTTCAATCCCTCCCCCAAAAACCTGGTGCCATCCCGTTGTTGACCGAACGAATATTGACCAATTACTTCAGAGGCGATCGACACTCCTAGATGCTTCGGCACAATTGATAACAGAAAGATTGAAAATCGAAAACATGACACACTGAAATCTCTTAGTGAAGTTAAAACCTCCAAGGAAAAAATAAGCAAAAAAATAAATGAGATCCCTGTGACTAAACAAATAAATAAACTAATCGAGACTGAGTTTGTGGAAGTTAAGGAACAGGCCGCAAAAATCCATAATGAAATGGAATCGATAAGCGACGCTACGCTTGTCAAGGGATACAATAACTTCGATAAGCTCCTAAAACTACAAGGCTTATATAATAAAATGCAGGAAATCGGTAAAAAAGTAGAAGATTATAGAAACAATACTGCCTTAACTGCAACAGCATCGGTACAAGAAGCACTGGTACCTGAACAAGTCAAGCTCCTAAACTTACAGCATGAATACGACCGCTTGAAAGCACAGAAAGAAATAATTAAACTACGACAAGAAAGCTTAGAAAAACAACTGAAAGAAAACAAAACCATAATCAACAGAGAATTGCAAAAACAAATAGAATTTTGTTCAAACTTAGAGAAAATGGCGGAAACCTTATTTACAATTAAAGTCGACTTACCCGTCAGCCCACAATTTGGAAATATTCTTGCTAACAAATATAACGAAAGACCACCACAAACCCCATATTTTACAATCCCCAATCAGGCTCAGTATCCCCTTATAAACCCCCAAACGGAATCTACTCAACAAAACCCTCCAACTTATGAAAGCGTGATTACTAGGACCCTATACCTCACTACCCAAGTAAATGATACCACTGGCCAAGGCTCCTCAAAGATCTCTCCACCGCAAGGTGCCACGCCCAAAGTACAACCGTTACCTCCCGATACAGAAAACTAAGAAAACATTGATCATGGCTGCTATTTAAATTCAAAAAAAAGGTAAAATTCTTTTTTCTCGCTTAAAAGCCTAAACAAAAAAATGAAATATTTTTTTTACAAGTTTAGTATAATAAATTGTGCAAATAAGGGGTATAGCGGTAATAAAATATTTCGTGCACAATTCACGTTAAACTAGAGGACTTGCATTATTCCTGAACAAAATACAGCATTTCCTGTATTTTGAACGAGATGCTGTATTTTGGATTCAGCCGTAGAGGCTAAAGTATAATTGAAGCAGCTGTCCTAGTTTTGCCTGTCCCAGGCAACCCCTGGAGTAGGTAAATATGAGGTTCGCTAGGGCATTCCATGTACTGAGTTCAATTATATTTCAATGCACAACCCCAAATCACGTTAATTCAGTACATACTTTTGATCGTAGTTGAGATATTCAAAATGTGGATCTAAAGAAACTCTTTCAGTATATCAAACCTCGAAATACTAAAATACTAAACGTTGATATATTTTGGCTGTAAAATCATCTTCAAAGGTGACTCATTAATCTTAAGTACCAAAGGGTATATTTGAACTAAAGATTTTATTGATGTACCTACTACTTTAAAACATACCGGAGCGTCATTGCCCTGTTAATGGTAATGTTAAAATATAAAAATTTTAACCCTGCGTTAGTGGTTAATTTTATCTTATGTTTTATCCAAATTCAAAAAACTGCACGCAATCAACATAATCGAACATTGTATCGTAGAATATCCTAACTTTTTTCTTTTACCTTCATCATAAGACATAATTAGTACTTTTATTATTACTAAGGAACCTTCTCTTAAAATACTAAACACTTTTAACCCATTAGATTTGATTGTACAAAAAGACAATGTACATAGATTACTTTCAAGATTTCCAATGCCGTTTAGACAATTGGTCAAAAGTAAAACCTTATTTTAGCAATATCTTGTTATCATTATTAGTATTATCACGATAGCCAAACATAAGACACGCAGGGTTCAATTACTTAAATAATAAATAACCACTTTTCACAGTAAAACTCGAAAAAAAGGGTTTGGCGCAAATAGCAACCAAAAATATTCTTTTAAGAATAAAAATAAATTCAGTTCAATGGAAAGCCCCTACAAATTGCTTTAAGCACCCCACATAAATTATACGGCCAAACAATATTCTTGCCTTTTCCTAAGATAGCATCCTTTTCCCTTTTAATGTTATAAATTATATATGCAGTTCAATTGGACAATGTAAAATATTAGTCCGAGATAACTACTTTAAGCCTGTAACTTTCCGATGCATTCCAAAATCCACAAAAATTAATGGCAAGTTAATCGCTTTATTTACGCATTTTTTCCTCAAAGTTAGAATACTTCCCATTTTTATTTGCAATGTTATCAATTAAATTGATTGACCTGTGTACAGTTTTACATTCTAAAAATATTCTTATTAATAAGTAATCAATTCGCCTAGTTTTGCTGGAAAATAATTTTTTTTCTCAAAAACAAGAAAAAACGAAGATATAGCTAAAACGTATACCTAAGCGGTAAAGTATAAACTAACCTTACCTACAAGCGGTAAGCTTGACCAAGCTCTAGATTTCAAAACACATTCATCAGAAAATGAAATAAAAACATTCTTAAAATGCATTATCTTCCGGTCATCGTAAACCTAAACCAAATAAATAAGAGGGCGACAGCTCCCAATATCTTAAAAACAAGTGCGGTAACAGTTAATTTAAAAAAAAATACCATAGTAAAATTAATAAATGGGTAGCAAAAAATAAGGTAACAAATATTTTTACGAGCGTCTAGACCGTAGGTTTTAGCCCATAAACTTAACCAGTAGAAGCAGTCAAACTTGCAGCAGGCAATAAATTTTAACCCGTAAAAACACCCCGTAGTATAGACCCAAACCTAAAGACAAGAATAAAACCAAAATGCCAAAATCATCAAAAATAGTAGCCTAAACATAAACAAAATATGAGCAAATAATTTATTATTCTAAAGTGCATATTAAGTACCAATAATAAGAGCATCAATTTCAGCGAATAAGAAGAAACTGCCCATGAAAAAATAGAAACAATGAGAATTTTTTAAGTCTTAGTCTAGTAATCACTTCGCTTGTGATGTATTTTCCCTGTGAGGCACAATTCAAAGTTAATTCATGAACCTTCAGAGTCAGACGTTACTCCCGCCTTGAGTAAAACTATTTTAATAAATATCATTTGCAGTTTAGCAACCAGTCATATGTTATTCATGTATAACAGGCGGTTTAGTGAGAAAGGCTATCCGTAAGCCCAAAAATACATAAAGTTAATTACTAAAGTCCCAAAATGTTGTAACTTGGAATCACAAATAAGAATAATCTATTCATTGCAGCACGTGCAAAATTGAAATAAATATGTAGAAGAAAGATAGGACACATATGTAAAAAAAAAAGTTGACCCAGCAATGTAGGCATGATATTTAGGGTGCCATTAAATAGCGTATAGCCTAAAAATGACCCTTGGTTTAACCAACCATAACTTCACTATGGCGACACAAAGAAAGCAATAATAAATACAAATAGTTTAATATCTTATGAACTTAACAATAGCAAACATTATTCTGCTTCAGAACCTAGATAAAGAAAGAAACATACCATGTAAAAGAGTGGTCGCTAAAGAATTAACGCAAAAAACTTAAAACTAGAATTCCGGCAAATCCACCCTATTTTTCCCACGACTGTAAAATAATATTGTACTTTTAGCCTATATTCTGAATGTTCGCGATAAAAGCAAAGATATGCAAACAAGCCATTAATTAGTTTTTTAAATCCTGTATATTCCTTTTGCAAAAAATAAATGCTCTGCATAAGACGAAATTTGTCAAAGCGGGTTGTTCGAAATTTCACAATCGGAAGCCAGCAGGCAGATTCATCTGATTGGCTAGTTGCGAAGAGATATACTCTTCGCGATAAACAAGAGCCGGAAGATAGTTGCAATTTTCTGGATTGAAATACAAATTTAATAATCCTTGAATTATTCGAACAAAGAACAAACAAACAAAAACCTGAATAGACAAAGAGACGCAAATGAAAAATATCACTGTTTTGCAAATGCTAAGAATAAGAGTAAAACTACGATAATTAATGAGCACACCAACCTTTTGAGCCGAATATGACACTTGATGTAGCTAAAGCCTATTTCATCAAACAAGGAACGTAACATAACCAAACTTATGCTATCCATGAAAGTTCAAGTTTACAAAAAATAGTCCATTTAGAAGTCCAAAACACTATGTATTCATTGAGGCACACATAAGTTTGAACTAAGGCTAATAAAAGTAAAACGAACATTTATACGAAAGTATGAATGACCCAAAAGGAGTTTCTAATGCAATCAGACAATAGGGGAAGCTGTAAATTACCAAGATTTTATGAATAGATGAAAATACAACACCCTTTTGATGTCCCTTAACCAACACCTAAATTCAAGATTTCTCCCTTGTTCAAAAACATGTTTGAATATAACCCGCGGTAGAAAGATCAACACATCCGGCGGAACTATGATTAAAATAATATAGGGTAAATAAACTTTTATGCCTTACGCAATGTGTCCATTCAAAGGAGTTACCTATATCCATGCAAAATTTTAGGTAATATCGTATCTCTGCCACGTGGCAATATCTCTGCCACTGAAGCAGAATAAGCCGACACATTAAATATTGATACGGTTTTTAATTCGTTTGAACTGGAAAAATTATTCTTTATTAACTAGGCTTCGTATACCACCAATTTTGACGCAATTCTGAAATAGCCTAAAATAAAGATTTTATTCCTACATATTGTGACGGTATTGTTTGAATAAACGTCAATGAGCAACTCTTCAATCGAACTAACTTAAGAAATAGCCATCAGAATCAGCAATTAAGGAAGAACAGCCTTCAATATAGGATGAGTTAACTCCCTTTAAATTAATCAAGTGCGAGACTGAGGAAATAAATAAATAAGTAATTTAATAGAAGGAAATTATGATAAAAAAAACTTTTAAGTAAAGCTGACTAAAATATGACAGTAATTGAAAATGCTTTACAGTTTAATGGCTTACTATTTCTTTGTAATAAGTATTAAGGCCTTAGTTTTCTGGGGTCTTAGAAGATAAGTTCGTATTTTCAAAAACTTCTGTTGTGAGAAAATTCGGTTACGTTGGCAGGATACGTGACAACTATGGATGCTTAAAAGATTGTTGAATATGAGGAGTCACCAAGTATTCATATTGGGCATGAAAACAGGGATTGAATGCCCACATTTATTTCTGAATAAAATTTTCTTTTGAGTCTTTTCAAATTCATTGTCAATTCCTGCATTAATTGAATCCTGATCTTTCATAGATGTACCGTCTTTTCTGTTGATTTTGTGTTTGCATTTGCTCGATACTAGTGCAGACGCAAGAGTCAACAGAAAATAAGGCTCAATACTAATTTCGACTGTAACTGTGATCGGCCCAAGCCCAACACTAACCTTTACCATACTTAAGTTGATAAATACGACAAAACCGCACTTAATCGGTAAATTTTTTTACATGAGTATCATATAATATTGTTGGGAAAAGAGAACTTTTACGTCACAAAATCCAAGATGGTCAAAAGAACGGTCAAATGAATAAAAGTATTAATTATACCTCACGTAATAAGTACTACAATTCTCTTTTAACAATTTACGCTCGAAAACCCACTCAAAACTAAGTAAAAAGACACTTTTAGCTAAAAATAAGTAGGGATACCTCTCACACTCCAGGAGGTAATGAAAATAAATTTTGTTTGCTGTCGATAAGTAGTGAAGGCTCAACAAATCCGGTGAAACTCTTCTAAAACAACAATAAAGCAAATATTCCGTAAAAGCCCCATGAAATACTTGGAAATCGACGCAGGATGACTTATTCAAAATGGCCATTGGAATTGAAGTGAGATTGGTAAAAACGGATGGACCCCCAACCATGGGAGGTTGTGGCCAAACGTTGGTGTCGTGTCTGTTATCCCACTACATTAATACGTGGCCCGCACCTTCCTTCGAGAAACAACTATACAGATACGAGATGTGATTACATAACAAGGAATCGCTTAACAAGGAACTATAACTGTATTTTTTTTAAACAAATGAACCCTCAATAATGAGAAGCCATGGCTGATGGGAGTGGTAAATAATGTCATTATTCCGTTGCCATTCCCATTAGGCCTTGGCTCTCTATGAGAAACAACTATCCAACTAGGAGATGTGATCGATGAATAATCAAGAGTTATAAACTATAGTTATATGAACGAACCCTAAGTCGTGGGGAGCCGTTGGGCAGCTGTAATGACCTGTGGTACTTTTCACCCCATTGGTCATTACTTTCTGACCAGGG
>CM051273.1:26546247-26678747 GCA_027921565.1 Artemia sinica | reverse complement strand
TAAACCCCGAATCAATGACTATATGTTGATACAAGATTCCAAGTTTAAGTCTTGACCCAACCCAATCATTATTAGATGTCGCAAAAAACAAACCATCCTCCATGAAAAGAAGAGTTAAACATGAACAATTTTGTGGGAAACATAAACTATACGTGCTAAATTTTCCCGAAATGAAGTGTCCAGAAAAGAGACCCAACCCAAGTATTATAATTATAATCCCAGTAATTCCTCAATGATTGTGTATCAATGAACCAGGAATAAAGACAATGCGTCGAACCAAGACCCTAAGATCAAGTTTTGATCCAACCGTAATTACCTTTACATGTCGTAAATCAGCCATTTGTTCAAATAAAAGAAGGGCCGAACGTGAACAATTGACGGGAAACATAAACTGTACGCGTATTAGATTTTCCTGAGGATAAAAGTGCTCAAAAGAGATACCCAGCCCAGCTATCAGGATACCCATCCCATGTAATTAATTCCCCAAGGAATATGTACCTAGTAAGCAAATCAACGACTCTATAACACCAACCCCTCGTATATGATGTGAAAAACCACACACGGACAATTTTGTGCAAGAAGTCATACTTATGAACATTTTTAAAATGCTTATCCAAAGCAATAAGTGCCAAGAAGTGAAACACCACGAAGACAAACCATAAACAATTAGCCGACCCAGTAATTAATTCAATGGAAGCCCAAAATAAAGTGACAACGTATGTGAGTATTATAGACACGTAGAATGATGAAGTAAGTGTGAAATCTTATGTATATAACATGTAACTTTAATGAATATTGAGAAATTTTTCATAAAACAGATGAAACAAGTGCAAGCTACATTATTCCAGTGTTGTAATCAGATATTAAGTTAAAATCTATCAATGTGTCAAATTTGTTTCCTTGCAAGTTATTTTAATTCATATATATCGGTGTTTTAAAATTTAGATGTAATAAGATGCTCTTAGAAGTCAGTTGCTTACAGTATCCGTAAAGCGTCAGGTGGAAGCAATATGTAGAATTAGAAGAAAGGAACGCATAATTTCATTATTTATATTATATCAGGTAGTAAAATAGTAAAGTGTCAGGTGGAAATATTATATAGAATTAGAAATAGTGAACGTGTAATCTCATTCCTTATATCATATCATGTAGTAGAGTAATTGTATTATCAGAAGAAAGACAATTGAATCATATAGAAATATTTGCATATCAGGTGGAGGTATTTTCAGTATTAGGTGGAGGAAAGTAATATTTACATACTTAATCATATAATCAAATGCGTTAGCCAGTAGAAAATCAATGGCCCTTTCGCCAAATAGAACGAATCTTTAAGTAATGTTTTCATATATGTAGTCAAATAAAGCAAACAGGAATAAGAAAAAAAATATACGTCTTACTAAATATGAGTTAATTCAAATAATAAGTGCCAAATTTTAAAAAAATTAACAATGATAAAACGGGATCAAAATTCAAAAAACAAAAAGAGAAGTAGTAAACACAACGATGAGGACATCGTTAACAATGGGAAGGGTGATATGTAACGGGATCAAAATTCAAAACCTCAAATCTTCCAAATTAAAGTTACCCATGTAAAATAAAATCACCCAAAATATGAACCTAAAAATTCAAATTACCCACAGATCGAGTAAGGCTTGATGGTGCAATTCAAAAGTAGCAAGCAAATGTATTTTGATTTAATATACTTTGTAAAATCTTTCCCACAGCAAATGTAGTAGCAATAAATAAATCCATCTTGAAGCAGATGGACAAAGTATCACAAAAATATGCAATAAATATCTGCGTGACCAAATGTTACGCGACAGGCGACCAACAATATAGTTTAAATTTAAGAGCTTGAATCTCCGAACTTTCAAGAGAAGGTAGTATTTATTGGACAAAAATAGCCACGAAAGATACAAAGTATTGTTCTGAAACTAAGTTTAGAGTTAGGTATTCCAATGTAAGTAAGTTGTATTGTCCCACAACAAGTTTCACCGTAATAAATTATAAGCCATCTGGAAACTAAGTGACATGTCGTTAGCAATAAATTTACAAAAGTAATATTTTTCTTGTCAAGAAAAATTCCAAAATGCAAATCTTATAGCTATAAATCGTGTGAAAGTTGAAGTAGCCAATTGGTGTATTCCCTGTCCAATAGGAATATATGACAGACTATTTGACCAATAGGTCCAATGTAGCATACTTTTTAGCAACGTCTGAACGTAATCTCGGGCAAAATTAGATAGTATAGTTAGTTAGGACTCAGCAATTTGGATTCAGTCGAGAGTAGTCTAGAGCAGTCTAGAGGAGTTTTCTGAGAGTTCTTGACCAGACATATGTAAGTGAACCTATGATCTAACTATTAATAACTTTTGACAGTTTATATGAGATCATTGATAGACCCATGTTGCATTACATACATCTCAGTGTATAATTTTATCCAAGTGCCTATGACAGTGAATTAAAGTGCAGATAATTTGATGTTCCTGAATCAGCTTTGTATCGCTAATGTGAGTAAAAATAAATACATTACTTTCTTACTTTTTGATTCTTAATGTTAGTATTTCTCAAGATAATTAGTCCTTGTGTCTCCAACCGCTCTCTAGGGAACCTGAATCCTAGTAATCTGATTTCGACACAGTAAGGCCATTAACATACGCTCCCCGATTGACCCGCAGTTTTAATCCCCCGCCACACGAAGTGTTTCCCTCAAACCATGGTATAAGATCTATATAGCCCCACTACAAAGAAGTATAACCCCCCCCCCCCCATTAGAGTCCTGAACATGACTTGGCGCATGAACATAAGTGTAACAACAAAATCAAAGCAAGTAATGTGGCGATGCAGAGCTCTAGCTTTTTCTTTTATTATTTTGTCCTCATCTTGTTCTATTAGCTCTTCAAGGACTTCAACAATGGTGTCAAAGCTGGCCCACAACGCTGTCAAGCTCTCATACCTGGACGTCCATCTTGTCATTGACAGATTTCTTAGCTTGAGCATCGACTCAGCTCACTCAAGTGCTCATTTGTAAACTATAACTCGCTTCGTTCCACCAGTAAAGAAGACATAGAGCTCCTGCAAGATTTCAAACATTTTTCGAACTATGGAACTGCTACTGCAGGCGTGTTCCACAATAAGATTTTCTCTATAAGCCATGCAGCGAATATAGCCTACTTCCCTTCCCACTTCGGCTGATATATGTGCCTGGACCCCCTGACAAACACCAGACATATTTCTCGCATAATCATAACTTTGGTACATGGGCGCCTCTTGGCCTACTCCTTCCTTTTCTAAGACTTCTAGGATTTTATCAGAAGTTTCTTTCCCTTTTTTTGATTCACCTGGTACTATGGCTAAAAGTCTCTCTTGGATGGTGCCATCAGAACCAACAAACCTGACGCAAATCACAAGTCTTTCTGCGTGTGCGCAGTCTGGCGTGGTATCTGCGATAATTGAATATGCGCCACTAGTGTTCACAGCGGTTACAATCATGCGCTTAATTTCGTTACCCAGTATCTCAAGGAATTGGTTTTGCGAGACACCGCTAAGGTAGTTTACCGTGTTCTTCTTCATTGTTCTTTCACGCAACCAATTACTGAAATGTGGATCACAGTGAGCAACTAGGTTTACAATTTGACGAAAGTTTCCATCACTGTCATCAGCCGCACCACGAAGGGCTATCTGCTGTTTTCCCAGTGTCTTTACTATGTCCATTAGGACCTTCACCCCCCGTCAGTTTTCAATTGCTTCCTTTTCTTGTTGCCTTTTCAAGGCCTTAGTCTGTTCATCAAACATTTTTTCAATGCCAAATTCCAGTTTGCTATAAACCGCCATGTCAATGACTGCTGACTGATGAGCGGCGCTTTCAAAATGGGTTCCTTCAGCTTGTCAGGGTTCTCAGCCTCTCTACTCATCATCTTGTTCCAAGAACACAGTCCACTTTTAACCCACGCATCTTCTGCCTTTTCGCGTTTTGGTCCAGAAGGAAACAAAATGCATGCAAAGCAATAGCTTTGGTCCTTGCTGACGCTATACTCAAGGTACCTGTACTTTTTGTACCAACCAACGTTCATTCTCTTCTGATGTCTGCTGCCTATCGATGCGTTTTTCTGCTCCGGAAAAGCTGCTAGATACGGCTGGTTAGGACTCATTGTAAGTAAATAGCGTTTCTGATGCTCTTTAAGTGGGAATGGTCGCTTTCCAGGATCATGATTGACACGACAATCAAGAGGCAGATTTTCGAAAGTCATGCTCTTGTGAGTTTCAGTTTCGATTATAGCCGCTGACAAAACTTCAAGTTCTTTTAAGCTTTCACCTACATATTCACACATACTGGCAGTATCGATGGCGAGAGTTTTTATTTTATTGCCCGAGGCACTGTCAAAGCGAAACTTTGCTCGGCACTCACCAATTAAATCATACGCAACATCTATCAAGGTCAGGCACTTTGTAAGTAGCTCTTCGTTGTCCTCCGACACACTAACGCTTGACTTTCTTGTGTCACTAAGAGATTGTTCACTTACACTTATGTTTTCGTTGAAGTTTGTCTTTACAAGCTGTACTGGGCAATCTTGTTCCGGTGAAGGGGTTAACGGCTCTGATTCACTCAACGAAGCCATATCTTTAACTTCTTCTATTATTTCTGCATTCACTTTGATCATATCTTCAACAATGGAAAGTTCAACTTCGGTTCCTAAGGGATCTTTATCGGTCATCGATTTCGACGGCTCTACGGATACCTGTGCAACGGCTGATAACGCCACTCCATTCACAGCTAAAGTATAAAAATCCTAAAAATATAAAAATACTAAAAGCTAAAAGTTTATAAAAATATTCATTCCCCCCCCCCATAGTCTGGAAGCCCGGCATCAGGGGCGTAATTTCAGAAAAATCCTGGGGGGGGGGGGCAAACTTCAAAAAATTTTGCCACGTCATTGCGGAAAATTATGCAAATTCCCCACAAAAAAAAAAATTAATTTTCTATTATATTTACAACTTAGACACAGTGGCAGATCCAGGATTTCAGGGGGGGGATTGACGCTCGGTTGCCAAATAAAATTATACTCTTGTCTCATACTTCTAGTTGTAGCCAAGGCCAGGGGCGTTGCTAGCAATATTCCTTTAGGGGTGGGGACGACGAAAGTGTGCCGACAAAAATCGACATTGCACCGACGAATTTCTAAAAAAAAAGAAATGGATCATTTAACGTTTTTCTTTAATAATGGCAAGCAAATGGTATGAAAACAAAGATTTCTGCTGCGAAGTGGCGAAAACTTCGATAATATAACTGTAATAGTTTGCCACAAAGGGTCAACGTTTTTATAAATTCAGTTCAAGAATATTGTCATTTTGTTTTATTGCTTATTTGCCAATAGGCAAAATAATTGGATGGTCTGAAGCAACATTTTCAGGGGCTTCGCCCGACAAACGTCCTTTCTCGGGATCTTTAAGGGGGAGTCCCCCCTTAGAAACGCCCCTGGCCAAGGCTGTCACTAGCCCTTTTCCTTTGGGAGCGGACAACAAAATGTGCTTCGAAAATCATAAACATGCCGACTATACTCTATTTAAAAAGGCTTTCATCTTCCAATCTTATCATAAAGGCAAAGGTATGCTAAAGAAAACCGATCTGTTTCTGTGGATGCTTGCATTCTGTAGGCCTATCTTAGTTTCGACGAGAGTTTCGAAGACGCAAAATTCCAGCTGGGGGGGGGGGCAAACATAAAGCTGGAAAGTGTCAAACTGGGGTCTGGAGGGGGGCGGTTGCCCCCCTGCCCTATAGCAAATTACGCCCCTGCCCGACATTAACCTTTTAATATAAATCACTGCGCTAGTCAAGTGGAATCGTGTAGGCTATATACACAGCCTACCCACTGGTCGATTCGCAGTGAGCAATTTAATTGTATAGGCTACGTCTTACCTTTTCCTCCGTTGGAATAAACAGCCAATTTCATTTTCTTAGGAGCTGATGCAGCAAATGGGTTAGTCACTACCTGCTCGGTCGCTAGGAGTAGAAAGGCCCCTATTGACACGAGCGGGGCACCAAATATGGGCATAGAGTCCCTAGGGAGAACACCTGTGGTGTCAGTCCCGTACGTACACCAAATATGGGTATGGAATCCCCAGGGAGAACACGTTTCAGAGAAAATTCTCCGGGCAAAGTTTATTAATGTCTTTGGACTTCGTCCAGGAGGATTGTTTCCGGGCGAAGTTTATTAATGTCTTTGGAGTTCGTCCAGGAGAATTGTTTCCGGAAGTTTATTAATGTCTGACAGGTGATGTCAAGGTTGATTGATTTGTCACGAAAGGGGAATTGTTCTCGGGCGAATGTTTTGATCTTAGAGATGAAGAGATTAACGCGGGAAAGGGTTTCCAAGTAATTTCAAATGTGACAGCGCAGGGATGCCAAAAACAAAAGGAACACGCAGAAATTACGTTTAGGGGTTATTTGGGCGAAACCGTTTTAGACATTCTAGGGAATTATTTCGGTGAAACAGTTAGAGACATTTTAAAAGATGATTTTAGAAGAGGTTTTAGAAGAGGATTTGAGGGCGAAACTCTGTGGTCGTTATAATACACAAGTTGTATTTGAAAAGTGTTGTGAGGTCCTCTACCCCAGCCCCCAAGGGCTCCGATCCCCCTACCCCAACCCTGAAGGAAGCCCCCGGCTCCCAAAGGACCACCCAGCCCCCAAGGGCCCCCCGGACACCCAAAGGGCTCCCCGGGCCTCCAAAGAGCCCCCCTTCCCATTTTTTAATACTTTTTAAAGGCTTTATTATATCTTTTCAGAACAAGTTATTTTCTCAATGTCCACCCTAAACCCATTTTACAAGTTGAAGTACCAATCCTTCTCGCCCACAACTTTACTTTACGACTTTTTGCACACCCCAAGATCAAGCAATACTTTTCAAAAGGCATTTCAGAACAAGTTCTTTTCTTAGTGACCGTCCTAAACCCATTTTACAAATTGAAGTACCCATCCTTTTCACCCACAACTTTACTTTACAGCTTTTTGAATGCTCCAACACCGAGAAATACTTTTCAAAAGGCATTTCAGAACAAGTTCTTTTCTTAATGTCCTTCCTAAACCCATTTTACAAGTTGAAGTACCCATCCTTTTCACCCACAACTTTACTTTACAGCTTTTTGAATGCTCCAACACCAAGCAATACTTTTCAAAAGGCATTTCAGAACCAGTTATTTTCTTATTTTACAAGTTGAAGTACCCATCCATTTCACCCACAACTTTACTTTACAACTTTTTGAATGCACAACACCAAGCAATACTTTTCAAAAGGCATTTCAGAACAAGTTCTTTTCATAATGTCCCTCTTAAACCCATTTTACAAGTTGAAGTACCCATCCTTTTCACCCACAACTTTACTTTACAGCTTTTTGAATGCTACAACACCAAGCAATACTTTTCAAAAGGCATTTCAGAACAAGTTCTTTTCTTAATGTCCTTCCTAAACCCATTTTACAAGTTGAAGTACCCATCCTTTTCACCCACAACTTTACTTTACAGCTTTTTGAATGCTCCAACACCAAGCAATACTTTTCAAAGGCATTTCAGAACCAGTTCTTTTTTTAATGTCATTCCTAAACCCATTTTACAAGTTAAAGTACTCATCCTTTTTACACACAACTTTACTTTACAGCTTTTTGAATGCCCAACACCAAGTAATACTTTTCAAAATGCATTTCAGAACAAGTTCTTTTCTTAATGTCCTTCGTAAACCCATTTTACAAGTTGAAGTACCCATCCTTTTCACCCACAACTTTACTTTACAGCTTTTTGAATGCTCAACACCAAGCAATACTTTTCAAAGGGCATTTCAGAACAAGTTCTTTTCTTAATGTCCTTCCTAAACCCATTTTATAAATTGAAGTACCCATCCTTTTCACCCACAACTTTAATTTACAGCTTTTTGAATGCTCCAACACCAAGCAATACTTTTCAAAAGGCTTTTCAGAACAAGTTCCTTTCATAATGTCCATCCTAAACCCATTTTACAAATTGCTGTTCTGAATTTTCTCAATGGAAAAAGAAATTAGTTATTAATCAATTCTATTTTTCCAAATAATATAAAAATTTTCCACTTCGGTTCAGATTTTTTCTCAAAGGGATACACACACACACACACACACACACACACACACACACAAACTTACACACACACACAAAAAAAAACTTACACACACACAAAACTTACACACACACACAGAAACTTACACACACACAAAAACTTACACACACAAAAACTTACACACACACAAAAACTTACACACACACACAAAAACTTACACACACACACACAAAAACTTACACACACACAAAAACTTACACACACAAAAAAAACTTACACACACACACAAAAATTTAGACACGCACAAAAACTTACACACACAGACACACACACACACACAAACTTACACACACACACACACACACACACACAAAAACTTACACACACACACACAAAAACTTACACACACACAAAAACTTACACACACACAAAAACTTACACACACACAAAAACTTACAAAACACAAAAACTTACACACACACAAAAACTTACACACACACACAAACTTACACACACACAAAAATTTACACAAAAACTTACACACACACAAAAAAAAACTTACACACACACAAAAACTTACACACACACAAAAACTTACACACACACACAAAAACTTACACACACAAAAAACTTACACACACAAAAACTTACACACACACAAAAAACTTACACACACACAAAAAAACTTACTCACACAAAAAAACTTACACACACACAAAAAAACTTACACACACACACAAAAACTTACACACACACACAAAAATTTACACACACATAAAAATTACACACACAAAAAAACTTACACACACACACACAAAAACTTACACACACACACAAAACTTACACACACAAAAACTTACACACACAAAAACTTACACACACACAAAAAAACTTACACACACACAAAAACTTACACACACACAAAAACTTACACACACACAACTCAACGAAGTGAAGAAAATTTCAAGTTCTATTCTGAATTTTCACAATGAAAAAGAAATTAGTTATTGATCATTTCTATTTTTCCAAATAATGTAAAAATTTTCCACTTTAGTTCAGATCTGTCTCGAAGAGATGAAAAATTTAAAATACTGTTCCAAATTTTTCACAGAAGATAAAAAAGTTCAAGTTCTCTTCTGAATTTTACCAAAGAACAATTCAATTCTAATTTCTCCAGAGAAAACAAAAATCTTCCACTTCAGTTCTTTATTTCACAAAGACATAAAGAAATTTAAAGTTCAATTCTAAATTTTTCGGTTTAAGATAGAAAAAGTAATACCATACTTGTGAATATTTTCCCGGAAGATAAAAAGTTCTAGTTCAATTTAAAATTTTCTCAACGAAGTGAAGAAAAGTTCAAGTTCTCTTCTGAATTTTTTCAATGAAAAAGAAATTAGTTATTGATCATTTCTATTTTTCCAAATAATATAAAAATTTTCCACTTTAGTTCAGATCTATCTCGAAGAGATGAAAAATTTTAAATACTGTTCCAAATTTTTCACAGAAGATAAAAAAGTTCAAGTTCTCTTCTGAATTTTACCAAAGAACACAATTCAATTTTAATTTCTCCAGAGAAAATAAAAATTTTCCACTTCAGTTCTTTATTTCACAAAGACATAAAGAAATTTAAAGTTCAATTCTAAATTTTTCGGTGGAAGATAGAAAAAGTAATACCATACTTGTGAATATTTTCCCGGAAGATAAAAAGTTCTAGTTCAATTTAAAATTTTCTCAACGAGGTGAAGAAAATACACACACAAAGAAACTTACACACACATAAAAACTTACACACACACAAAAACTTACACACACACAAAAACTTACACACACACAAAAACTTACACATACACAAAAAAACTTACACATACACAAAAAAACTTACAGACACACTAAAAATTACACACACACAAAAACTTACACACACACACAAAAACTTACACACACAAAAAAAACTTACACACACAAAAAAACTTACACACACAAAAACTTACACACGCACATAAACTTACACACACACACACAAAAACTTACACACACACAAAAACCTACACACACACAAAATCTCACACACACACACAAAAAACTTACACACACGCAAAAACTTACACACACACATATACTTACACACACACACACAAACTTACACACACACACAAAAACTTACACACACATAAAACTTACACACACACAAAAACTTACACACACACACACACACACAAAAACTTACACACACACAAAAACTTACACACACAAAAACTTACACACCATATTTGGTGCCCCGTTCGTATCAATAGGGGCCTTTCTACTGCTAGGATACATTTCGGCTCAGGTTCATTTTTATGAAAACTGGCGTTATGACGCTTACGGTAATCCTTATCGAAAATATTCTTACACGCCAAGCACTTTATTTTCACCAGATTTTTCCTTAAACTTGACATATTTTTTTTTTATTGTTAATATGCAATTGTTCAGTGAAACTGAACTGAACCCCGATGTGGCGATGATGCACAAGCAGAAAGTTCTCAACAAGTTGCTACCGAATAAATTTTCATTGAGTCATTCATTGTTTCCGGTCGATTTTGCCGCTCCAATTACCGAATGAGATCGAGATAGCGGTCACAACAGTGTTTTCATCTTCTTTCAGTAATTTCATTCATCTCATTTATTTATTTCAAAAATTGAGTCCGTAAAACCGCAGCGCTTCGCGCCGCGGTTTTACCGACTCATTTTTTTTTACCGAGTCACCGAAAATATTGGGGTGGGGGGTGTCCCCCCCTCCCCCCATACGTGACGCCCCTGCCACCATTTCTCCAAACGCATCCAATCGAAATTTTGAGATAGCCATTTGGTTCAAAGTGGTTGAAAGATCTGGAAATTATGTCTTTGAAGAGGACACTCCCCCCACAGCCCTCGGGGCAAGGGTTATAAGTTATACCCTTGGGGCATATAAGATTTGTCATGAAAGTGTTGTCTTATAAACTTCAAAAAGGGCTCATTCGATTGGAAATTCAAAGGGCTAGTGCACTTTTTAATAGTCAAAAGTGATTGGAGGGTAACTATCCCCCCTCTAAAATCAAAATTTTATATAGCCATTTTGTTCAACGCTGTTGAAAGTTCTAGAAATTAGGTCTTTGAGGATGAACCCCCCCCCTCCCCACAACCCTCAGGGCAAGGGTTATAAGTTCAGTCTTCAACCAGAGTTCAACCTGTTAACACCTATTTGGTTTATGCCTTTCCGCATTAAACTCAGTTAATTCAGTGACAAAGTTGATTAACTGTGACCTAACTCCCGGATTTTGTCACCAGCCATCAGGTGAATTGAACCTTTTAACCCTTTATATTATTCAACCAAATGACTAAAGAACATCCAATTCAGTGACAAAGTTGATTAACTGTGACTTAAGTTCCGGATTTTGTGACCAGCCATCAGGTGAATTGAACTCTTTAACCCTTTATATTAATCAACCAAATGACTAAAAGACTCTAAGAGAGTGAGTCCTGAGTGTAGATTAAGGGCAACAATCAATTGCCTGGTATGTAGTACTTGCAACTCTTCCATTCATGAGCAATGTGCGGGGATAGAACGTTCCCAGTGGAATAAGAACTGGTTATGTTTGGATTGTTCCTCGAAACAAAACACCACCAAAAATTAAGAATATACCACCCCTAATTCTTCGAAAGCTAATGATACCCCACGACGCCGATTGTCAGGAATAAATTCTTCAAAAGCTAGTGATACCCCACGACAACGATTGTCAGAAATAAATTCTTCCTTAAAAGAAATTTTAGATGATATCAGGTCGTCTCCCCTTGCCCCGCCTTGCCAAAAGGATGGTAAAGCTTTCATTGCAGCCCAAAGCGAGTGTCAGACTACTCCCCTACCAGTTTTAACCAGTGTTGCCAGTTGCCAGACTGATTTTCTGCTAGAAAATAAAGATGCCAGTACCCAGACGGATTTTGAATCTAATTGTGAGCCTTCTAATGATGCCTCCTGCCAGACTGAAAATTTTCCTTGTGGCAATTGTGATTCCAGCCCCCTATGTGACCCTTCCCTCCCCTCCCTCTTAGTGCTGAAAAAAAATACCGAGTTCATTACCAACCAAATTTCTACTTTCATTGATCTTAGGGGGAATATAATTAAGAACACACTTAAGTCTGTGAATACAAATCAACAAATCGCTAATTTGAAACCAACTGCAATTCAATCCAGAATCAACAACTCCCAACACATGAATATTAGTGAAGCAAGTGTCAACTCAAAAATGAATTTAACCGGTGACCTAGTTCCAGAGGTCAGTGACAATTTAACCCTTTCGCGCCTGACGTGACCTTTATGTCACGCAACTTTAGGAATTTTTCCTTTTTTTCTACTAAAGACATCTAGTCAAATTTGGTATCATTAAATTTGCTGTTTCAAGAGCTGCAAGATGGTGGGTCGCACGATGGTGGTTGACCATCCTAGGGGCTATCAGACTCATTCTTGCCGGAGAGCATACAGTAAAAATGAAATAGTCAAATAACCTTGTTTATTTCGCCTATGGTGAGCTCGTAACTTGAGGTAAGTGATTGTGTAATAGCTCGTTAGAATCCCCATTGTCTGTAGAACATTTTGATGTAAATTTCAAATTGTTTTGTTTTCTCAGTGGACTACAAAAAGCAAAAAAACAGCTGTGACAGATATGTCACGTCAGCATCTGCTGATTTCTGACCCGTGACATAAATGTCACGTCAGCGAGTACCGTTTTTTCATCCGTGACATTTATGACCCATCAGCAGGTACTGTTTAGCTACTAGTGGTTAAATATGGTTTTCTTGTTTATTGCTAATCTTGTTAATGTTAATCTTGTTAATCTTGTTAACCCTACAGGTTTTCTTGGGCCTGGACATCAAATCTCTTGTTTCACGTTGCCAAGACGAAACGAAGGAACCTTACAGACTCACAAATCTTGGCATACCTTGACGAGGATATATCTGAAGATAATGGAGGGGACACTGACGTTGACGAGCAATACGACCAAGCAGACAGAGATCCTGAGCTATTTGCGGAAGACCCTCTCGAAAATCGCTCCTTTCTCAACAGTTACGTAGAGCTGCAACCCTTGCGTATCAACGATTTCGCTGACATCGACACGTCTGATGTTGTCGTCTCTGACGTATATTTAGCAGGAACATCAAGCTCTTGTGTTCCTGACAGCAGTTTCAAAATGGCTGGAGATATCCTTGATTCAGTTCCTCCAGAAGTCACTGCTTTACAGGACCAAGGTCTTCTCAACGAAGTTAGTATTGATCCTCCTGTAGGAGATCTTCTAGACGATGCTGATACGGAGACTTCGTCGTCAAATGACAGTGATATTGGTGATACTGAATCCGATTCGGACGAACCGCTATCGAACTTGCTGTGGACTAGAACGAAATGCAAGACACAAGTGAGTGACTTCTCGGAGCCAACTGGAGTTAACCTCGATTTCTTTCAAGATTGCGAGACCTGTTCAGACTACTTTGTCGAGATACTCGGGGATGAATTCCTTGACCTTGTGGTTTTTCAGTCAAACCTATATGCAACGCAGCATGGGAAAACCCTGCAGCTGACAAAAGAAGAGCTCCTGACGTTCATCGCCATCAACCTTTTCATGGGCTATCATCAGCTTCCATCGATTCGATCTTACTGGCAGTGCGATCCTGATCTTCATGTCACCTTCGTTGCTACAGCAATGCCTCGCGATCGTTTCCTGCAAATCCTCAGATTCTTGCATTGTAGTGATAATACCAAGCGCCTTAAGGACTGCCAAGACAAACTGTACAAGCTTCGAGAAGTAATAGAACTGCTAAATATGCAGTTCAGCAAAGCAAACCATGGGACTCGCGAGCAAAGCATCGATGAATCAATGATCCTCTTCAAAGGGAGGTTATCATTAAAGCAGTACAATCCTCAAAAGTATATCAAGAGAGGATATAAAATATGGTGTAGAGCAAGCAGCACTGGATTCATCCATCAATTTGAGATATATCAAGGCAGCAAGGTCGACGCAGACCAAACATTTGCGCGATTTGGTTTAGGAGGCAGAGTGGTTTGTGAAATGACAGCTAGTCTCAAAGGGAGAGGCTATATTGTTATGTTTGACAACTTCTTTACTTCGTTGCCACTTTTGGAGTACCTCTACACAGAAACGATACATGCGTGCGGAACGATACGAAGAAACAGAAAAGGCCTCCCGGTACTAAAAGAAGATAAAATGCTTCTTTGAGGACAGTTTGACTTCAAGGCCAGCTCGAAAAACACGAGAATATTTAAGTGGAAGGATAATCGTACAGTTATGGTGGCTTCGAACTACCACGGTAATGAAGGAGGGGAAGTTAGCAGAAAGCAGAAAGATGGAAAAACCATGCTAATAAAGTGCCCCTCATTATTAAGGACTACAATCGGTTTATGGGTGGGGTCGACAAGGCGGATATGCTGAGAGCAATCTACGGTCATGAGCGTAAATCCATGAAGTGGTGGCATCGTCTTTTCTTCGGCTTCGTCGACATGGCAGTCTGGAATGCTTACGTTTCGTACCGCGAGAACCACTCGATGGCACTTCTTGATTTCAAAAGGCACGTTGTGCAGGCCCTTGTACTTTCAGTTTCTGCGAAGCCATCTAGGAACGGTAGGTCTCTCAGGAGTCCCAGGACGGTTTCGAACACAAAACTTAGAAAGACGATGGAAAGTGTGAGTGCCGACATACAGCTGAAAAACCATGGCATTCATTGGCCTCGTCTTAGAGAGAAACGAAAAAGATGTGAGATGTGTTCCCTTAAAGGAATAGAGCGGAAGCCTTTTACTTATTGCCAAGCTTGCAGTGTGACCCTGTGTATTAGCAAGGAGGCCAAGTGTTTCCTGGAGTACCATGAAATCGAGTGAAATGAATCCTTATGGTTAACTTGAAGACTTTCTTTTCTTTTCTTATCCACTTTTTGTACTTTTGAACGCTTTCTTCATTAATATTTGAATATTTGCATATTTTTTTGGTAAGCAGTAAGCGCTGACTGGTTAGTTATGTCAAGGACTGAAAAGCTTCACTAGCTGACGGGTCATATCTGTCACAGATCGAAAAACCGCAGTCACTGACGTGCCATCTATGTCACAGTAGAAAATCTCATATTTTGAGTTGAGTGACGTCTTTTTAAACATCAGATTCGTGATCAGGAGCATCAGATTAGTTGAAAATGTGTCTTCGATCATTCTGGTCTTGCAAAAACAAGGTCCCCGGCGCGTAAGGGTTAAATGAGAACTCAATCAATATTCCAGATCCAGAGGTCAGTGACAATTTAAGTGTGAACTCAGCCAATATTCCAGATCCAGGGGTCAGTGACAACTTGAGTATTATTACTAAATCGGTTCCTGAAGCCAAACCAGGGAAGAATTCTATTGCCTGCCGATTTCACTTGGCCAACAAGTGTATAAAAAAGAGTGATTGTACCTTTGTTCACCCTTGTATGTCTTTTTTAACTACTGGTCACTGTAACGACAATTATTGCTCCCTTTCCCATTCCAAACCCTGCCATAAATTTCAAAGTGGCCTATGTTTTGAAACTAAGTGCATGTTATTACATTTGAAAAACAGGGATTATTGTGCTATGGCCAGGCGCAGTAAAACTTTTAATATGAAAATAGTTACAAGTTCCCAATCAACCCACAAGCGGAGCCCCCTTCATTCAATTAGTAAAATTTGCTCATCAGCGCATACTCTTCCTTTTTTATCCCAAATCCACCCTGCTCACTCAAAAAACTTCCACCTTTATCCCCCAGAAAAAACACTCCATATTACCAGCAAAATCCCTTCCTTCTTAACACTCCAGTTAACCCCTCCGAAGTTGAACCTTCTGAAAATACCACCAACTTATTTCCCTCCCAAATATTATCAGACTAGAGTGACCCAGGTTTAAAAGACGTGGCCCCTTTCTCTCAAACCCTCCTTGCTCAACCCAACCAGAAGTTTAATCCTGCTTCTCAAATGAATCCCAGCCTTCATCCCGAAAAGATACCTCTCCTCTCCCAGATCCACGTTCCTCCCACCCCCCACTGTCTCCCACAATTAAAAAACAAAAAATTGCCCTCTTTACTAACCGTTTTACTTTCCCAAAGTTGCTTGTTACGAACGCCGAAAGCCTGAATTTCGACAAATTGATCGAACTAGAGGCCCTCTGTCAAGTACACAAAATTAATGTAATTGCCGTAACTGAGGTCCAAGCACAGAGCCCTGATTTATTGAAAATTAATAACTATTCCCAATTCATAAAACTTCGTCCTCATGATCACCCCCTACGTAAAAAGGGAGGCGGAATACTATTATTTGTAAATAATTATCTCTTTCCTAAATTAATTCATACTCCCAACCTTTCAGATTACGATGAAATCATTTGGGTAAGTGTAAGACCCACAGTTTTACCACACCCCTTTAATTTGATTGTGTTTTGCTGCTTCTATTATTCCCCAAATCAAAACGCTGAACAAAGACAGCGATTCTACCAGCAACTGCATAGTAGTGCCGACTTTGTCCTATGCAAATTCCTGAACGCCGGTATTTTCTTAGTAGGTGATGCTAATGATCTAAAGTTAAATTCCCTTTGTAGTTCCCTAAACTTAAAACAAATAGTAAAAATACCAACAATAAAAGGAAATTCAACCCTTGATTTGATTTGCACCAATATGCAGGCTTTCTATGCCCCTCCTGTCCCCTTGCCCCCGTTAGGAGGAAGTTACCATTTTTGTTTATTAACGAAGCCTCTCAATAGCTTTAATCATACTTTTTCTGTTACTGAGTTCTCTTATCGCCCAATTTCCAATGATGGCCTTTACACATTTGGATCTTGGATTACCAATGAAAACTGCCTGGCTCTCAAAGGAAAAAATGACATTAATTTTAAAGTCTCTGAATTCCAAAATCTGATTAAAACAAAATACATAAATTCCTTCCCTGTGAAAAAAGTAAAAACATGTTCTAATGACAAACCATACATTACTAGCCAATTGAAAAAATTAATTAGAATTAAATTGAATCTACTAAAGAGTGGTAAAAGATCCGAAGCGAACTCACTGCGTAAACATATAAAAAAAGAAATGCGTAAATCTGCTTCTTCATATTACAATTGCAAAGTCCAGGATTTATTTTCTACAAAGCCAAAACAATGGTATAATAGAATAAAGAAAATTTGTGGGAAAACACATAATAATATAGATTTCCATTTCCAAGAAGACCCTTCAGTTACAGCCAATGATCTGAACAGGTTTCTTTCTTCCATAGTTCAGAACCTCCCTCCCCTTTCTTTTGACACTCCTTATGATTTGTGCTCTCTCAATTTTCCCGTTATTTCACCCTCGGATGTGGAGGCAAAAATTAAGAACATTAAAAAGTGTAGTACATGTCCGTTAGATATCCCGATTGTACTAATTAAAGCCTTTGCTGACAATCTCTCAGAGCCTTTGTCCTTACTTTTTAATGAAATTATCTCTACTGGTAAATTCCCAAATTGTTGGAAATTAGGTTTTATTACTCCCGTAAAAAAGAAAGGTAACAATCAAGATTTTAATGGTGTCCGTCCCATTACTCTTACTCCAGTTTTTTTGAAGTTGTATGAAAGCTTTTTAGCTGAGTGGTTGAAAGTAAAGATAATCCCAAATGTTGACCAAAGACAATTCGGAAACCTACGCTCTACATCTACTACCCACTATCTTGTTCACCTTATGGACACAATATGTAATACACTCGAAAAACCCAATACCTGGCTCAATGTTATCGCTGTTGACTTGCAAAAAGCTTTTGATTTAATCAACCACAATATACTATTAGAAAAGCTATCTAATGACTTTCAAGTTGACCCTTATTTAATTAGAATAATTGCGTCTTTCCTCTCTAACAGAACACAAGTCGTGAAATACCTGAATGTATATTCTGATCCCCTCCCAATTTATAATGGTGTGCCCCAAGGAACCCTCTTAGGTCCAATTTTATTTCTTACAATGATAAACAACCTTGGTGTTTATTTTCCGGATAGACGGAAATTCGTTGATGATCTAAGTGTCTTAGAGACATGTTCCAAAAATTCAACTGTTCTTACTATTAATTTCTTTAAAACTCCTCCTTCTTTCTCCTGTCCAATCCCCCCTGAAATGTCTGTTACCACTATGAAATTACTGGGCGTTACCATCTCAAGCGACTTAAAATGGGATTGTCATATTAATGACATCTTAAAACGTGCAAATGCCGCATTTTCCCTCCTTAAACTCCTTAAAAAATTTAAATGCCCTAAATCGCACTGTTTGAGGATTTTCCTGTCATTTGTACGCCCAACCCTTGAGTACGCCTGTCCTGTTTGGCATCCTGGCATTTCCATTGAATTGTCGGACAGAATAGAGGCAGTACAAAAAAGGTGCCTAAGAATTATCTTCAATGAGGGTAAAGTACCTTATATTTCTCTTCTTAGGAGAGCTAATCTTGTCACCCTTAAGGAAAGGAGAACAAAAATTACCTTGCGTTTTGCTAACAATGCCCTTCATAACCCTCGAACAACTCCCTTTTTCCCTGGTCAATATTCGCCCATTCGACCCCGCCTCCCGCGTTCTGTGTCAACAAAAATCCCCCTTCTTGCCCCAATAAGAGTTTGCACTGAAAGATACAGAAGAACTTTCATCCCTTACATAGTTGACATTTTCAACCAGTGAATCTCCGCTGCCCCCCCCCCCTCACTCACTCTTTACATCATAGTTATTAATTTTAATGCCCATTTTGCAAATTTGGAGGTTTTATATTTATGTTAATTTTACGTTTTAATTTTACTTTATCCCCTTGTTAATTTTACGAGTTTTCATTTTTTTTGGCATTTATGCTGACTTGACATTGGCCTTCTAATTTTATGAGTTTTTTTTTGTTTTGTTTTTAACATTTTTACGTATTTGACATTGACCCTTTTATAATTTCCTGTTGTTTTTTGATTGTTTGCTTTTGTTTTTGTTTTTTTCACTTTATTTGAAGCTAAAGTGCGAATTCGGCCCTTTTGGGCTTGTGATAGCCGTTTTTCAGCAATAAATCTTATCTTATCTTATTATGCCCTAGGGGCATATAAAGTTTTTATAGAAAGCGTTGTCGTATAAACTACAAAAAGGGCTCATTAAATTGGAAATTGAAATGGCTAGTGCCATTTTTAATAGTTGAGAGTGATTGGAGGGCAACTAACCCCCCTCTCCCGCCCACCATTTCCCCAAACACATCCGATCAAAATTTTGAGATAGCCATTTTGATCATCGTTGTTGAAAGTTCTGGAAATTAGATATTTGAGGATGACAAACTCACCACAGCCCCCAGGGTAAAGGTTGTAAGTTATGCCCTGGGGCATATAAGGTTATTATAGAAAGCGTCGTCATAGAAACTTCTCAAAGGGCTCATTCAATTGGGAATTGAGAGGGCTAGTGCCCTTATTAATAGTCAAAATTGATCGGAGGGCAAATGCCCCCCCCCCACACCCATCATTTCCCCAACACTTCCGATCAACATTTTGGTATAGCCATTTTGTTGAACGTAGTTGAAGGGTCCGGAAATTTTTTATTTCAGTATGACAGCCCCCCTCCCACGGCCCTCAGGGCTAAGGTTGTAAGTTTAGCCCTGGGGGCATATAATGTTTTAATAGAAACCGTGGTCGTAAGAACTTCAAAAAGGGCTCATTCGATTGGAAATTAAGAGGGCTATTTCTTTTCAATAGTCGAAAGTAACCGGAGGGAGAATCACCCCTCCCCGACGTTCATCATTTACCCAAACATTTACGATCAAAATCTTAATATGGTCATTTTTACAACGTAGTTGAAAGGTCTGGAAATTATGTTTTTGAGGATGACAACCCTCCCCCCGTAGCCCTCAGGACAAGCGCCGTAAATTATGCCCTTGTGGCATATAAGGCTATTATATAAAGTTTTGTCGTAGAAGCTTCAAAAAGGGCTCATTCGATTGGAATTTGAGAGGACTATTGCCTTTTTTATTAGTCAAAAGTGATCAGAGGGCAAATGCCCCCACCCCACGTCCATCATTTCCCCAAACACTTCCAATCAAAATTTTGAGATAGCCATTTTTTTCAACGTATCAGAAAGGTCTAGAAATTATGTCTTTGAGGATAACAAATCCCCCCAGCCCTCAGGGCAAGGGTTGTAAGTTATGCCCTGGGGACATAAAAGGTTTTTATAGAAAGCTTGGTCATATAAAATTCAGAGGGGGCTCATTGGATTGGTAATCAGACGCTCTAGTGCTCTTTTTAAGAGTAAAAGTGATCGGAGGGCAGCTACCCCCCCCCCCCCCCACATACACACACACGTCGTATTGTCCCGAAATGCATCTAACATAAATTTTGATATAGCCATTCTATTCAAAATAGTCTAAATATCATACAACAAGGATTTTGGGGTTGAACCAAGCCCCAGAGATTAGGGGCAAGGGTTGTAAGTTATGCCCAGGGAAAATTTAAGATTTTATGGAAGGGATGGTTGTTTAACTTTATAAAAGGCTAAAGAGGCTAACTTTTATAACTTTAAGAAATTAAAAATTAATCAAGATTTTAAGGAATAAATATCAGCATATGTAGGCTATATTAAACTGACAATGTAAATTTCTTTCAGTAAAGCCAGAATATAATTTGTACTTTACTGAAAAAAATTCAGATGAATTTACTGAAAAAAATTTGCTTTGTCAGTTTAATATAAAAATACTGATATTTATTCCTTAAAATCTTAATTAATTTTTGATGTCTTAAAGTTATACAAACGAAAAGATTCAAAAGAATTTTTTTCAGTTAAGTGCGAATTATAATCTGGTTTTTAGAAAGCATAGGGGTTTAGAACCCTACTCATACTAATTTCTGCTCGTTTTGAGTTTGACTCTGTTATTTATTTTAATTTCTTTTTGTTTTGGGTTTCATTTCTTTATTTATACTGATTTGTGGTAGTTGTATGCTTGGAAGATTATTTGATTCCATTGTTGTTCATTTTTGTTTAATGGAGTTCTTTACTTTTTTTAAAAATTTATTTTGTGGAAAAAGTTTTTTTTTTAATAATTACTGTTTGCTTTATATTGACATTGTCTTTTTCAGGAAAAAAGACTGAGCCTCTTCTAAAGTTAAACAGCCATCCTGTCCATAAAAACCTGAAATACCCCCTGGGCACAACTTACAACCCTTGCCCCTAATCTCTGAGGTTTGTTTCAACGTCAAAAGCCTTGTTATATGATATTTAGACTATTTTGAATAAAATCGCTATCTCAAAATTTCTATTAGATACATTTCGGGATAATACCACGTGTGTGTGTATGTGTGTGCGGAGGGCGGGGGGGGGGGTGGGGGGTAGCTGCCATCTGATCCCTTTGACTCTTAAAAAGAGCACTAGAGTGTCTGATTACCAATCCAATGGGACCCCTCCAAAGTTTATATGACCAAACTTTCTAAAAAAAAACTTATATGCCCCCAGGGCATAACTTACAACCCATGCTCTGAGGGTTGGGGGGATTTGTTATCCTCAAAGACTTAATTTCCAGACCATTCAAACATATTGAAAAAATGGCTATCTCAAAATTTTGATTGGAAGTGTTTTGGGAAATGATGGGCGGGGAGGGGGAGCATTTACTCTCTGGTCACTGTCAACTAATAATGAAGGCACTAGTTCTCTCAATTTCCAATAGAATAAGCCCTTTTTGAAGCTTCTACGAAAAAAGTTTTTATAAAAACTGTATATGCCCCAATGGCATAACTTAAAATCTTTGTCCTAAGGGCTATGGGGAGAGGGTTGTCATCCTCAAAGACATACTTTCCAGAGCTTTCAACTACGTTGAACAATATGGCCATACCAAATGCTAATTAGAAATGATGGGCGTGGGGGGATGATTCTCCCTCCGATTACTTCGACTATTAGAAAGGGCAAAAGCCCTCTCAATTTCCAATCGAGTGAGCCCTTTTTGAAGTTGGAGCCCTTTTTGAAGCCCTTTTTACGACAATGCTTTCTATAAAAACCTAATAGGCCCCCAGGGCATAACTTACAACATTAGCCCTGAGGGCTGTGAGGGGGGGGGGGGGTTGTCATACTCAAAGGCATCATCTCTAGACCCTTTAACTACGATCAACAAAATGGCTATATTAAAATGTTAATCGGAAGTGCCTGGGGAAATGATAAGCATGGGCATAATAGCCCTCTCAATTATATATAATAAGGATTATGTATATATATATATATATATATATATATATATATTATATATATATATATATATATATATATATATATATATATATATATATATATATATAGTATATATATATATATATATATATATATATATATATATATATATATATATATATATATATATAATATATATATATATATATATATATATATATATATATATATATATATATATATATATATATATATATATATTATATATATATATATATATATATATATAAGGGCACTAGCCCTCTCAGTTCCCAATTGAATGAGCCCTTTTTGAAGTTTCTACCGCAACACTTTTTATAAAAACCCTATATGCCCCCAGGGAATAAATTATAACCTTTGCCCTGGGCGCTGTGGGGGGTTTGTCATCCTTAAAGACATAATTTCCGGACCTTTCAACTACGTTGAACAAAATGGCTATCTAGAATTTTTGATTGAATGTGTTTGGGAAAATGGTGGGCGTGAGAGAGGGGTTAATTGCCCCCTAATCACTTTCGACTATTAAAAAGGGCGCTAGCCCTTTCAATTTCCAATCGAATGAGCCCTCTTTAAAGTTTCTACAACAACATTTTCTATAAAAACCTTATATGCTCCTAAGGATTAATTTAAAACCCTTACCCTGAGGGCTTGGAAGGGGGGGGGGAGGTTGTCATTCTCAAAGACCTAATTTCCAGAACTTTCAACTACGTTAAAATGGCCATATAAAAAATTTGATTGAATGTGTTTTGGGAAATGGTGGGCGTGAGAGGGGGGTTAGTTACCCTCCAATCACTTTCTACTATTAAAAAGGGCACTAGCCCTTTCAATTTTCTATCGAATGAACCCTTTTTGAAGTCTCTACGACAACCCTTTTAACAATAAACCTTATTTGCCCCATGGACATTACTTACAACCCTTACCCTGAGGGCTATGGGCGAGGGGGGGGGGTTGTCATTCTCAACGACCTAATTTCCAGAACTTTCAACTAGCTTGAACAAAATGGCTATCTCAAAATTTTTAATTGGATGTGTTTGGGGAATGGGTGGGCGTAAGAGGGGGGTTAGTCGCCCTCCCATCACTTTCGACTTTTAAAAAGGGCACTAGCCCTTTCAATTTCCAATTGAATGAACCCTTTTTGAAGTTTCTATGACAATGCTATCTATAAGAACCTTATATGCCCCCAGGGTATAACTTACAACCCTTGCCCTGAGGAGTCTGGGGGGTTTGTCATCCTCGCTATCCATAAAAACCTTATATGCCCCCAGAGCATAACTCACAACCCTTGCCCTGAGGGTTTTCATCCTCAAAGACCTAATTTCCAGAACTTTCAATAAAGTTGAACAAAATAGACATCTCAAAATTTGATTGGATGTATTTGGGGGAATGGTGGGCGTGAGAGGGGGGTTAGTTGCCCTCCAATCACTTTATACTATTAAAAAATACACTAGCCCTTTCAATTTCCAATCGAATGTGCCATTTTTGAAGTTTCTACAACAACCCTTTCTATAAAAACCTTATATGCCCCCGGGGCATAACTTATATCCCTTACCCTGAGAGCTGTAGGGGGGGGGGGGGAGTGCCATCCTCAAAAACCTAATTTCCAGAACTTAAAACTACGTTGAACAAAATGGCTATCTCAAAATTTTGATTGGATGTGTTTGGGGAAATGGTGGGCGTGAGAGGGGGGTTAGTTGCCGTCCAATCACTTTCGACTACTAAAAAGGTCACTAGCCCTTTCAATTTTCAATCAAATGAGCCATTTTTGAAGTTTCTACAACAACCCTTTCTATAAAAACCTTATATGCCCCCAGAGCATAACTTACAACCCTTGTCCTGAGGGGGTTATCCTCCTCAAAAACCTAATTTCCAGAACTTTCAACTACGTTGAACAAAATGGATATATTAAAATTTTTATTGCATGTTTTTGGGGAAATGGTGGACGTGAGAGGAGGATTAGTTGCCCTCCAATCACTTTCAGCTATTAAAAAGGGCACTAGCCCTTTCAATTTTCAACCGAATGAGCCCTTTTTGAAGTTTTTACGACAACACTTTCTGTAAAAACCTTTTGTATCCCCAGGGCATAACTTACAACTCTTGCCCTGAGGGGTGTTTGTCATCCTGAAAGACATAATTTCCAGAACTTTCAACTACGTTGAGCAAAATGGCTATATCAAAATTTTGATTGGATGTGTTTGGGGCAATGGTGGGGGTGAGAGGGGGGTTAGTTGCTCTCCAATCACTTTCGACTATTAAAAATCAATTTCCAATCAAATGAGTCCTTTTTAAAGTTTCTACGACAACGCTACCTATAAAAACCTTATAGGCCCCAGGGCATAACTTACAATCTTTGTCCTGAGGGGGCTATCATCCTCAAAAACTTAATTTCCAGAACTTTCAACTACGTTGAACAAAATGGATATCTCAAAATTTTGATTGCATGTGTTTGGGGAAATGATGGGCGTGAGAGGGGGGTTAGTTGCAGCAATCAAAAAGGACATAGCCCTTTCAATTTTCAATCGAATGAGCCCTTTTTGAAGTTTTTACGACAACACTTTCTATAAAACCTTATATGCCTGCAGGTCATAACATGCAACCCTTGCCCTGAGGGCTGTGGGGGTTGTCATCCTCAAAGAACTAACTTCCAGAAATTTCAAATACGCTGAAAAAAATTTCGATCTCAAAATTTTGATCGGATGTGTTTGAAGAATTGGTGGGTGTGAGAGGGGGGTTAGTTGCCCTCCAATCACTTTCGACTATTAAAAAGGGCACTAGCCCTTTGAATTTCCAATCGAATGAGCCCTTTTTGAAGTTTCTACGACAACGCTTTCTATAAAAACCGTGCATGTCCCAAGGGCATAACTTACAACCTTTCCCCTGAGGGCTATGGGGGAGTGCCCTCCTCAGACATAATTTTCAGATCTTTTAACTATGTTGAACAAAATGAGTATCTTAAAATTTTGAGTGGGACTTGTTTGAGGAAATAGTTGGCGTGGAACGGGTGTTAGATGCCTTCTTATCGTTTACGGCTATTAAAAAGGGCACTAGCCTTTCCAATTTCCAATCGAATAAGCCCCTTTCGAAGTTTCTACGACAACTCCTTCGATACGAAGTGCCCTGGTCTAAAAGAAATAAACTAACAAAAAAAAGGGCTTATCACCACAGTTGGGGCCCGTAAGCTATAGATAACCAGTCTTGACATATATTTTTGATTTGAAAAAACTGTCACTTACCTAATTGTCTATTTAATGTTCATTTGAAGCCTCAATTTCAAATTGGATATTCTCGCGCTATGACCTTCTGGCGGCTGGCAGCAAATCTTACTATGCCGTTTAATTTTTAAACCTTTCAAACATTCTAATTAAAATGACGATCTTGATGCTTTTACTCGATGCTATTCAAAGGGCTGTTAGGTGCGCATAGCGCGTCTTGTCGGGTAAGGGGCAATAGGGCTCCACTTTTTTTTTATCGAGCAAGCCCTCACCCAGCCTTATACGCTCTTTCCATCTACAAGATGATACAGAAAAAAAAGATACGCACATACAAACTCATAAGAAACATGTCTTTTATATATGTATATCGATTCTGTACTTGATGTACACAACTATAGGACCGACCGATGATGATAAGACTACGGCAATACTTTGAATGAAATGCGCAGTTTAAATCCTAGAAGGTAATGCCTAGTATGAACAAAACTAAACAAGAGAAACACCTTTATTGTTTTTTTTTAATTATAAGCTAGTGATTAGACAATGACGTAACGCAGCGACAATAAATTCTATGAAAGCGAACACAGTATATTCGCCATAGACAATAGAACGTACACAAAGCAGTATGAATAGCAGTAACTTCATTTTTAAAGTACAAGAAACCCTGAAACCATGAGAAATAATCAAGCATAGCAGTAAATTAGGCATGATAGCTTTCTGGTTAAAGCAGTAATAAAGTAGATCTGATGAAATTTTCCTACAAAAGAAAAATCACATTTTCAAAGCATTGTGACAACTTTTTTCATCTCAGTTGATTCATATAATAAATTTAGTTACTTGGTGTCCTAAGACACTGACTTGACATTATATTGGGGCATCTGTACTCTGGAATTGACAAACGAATTTTGGTTCATTTTACCACTGAACTCTTCGAATAAGACTCGACTTACCAGAGAGCAGCATAAACAAAGAAACGGAGAAAATACTTCTTTATTTAAACTTCAGCTTACTTTATCTGATACATGCAAAGCCCCTTGTGAAAATAAACCTTATTCTATTTTCTGATGTCTTTCCGATCTGTTTTCAACAGTTTAAAATGAACAAATATTAAGCAAATTAATGTAAAACCAAACGAACAACATACAACGTGTTCTTTTTCCAGAAATGAAGAACAAACAGTAGAGAAAAATCGACCTTCAATTCTAAACTGCTGTTTCATAATACCCGAAGAGATAAAAACATTCACGCTGTTGTTTTTTTTTAAACTAAATGGCTTACACATGACTTTACATTGATGTCTTTCAATTGAATTGGTCCATTCCATCCGTCTAAGGATGAGAGGCAATTTAGAAAAAAGCCTAATGTTTACACCATAATAGAATTCAAACGTAAAAATTTTTGGCACTCGAAAGTAGGATAGCTTCTCACAAAATACACTGGTTTTACTGAATTTAATATTTTTTCAACCAGCCAACATTAGGTTTTTTGTTTTTTACTTCGAAATGGACGCATTATCAACGGCCGATTTATAGCATTTGTAGTCAGTTAGTAAATTATTAAGCACGGAATTCCGGTGAAACGGATGAAATAAGACGAGAGAAAAAAATTGACTCAGAGATTTCAAAAAAAGAATATTCAAACCCCCGAAGATTTTGTTTAACCAAACAATTTTTTCTCTGGCAAGAGATGCGTAAACAGTTACAGTTGTAATGTAAATCAGCAATGAATATAATTAAAAATAAGTATGTTCTATCTTAGACGTCTCAAGTTTTACTGTATTTAGCAATTTGTTCTCTTTAGCATGAAGCAAAGACATTATACTGACTAGTTTCCAACTATTGGTGTAATTACATTAGGAAAGCCGAGAAAAGCGAGATTCCCCATGAGAGGCTAGAACAACCCTTTAGAGGTTAGGAGACAGCGGAGGGCGGATCAAAAGATAGTCTGAGACATGGCATTTGTATGTCCAAAAACACGTTCTTTTCATTTTTTCTTATATTTACTAGGGTTCTGCATACTCGCCATAAAGAAAAGATGAATGGAGATCACTTAAAATGGCGTTAATTAGTGTCTTGCAATGTAAGGTTTATTAAGTCTTTGCATTCACACAAGGTCATCGCCAGCTACTGGACACTTTCTTTTTTCTGTTTTAGATGTCATTTTATATGATTGTTGATAATTTTTTGGTCTATGTTATTTTTACTCTGTCTTTTTCTGGGCCGTGCTGAGTTTTTTTTTGTGACGGGTTATAAATAAAATGATGATGATAATGATGATTAAAACTCAGACTTTTGAAAGAAGTTAATAGGTTCAGGTTTATTTCAAATTTATAATTCGCATCAAACTGGATAAGAACAAAATATAAGGCAAGATTAGGCATAGTTATTGCCAAGACCTTAGTTTGACTTTTATTACCAGTCTTTTAACCACCAATGCATAGTTTTTTTTCTACTGCATCTATTAGCTGCTCAAAAGCTAAACTGGTAGACTACTTAACCTCAGTGCTAAAGTACTTTGTTTGCTCTTAAATTATAAGCAAACAATGAAGTTTCATATTAGTAAGAATTAATGGCTTCTCCCCCACATCGGTGACTGGAGAATAAACATTATGTTTTAAGGCTAATGTCCAAGCCACACAGCAGTCACATCTGTGAGTAATAACAAAATCAAGACGGAATAAGGCGCCATAATATTCATCATGTCGAATTTGGTAATTTGGGCTATGTTCAACTTTAAACTTACGACTGACCACTAAGAGTGAAAATTTAAGTTTTTTTTAATTGAAAAAGATTAAATCTTTGACAAGCGGTTTTCCTATATGTAAGGTGAATTTGACAAAATATACATAATCTGCATGAATAAACATTCTAAACACATTGGTCTTGATACAGAATTTATCATGTTTCGACCAACTAAGTTTTGACCATGTCAATTTTCTGCTAATGAAATACAAGTGTGAGGTGAAAACCGACAAAAACACGGATCATTCATAAATCTTGACTTATATGTTCTACGAGTATGAAGACAAAGAAATTCAGATTTTTTTGTGCATTGAATATTAGCAACATAATGGAAAAATAAGTAAAATGGATTCTTTCCATGCTATTCAGGCAACCACCGCAATCTGATGAACTTAAGCGATTTATTATTTTGTTGTACATATAAGAAAAGAATAATTTCAGGAAAATACACTTAATAGAAAACAGAAAAAGAAATGCACATTCACAGAAATGTACATTCCAACATATATCGATTATCGGGATAACAAATGGTATATACAGTTCAGATACATACTGATTACCTAAACCTTATGAACATAAATACGGAAGTGTAGGCAAATAGCCGTGACTATGCAAATTATGTGATAATACGTTTTGGCATACGCTACAGAAAAGCCATTTAACAACTGGATGACACAGGAAAAAAGAAGCTAGACAGCAATTTAAGATTCAAACTAGTTCTCAGAAAACAAAACACGGTCCATGATGCATAAAAATAAAATTTCCAAAAAGAAATATTAAAAAAAAAACACTGAGTTCGATTGATGATTGAAAATTTAAAAGAAAAGCACAAAAATCAACCTTTGCAATTTTAGGTTGTTTTTTTTTTTTTTGTAGAGCATAATACAAGATTTAGAATTACGGTTAAGGAGTGAGCCACCCAGACCCTCCTCATATATGGTTGTCCAATTTTGTTTTTTGTTAATGACAAACTATAGACTCGTTTTTGTTTATTTCTGTTTTCTCATTGGGTATGGTCAAACTACTAAAACCTTACATCTCTATTAAAATATCTGACTCCCAATTTCTTTCATACTTCTGCATAGGCTTTAGTTATCAAATATAGCTCTTGTAATAATAAAAAAAATTACTATCAAATCACCTACATAGAAGATTTGATTAGTAAATACCTTCAGCAATAAGAGAGGAAAATAGCAATTCTACATATTATTTCTTACTTCTGGGGCCTACAAAAAAAAGAGCTAGATAGAGCCCAAATAAAAACATAAATTCCCAGGCAATTCGATGTCTATTTGTCATCGGAAAAGTGACCCATTGTTAGTTGGCTCACTTAATTAGCTGATCAAAATGGCTTTAATGCATCTGTATGGTTCAAGAAAAATAAAAGCTAAATAGAGGAGTCTGGTTATACCATAAATATAAAGTAAAGACCTTATACTACTTTAATGCTACTTAAGACCTTTATAATAAAGACAGCATAAACCCTATACTTCGTGCAACGGCCTTGTGCCTTCTTTCTCTGTCTACAATTGTCTACAGATTCATACACTCCGAAGAACGAAACCAAAGTGAATGATTATATAATGTCGCTATTTTATTGTCTCATTGGGTATGGTCAAAGCCAATCATATGCTTCCAGAAAAAACCCATCAATTTTCAGTAACACATTTTTAACTATATTTGGAGTATGGTCAAACCAGTACACATGAGTAACCCTCTATTCTTTCAAGGTGTACCTATGAGCCCCTTGTAATAATGAAAGTTAACCCTAAAAATAAAAACATCTGACACCTCTTCCTTAAAGTTTAAGTTGGAGTTCAACTAGGTTCTGGTAATATAAGGTCCTTGATATAAATTACGTAAAGAATTTACGATAAGTCAACAACACACAAACACTGATATTCTGTAAAGTTTTATCAGCAAGAGCAGTATATCATTTTCTTTGCTTTATAGCGAATTGATCACAATTAGGATGAGAAACTTAATAGCTTAAGATAGATGCTACCATCTTCATAACCGATTAGTGGATGTATCCATTGGCGAAGCAGCGCCGGATTGATTTCTAGAATTGCCAACAGCTTGACCAGGGCTAGGTGGTCCTCCGGGTGGGGCAGGTCGCACGAAGCGCTCTTGACTTTCACGCTGCAGACCACGGGATGGAACTCCGGTCTGAATATAAATATCAAGTGCACATTACTTAACATTATAAGCCATAAATACAAAAAGAATGACAAAGAATGAGAGAGATAGAGAGGGAGAGAGAAAGAAAAAAGACAGAAAGAGAGAGTGAGAAGGAAGAGAGAGGAAGAAGAGAGAAAAAAGAGAAAGAGCGAGAAAGAAAGAGAGATAGAGCGAAGAAAGAGAGGAGAGAAGAAAGAGAGAGAAGAAAGATAGATAGAGAGAAGAAAGACAGAGAGAGAAGAAAGATAGAGAGGGAGAGAGATACGGTTGCATGCAATTAGAGAAAAACAGAGAATGAGGGAGAGGTGGTCCTCCGGGTGGGGCAGGTCGCACGAAGCGCTCTTGATTTCCACGCTGCAGACCACGGGACTGAACTCCGGTCTGAATATAAATATCAAGTGCACATTACTTAACATTATAAGCCACAAATACAAAAAGAATAACAGAGAATGAGAGAGATAGAGAGGGAGAGAGATACGGTTGCATGCAATTAGAGAAAAACAGTGTTATGAAACTGTTTTGTTTTTTTTTTTCGTTTTATAATTCCCAATTGGTTTTGCAACGCTTGTCACATTTGTCCAAAACTACTTTTATTTAAATAATTCTGATTAGGAGGACGTTAAATAAAACACAGAAAAAAGTAAAAATATACACATTAATATTGAAACTACCTTCCAGATAGATTCAACAGTAAAAATATAGATTTCTTTGATTGCTTGTGACAGAAACCAGAGAAGTGGGATGTGTTCTTTTTACAAAGTCATACGATCTGTTTTGTGAGAACTACCGGTAATGGTAACTCCATTACTGGCAATGGCTTGTCTCTTTGGAGACAAAAATACTGGAATCCCACTGACCTGATTTTTTTCTTTTTTTTTTTTTTTGTTACTCAATAATCTCCCAGCCATAGTTTAAATTTGGCTTAATAGGGATGAGAGTCATTCTTCACTAAGTGGTCACAACAATTGGTTGGAGACAAAACTTAAAGATCTTGTATTTCAGAAAAGGGCAAACTTTACAGCTTAGACTAGGAGGGTAGCATCCATTATACGTAACATACGAAGTCAGTTTATTCGAATAAAATGTATGTGTTAGTATAAAGGAATTACGCAGAGCTGTCACTAATGGAATTGACGTTTTCTGATTTTAAGGATAGGAAACCTGACTAGCTGCAAAGAAGAAAATAAAACAAAAGCACACAAATCATTGTGTGCTTTTGTCAATGATAAAAAATGTCATTGAATAGGATATTTCCTACCACAAATCCACCATTTTCAACTTACATAATTGGTAAGTTTCCGTAGCACCCAACAAATAAGTAATATTAAAACAATCACTTTAGGCAATACAGCGGGTAGCCTGTCATATTTCTAGCCAAATTCCAGTCATTTGACGTACTGGCCTTACATTCTGTGAGTTGACTATCAAACGTAGGTAACTGTGGAAGCTACAATTGACTCCACGTGCTTTACACTCCTACCAATAGCAAGGCTCAGCTACTCTGAGCACTTGCCTCGGACCTCTGGTACTACTCTAGAGTACTTTTCGCAATTTCTGTAGTAACGTAGATTAATTTCATAATCACATCTGAAAGATGTTGAAGACTTTTGCAAAGGTTGATAGATGTTCTTCACTATACCTCAGGATCCAAACGCACTCATTACTGTACATAATATGACTTCTACTGTTGTCAGTAGCTACTTTCATGCTCCACGAGAAGTGTAAATTGCTGTAAGCCTTGTTTGACTTCGGAATCCATACAATTTCAAAGAAAACCTCTTTAATTTATTGATTTTGTCTGGACATCTGTCTGGACAATCAGTGAAGTGGTAGTTTCATTGGGAGAGAGTAAAGTTAAAAAGGAATCAACAGTTTTTAAGAACAGAAACTTTGCCAAATATTTTGATCTCAAGACACAGCTTTAAGCAACCGACTAATTTAATTAATATTTACAACCGAATTAATATATAAAAGTAGCAGTTCAAAATTTACCATGCCTCTCAGCCCATAGAATAAATTTTCTCTTTTAGTGAAAAGTTTAAAGAACTACCATTCCAAAAATCCACGAAACGTACAGCCGAAAACTAAAAAAGAGGCGATCTAGGTTTGACCTCGGGATCTTTGATGTAAAGTTGATCTTTTGAAAACGTGGAGTATGGCGTTCTTTCAGATTCTAAGAGAAGTTTTTCTTTTATCTCAAAAGTATGTTCTCATAGATATATTCATACGAATTGAAAAGCATGTTCTCACTTTCCAATTCAGTCTCATTCCTTCCAAAAGTGAACAAAATTACACCGTTAGAAAAACTATAGCATAAACTGCCCCATCTAAGGCACTACTTGAATAAGTCTTTAATGATTTTAGGGCTGCCTTGTTTGATTTGATTAAGTCAAATTACAACTGATTAAAAAAACAGACTACTTGCCAATTTGCATGGTTAAGTTTATTTCTCCTAAAGCTTAAATACTGAAACCATCGTAGCTTAAACTAGTGTACAGATTCCAATGCATTAAAACTAGCCAGGGTAAAGAGAAGGGAAGTCTAGAAAGCATGTAAATTTAGACACAGGATAGGTGAATTAGCTGGGTAATATTCTTGTTTTATTTCTTTGTGGCCTTAAGTATTTATCTAGCAGCTCATAAGCTATTTCCAGACACTGGAAATAGCTAACCGTGTAACCAACTCAGATATTGCCTAAGCTCGGTAAAGGAAAGTCCCAGTGAATCATTTATATCCCCTTGAAGATTACTAGTAATCATTGGTAATTACAAGTTATTTTTTAATAGACCTAATTTCATTCTAAAATGGTGGATTACAACAGATTCGCCCATTTGTATGCTCACAAATTGTAAAAATGTCTAACTCTATAGTCATTTCTGCACTTACAATAATGGGAATGTGTCAGTTTTTGGGGCAATTTTATGCCTTTCGATTAGCCATAATCTTTGGTTAACAGTGCAAGGGCCAAAACCTATGAAACCTAAGATTCCATTATAGGTTGTCCAAGCCGACAACTCAATGTAACAATAGTACGAATTACCTTTTTAGCTGGAATGACTGAAGTTATTGTTGCTCTAAATGAATGCTAGATTTTAAACAATCCCAACATTTCTCAAAATAAGGCGGGAGACCTGTCTAGATTATTAAATACTGTCTTATTTTGACAATTTACTGTTTGCCTGTCATCTGTATTGAAATCCTGTCATCAAGACAGGATTCTTGTCATGTTTGTAACCATGAACATGTATCTGCACCGCAAAACGTTCGAGCATGCTCTAGCCATCGTCTGTGCCGGTTTCGAACTAGAACTTTGTAATCGTCGGTTTCCAACAGATTCTTTGGTGTTTCTTACATTTACCATGCAGTTCAGCCGTTTTTTTTTTAACACTCCCTACACATTTCTAAAAAAACATCGTCATAAAAAAAAAAAAAAGAAAAAAAAAAAAAAAAAAAAAAAACTGACTGCAAAAAGCAAGATTGGTTGGTAGGTCTAATGAAGCCAAAACCAAAAAACCAAAACCAAAGGGAGCCCGAGAAACACAGCAGCTTACCGATTGTGGTGGTGATGATGACACCATAGTAGGGGTCGCTTGTCCACAAGTAGAACATCGACTAATAGGTGAAGACGGGTTCATATTATCATAGGCAATAGACATTCCACCAGCTCCATCTCTGCCATACAGAGCTAAAAAAGATTAAAATAAGAAATTTCCATGATGGTTTTGACAAGAACCACAGGTAGTATTTTTTATGTGATTATGAATTTAGTGCTAAATTTAGTTTTTCGAGGTTAATTCTTCTTGACCATGAAAATCTTCTAAAGTAGTTATTTTAAACTGAATAAAAAAAAACGCAATATGGCTATTTTTTATAGCATTTTAAACGTAATTAGGCCATGTAAGAGTAGTGGTAAAAAAAAAAAAAAAAAAAAAAAAAAAAAAAAAAAAAAAAAAAAAAAAAAAAAAAAAAAAAAAAAAAAAAAGGCTAAAGATGAAAACACTTATTTTTGATGAAACGCTTTTTTACATATTTCCCAGCACAGGCATATTCAAGTGCCTGATATACCGATCAGGGGTGTCAATTGGGGAAGTAGGTATTTGTCCCCTAGAAACAACCCCCTGTCCCCCCCCCCTATCCATAAAAAAAACATTTTGCTCCCTCTACATTTTCGTAACTTGACGCCACTGTTGTCAATAGTCTTTCATTCAGTACAATCATTATAGTATTAAACTATATGAATTTAAAGAGCCATCGATTGAAAGAACCAGCGCACGGTCTGGATTGAAGTTCTCGCTCCCCCGGTGAAGCTAACTAACACCCACTTTAAGTTTTAATTTGAACGTTTGACGAGTGAAGGAGAAAGAGAGAGTCAATAAAATATTGTCAAAACTTTTCCAGAATGTAAAAATCAATTAAACCTATTTCTTGAAATATAAAATAAGCTTATTAGATAACTAAAATCTTGACCTGTAATTCAACACTGGCATTATTTGGAACTAAATATTATTATAGTAGGTAGTATTAATATATCAACAGAAGAACAAGAATCCAAGCAATAGTCAAGAAAATTCGTTTTTTTTTTTTTTTGCAACTTGCCTACAATTTTGAATTTCGAAGGAATTTAACTTTTAATGGTACGAAACGTATGTTTAAGCTTGAATTAACTTAGTAAGATTTCAGATCTGGCTATCTTATTCCTTCAGCAATTAGCCGAATAAGGTGAGCCAAAATAAATCTTCAGGAGGCTAGGGTACAAAATCCTAGTAGTTTGAACAGATTCATGAATGGAGATTCGTATTCTTTCATGAATATGAATGGAGGCTATCAAGAATTCTCACTCAGGTTCAATTAAAAGTGGATCTTCTTTAGGCTAAATACAGCAGACCGCACAACCTAAACTACAAAAAATACAAATAAATAAGATAGAATGATTTGAGAAGAGTAAAAAAAACTGAATGAACGAATGAATTTTATTAATAACCTTACAATCAACAGAAAAAGACGGAACACAGACAAGAAAAGAAAGAAAAAGCAAAACTGACAAGAAAAACAAATACAAACAGAAAGAACCATATAATAACATAACTATTTGAGCCACTCGTGGTCCAACAGCTGTAGTTTTTTCACGTAATTCTGAATTACCTCCTCCACGGCACTCAGAGGCTTAGCAATTCCATATTTCGCAACAATATGGTGGTTTCTAACAAAAGGCGGCACTTGAAGCAGATATCGGGCACACTTGAAAAATACCGACCTTGTGTCTTTCTTGTTTCGTGCACTCAAGAGCTTCCAAAAAGGAGAAAGGTACAAGACATGAGGCAAAGCTACTGCATTAGGCTATAAAGACGAGCCAGATATTTACGGCTTGAATTGCAACGGCTAGTGACAACACCCGCATAGGCAATGCGCACTTTTTTAGAAAGGTGTTCAATAAGTAAAAACTGGGTTTCTCGAAGATTACGACCAATCGGCAGGCCAAGATACGTAATGTGACTAGACGGTGTTACGGTAATTCCACCAAGCCTGACTGTAGCATTATCTTCAGGGCAATTAAAAAACAAAACAGTAAACTTTTCTACATTAAACTGCAAACCATTATCCGCATAACTTTTTTCAAGACGCGAAGAAATTATTTTCTAATGAAGAAAGCAACCGAGACAGATTTAAACGATCATCTGCAAAACCCAGAAGTGACAGTCAATATGCTTGAAAATATAACGCGGAGAGATAACCCGTTGTGCATCATTTATACAAAGTAGGAGACGTTATAGCCCCTTGCTTAATTTCCTTATGTACGGAAACCTCCCCACTAAGCTCACCATCTTGCAAACGAACATGAAGTTTGAGGTTACTATACATATCACATAGTGACCTTACAATAGAAAAACGCACGCCTCGCTTACACAGCTCTACTATAATCTGGGCATGAATCCCAGAGTCAAAAGCTCTCCTGACATCATACTGACCTAAGATCAAAGTTTCTCGCGAGAGATGTGAATCAAGTAATATGTTAGCAAGAAGGTAAAGCACCCGAGGCCTTTTCAAAAACCAAACTGGCGTGGAGGCATCTCACACTTATCATAAATCTCATTAAACACAACAATCTCGAATAGTTTGCAAAATACTGAAGATATCGTTACTGGCCGATACGAAGAAGGCTGCTCGGCTTGCTTCCCCTTCTTTAATATCGGGGTAACCATACCCACATTAAAGCAACTCGGGACTATACCTTGTGTCAAAAATTATCTGAAACAGAAGTAAATCTTGTCGAGTAACAGGTTCACAAGATTACGTCACTATTCTCTTTAAATCGATTATCGCTATTGTTCCTCTTTTTGTTGGTGCGACACGGCCCTGCATCTACAATTTTGGGGGAAAGCCTGAACTAGCTATTAAATTAAAAATGTTAATAAGTTGAGTGGAGACTTTGTCAGGTGAAATTTTAAGTGATGTGGGAGGCATACCCAATGAACACATACAGGTAATTTTTAATCTCTGGACAGTTAATGTAAAACGTAAATTTAGTCAATTTACCGTCTCATTAGGTATTTCATTAAAGCTTTTATCTAGTCATTCTATTAAAACTATATTTTTATTAAGTTTTATTAATTCATTAGCACACATTTTTATTAAGCATTACTAATAAAATCCAAAAAATAGCCTTGTCATCGAATTTAATAGTTTCACTATGATTATTTGTACAATTGAGGGAAGATAAAAAAAAAACACGAAAGATTAGTATGCACTGAAACCAGTTCTAGATAAGGAGCCTGGCTGGTTGATGTACCACGACAGTTTCTCAAAAGTAACAAACTAAAAATGTTCATTCTTTTAAGCTCTTTTCTTGTGCATAAAGTTTTCACACATAGCTTGACTATCAATGACTTTCGAATATGTTAAGCCTTCACAAATCACATGAGTTAGAATTAAGACGAATGTAAGGGTTTTCTGGATGAAAAAGAGAATTAAACATCTGGCCAGGTCTCCCCCCCCCCCAAAAAAAAGTTTGCCCGACTCGTAAATACGAAACAAAAATGCATATAAACGAATTTTGATGGGTTATGTTTTTTTCTAACCCCCCCTCCCCCCAGAAAAATCCTGGATGCGCCCTTGTGGCTAGGACTCAATTTTCCTAAAACTATTAAAGACAAAGAAAGAAAAATTAAAAAAAAGGTAAAATTGCTGGGATCTTAAAACCTGACTTGAAAATAAAGTGGAATAGTCGAGCCCGTATGATTATTTGATGCGGTGGGACATGAACGTATAGAGGGGTTCTTGAAGTTACCAATCCATTAGTGACATTAACTTGAATTTTGAAACACAGCTGTGATATTTATTATTTGCCCCCCTCAAAATGGAGAAAAATAAAACACAAGGACATAAAATTTCAAAACAGTCCATTAATTCAAACACCAAAACAACAAGAAAAAAGCGATAAGTTTAGAAAAAAGACTGAGTAGAATACATCGAAGAAAAATAATGGAAGTTAATTAAAATCTCAAACGTTTATAAAATTCGACAAAAAAGAAAATGGGTTATAGACAGAGAGAATATTTTCAGACTTAAGGTCTAAATAAGACAAATAGGAAAACCAACAATGCACCAACCAGCAAGACTCCTTCTCAAGAACTAGTGGGGCCTATTTAAAGAAAAGCAGCATAACATGTAATCGCCAACATGGACACTATTTGGATTGTGGCAAATGGCGGTTCAAACTTAAAATTTTATTGTGGGGCGACTTTTAATTGAAATTAATAAAAATTAAAATATAATAACAGCAAGTACAATAATGTATGTATTTTAAAGTAGCAAATTGGAAATTTTGGAGCATTTGGAGCATTGAGTTCTGAAAGCTTTTGAAAGAAAAAGCCGTGACACAGCACCTAATGACACTTGACTAAGAAAAAAAAATGGGAATGACCATTTGCAGACATCTTTCCATGACCAGAGGCCAAAAAATAATTAAGAAACAGACCACCTGAGAATCATCATGCCATGGGAGGAGCTTTTTTCTTTTTTTTTCTTCTGAATGCTTTACTTTCGAATACAGAAAATCAGATTCAAAAACATGATAAAAGAGATAAGGGCACGGTAACTAGAACACAAAACCTATTTGTTCCCCTTTTTTTGCACTGCCTTCTTCTGGAACAGAGATGTGATCAGCAACTGTTTCTTTGACTCTAACTGCTGCTGGGCGTTTTCAAGAGTGGCAGCTACCTTTTTTTGTTCATTACGCATCGACAAAGTCACATCTATCATAGCATGCTGTATCTAGCTGTATCTGTAGCTGTATTTCGATCATGCCCTTCTTTTCAATGCCTTTTTTCTGCCAGTTATAAAACTTCCTTCAGCAAGTCGTTTGCGGCCTGTTCATCGGGACCAACCGCTTCTTTTTTTTTTCTTTGAGCGATTTTTCGAGTCTCTATTGTCTGTCTTTTCAAAGAGGTTTCAGTGATCTACAACCTCTCTCATCCATTTTCTTACGTCCGGATCCCGCTGCTCTTTCTCGGTTTTTTTTTCTTTCAAGGCTTTTTCCTGCAGTAGGTACAAATCACAGCTTTTTCTAGCGGATTTGGCTAGTTTTATCAAGTCTTCGGGGATAGCAGCATTTTGCACACGTCCTCCAAATCTGCCCAGCCCATCTGTCACAAACAGTTTTGCATTCAAAGTTCGCTCATTCATGGAAGCTCTTTCTTCGCTGAGAACTCGCCCAGAAAGGGAGAAACCCCGCTCAGTACTGGTAGACCCGTGTGTAATGGTCAAAGCATTTTTTACGACTCTAGACAAGTTTGGATATTTCCCTCCCTGAATCACGGTGTTCCACTTGTCGTCGATCCAACCCGGCTCCGGTGGAAGTCCAGATAACTAGACTAGCTTAAACTCATCAACTAGCACGTCCTTTTGCGTCGCGATGGGTAACTTCCAGGCAACATATAATAGACTCTGAGCAGAAACTGGCTTTGAAACTTCATTGGGATGCAGAAAAGTTAACGCTTTCAAGAACTCCAAAAATCTCCGCCGAGTATTTGCTTAATGGCATATTTTGCGACCGCAGAATAATGCTTCTGAACACGCTGCTTGAACGAGCGTTTTGGAAGCCCGTCCACTGACTCGAGACAGTCGAAAATCTCGTCACTCACACCACACCTGTCTGTAGCAGGGGCACAAAAATCTCTTCATCTTCGAATGGCTGAAGCGTTAATTCATCCCTAAGCTCTTCGGTCGCTTCGGGTTTTAAAACTCGTCCAGCCAGTGTCAATACCTGCAGATTCAGCTCCATATAGAGTTCATGCACTAGGGACTCTTCCCTTTGAAACGAGTGAAGAGGTTCCAACTATGAACAACAAACTGACACTCAGCTTTCATGGTGTGTTTTTTTTTTTTTTTTTTTTATCAGCCGGATGATCTCTTTTTACGCATTTTATTTTATAAGACTAGGGCTTTTCTTTGGAATATAGACAACAAAGCTGGCACCTGTTCCCTTAGCCTCAAAGCGGCAGGTTCTATTGTTAACCATCTGGTGGATACGTGTTTCAAAAAGCGGGACTTGGGAATGCCAGTTTTCTCTTGAATCTTCCCGTAGTTTTTTTTTTTTTTTTTTTTTTTTTTTTTTTTTTTTTTTTTTTTTTTTTTTTTTTTTGTCAAGCCGAGCAGCCACTAAAAATTACTAACCTTTGATGACCAGATCGAAAAAATTCTCGCCAATTTCCTGCAAACCCTTCCGAAAAAAGTTGGGTACCAAATGGATCTTGCAGGTACCAATATCAACGAGACCTTCGCTACCTGTCAATTCACTTTTTTCACTGTCAATCAGCCGGAAGATTTTTGTTCACGTTTGGACCGTCACAAATTGAAGCTAGCAGTTTAGAGGTAGATAAACCACTCTCATCGATCGTTCTGGCTATTTCTGACTTCAGCTAGGCATGTCCAATAAATGCACTTTTCAGATGTCTTTCTACCACTAGTTTCATCTTTTCAGGCCAGAATCGGAATCCTCATTTGAAGCTCTTTCTTACTATCTGAGTTTGTGGTTTCGTCAATATCGACAACATAATAACTGTTGCCGACTTCGTCAAGAGCCTTCTTCCGGAAATGGGGTCAAGAGCTTTGATTAAAAAATAAGCGAAGTTAGTTCGCCCAAAGGAGAAGTTTTGACCATTGTATTCCTGAACATTTTTCCAAATACATCTGCTATTCTGTCTGCGGATTTCCCAGAATAGTAAGACTCAATCAGCTTCAGAGCCAATGTAATTTCTGCAACTATTGTTTTATCCCGCGCTAGTTAAGCACTTAAGTGCATGGGTAGTTTTGCCGGCTCGCCGCTCTTCATTAAAGATGCTGCCGAGAGACGAAGCTGATTCGGCGTTAGCTTTACGGTAACATTCCTCCTATGTTAAATAGTTCTGGCGTACTGCAGTAAACTGTAGGAGTCCTTATGGCAGACAAGCGATGTATTGCAGATAGAACAGTAGAAAAAGAACAGATCTCCCGGAACAACTATACACCATTCTTTCATTTGGTGTTCCGTCACATCTTTCTCTTCTAACTAAGTCTCCTTGAATTTGCACTTTCCCATTCTTATTCAAACTGAAACTTTAAACCCTAAACCTTCAAAAAAGAAAAGAAGATAGTAGAAAAATATATAGGCTATTACCAGATACGCATTAAAATAAAAAAAGGGAGCTAGAAAGTAGTCTAATAGTTCGAGAAATGTAAGTAAACTCAGTACAAGGAACCTGGTTTTAACACCGCCTCCTTTGTATTTTGTGTTTGGAGTCATTCTCTCATTTTTCTTTTCTCTGTGTGTAACAGTGACACCCAGAAAAGTTTTCTATGTACTTAACAAAGCGAACCGAACATTGTCGCCTTCTAGCCTATTGACTCCAGAGGTAAAGAGGATCACTCCTTTTCGTTACTGCTCTGTCTGCTATATCCAGACAGTAAAGCTGTAGCCTATATAACCAAATATTTGACTTTCTTAGACAAGCAAAAACGGATTTTAAGAATCTCAATCAAAACAAAAATACTGAAAACCGTATACTCACAGGTATTGGTAGCCTTCACGGTATAGAGCTTTAAACCAAAGCAAGAAAAGGGACTTTCGAGACCTTTATCGATTTAAGGGACCAATAGGGACCTTCACTCGATTTTAGGGACTTTGTAGCAGTCCTGCCCCACTCAAAAAAGAAAATTTGAAGCTTTTCTTAATTCTACTTTACAACCTCTTTCTAATATGTTCATTATCTGTTGTTTAGACACTCCCCCCCCCCTTCAGAAAACAAAACTTAAAGAGGTGTCCCTTTACCTTTTTGTGTGGATGTGTTGTAATGACCACATTCTAGGTGAAGTAGTACGGCGAGTTACTGAATATTTAAAGCAACAAAGAAAAAAGCAGAAAAATTACAGTTAGTACACTATTCTGGGTTATGAAATGTATTGTTTTGTATACGTGATGGATTGCTTGTGTTCAATTCAGGGCTTGAACACCCCCCCCCCCCTCGGCTCTTATAATAAGAGATTAAAAATAAATTCGTTTATTTCATTAAACACTCAGCATTTTTTAAGTCACTGTTTAGCAGCATGCCCTCGAAAGCTTAGCTTTTGGTACTCTGAGTGGGCCTTTAGACCCAGGGTCTAAAGGTTATGGTCCTTAACAAGTTCACTTCTAGGATCTATACTGTTATTGATATTATGTTTTATTTTTATTCGAATCTTAGTTTGCAGGTATGGTTCTGCATGATTAAAAAAAACTGTTACCTGGACTGTGAGGACGAGAAGAATTAGGCGATCGATTCAAACTGACTTGGGGACCAGGGGAGGAGGTACTCCTTCCTCTTGTAGCACCGGGATGCATTCCTACCGGAGGAATGACGTGCATTTCATTATAGTGACGCTCTTCTTCCATCTCCAAACTATAAATAAACAGTACAAGATTGACAGAAGCCATTGAGGTATAAATATCAATGAACTAATCAAGAAGTCCCTATATATGTGGAATTTCTACATCATAATAGATCTTTCTCATCAGAGAATGCGAAAACCTTTGGCTTACAGCAGTTTTGTTTTAATAAATACATAAATATCAATTAAACGAACAAAAAAATCTGATTTTCCGAAAAATATTTCAAATTACTAAAAAGAAGAATTAAAAACCCTGGAAAAGAAGGAAAAAAGGCGAGCTTTGACTTTCTTAAACCCACATCTGCACTCCCAACTTTGAATAGTTCTACCTCTTGTCATAATATAAAACAAAACGAGCAAAGCATGGAGACAGGAATAAAAACAAAAGATAGATAGTCTTAGTATTGAAGTCCATGGTGTAGCTTCAAAAATAAGTGAAAGTCGTCAATGTTGGTTCACCGGATTACTTAAAAGAATTACCTCAGCTAGCCTATATTCAGGAAAGGAAAAGATATGTTGTCAAGTAACAATTTCTTCTCGGTATCTTCAAAAACGGGGGTTTCTGGATAGAATCACGTCTTACTCAGGTGGAAAAGTACAGTTTCCACAAAACAATTTTTATTTGACACCCAAAACTGACCACAAACCCGCAAACTCAAATCTCTCCAAAATCTGCTTTCAATTATGTAGAGTCAATTTTTATAGTTCCCCTTTTCGTATATTTTAACCAACTTAAAAAAAAAGTATGCAACAAACAGTGTTACGAGTCAAAATCTTAAGACCATGGCCTTAGAGCAAGAGCCTTCTCTTTTGAGACCGATTTTCCTTACGGTAACAACATGACCTGTAATCGGCGCATATTCGGAAATTTTTAACTAAACAGGCTTAAGCAAGTGACTGTGATTTTTAAATATAAAATTTCATGTAACATCCGAAATATCCGATAATAGAATCTGAACCTGAAAGCGCACATTTTCGTATGCTCAACCTTGCTTGGAAAAATATCTAGTAGCCCTCCCATTCCCTCTTCCAAGCTCAGGGCTATGCGTACTTATACATTCAACCCTTTCATGACCCATCATCTTAAAAATTAAACTGGATGTACATAAAATATATTGCAAACCAAAGAACTCTGAAAGGTGACAAATACGAACACCAAAGAGTCAAGCGTCAGCATAATAAAGATTATGAAAAGCAAATATTCTTAAGGATTCCCAACCCTTCATGTAACCCAGAACGATGCTGCTGTACCTTGATTCAGATTCAGAAAGATGACGACACAACGCTTCTCTACGTTCCATTTCAAGTTGAAGTCTCCGCTGAAGTCGAAGATTCTCTTCACGGATGGTCTGCTCTTCCTTTTGAAACTGGTTCGTTTTTTGCATGTCTAAAAAAACACACAAATAAATAGATAATTAAAAAACTAGAAATAGAAACTTCTGGAAGAAATCATAGATCTGGATAGCTATTCCAATTCAATCTAATACTATAACCATAGAACCAATATAAATAAGATTTCGAATAAAAAACTGAAAAGAGACAGATCATATGATAAGATATCTCAGAAATTGTGAGACAAAAATAAACATCTTGAGATTTTGTGTCAATACAAAAGCCGCTCGTCCCTATCCTGTGGATGCGATCAATACAAAGGCTTCGGTTCTATTGCAACTGAATCACCATGCAACTGAACCCTATGTAACTGAGCCCTTGTGTAACTCAAACCCCGTGCAACTCAGCCCCATTTAACCAAACCCCCGTGTAACTGAACCTTCATGCAACTGAACCCTCGTATAACTGAACCCTCATTCAACTCAAACACCGTACTTACATTGGGTAAACCACAAGTTAGAATCTTTACATGTTCAACCTTGTTGGAATTGTTTGTTTTTTAAAGTATTAATGTAAATGACTGTCAAGATGATTAATAAAAAAAAGCTGTTTTGTTGTCACAAAAACAAAGAAAATCAGACACCACAAACTCTTAAAGCTAGATCTATTTCTCCTTTTTTTATGTCTGTTAATGGGGTTTCGCTTCGCCCTGTCACTGTCTACGAGTATAGTCGTTTACCCCCCCCCCCCCCCTCTAAAAAAAACCCCTCGCGGAAAATATGGTTTTCCAAAATGGAATATTTTATTTGGATTCTGCTATTTTTTAGTTTAGCTGAGAAGTGCTAAGGAAATTGGAAAAGAGGAATTTATGTGTAAGTATTACCCCCCACCCCCCGTGCAAAAATGTTCTTCTCATGGAAAATCAATAACAAACACTATCTGCAAGCAATGGACAAATTACAAAACTTAAAAAGATGCTTAAACTTCTGCAATGGGGTTCTCTGCTTGTTTTGTAGCTCGGGAGAGGGAGATACCACAAAAGGGTGCATTTTATTGCCAAAACATCTCAACTCTCATTGAGCATTCGGATAAATACAGCATTAGCTCTAGGGGAGAGACGAGATGAGAATGGAGGTAGAAATTAGTTTTAATCCCCAGGCAGTTCTACTTTTTTTTTTATAAGTCGAAAGTGATTGGATGTTGAGTGACCAGCCACAAGATTTTTTTTCGGGGGGAGATTTTTCATGGGGAGGTATTTTCCGCGAGGTGGTATTTTCTGGAGGTAATTTCCACAAGTGTTTTTCTCGGGGGGGGGGGAGGCTGGTTGTCTTCCAATCACTTTTTACTTTTAAGGAGGGCACTAAAACTTTCAATTTTCAATCGAACAATTAAAAGTGATTAACAAAACCCCCACAGTCTACGGGGCAAGGGCTGTAGCTTATCGCAAGTTACCCATTGTTAAAATTTAAGGATTTTATAGAAGGGATGGTCATACAAACTCTGGAGAAGGCTCATTCGATTGGAAATTGAAATTTCAAGCTCAATATTGAAAAATCAAAGGTAATCAGAGGACAACCAGCGTCTCCCTCTTAAAAAGAAAGAAAAAAAAAAGTTTTTTCTTTTCAAAATAGTCTAAAGGTCAAATAACCATGCCTTTGGGGTTGGTATTTTTGTTTTTTTTTTTTATCAAGAAGAGAGGGCATGTTTGATCCAATAAATGAAAAAAGCATGGAGCATTAAAGTAAAACCTTAGGAAAATGTCAAGAAGAATGCCAAACACAATCAAAAGACATTTTTTCCTTTATTGGTTATGAAAAGGAAATACCAGCAATATCTATAATGGCTGACGGTATCGGCCATCACATCGTTTGAAAAATGTTTAGGAGTATCTTCAACTAAATCAAGAGGGACTTTGTGCAACCAGTTTTACAGGACGACGTATCTGCAATGTGTCGAGAACAGCTGAGGGTATAAACCTGAGGGTATTAAGTCTAAACTTTCGGGGCATGTTGAAAAAAAAAGGCTGGAGTGCAACCAGTCCCCCTCCCATATCCTTTTTAGCTGTAATCTCCTCAAAGACATCTGATCAAAATTCGTTATCTAGATTTACAAAAGTTAAATATTTCAAACACATATGTTCATTATTTGACGTCCAGAAAGGTCTGATTCATCTGAAAAAAAGAGAAATGAATCAGCTGTAATGGTTTGTGACATAGGATCCTCGTTTTTTTTTTTTTTTTGCAAAAAAAAAACACAACTTTTTTATGAATGATCTTGACAGGCAACAATGATCTTGACAACAACAGACTAAGATACAAACAATTCCAATAAGGTTGAAAATGTAAAAATTCTAACTTGTGTTTTACCCAATGATATTGCCTCATATTTTTAGAATACTGCAAAACTGAGTTCAGTGATTCAGTTGCACGGGGGTTCAGTCAAATGGGGTTGAGTTGCACGGGGGTTTAGTTAAATAGGGCTGAGTTGCAAAGGGGTTCAGCTGCACAGTGGTCCAGTTACACGGTGGTTCAGTTACACCCACACCCAAGGCTTCAAATAAAACTTTGCTTCGGTCTGGTTTGATTCTAATCTTAACATATCAAAATAACCGACGTCAAAAAGTTCTCTATGATTCTTCAAGGCCACCCAAGCTTTAGGCTTCAAATTTAATGCCCTTGGCGAACCAAACAGAACCTCCAAAAAAAATATGTTTGTTTACCAGCAATATCTGGCTGAAACCCAGCTAATGATCCACCTAAAGGCAAGAAATTTAGGAGTCAAGGTAGCATAGTAGCATTAGAGATGAACTGGATTTAGATTGCTTGGTCAATGTCAAGGGCCGCTGCAACTTTTAAGTGGCTTCGCCAAGAAAAATATGACGGGAGCAATGTTTTGATTGTGCTTCTTTGTCATCAATTAAACGCAGTGATGTTAACCCAAAAGTTTCAAAACGGTATGTCAAAAAAAGATTTCTTTTATAAAAAAAAACACTACTTCTACTAAAAACGAACTTTTTTCTCTATTGCCTGACACCAAATAAATGTTGATACTTTAAAATGCTCCATATATACAGGCTAAAGTTGTATTTATTTACCCAAAATAAAAGACCTAACCCAATCTTTGTTTTTATTTAAATATAAATCATAGCCGAACTATGCCTACATAGCCTTAAAGCATAACGTCTATTGCTAATTTCTGATGCACTTGGTGGTAAGAAGAATTTGATTATGTCCATCAACAAATAATTGCACCAACACATTTTACTATTAATTACGACACTATGTCACTGTTTAGCAGTATTACTTATAATATTTGCTAAACCACTTTCAAGAAGACAAAATTTTTAAGCCCAAAATGAACCAGAAATGAATAAAAGTGCATAAGGACATTCATGTCATCCTTCACCCCAGAAAATAAACATGCTTTACAATTCTTGCTGACAAGTTCACTCCGTGATAGAGGAGAAATATTGGAAGAAAGAAACTTGACAACTGCACTGTATGGTCAGTGGTCTAAAATGTCATGCTTTCAGTTTCCATGGTTGCAGGAGCATGTCCACCAAACTTAAAATGAATCTAGACCCTAAAACCAAAGGTAGGTGGATCAATTCCCTCTGTCCCCATAGCCCAAATTCCGTTACCCAACAAGTTTTAAGCGAATCATTTTCGCGCAAAAGCAAAAGTACAGAAGCATACCTTTAAAAATCATCACTCTTCTATTTCATTTACCCAATTTAAATAACCCATAATTTTAAAACCGATCAATGAAAAACAAAACGTGCCGGCCTTTCAAATACAAAGTTAGTGGTAAGGGGGGGGGGAGGGTCCGGGAAGGGCTACAAGTTCTGTATTTGCCACCAGTCACACATATTGAAATATTCTTGTATGATTAAGCTCCAAAGAAGGCACGGTATTGCAAGTATTACATTGTGTTTCACTAGGATCACAAAAATAATTCACAAGCAATATAACTCAAGAGGACTAATTTCTCAGACTAGGAAAGAACTGTAGCTCAGTACACTTCAAATCATCCATGATGAGATTTGCTACAGAATGCGATATATGCTTTGAGGTTGTTCTACTTCTCTTCAGTTATGACACTTATACTGACAATTGTATGGCAATTCCAAATTGACTATCATGGATGGAAAATTTTCCTCTGAAAATCATTATATATATATATATATATATATATATATATATATATATATATATATATATATATATATATATATATATATATATATATATATATATATATATATATATATATATATATATTATATATATATATATATATATATATATATATATATATATATATATATATATAATATATATATATATATATATATATATATTATATATATATATATATATATATATATATATATATATATATATATATATATATATATATATATATATATATATATATATATTATATATATATATATATATTATATATATATATATAATATATATATATATATATATATATATATAATATATATATATATATATATATATATATAATATATATATATATATATATATATATATATATATATATATATATATATATATATATATATATATATATATATATATATATATATATATATATATAATATATATATATATATATATATATATATATATATATATATATATATATATATATATATATATATATATATATATATATATATATATATATATATTATATATTATATATATATATATATATATTATATATATATATATATATATATATATATATATATATATATATATATATATATATATATATATTATATATATATATATATTATATATATATATATATATATATATATATATATAATATATATATATATATATATATATATATATATTATATATATATATATATTATATATATATATATATAATATATATATATATATATATATATATATATATATATATATATATATATATATATATATATATATATATATATATATATATATATATATATATATATATATTATATATATATATATATATATATATATATATATAATATATATATATATATATATATATATATATATATATATATATATATATATATATATAATATATATATATATATATATATATATATATATATATATATATATATATATATATATATACATATATATATATATAATCCAAATAGTGGCTCAAAAAGGCACTTACTCCCATTTCTGACAAAAGTAAAATTCTCTTTCTCCACATATTATTAGGCCTGTGTGAGGTTATGACAATTAATAACCCGCCCCCTTTTTTTTATAAAAGTCAGTGTTACTAGTTGTTTTGCATTAACAACTAAAAACTTTCCTTTACTTCTTAACTTCAAAAAATGCGGAGGAAAGATCAATTTAAAGCTTACGTTCTTGTTGGGAAATTGCAAGCTGCCGCCGCAACCTAGATACTTCTGAACGGAGCATTTGAATATGTGAAGTCAGCTGCTCAGGGGCCCTTTGAATTTTGACTGTATTTGAGAGACCTTGTTCTTCACTAGGCTGAGAGCCACTGGTAGCTGAAGTGGCTTCACCATAATATCCGGCAGGAGACGCTGGAGCAGAGATTGGCTGGTCTAGCTTAATTTGCAGGTTCCTAGAAAAGACCATATTTGTACTGACATATTTCCCAATTGATCCAATTATTTAAATTAATATTTTCAAAAAATGATTGTGCAAAGATCCAGGAATTATGACAAGGTACTGATTGTTTTGTATTATATACCCTACTCATTTGCATTTTGTATTATAGCTTAATCTAACACATAAAAAAAAACGTTACGCATTAAAACTTTTCACTATGGTAAGTTTTTTTCCTTGAAAAAAAAAATATTTTGAGCCTTTAGAAAAGCAAAAAAATAACCTAGCACAAAGTGTTATGTTTTTACAAATTAGCTGTACCACCATTCTGTAATTATCTAAAAGCTACCCATACTTTCATAGCACACAGTTGAACTTGCCACTTTATTTAAGCAATGGAGATGTAGATGCACTGGAACAATACAACCATATTTTTTTTCCTAGGGCAAAAGGAAAAATAAAATTAAATTAAGGATAAAGAACGACAAAAAAACATTTTTGGAACAGATTGGGAGAATAAATCCTATATAATGTCTAAATCAAATACAAAAAGGTAAATCCGAGATAATATTTTAGTTTCACCTCCCCGCTCCCCAGAGGTGAAGTCCTAACTAATTGTCCAGTCATGTATACAAGTAGAAAGAGGGTGAGGGTGCTTATACGAGCCCACTTTACCTTTTCTGAGATTCCAGGATTTTTTAGTTTCGAAAGCCTGCCCTTGTTCAAAAATAGTTATGCACTGGCCCCCCTGTATGGCAATTCTACAATGACAAATGACCGTTGATTTTGAATTGAAAATCAAGTATTTTGCAGTAGGTATCAAGACATGGCTAGTTGTAGAAAAAGCCAAGATAGATAGTCCGAGTAATTGAGAGGCAAATCAAGGATAAGCCCTTTTAGGATTGTATAAAAACGATGTCATTTCATTGGTAGATAGATAAGTCTATCTATCATCCATCCATAGGTCATTCCTAGGGCAGAACTAAGGTAGATAGTCATAGGCTTTCTATGGTAGCCTATAACATGGCTTGAGGAGGTAAAAGTAATCAAACTGCTGAAACTACAACCTATCTGGTCAGTTAAGTCATTCTTCGAAAAGATGTTTAGGAATCCGTGTCCAATCCAGCATCCATAGACAGAAGTTTTAGCCATAGTTTGACGTTCTAAGTACGCTTTAAGCATATCAACAAAACTGAAAGGGGGAAAAGCGGACAGTCGGGCACACCCATTAGCGTTTGGTCCTTAGGACCCCCACCAAAAAGTTCTTGCTCGATGTACATTTTTTGGTGATTTTGGCGCCCCATACTTATGCAAAGGATTTGATCTAGATTGCTATAAGTCGGGTGGCAATGTCAGTCTGTTATCCTGATGATTTTTGACTGCCAAAATCAAAACTGAGTTCCTTCAAAAAGCCAGTTTTAACTTGGAATCTATTATTAGCACAGACGGACAATTACCTTCAATACAGTGATGACTGGTAAACTCGGCGAAATAGTTAGATCTTTAGTTGTATTTATTCTGGGTAGAGACAAATGATTTCTATTACATCCTATAGAAAATTAGCTTGAAACCATAACCCGTCAAAACATCTTTATTGTAGAGAAGTGCTGTGCTTATAGATGGCCAACCATCCAGAATTTACATAGCTAGAGCAAGCCTGGACAGTTGGAATAACTAAATCAAATGGTACATTTTCCATTACCTAGCATGAACAACGGGTCATTAAACAGTGATAGATCTTTAGGCTATCCATGGAATTAACTATGCAATGGTATATTACTGCTTTCGTTGTGGCAATTAAAATATATCCACAGTAACAAATCTATTTGATTCTTTATACAAAATTAGTTGGTTAGAGTATGATTGATACCTTAGGTAAAAAAAAGAACTTTCAATGCAAGTTTGCAATTTGCTAGGCTTTCTTTATGCTAATGGCAACCATACAGAATTCTACTAGTTCTGCTTAAAACTGAACTTCCATTTTCCTGTTTATCAGTTTTCCGCTTCAAGTAACAATATTTTGTATTCTTTTATTGGCTTTTCCTCAATTTTTTTTTGTTCTATGTTTATACGTTATATATTTTTACTCAATATTGTGAATCTAGCTCCATTAGAGCTTTTGGTACCCTATTTATTAATCGATATACTTAAATATCAGGTCATATTAGAAATAAAATGGAGTTTACACTCTTGTGGGACTTCAAACTAGAAAATTAAAAATAAACATTGAACCTTTTCTCTGCTTCAAGTTTTTCCATTCGCTTCCAAAGTCTGTTTACCAGAGCTTCCTGTTCTTGTTCCAAAGTATTCTCAAGCTCAACTTTTTCTCTTCTAAGCTGCTCTAATATATTCTGCTTTGAGTTAATTTCTGCTTCCAACTTTTCAATCTTTTTCATTAGTTTATTCACAATGTGTCCTTGCTCACGTTCAAGTGACTGCTCCAATTCCACTTTTTCATGGCGCAGCTAAAAGATAGTTGCAATATTTTTAGACAACAAGCAAATAATATTGCACAAGTAATGTATTAGCACATTGAATCCTTTTCTTCATTCCCAGCCACTAAAACGAAGACCTAAACCATGGATAAGCATGTCACACAAGAAATTATTCAATACTACTTTCAAATTTTAAATAAAGGAGATTAGTTTCCAAAATTTCCAATTAATATAAACCATCAAATTTGAAAAAAAAAACTCAACTAACGATTTGGACAAGATATCAAGATAGTTGTCTGAGCGACTTCACAAAGAGAAAGGTTTTAAGATTTAGTAGATTTCAGTAGATTTAAAATAGAAATAACAAAGAAAAACGTTAATTGTGGCAACTGTAGTAACTATTCCAGGTATGTGTGGAAGCATCTGATCAAAGAAATCTGAGTCACTAATCATGTTGTTTTCTTTCTCAATTATCAGAGGCAACGCTGTAGTATTTCTAATAGCAAAGAGCCATAAAGCTTTAATGTTTTATTATTACTAGTATTTATTATCATTTTTTCCCAGAGCTACTTCATATGGAAGGGGGGGGGGGTCATTTAAACTTCAGAGGGGGCTCATTCGACTGGAAATTGGAAGTTCTACTGCCCTTTTAATAATTCAAAATTGATTGGAAGGCAACTAGACCCCCCCCCCCCTTTACGCTTACTTTTCACCAAATGTATCTGATCAAATTTAAGGTAGTCATTTTGTTCAAAATAATCCAACATTCAAATAACTATGTGTTTGGGGTTGAAAAAGATCCCCCACAGCCCAGAGCGAGGGTTGTAAGTTATGTAAGTTGCCCATTGTTAACACATAAGGTTTTTATGGAAGGATGGTGGTACAAACTTTGGAGGAGGCTCATTTAATTGAAAATCAAAATTTCTAGTTCCCTCTTTAAGAGTCAAAAGTGATCAAAGAGCAACCAGTCACCATACCCACGCCCTCTTCCCCCAAATGGATAAAATAAAAATCTTGAAATAGTCATTTTGGTAAAAATAGTTCATAGGCTATACAACTATGCCTCTGAGTTGACACCCTCCCCCCAGGGCAAGGGCTATAAGTTATTCTAGTTACCCGTTGTTAACATATGAAGATTTTATGGAAAAGGTGGCTGTATAAACTTTGGAGGGAGATCAACTGATTGGAAATCAAAAGTTCTAGCTCCCTTTTTAAGAGTTAAAAGTGATAAGAGGCACCTAGCCCCCCCCCCCCTCCCCACCTTTCCCCCCAAATACATCCAATCTAGATTTTGAGAATACCATTTTGTTCAAAATAGTCCAAAGGCCAAAACACTATGCCTCCAAGGTTGACAACCTTCCCCCCCCCCTAAGACCCTGGTGCAAGGGGTGTAAGTTATGCAAGTAGCCCATTGTTAATATATAAGGTCTTTTATCAAGAAAAGAGGGTATGTTTGTTCCTGAATCTCAAAAAAACTTACAGTATTACGGTGACATAAACGTTGAGAGGGATGCCAAACACAATCAAAACACACTTTATCCTGGCTGATTGTGAACAGGGAATATCAGCAATATCTAAGGAACGGCTGAGGGTGACGGCTTGAGGAAAAACAACAACAACAACAGACTTTAAATAATAAAATCCAAATATTTCGACTCTATGTGTGGGAGCCTTTATCAAAGCAAAAAAAAAATTAAAGTTAGATTAAACACAACATATAAAAAAAAAGACAAAAAACAAACAAATAAAACTCACATCTTAATAACTTCCAAAATACTGCAATTACTGTAAAAAGTCTGAATAAGCATACAGAAATGACAAGATTGTCTCTATTACACCAGAATGGTGATTACACCAATTAGGGGGAAGGTCAAAATTTCAAATAGTAATGTGTTACATAATAGTCCCAAACTCCCAAAACAAGTGTGAATCTTGCAGGCAAAAGTCGGGATGAGGTCAATGCAGGAAAGTGTCAATGGTTAGCACAAAAGTTTTCAAACAAAAAATCCATTCAATATATAATACACACATTTCTTTGACCTGTTGCTACATATAACATTAGATTGCCTATTAGCTTCAAATAATCTTAACCTTGTAATACTAACCAAGGGTAAATTCTTTCAAATAAGTGTAGTATTTCATTTTTGCTCAATCTCATTACCAAAATGATATTATACAAGAGACAATCTGGTGTAACAGAATTATTTGTCATTTCCTTTGTGCTTCTTCAGACTATTTACAGTGATTGCAATATTTTGGATGTTATTAACTTGTGAGTTTTATTAATTTGTCTGTTTTCTTTTTTTGTGTGTGTTTCTGTTTTGTCTCTCTTTATGTTGCATTTAATTTAACTTTATTTTTTTCACATTGATAAAGGCTACTTGATGTAGAGTCGTAATAATTCCCTAACAATATATATACCATGAGCAACAAGATATAATTTGCCATTTCCTTATAACACTAAGATTGCAAAAATTAAACACAGCATGGATTCAAGCTATAGATTAAACTGTATCTCTCAAATGCTTCCAATTTCTTTCTGTTTTAAGGAAAAAGCTGCTTACATCCTATTATGCTTAATAAGCAACTGAGACAGACATCAACCACCTCAATTGTATCATAATGTTTATGGTTGTAGGTTTCAGTCACTCTTCCCTTGCATAAAAAAGACTTATTTCTAGTTTGATACCTCAATATAATAAATTAATCCTAAAAAAAGCAATTATTTTAAACATAGATGCATGCCTTGTCTTATGAACATAAAAAAGGTAATTATGGCAAAATGCTTCCTTAGTCTCTTGAAACCCCTTAAAAGAGCAAAAAAGGCCACTGGTTTTGCATGTTCGTCTGCTTATTTCTACCAGAACTTAATAGATCTGCAAAAACTAGGTAAATATTAAAATTCTAAATTTATTATATTCTTCTTCTTTAAACATTACAGATAAAAGAGAAATACCTGCATAAGCTTCCTTGACAAATCATTAGTCAAGCATTCTTCTTCTTGTTCAAAGTTCAAGGCCAAAGTCTCTTTCTCTTTTTTCAATGAATGAATCTTTTTCATTAATGTATTGCTAATATATTCTTCTTCTTGCTCTGCCTTTGCATGCTGAAAGTAAGAAAAAGTTGTAGCTTAAAGATTCAAAACAACAGAATGATAGGCCTAACCATTCCTGAAGAATACACCACTCAGAATATTTATCAGGAGAAGGGGGGAGGAGCTAAATATCAACAGTTAATTATAGGGTCATCATTTTCAGAATTTACAAAAAGAATTCTTTGCAATAATTTAAAGGAGAAGATTACATGGGAGGATCTTTCCATGGAGGAATCTTCCATGAGGGGGGTGCTGGATTCCCCAGCATTATTTAAAAAATGATCAGAAATTAAATAAAAAACAAGTTTTTTTTAACTGAAAGTAAAGAGCAACATTAAAATTTAAAACAAACAGAAATTATTCTGTATGTGAAAGGGGCTGTCCCCTCCTCAATGCCCCACTCTTTACACTAAAGTTTGACTCTTTGTCACAACTCTACTCTTTAAAACATCAAAAAAGCTTTAGCGTAAAGAGTGAGGCGTTTAGGAGGGGACAACCCCTTTCAAGTTTTAATCTCACTCCTTACTTTCAGTTAAAAAAACTTGTTTTTTTTTATTTAATCACTAAAAGAAAGGGGATATGATTATGACATTCAAGCTGCTCAATCATAAAAAAAACTTATTCCGAACATCTTTCAACTGGATACTTCTTCAAGAACAAGAAGACATGATCAAAAACTTTTCAAGAAGCATGCCAACTCAAGGTTGCATAGCAAATCCTTTTCTAATTGGGTGGTGAGTCAATGGAACTCATTAGACCAGGATACAGTCTCTTCTGCCAGTATTGAATCATTTAAATCATCAGTTGACAAGGAATGGTGCAACAAAAACTGGCTATTAGTTTGGGAATCACCTGATCAGTCAGCACACTATCTTTACTGACCAGCAACTACAGGATCATAGTATTGCTCACAAGTGTGATGTGATGTAATTTAAGGAAACTATATCTGTCTAGATCAGTGGTAATCTGGGTGCACATATCAGTAAAGTCGTTTGACTTAGTTCAACATCCCCTCAACATTTCCTGAAGTTTCACCTTAATGCCCTTAGCTTGTTTGAACCCACCAAGGACTGAATATTACTTCATTTTCCAATATTAAATCCTATATGTAAACAATGAACAAATTGCATAAATTACAACCCTTGCCCTAGAGCTTGTGGGGGTCATGTCATCTGTGTAGACAAAGTAATAGGACCTTTTCACTATTACCTTAAATTACCTTAAATCACAGCTTGGAGCGAATTTAAGGATTTTCCATCCTTGTAATGCTCTGTGATGACATCTAATGGTTGTTTTGTTTTTTTTTTGTGATTCGCTTGCTACATTCGGGTTGTAGACTCAGCAGCTTCCCAGTTGTAGAGGAACTCCTGCTGTTGCCAATCTTCGTCAAGTCTTTGCTTGAAGACAATCGTCGAGTCTGCAGACACTGTATCTTCAGAGAGCTGATTCGACAAGTTGGTTATTTGTTGGCTGAAGAAATGGCTTCTCTCTCGGATAGAAGAGTGCTTCTTGAAAATTTTCATTGAATGTCCTCTTGTCACAAGGCGTTCTGGGGGAGCAAGGAGACCAGGAAGAGTATTTTTTGAAATGACTTTGTGGGTTAGAATCATGTCACCTTGCTTCCTCCGGTATGTGAGAGTAGGGAGCTTCAGATGACGCAAACGCTCTTTGTATGGCACTTGTTTGAGGCCATCAACCATCTTAGTTGCTCTTCTCTGTACTTTTTCTAGTATTTTCCTGTCCTTCTTAAAATAGGGGGACGCCAGGGACATTCCAATCTCAAGGCGTGGACGAACCAGTGCCTTGTAGAGCTTCATAAATACTTTAGGACGCCAGCTAGAGATAGTTCTTTTAATAAGTCCAAGGGATTGGAAGGCAGAAGAAGATACAGATTTTGCATGGGTACTGAAACTCAGCCGATGATCAACAATGACTCCAAGATCTCTTTCTACAGTAACTGCAGAGAGGGGGTTCACTATTCTCAATAAGATGGCTAACTCAAAATTGTGATTGGTACAGACAGAGGCATTTTAAAAGGGGGTAGGGGTGGTTGCCCTCCAGTCACTTTTCAATATCCCCCTCAGCATTCACTGAAAGCTTGAACTGAGTATGCTCTGCTGTTTCTAAGATTATGCTGATATGCCCTTTTGACAACCAGCATGCAATAAGAGCATTTTGATTTTGTTTAAGGGTGATGCAGGGAGGCATCTCCCTTTTTATTACACAAAACGGTTCTTAAATTTATTTTAAAGCTTTATTCAGCCTAACTGAATGGCCTTATATTTCTAAAAAAAATACATGAAGTGCTGTACACATCAGCTATATGAAGGAGAGGCAAGTGGCTCAAAAAGTGCATTTTAATGTCCATATGTTCTAAGTCTTGTTGAACCATCATATAAATACAGAATACGTTTTGGGGAAGGAGGGGGGGGGGGTAGAAATTAATATCTAATCTCTCTTGACTCTCAGAAATATTTCTGGTGTATGCCTTTATTATTGGTACTGGGGGTGGGGTACTAATATCAATCTCATTGCTAGAATCTTCTTTCTATGTATTATAAATAATGTATTCACACGCCTACCACCACAGGGGGGGGGGATGACAAGTTCTACCAGGAGCGTTGTTTTCACCAATTTTAAATAGTAATTTTCCTCTTTTCCTATATAAAATGTTTAAATGTATTTAAACACACATGTACAATGTATTTCAACATCAGAGAACACTATTGTGGAGGTTGTGATGCTTGGTTATGCCTGGGTATGATTTGAAAATCAGTAAGAAATTAAATTGAAAAAAAGAAAGAAATTTTTATGAATCAACATTAAAAGTATGTTGTTTTTTTAATAATTATGAACCTGGTTACATAATTTGTTGTTTTTTTTTAAGTTATAATCCCCTCTAAGACAAAATCCTGCACACATACCTGGTTGCAGTAATGGGAACTTTTATGTACAAAAACAATCACAAAGTGTGATGTTGATATATCATAAAAATGAATTCAAGAAAATTAACATTAATAGAAAACTAAATAAAGATGTTACCTTTGATGACTGAATAAATAGATTTTTGAACAAAGTAAGACATAGAAAATACCTCAAGAAACTGTTCCAGAACTTCTAAGTTCCAACTAGAATATCTTTAACTGGGCTGGACAATTTCCTTTGACTAGGCTATAGGAAAATGCTTGGACATTTTTGCACTTATTTCTTATAAAAAATTGCCAAATTTCCTACAGTGCAATGCATGGTCCTTAAACAGCAAGATGGATGAACTGGAGGCCCTTATAAAACAGAGTTATAGCCCAATTGTAGTAATAACTGAGTGGTGGGACCTAAATAGCTGGTGAAATCAATCAAAGTAATAAGCAATGGGTGCCATCTATGCTTAACTTAAAGCAAATCACTAATATTCCTACTCACCCAACTTGTAGTATACTGAATAGTATTTTCACCAACCTGGCAAATCATTATAAAATCCTGCAGTCTCTCAGCTCACTCCAAAACTCAGACCACCTTATTTTCTATGGGAAGCTAAAGCTAATTCCCAAAAGCCAAAAACAACTCAAATTACCACCCAGCCCCTAGCTAAAGAGTATATCTGTTCTATTGGGTGCTGAATTGGAACTTTTCACTTTGAGAAAATTTGTTTAATATAAGACCAGAACATGAAGGTGGATACCCTCAATTATCTATTCCTAAACAAGTATCACAAACATTTCCTGACAAAAACCATGGAATTTAGCAATAGCAACAAACCATGGGTGATACAAAAAATTAAAGAGATGATCAAGACCTGCTGCCAGCTTCATTCCAGCACTCACTGAGGAATCATGTAATTAAAGTTTAACAGAGATGCTAGGAAATGTTACATCTGCATGAAAGTGTCACCACTTTTGGAAATTAATCCTTGGAATTGGCATGCTGAGGTCAAGTGTTTAACTGGAAAGAGAATAGCCAGTGGCATTAAGATGCATAAAAACAATGGATTGCTTGTGACATCTACTAAAGTGGTGTTTTTCAAAGCAATCTGCACCACTTACCTTCCATCAACTACTATTAAATTGAAACACTCATACAATATTCTTCCAAAGAACTGATTATAGAAGTGACAGAATGCTTGGTATTCAAGGAGATAAAGAAGCTGAACAAGTAGTGTTATTTGTATCTTGAAGAACTGCCAGTAAAGTTCCTGATTGAATAAAGTTTCCCTAGTCAAACCCCTTATTTCAATGATTAACCAGTGTTTTAACAAACTAAGATATCCTTTGGCACGGAAGAAGGCCCATATACAAGTTATAAAAATTGTAGACTCATTTTTAGCTGATTATTGAAAAGCACTTGACCTAACATACTAGATTACCACAGCTGAAAACTTCAAGGTGATGGGTACAACAAAGAACATTCTGCTGCTTGTTATTGATTTTCTTTGCAGCTGTTATCAGCAGTTTTATGTACATTTCATGGGAGATCTCAACTTGGAATGGACCAAAATAGCATGTGCTGCACCTCAAGGCACAAAACTTCCATCCCTGCTGTTTCTAGTTGTGATAAATTATGTGGTTTTGGGAGTTGAGGATCATTTTAAATACATTGATGACTTATCTGTGCTGCTAAAATACATGGTCAACAAGCACAAAGTTGTTCAGCAGTTCAATGGTGACCTTAAATTGGTTTTGCTGGCCAGTGTGACACATATGGACTGCAAATCAACAAGAATAGAACAAATGTGATGAGGTTCAACTCTCTGAAACATGATCTCTCTGATCTGAACCATGGTACCCATTTATCTTAACCACATTTATACTTTGGCATCACTTTGAGCTCTGATTGCTTCTTTAGCCCATATGTTGTAAAGCTAGTAAAGAATTGAAATTGTACCTTAAGATCATTGGTCACTTTAAAACACCTGGGTTTTTCTGCAATGTAACTCAAACTAGTGTATCTGTAATATGTGCAGCCATTACTTGAGTATGCATGTTTGGTTTTGGGGCCTCAAGTGCACAATACAGAATATCTCAGTAGTGAAAATGACACTGTGCAGAAATGTGGAAAAATCATACTTATTGTAAATTATGTGTCTTAGCAATCCACTCTCAAGCTGCTAAAAATTCCCTCTCTCCATGAGTACAGACACAAACTTGTCCTTAAGACACACTACTTCCAAGTCAGAAGCATTGCTTGTTGCTGCCACCTCCTTGTACAAACTGTCTGCCTACTGCCTACCCTAAGAAGGAATAAAATCAAACACTTAAGATTCTCTACCAATTATGTTACAAGCTCTTTTGTTCCTTTTTAGTCAGAGCATTTTATTGTTTGTAATTTATTCACCTTGTGATTTATTGATGTTGTAAAAAATAGCATAGTTTAGTTGCAGCCTAGGCCCAAATTATGAAAGCTGTTTTTATTAAATAAATCTTGAATCTATAATAACAAATAAATTCAATTTGAAAGAAAAAGATCAGCAATTTTTGGTGAATAACTTATATCTATATCTGATTGGGGGCTGGAATGCACCTGTAACAAAAGTAGGCTAATTATTATAATCAGAAAGAACACTTAATAGGGAATCAAATGGTATTTTTTTATATTTTTATTTTATTTCAGTTCTAGCATGTCATTATTGGTAGGCCTGTAAAGTAAACTGATTAAATTTGAATTTTAGGACTGTAAATGGAAACAAGCCAGTCTGTCTTTAATTAGAATAAAACCATGTTTCTCAGTGCTAGTAATTAGTACACTACCATTAAGCACATATAAATGTTTTTTTTTTTAATTTCTTTTCTGTGGCTTGTTATTGAGTTAGATCCAACTTAATACTTAGCCTACAGCTTAAGATATAAATCAGAAAGACAAACTATTTATAACCTTATTTCTGACCTAGACCAGTCTAGGCTATAGGTAACTTTAGACAAACCTACTTAAAAGGGGTTAAAGGCATGACTGAGATAGAAAACTTACAATGTTTACAAAAAATAGCATAAGTTAGTTGCAGCCTAGGCAATAGTTATGCAAGCTGTTTTTATTCAATGAATCTTGAATCTATAACAATGAATAGATCCAATTTGAGAATAATCAACAACTTTTTGTGAATGGGGTAAAAAAACAGCATCCAATTGAGCAAAACTATGTAAAACTAAAACTCTCACCCCTTGTTACCAAAATGGATTTGAGAAGAATTATATATATAAAAATTAGCTAAAAATCTAAGCTATGCATCAATATGTTTATTATTAAATTATTGAAGATATAACACTTAAATTATTAGTTTATTGGCTTATCTACAGGGATCTTTTTTTTGGAAATACCAATTATTATATTTTGATATATATATATATATATATATATCCTTTCAGTATTTCAGTTTTATTCAAATATTAACAGAAAGCTGACTTTCTTCTGGTTCTAAAAATGTAACTTTTATTGCTTGATATTTATTCTATAAATCACAAATATTAAATATAATTTTTTCATTTCAATTGCTTGTCAAAACAGACCACATTTTTAATTTATGCTGACAAATTATTGGTGAAAATTTCACCAAGAAGGCAGGGCTCTTGTTGGGTTACTAGCCTCACATTGAATCATTTTGTAGTAAAAATAGGGGTGGTTCAAAAAGATATCTCTATCTGTCTGGAATGCCAAAGAAAAGTGGTCTTTCCCAAAAAGAGATCTTTTAACCTAGCTTAGGTTTATATCTGATTGGGGACTCTAATGCACTTGAAACAAAATTAGGCTAATTATTATAATCAGAAAGAGCATTTAAGGGGGAAGCAAATAGTTTTTTTTAATTGATTACAGTCCCAGCAATTCATTATTGATAGCCTAGGCCTGGAAAGTAAACTAATTAAGCTTGAATTTTCAGACTGCAAATGGAGCCAGGCCAGTCTATCTTTAATTAAAGTTGAAAGCATGTTCTTCAGTACTGGTAATTGGCAAGGCTGTACCCAGGGGGGTTAGGGGGGTTTGAATCCCACTTTGTAATGTTTGTTTGACTTGTAAAAATTTAACAAAAATCCAACAAAGAGAAAAATCTCAGTAAAAAAAAACAAGACTACAGCCAGTGGAGAGAAAAGAAACAAAAAATGTAAAACAATGTGGATATTTTGCCTGTATCTAAACAAGATGGTAAATATGTACCAAATCATATTATTGAGTTAGGAATAAAGTGAATACACCATTTGATGCCTTTTTTATGCTGATTATAAATATAATAATCATTTCTATTGGAAATGAATTTAAGCCTCTCCCCCCTATATATGCCAATTCAGGATATATTTCTAAATTAGGGGGGGGGGGAATTTTGTTTCTGGTGTAAATGGGAGATAAGTTTAAAATTTACCCCCACCCCCCCCCCCTAATGTAGAAATATATACCCTGAATTGGCATAGCCTATATAGGGGGGCTAAAATTCATTTCCAATAGAAATGATTTTAATATTCATAATCAGCATAAAAAAAGCATCAAATGGTGTATTCACTTTATTCCTAACTCAATAATATGATTAGGTACATATTTACCAGCAAGACATCTTCAGCATGAAAGAAACACAAGAGGAACAAGATAAAAAAAAAACAAGCTAAAACTAAAAAACCAATAAACCCCCACCAAAAAAAAAACAATATACAATTGACACAAACTGATCCACATAGGGAAAAGATGCTATTATAGGCCTAGAGTTACTTCAGTGAGAACACCACAGCAACTGAGGAAAAAAAAATAGAAATTACTTTAATTATTTTGTTGCAAAATAATCCTTTTATTGGCTATTATTGAGGCAAATTGCTTTGGTATAGCAGGTAAAATAGGGTAAAAGACCTCTTTTTGGGAAAGACCACTTTTCTTTGGCATTTTGGAAAAATAGCAATGGGTTTTTGGACTGCCCCTTTTTTACTACAGTATGACACAATGCAAGTGTGGGCCCAATCATCTCTCACTAGAGCCAGCCCAGTGGGAGTAATTAGTCATTATAAATCCAATGTGTGGTCTCTGTTTTGACAAGCAAGTGAAATGAAAAAAATATATATTTAATATTTGTGATTTATAGAATAAAAATCAAGTAATAAAAGTTAGATTTTTAGAATCAGAAGACAATCAGCTTTCTATTAATATTTGAATAATACTGAAATACTAAAAAGATATTTACATCAAAATAGGATAATTGGTATTTCCAAAAAGAGGTCTTTCTAGGTAAGTCAATAAACTAATCATTTTCAGTGAATGATCTTAAATAATTTTAATAATAACCATGTTGTTGCATAGCTTGGATTTTTAGCTATTCATTGGCCTATACAAACCTTTTCAACTCTAATTTGATAACAAGATATGAGGTTTTAAGTTTTACATAATTTTGCTCAATTGGATACTGGTCTTTTACCCTAGTCCCTGGTGATTATTTAAAATCTTAACTCCCTTATTGACTGTTGATTCACTCTTTAGAAGATAATTAGAAATTGCTTAAGATCTTTCATTTAACAAAAATGGATATAAACAAATTTTGTAAGTTTTGTTTGTGTAACACCCCCCCCCCAAAAAAAAAAAGAAAAATCTTTGAGTAAAAACTTCCTCTGAAAAAAAAAATCCTGGGTATGGCCTTGGTAATTGGTACATCACCACAAAGGGCATTTAAATGTATTTTTTTCTATTCCTCTTTTTTGACTTGTAATTGAGATGGATCAAACATTAGGTTAAAGAATCTTGAGATTAATAGACAATTTTTTTACTGTAGGCTAAGCCAAACAGATACAAGTAAGTACTCAGCCTAGTCTACATCTTAAGACAGAAATTAAAAAGGCAAACTATTTAAATCTGATTTCTGTCCTAGGTCAATCTAGGCTATGGGTAACTTTAGGCTAACCCAAATTAAAAGAGGGTTCAAGGCATGACTGAGATAGAAAACTTACAATGTTTACAGAAGCTTGTCTAAGACTTCTGTTTTCAGACTGGAGAGTTTTCACCTGAACTTTGTAAGCATCTATTTCTGCTTTTAGCACTCTATTTTGCTGCTGCAGTGACTCAATCCTTTTTTGCATTTGCTCCCTTGTAGCTGGAGAGGGTGGCATCATAATAGGACCACCATCAACTGAGCCAGAATCACTTTCTGAGGCACTATCGGCCATTCGTAACAAGAAATAGTCCCCAATTGTAGATCAGTTTCAGAACAACTAGGCTATGAAATAAATCCGGAATCTTTAAAGGAGCGTGTTTTGCTTATGATGGTGAGGGAAGCATGAGCATAGTTGTCAATACAGAAGAAAGCTTAAATCCAAAGACGGATCCACTTCTTTTGAAATTCCGTAAAAAAAAAATAACAATCTTCAAGAAGAAGATATTAAAGTACTGCTCCTGTTTAGGAATCAATGTAACTGGCATACTTAGCCATTGTGAAAACACTGTAAATGCCTGTGTTAATTTGCGTTTTTAAGGGGAAGCTGGTGATGAGACGTCAAAATGGGTCACTAATCAAAATTAGCCCAAACATAGTATAGCAGTTCTCAACCGACCTCGCCAAGACCACAGACAAAAAGTATTATCATACTTCTACATACTATTACATACTTCTTGCCTGTGGTCAAGACATTTATTGAGTGGTCGACGGACTTGATTAGTCTTGGTTGATTGGTCTGATTCACGGTTTGCGTCTGCCTGCAAGCTTCTAGGCAGGTTTCTTAAAAAAGTTGCCCCTAAACCTGATATCATCAGCGGAGATTTTAATGTAGATTAAACTAATACAATGTCTCCCCAATCAAAATCTTTTGGGGCTGCGTTCCTCCTGACTATTGTGTATAGCCTAAGAGTGACAACTTTTCATATATTGGGCCTCTTTCCTAAACTTCTAACTTAGACCAAGTTATTGTTTCGTTTGGAAGTCACGAGGTCAAAGTTTTAAAAGAAGGATTCTATTCTGACCACCTTCCTATCTCTACTTGCTTTTAATCCTCCCTACCTATGGCTCAAAATTAAGAATTAAATTGGTTTTCCTACCTAGATTGGAAGAATGTGTCAAGTGAGTCTTTCAGTAAAGTCTGTGACAAGATTCTGAGCAAAATCAAAGTGCCTTTCAATCTTTTATGCGATCGTGTTGTGTTGTCACAAAGTGAAAAGAACATCTCAATTGAGCTCAATTCCTACTTGGCACAAACAAATCACGCGCTGAAATGTGCTGAAATAAGCGCCGTTCCTCTTTGACGTGTTCGTAAGCAGTCTCAGCTAGAAGATTGGTAAAAAACAGAGATCGAGTGAACGCGTGTAATTCGGCCAAGCTATGGCTTTCTGTTTGGAACGAATGTGGCCGTCCGAGAGATTGCTTAGTAAATCACTTGAGGCTCCTTACTAAACAAAAATTTAATAAGGAACAGAACAACTATAAGTTAACACTGATCCAGAAAAATGTAATCCATATTGCTGAAAAACCCTCCAAACTCTGAAAGTATAGCAAGCATACCAAAGCCCAGAGAACTAGTGTGCTGAAAAGAAGTGGGTTGAATATTTGGCGAGGGAGTTCAGTACTCCCAACCAAAGCAAGGAGGAGTTTTTTGAAAAACAGCTTAACCTTGTTTTTTCGAAAGAGACGAAATCTTTCCTGTTTGTGCCGCCAAGTACTGTTCACTCTTTGATTCCGAAATTAAAGAAGAAATCTTCCTCTGGTGTTGATTCTATTGCAGCAAGGCACCTGCAACTTGCAAGTTCTTTAATCGAGCAATATTTAGCACTACTGTTTCAGATGATCCTTGTCTTTGGTGTAGTCCCTTTGCAATTTTGTATCGGACAAATAACTCCCATCCTTAAAAATGGGAGAATAGACGCTTCTCCGTACAAATCTCATCACCCCATTACCGTTTCTTGCACTACTTTCAAGCTCTTTGAGTCATTTTTGATAAAAGACATTGAAGAAAATTGTTCCGCCCCTTCCTGGCCAGTTTGGGTACCAGCGAGGCTTAGATAGAGCGCACGCTAGTAGAAAGGCGGGTCCGACTCGTGACAGGGCTCCTTATATGGGCATAGCCTCCCTAGGGGAAATGGATTTCTGAGAAATTGATTGCGTAATCAAAGTGTGTCAATGACCTAAATTTCCAAAGGTGTTGATGTTGTTGTTGTTGTAAGTGCATGCTCTCAGCGAATGTCAAGGTCGATTTATTTGTTGTTGTTGTTGTAAGTGTACGCTCTCAGCGAATGTTATGAGTTTCCAGAAATAGAAAACAGCATTTTTTGTTGTTTTGGACATGTACACGCTCGAGGCGAATGTCATGGTGTCCAAAAATAGGAAACAACATTTGTTGATGTTGTTGTTGTTTTGCTCGAGGCGAATGTTATGAGTTTCCAGGAAACAGTTAGATCACGTGTTTCCTTCTCAGCCAATCAGCGAGTCGGGTACATCCTCCTTCTGAGCCAATCAGAGGCCTGGTTACATATTAGCAGCGGAGGGAATATGAGGAAAGGATTTTTGCTATAGTTTTATTAGTCTGTGAATAGAATTCACAGGAGTGAGAACAGTTTTGACTTTACTCATTTGGATATATATTTGGGTGTTGATGATGACGAGTGGAATGTTTACCCTCTTAGAAGTTGATAGTGGAGTTGCTTGTAATAATACAAGAGCACCAAACATTGCGGTGGAAATCACGAGAGGATCACGGCTTTGTCTGGAATGGGATGAAGTATATGCAAGATATGTGATATCCTTGAGCAAATTTAAAATGGAGGATCAATTATGTTTCGCTGCAAAAGTTGATATAGCACATGTGTATAGACTTCAATGTGCTTTAAGTGCATTGGTGAAACATATCGAAGACAATAAACTGTATCGCTAATTGTACATGCTCTGTATTGTTGTTGTAATTATTCAATAAAATTGTTTCGAAATCGAAAATGTTCCCTTTCTTTTCTGGTTAGGTTAGGCTAACGAATCAGGGTCAGTCTAGAGTCAGCAGTCGGAGTGAAAGGATTGAAAAATGAATAAATTTGAGAAAGAGAGAATTAGATCAAATCTAGTGTTTATGGAAAAACATTTGATTTTGGATGACGATTTTCTCGAGTTATCTCTTAAACGCAGGATATTCTCTCGTCAGGGAAAACTTGACAATATAATGAGGAGTGATTCTCCCCCACTGGACTATTGTATGAAACTTTTAAAATGTGATTCAAATGCTTATAGTCAATTTATTGATATATTAATTGAAACAAAGCAGAATCATATCGTGGATACACTTTTGAAAACATTGCCAATGGATTCAATGTAGATGGCTCCCCCGTCATTCGAAAGAGGTAACGTCACAGAGTTACTCCTCTCCCCATTTCCCCTCAGTGAATTTATCCGTCGGCAGAAACGATCAGTTTCGTTTTAGCTGTGAGTGAGTCAAGTGACATTGGAAACCAAAAAATGTTCTATATATGTCCATTGTGCATGTACACTCTTGGCAGTTGGACTCAATATGAGAATTGTACAATTATTGATGACTATAGTGAAAAGTGTAAATTATGTAATCCTTGTAAATTACATAGAGGCTATGCAGTACAAATTAAAGGATGTAATTCATGTCTTGAGGAGGTGTGTGACTCTCACCCTAGAGGACACCTGTGCTCCAATTGTCACTATGATAAATGTGATCAGTGGGAGAATACTTACCCCGCTATGATTGGAAAGAATCCCAAACGTGATTTTAGTTTATTTCTACGAGATTGGTATCGTCGTGGATTTAAATTATTCTGGGAAGAGGAATCTGGTCTACGATTCAACTGTTGGGGTAACAAGACAATTTGGTTTCTACGTCATCGTTGTGATGACACTGCCTACTATGACTATAAACCAAGTGATTTTTATTTGGCAGTTACCGAATGTGATTCACCATTTGAAAACACTGTATGTGATATTGCTTCAAATAGACAGATTGAAACTCGTGAATTTCATAATATGAATGCAAATAGCATCATTGACTATACAAAGAGAAATGACAAGAGTGAAGTTACATTGTACTGTAGAAAATGTGACCCTGACATTGCAGTCAATCAAGATCAATATACAGTGAATCCAAATGATTTACCAGCATTAGTGGTTCACGACAATTGCCTATACATCGAAGAAGAAGAAATCTAAAGTGAAGATTTAAAGACATTGTTGTATATATATATATAAATATATGCATTTTATTAATAAACAAATTCACAAACATTTTTAAGCACTTTACTCTTAGGGCACTGAAATCAATACTGTATAGGTCTGAGAGGATATTTTCCACTAGAAAATCGTTCAGACGTGGATTGTCACCATAAATGTGGAGAAACTGCTTGTAAGTATAGCCGCGACATCGGAACACAAAATATAGTAGTGCATGGAAGCCGCAGCTTTTAGTCGTTAGATCCTGCACCCTCTTCCGATTTTGAATAATAGTTTTCCCACTGCTCTCAATATGGTTGCTGATGTGGGGTGTGTAGAATGTATAGGGTAGACCAAGAGGATCAAAAAATTCAATCGTCTTCATTGTTTGAAAGATGCACAGCCAATGACCCGTCAGCACAGTCGACGGACTGCTATTAACAATAATCAAGGTATTGTTGACACTTTGAATTTTTCTTAGAAAGTCCGAGGGTAGACAATAGGATTTTTACTGGGACATGTAGGGGTCCATATTAAATACATTGATTATTTGACTGGTAATCATGGCGCCAAGTCTAGTAGAACACTGCCTTCGGGAGTGATTTCCCAATAGGTTTCATATTGATTTAGTGAGATTAGTGCAATACTCTCAGCCAATGGGTCGGCAAATGTACACCCTAAACGCACACTCCCCGTACGTACTATACTCATATCCTGTGTGCCAGACAAATCCAGTACAATGATACCATGTGTTTTAGCAAACATATCTTCGGTTATACCATTTTCAAATAGTTGCGAATCATGATCTAGGGTTTGCATGGTCAACTGATACAATGTTCTATAGGATTTATCAAAAGATAGATTGTAGAGTGGGATACCGTTTACTTTGCACACAAGAGATGAAAGTCCAAACATCTCGAATTTATGTGGGCATTCAGTCCACGATTGTATTGCACTGGCGCTTTTTACAAATGCGAAAGCGAGTTTTGATGGAATTTCGCCATTGATAAAGGATGAATCGGTGAAGGTGCGTGAGCCCATGGCAATATGACGTTGATTGGTGATTGTATGAGGAACAAGTAGTTTAATATTGTTGCCATTGGCTCTCAGTTTTTCCACTGCCAAAGCAACAGAATTCATAACCTGCTGTTTGCGTACATGAAGTATTGCCGAGGGGAGGGAAAGACTTACATCTGGATTGGCAGCAAGTTCTTTTCTCAATATGAAATTGGAGGGTGCAAGCGTCAGTTTTATATCCACTTTAACATTGGGCGGCAGCCATTGGGGTATATTAAATATTTCATGATATATTTTTCCAACTAGATGTAATTCACTAGTTGTAGCATTTTTAAGTGCATCTGTACTATCAGTATTAGTAATATATTCATATCCATTGGAGGTGCCTCTCAATTCCTTGTATGACTTGGGTGTCATCAACATGAATTGCATATAGCTTGTATAATTTGAGAGATTGTTGCTTGTGCTCACCAGTGTGCCATTGCTGTAGACACTAATTTGACGAAATAAATTATGTAATATACAATTTTTATAGGATATTCCATCGCCCCGAATTGGCATTGTATTATCGGATTTCCGGACTTTCATATGCAAATCTATAAATGTTGAAGACATGTCCATAAAGTAGTCTTCATTGGAATAAATTTGAAAGTGGATATTATCGGAAAGGGGTTGTTGTGGATAAAATTGTTCATAGTATCCATGTTTGACACTCACATCAACTTTTTCTGCATTGAATAGATTCAATGAGGCGGTGATTGAAGGTTGAGAATCCTTATGCGGCAGGTAGGACATCTTAAGAGAAGAAATCTAGTTTCAATCTAACAATTTTCTTCCTGGGGCTTCTGTTTACAGCACGTGTCGGCTTTTTCCTTCTTTTCTTTGACAAGAGGGATGATGTCTTTCGTTTCCGACCTGAGTGGAGACTGATGAGTGATGCATTGTTTTTCAACCTTTTTAAGCCTTTACCATTTTGTTTTAATTTCTCACCAAGGGTTCGCGCACTGGACCTAAGATTTTCCGTAGCACTTTTTTTAAAATCCTTGCCAGAGCCCCAATCGTATAGTGTAGAGGATGCAAAATCTGTCGCAGCCGGTACAAGATATTTTCTAGCCAGTGGTAGTGAAGAGCGAAACAGCTTAGCAAACCAACTGCCAAGACCGTAGCCAGACATTGACGAGCGACCCTTGTAATAGTCCATTCCATTGCCCTGTTGTCTTGGTCCAAGAGTATTAACATAGCAGTCAATATCAGGACAAGTGAATACCACTTTTCTATTAGACATCTTGCTGTTGAACGACGGGACGAAAATGGCATGTAATCACAGCCAAACCTTTTGAAATTGCTATGGGATCACCCAAATCGGTTCTTAGTGTTAACTGACAGAGTTCCAAATAGGAAGTGTTTACGGGAATATACTGAAGATGCTTTATATTGTAGTGGTGAATATGTTCTTGATTGGTTTTTCGTTCAAGAACTCGTAAGAGGGGAACATTTGAATTACCAACCCGAGATGTTTCCACAAATGAAGCGTAGAGAAATATACAAGTGTATTGTGGAGAATGCAGGCGGGTAGTCAGCAAAAATGAAATTAGTGTTTCCGGCACTTTTACCATTGATTATATTGAGCTTAAAGCCAAGAACATCCTTTAGGTTATCATTGAGAATAACCTTTTCGTTGGCAATAGGTGAACTAATGTAGATCTTACCCTCCTCCTTTGAATAGTTGAAATGAAAAGCCCCCTTCTTACGAGCGGAAATTCTTTTATTAATAGAACGACATAAATCATTCATACAGGTGAGCTCCTCGTAGGGTAATTCAATATATGGATAATTCATCCAATTGATTTTTTGAATTTGTTCTTGATCACCTGAAGGTGGTGGCGGCCAATCATAGGGTCTAATTTTTATATCATATTTACGATCTTTTCTCAGGATGTCATAGGTATTTTTGAGAATACAGTCGACAAGAGCCACTTCATACTTTACATTGTCGTCGAATTTGATGGTGGGTGAGAGTTTCGTCCAAAAATCACTTGTTCTATTCAAGTCATTGTAGAGAGGATCGGAAACATTGGACATGAAAGCCACATAGAAATCATTGGGCATTGTCAATGTCTTCAGCACTGACCCAAGAATCAAAATCTGAGTTGTATCCTAGCCAGCGAACAAGCAACTGTCTCTTGCCATGGCGTGTACGACTCTTTAATATCTTTTCAATTTGATAAATTTCACTAGTGTTTCTAACTTTTTGCAGCTCATATTCATAAAAACCACCGAGAATCTCATCATCTTTGGTGTCTCGCAGTCGATAGGTCGTGGGCTCGGTGTCCAGGATTTTGGACACTTTAAAAAGTTCTGTGCTCCATAAATAATTCCCCTTTTCAAAAATATTGGTGGTTCTATTAATTCGAACAGTATCACAAACATTGAATTTCTTCTTCACATTTTTTTTTCTTTTTCACCATTGGAATATTGCTTTAGAAAAGCATCAAATGTATTTTCACTGTAATGAACTTCCCGAGGGCTTGAGTTGGACAGAGATCGATGAGGTAGATGGTTGTATATCTGCATGATTTTATCTAAATCATGAATAAAAGCCGATGTATTTTTCAGTGTACAATATCTTGAAATTAATAGACGAATCGTTCTTATTAATCGTTCAGCCAATGCAGCCTTTATCGGGCTGTGACTATGATAAAGTTTTGTATTATATTTCAATAGAACCTTTTGGACATGGGGATTAACAAATTCACTGCCACGATCCGATTGAATTTTTCTATATGAATCCTGTTCAAGAATACTTTCAATGGCCTGAGCAACTTCAACACCTCTCTTTGATAGCAGTGGAATGGCATAGGCATAGCGACTAAAGACACTGATTGCCACCAGAATATATTTGTAGGGTGCATTGTGACGCCGTTGAAGTGCGTCTAAAGTTAAAAGATCCGTTTGCATTATATGCAGAGGGAAAAAGGCTTTAGTTTGTCGATATTGTTTGCTGCGAAGCCTGTGATTCCGATGCAGTGTGTAACTCGGTTCATTCTCTAGATACTCTTTAGCTTTTTTCAATGTGGTGGTGCCGGAGACAGCTTTAGAAAGCGTTTTGGGAGAACTTAAACTTCCCGCTTCACCAATATTTTCATAGACACCTTTCAGAACTTCATCCATTTTGAACGCAAGCATGTAGTGTAATGTCCACTCCCCTTTTGCACACTGGAGGGTGAATCAATTCGTCTTCGCTTTTGACTAGCAGCCACAGGTGTTGTAAAATCATTACTGCTGCTGCTACTGATAGTATTTTCAAATATTGAATCTTCTTCTTCTTTTTTAAATGGCGTTGGTGTTGGTGTTGTTGGAGGATTATGTTCTCTTAGTTTCTTTAGAATTTGCTTATTGCCAATAAGACTTTTGGGAAAGTTTGATACATTTAGTAAGGTGTATAGATTATTGTCAAAGGATAAAAGTCCCTTACGATTCGTCACCATATCACAAATTAAATCAACTAGATTATAACTTTTTCCCTGAATTATAATTCGTTTCCCTGTGCTATCGACTTGAACTTGATCACCAGTTTCCAACATGAGATATGATAATACTCTTTTACTCTGTTCTCGATAGGTCACTGGCAATAGGTTTCCAATTTTCATTACAATTGAATTCAATTCCTTCTCCTTTGATTGCAGTGCTGCAGAATCTTGAGGAGATGTTTCCTGTTTAGAGGGATCGGCGGAGGGTCTCTCACGATAAGGTTTATGTTTGTCCACACGTCGCAATGCATCTTGAAGTAAAAGCAGTTTTTTGTCATCGGCAATATTCTCATCATTAATGAATTTGTTTAGATTGTCTTCAAAATGTTCGACGGGCGAGAGAACAAGTTCAAATGGTGTCAATTCATAGGGTTTTGCCATTCTCTAGAGAAAACTGTTTACAAGTCCTGCAATTATTGGCAGTAAAAGTGTGAAAAAGCTACCGCTCGCTTGAAGGAGCCGTTTTGTTTTAAAATTTTTTCCCTTGTTTTTACAAGCTAAGGCGCGTACAGTGGAACGATGTTGCTTTGTCTGTTGTCTAACACCTTCTAACAGTTGAACATTGCCCTCAATTAAATTTAAACAAAGTTCAGATATTAGATTAATGAAATCATTGTCAACACCATGTTTGAGTATGGCCTTCCTAAGCAAGGGTTTTGAAGTGCTTAAAACGGAGAATAAATGCCGTTGTTCGTGTAGTTTCTTCAGTGTCATAATGGCAACTAATAGCCTTTTCTACTGTTCACCGGAAGATATACTGTAATTTCATTGTTGAAAATGTCGGTGACTACGCGTAGATCCTCGGGTGTGCTCTGATTAAGATCCAGCAAAATGTACCCGTAGGGCTTGCTAGTCGTCTGAGTGTACGCTGACAACAGAAATTTAGGGGCGCCGGGGTATATCTGTTTATTGAGAGTTATGAGCGAGCTAGAATCACGAACAACTCGATAGATAATATAGATAGTGCATTTCAAAGCAAGGGTTCGCATACATTTGCTCTGATGAAACAGATTGTGTAGAACTAGGGCTATGGAAATGTGTTCATGGTGGGAGCGAACAGTGAACAGTTGTAACATTTCCTGTGAGAACTGTTCAATGGATTCAGCCAAATCGTCAATAATCAACCACGAGTTCGATTCAATACTACTGAAAACATCAAGTCCTCGTATGAATTGTATTGGTATGGTTGTGGCAATAGCTTTTATTTGATCATAGGACTCTTGCCAAATACTATAGCAATAGTAGATTTTTTTCGGTTTTTCCAAAAACATTTTATCGCAATTTTGAATTATTTTAGTTAAGAGTGTTGTTTTCCCCGACATTGAGGGACCACACAGAAACGACCTGAAGGGTGTTTTAAATTGACACATGTTGCTGCTGCTGCTGCTGACAACAGTTGAACTATAACTAACTGTAAATCATACGTGTCCAATGAATAAGTAGTAGCAATAATTTTCCCATAGATCTATCTAGTACATTAACAAGAACAGTTGACAAAACTTCATGGCAACATTTATTTCGGTAACATGAAAACAAATATTTGTTCAAAATGAACTGCAATGATAACACTTTATGTACAACAAAAAATAAAAACACTTTTTGTCCATGAAGAGCAACACTTTTTGTCTTTTAAAAACACTTTTTGTCCATCAACAAGAACAACACTTATTGTCTTTAAAAACACTTTTTTTTTGTCTTAAAAACACTTTTATCTACAACACTTATTGTCAATTTAAAAACACTTTTTGTCTTAAAACACTTTTATCTACAACAGCACTTATTGTCTTTAAACACTTTTCTATACAACAAGAGCACTTGAAAACAACACACTTGAAAATCACGGGATAGCACAGTTGAACATTACAGTGAATTTAAAGGTGGGGTCCCCCCCACCCCCCAGGGCCGAAGGCCGGCCGCGGACGGGACCCCCCGACCTCCGGGAGCCGGCCGCCCCCCCCCACCGGGAGCCGCGGTGGAAAAAAAACAGTTGTCGTCACTGCTGCTACAGGTTAGTTGAGGTTGGGTTAGTTGAGGTTAGTTAATTTATGAACGGGTTGGGTGGTTAGTTAATTTATGAACGGGTTGGTGGTGGTTGGGTTAGTTGATTAGGTGGTTAGGTTAATTTATCCAGACCAAGTTGATTGCGATAGTCTATCCATTCAACTCGGTCTGAAATACGGTAGTGGCCATTAGGCAGGACACTCACACCATTCTCGAGCACATAGACTTTGTCGGATATACACGACATTGCATTCTTTTCCACTCTCACAGTATAATTTCTATACTGTAGAGAGCGAATTGCAAGCACTTGTGCTCTCGGCACTAGGCTACTTTCTACACAGTCTCTGTACACGCTCATGTTGAAATTGCTCTTTACAAAATGTGTAGGCACCCCTTTACACGCCTTCTTTTCATCCCCACTATGAGTTTTAACGCAATAAACTTTGGGGCCCGGGAACACCCCCTGGATATCAAATCACTCCCCGTCTCTGATTTTAACATTAATAGTTGGTTGGGGGCTTGACGTTTCACCAACTCGGGGTAGAGTGATGGATTCCAGTTGGTGAAATCCATCCGCGAGCTGATGTGTTCCCCCTTTTCTAAATCACCCAATAAATCTTCGGTCCCATTTACCTTTAACAGCAGAGAATTTGTATCCCCATAGTAAACTTGAACCTCCCCCTCCCGTGGCCATTGCACCTTGCACACATTGTAAAAAACGACAACATGAGCTTTTTGGAAATTTCCAGTACTGAACTGCCACCTGCTATATTCTTGTTCAGTACCACATTTCGCTTTCGCCTGTGTAGAAGAACCATGCCAGTCTCTATGCTCGTGAACGATTTAAAATTGGGATCGGCAATAATTCGTGCACACTCTAGAGGGTCAGTCACAACGTCGCAGCGAGATCTATTACGTACGCTTTCACACATTTTGCCAAACGCTGAATTTAGGATGAGTTTGTACATTTCCTTCTCCACCTTTGAGTTTGCCCTAGAGCGTTTATCGACAAAAGTATCGATAAACGTTTTCAAGTATGGTCGCTGATTGAACTGCAGGACCCTGTGTATTTTGGTGATCTTGAAACCATTGTTCACCATCCAGTGCAAAAGCACATGATGAACAACGATATTCTCCTTAGGGTCCAAATCAGCAATCAGTTTCTGTTTGGAGGGAGTCTAGTGCATCCCCATATCCTTAACCAATGATCGATTGTAGGGGCTCAGCGAGTCCCTGCTCATGGGTCGATTGATACAGGGAAAAACAAAATCTTTGACTGAGTCGTGAAGCGCCAGCAGAATGTGACCGTCAACTTCGAAGAACCATCCTTGTGGCCCATTGTCCTCGACGGTGGTAATGTCGGGGAACTCACAAGGATTCTCAAGCCATTGATAGTTCCTACACGGCAAAGAGTAGTGAGACATTGCCGAGGGGTACAATGAGTTCATGTCCAAGAACACTGCATTTGACTTTGCACCGGTGCTTTGTCCACTCGGATCGGTTGATAAGACGCGGTCCCCATGAAAAACATACCCTCCCCTCATTGAAAGCTCTACAAAAAGGTGCTGATCTACGTCGGTGATTAGGCCTATTTCCTCCCTACTAATTTTTAAAATCAAATCCATCACCAAATGGGGTGTGGAAAAATAATAGCCTATATCTAACCCGAACTCTGAATAGATTTGGTCTGTGTTCTTACAGACTATATCCAACAGAGTTAGAACGTCACTGGCCAAGTACAGTCTACAATAATCCCACCCATTTTTACAATCCCCCTTAGACCACACCTTCTTGGCAAACTCATACTCCTCGGCTGTGCATTCACTGCTGGTCAGTGAATTGTAAAAAGCTTCAATTGGAGGTAGTTTCACCTCGCTTAAGCGAGCACCAGAACAGTAATAATCGTATGCGTATATACCTTTGCAGGTCAACAGATCATACATTTCACTGTCTGGAAAGTGCTGTTTAAGCAAGGGAAAGCTATCAAAATTGTCGCTTTTCTGCACTTGAATCAATTGACTCAATGCCTTGGGAAAAAAACTAAAGGAATCTAAAAACCTGATTTTATTTCAACACGTATGTCCATTATCCACTGCCTGCCATTTCAGTTCGAGAAGCAACAACTTCTCGGCCGATTTGGGAATAATGTTATAGGTAAATGAACTGTTTACCCATGGACTATCTACTCCCCCTCCCTCCCTGTGCATACGTGCCAGTGCCGGTAAAATAAATTTTAAGTCGTAATTAGAGTTGTGAATAAAAACAGGGATGAAAAACTGTTGGCTAACATTTAAATTACACGATTGATGCGCAACCCCTCTAAAATTACTACCCCCCGAAGATATTTCCTGCCACAAGTGATTATGATCTCTGACTTTCCCCCTCCCCCCTCTTGTCCCTTTAGTCCCCTTATGCCCCTCTACAAACTCCCCCTTACAAACCCAACATATTTTTTGATTTTTAATCGCGAGACGATCCTCTGCAGACAACACCATTGGATAATGGGTATTTCTCAAACGAGAAATAGCACCATTAGCCGTGCCAATTAGTTTAGTCAGTGCCTTGACCATGCACTCCCCCTCATCCAATGTTTCTACTATTTCTAACAACCGCATGGTGTTAGAACTGTCTCTTTGCGCGTGAGCATAGGCCACTGCAATAGCCTGGTGTTCTTTGACTCGGTTAGGAAATTGGGGATCATTCACCTCCACCAGCTTAGCTTCACAGTCTAAAGATATTTTGTTGCACTGGAGAAGTGTGTTCTGGAAATTTTTAAAGCGTAGAATGGCTCTATCCCCAGAAACCGTTTCCACTGTCTGGTAGCCATGTCGGCTACAATGGTTCATATGACCCCGTAGTTTTATATCACTACGGAATTGTGACAAGCATGTTGGACAGTAGAAACGTTCCCCCCTTTTCTTACCCTCCCCCAGAACTCTACTAATGTCTGTAATAGGATTAAAATGGCCAATTGAATTGGCAGGGTCACTAGGTAATGTGTATAACAACCAAACCCAGTGTCTGACCAAATCAATTGACGGGCCCCTTACAGGGAAGACCACCCCCTTCTTTTTTAAACGAACCCCATCTTCAAATTCAGTTTCATACTGAACCACAGTAACGCCAATATTTAAATGGGCATTAGCCCTTTCAAAAATATCAATAGATCGTAGCGTTACTGGGTATTTTCCTTCTAAACACGAGAAATTTACAGTGGGAAAATCGGACCCGTCCTTCCCATGTACAGCCCAATTGTCTAAATTCGTCTTGGTAGCGTCACGTGCTAGAGGCTCGAATGCTGATATGAGGAAAGCATACCTGAAACATTTTTGACCTGTTTCAAAACAAATCTGCTGGACACCTTTACAGCCTTCTAGATCTGGATTATATTTTAAAACTGTACCCGTGCCCCAATGCCCCCCTCTTAAAATAAAATCTTTCTTAAATTTACAAATATTTACACTTAAATTTTCAACAAAAAGAACTAGAGACCCACTACCGTTTTCGTTAAAGTTCTCAAGATGTGTTATAATTTGACCTACCCAATCCATGAAAGCACCCTCAAATTTTTCTAAATTCGAATAAACCAAACGCATCTCGGAATGTATATAATGTTGATAAACTTCGCTTTTCCCCTCATTTAAATAAAACACCTTTAAAACAATAGAAACCTTAATTGAATCCCTCCCCCACAATTGAATTTGGTTCTCCAGCAGTGCACGAATTCTATCTACATAGGCATGCACAATTTTTACAGGGTCAAAAACAAATTTTCCCCCCATTACTGAATTAAAAGGATCCCCAAAAGTCGCAGTGTAAACAACTATTGCATTTAAAATTGTATTGGATAATTGAAAATCGGGAAAAGTTGTACCCACCTCCCCCTCTTGTATATCACCCCCTCCCCCAAGTTGTTCAACAATATTTGGCGAATGCTCCACTTCAGTTGTTTGAAGTGGACTCGTTAGGGTATCAGAGGCTGGAGGAGGAGGAGAAGGGTTCCCAGTTAATTCGTTTGTAAAATCGTCTAAAATTTGCAAGGTATTTTGGCTCAAGTCCCCCTGCCCAACTGTGCTATTATCTACATTAAAAAGAAAATCGTTTATAAACTCATCAATATTATCTGGAATATTGTTAATGATACCGTCCCATGTTGAATTGTTGTTGGAGAGCTCCTCTCCTTCACCAGCTGATGAGGACGATGGTGAATAAGGGACCAATTTTCGTCCAACCTATAAATGAAAAAATAGCTTATTTTCAAAGTGTTCAAATCATCCCTACTGTTTTTAAAATTTGGATTATTATTTAAAGTCAGTGCTTAGTAGTAGCATTTGGTTAATTCAACTGAAAGCAGTCAATTTCCAACTTAAGATAATTATAATCTAAAACGTCGCTTTTACATAGAAGGCGGCAATTTGATTCTATTCAAAAAATAGCTTATTTTCAAAGTGTTCAAATCAGCCCTACTTTTTTTTTCGCGGCACTTTTCGGGTCCGCAGCGCATCCCGCGGCGCATCCCGCGGCGCATCCCGTGGTGCTTCTCTGGCCCGCAGCGCTTCCCACAGCGCTTCTCGGGCCCCACCACGTGGCTCCCCTTCACACAATGTCCGTCAAAAGTTGAAATATTCGCTTAGACTACATAAGTCGCTATTTTTCTCTAATTCCACACAGATTCAGTGAACTCATGAGTTTAATTATTGTAACCAATCGCGCGCGAGTGTTCTGATTTCCAAGACAGAACTTCAGACGAGGAAAATGCCGGGAACCGTTAACTTGGGTTCCCCTCACTGAAATCTCGGCACGATAGAAAGCTATTTAAAAATATTCAGTGTACATTAGAACGTTGATATGTGACAGATGGATAAAATGGAATAATCTCTCTCTTAAAACTATGTGAAGAATAGCATTCACAGAGTCTCAAAGGTACCTAAAAATATTCGCTTATGAGATAGCGGCGAAGAGATAGGGGGGAATGCATAGAAAATAGTAAAGATTAGAAAAAAGAGTGGTTTCTTTGCAAAAAATTACATTATATTTAGATATCTCCGAGGGAGGGGGGAGAAAACAATGGTTGGGGGTGAGGGGTTAATATCTCAGAGACACACTTTTACACAGTGTTGAAAAATAGTGAAAAGAAAAAAACATTGGAAGAAATAGATATATATTTATATAAGATAGTTTGAGGAAAAAATACTCACATTTGCAAATCCTGGCTGCACTTGGGTGCCGGATGGTCCAGGTAGTGTGTGTTGGGGGGCGGACGGGGCGGCGGCGCTATGTTCTTGTGCAAATGGGACTGCGATGTTATGGGATTGCATAGCTGACCAGCAGGGTTCACCGTCCTTATGGCCCAATCTCTTTTTGGTTTATGCCCAGACTGTATGGGGGCTGGTAGTGATGGGGCTGCCTCACCCTCTCTTGCTCTCTTGGAAGGAGGGGGCACGCATTCTTCATAATTGGCCTTAAAGAAGAGAAAAAAGTTAGTATGATAAATAATTTCCCCCTTTTTACAGAAAGAAAGTTAGTACCCTCATCCATAAAATTTTGTCTAGAAAATCATTTATCACTAAGACAGCACAACGTAAAAAAAAATTTCGTGAAATATACTAATTGCATCCTTTTTTGAATCTGAGAAATAAGAATTACGGCTCACTGAGCCGTTCAAAATTCAGTCTATAAAAGTCAGCCTAATTTCTTATTTTTAGGCGTTTCTGTTCTTTTCTGGTTTTAATCTGCATTGAGCATGCCTTGTTTGATGCATCTAAAGTATTAACGGTATTTTTTATCTTTCCATATCCTTTTTCGATAGCTGGTATTTATCACACCCCCAGAAAAAACAGCCCACGGAAAATAATCCCCACGGAAAATATCCCTGAGAAAAGACATGGAAAAATATCCCCTCCCCCCACCGAAAGATATCGCATCCTTTTGAATCTGAGAATTACGGCTCACTGAGCCGTTCAAAAGCCGGCCTAGTTTGTTTGAAGAAAATCCCCCCTAATATTAAACGTTGAAAATGTGAATATTTAGTCAAACATCGAAGCAGTGATCTGAGCTATGGTTCTTTTTCAGTTATCCAATAAATAAAAACATGTTTTTAGTCGCATCCTTTTGAATCTGTGAAATCTATGGAAACTAAACTGCTAACGAGCAGGAAATACTTTAAAAAGGGACAGAGCTAATTATAGGCCTCGTGCTGGAGCCATGTGTCAAAACCAGAGCTGGTTAATAACAACAGTGACGGAAGTCAGTGGTCGCTTTTAGCTAGGATATAGAACACTTAAAATTGCATAGATTTAACGAAAAGAAAATTATTTCTATTTGCGAGAATTTGATTGTAAAAACAATGATGGAGGGGGTTAGGTTTAGGTAATAAAAAGAACACCTTTTATGTTTTCTATCGAGTATGAAGATTGCATAGTGATGTTTGTATTAGAGTGGGAGGGGGGAGGGGATTTACCTGAATATACTGGAGGGTGACCACGGAAAATAATTTTATTTTGAAAATGAAAACGGAACTTACATGGTAAATTGAGGTTACCAATGCTTCAAGCTCATCAATTATGTCAGTTGTTCTATCCATTGTGTCACAATAGTTTCTGATAATTTAATCACAATGCATGTCCGTTATATACGAAATCTCAAGGGCGAATTGTTATGTAAGCAAGCCCTCTGATTGGCTGAGAAGGAAACACGTGATCTAAGTGTTTCCTGGAAACTCATAACATTCGCCTCGAGCAAAACAACAACAACAACAAATGCTGTTTCCTATTTTTGGACACCATGACATTCGCCTCGAGCATGTACGTGTCCAAAACAACAACAAATGCTGTCTTCTATTTCTGGAAACTCATAACATTCGCTGAGAGCGTGCACTTACAACAACAACAACAAATAAATCGACCTTGACATTCGCTGAGAGCGTGCACTTACAACAACAACAACATCAACACCTTTGGAAATTTAGGTCATTGACACACTTTGATTGCGCAATCAATTTCTCAAAAATCCATTTCCCCTAGGGAGGCTATGCCCATATAAGGAGCCCTGTCACGAGTCGGACCCCCCTTTCTACTCACGCTCTCTTTCTGCTTATAAGTGTGCTGAAGGATATTGAAGAAAGAGGTAATTTCTTGGTCTTGTTTGCACTCGATGTTGCAAGAGCTTATAGCTCTTGTATATTTTCGCAGATTTTTCTTGAGGCCCATTTGAAATGTACTGATGCTGCGGTAATTACTTGTTTAAGATGAATGAATAGAAATCTGAAGGCTGGAATTAAAGATGGTAGTCAATTATTACTGATGCTGAAAGGTGTACGCCAAGAAGCTCTGACTTCTCCAGTTTTGTTCAATAATTGTGTAACTGGTCCTCAGGATAGGTTGAAATGTACACTTATCTTCAAAGGAGTGGATCTTTCATTAGTTACGTTTGCGGATGACTTATTGAACATTTCCTGCACTTTCCAAGGATGCTCTTCAACTTTTGAGCTTCTCCGAGAAGAGTACGAATACATTGGTTTGAGCTTTAATACTGATAAAACAGTTGTTCTACTATTCAACTATAAAGTAAATAGAAATTAAATAAGTCTATCTGGCCCTGAGGTTCCTTTAGCTAGCAGCCTTACTTACCTGGGAGTGCCTATTGGAGCAAACCTGAAAGAAACTGTAAACCTGGCAATGAAAAATTATGCTAGTAAGATCCAGGCTGCGTATGTCTCCCTGGCTTCAAAAGTGTCGTATTTGAGTTGAATTCACCGTTCTAATAGCCTAACAGTTCCTCACTTACTTGCCCTTGCTCCTGTTTAGTCTTTTTTTTTTAATTGGGATAAGAGAAAGCAAGTTCATCGCCTTTATTTTAAATTTGCAAATTATTTAATTGAACTTCCAACTTGGACAAGTAACTCTTTTCTGCAAAGAAAATATCAATTGGTAAACCCAGCTGAGGTTACTGATAGGCGTATTTGTGATTTCTCTATTGAATGCCAGAAGTCTTCCCATCTTGGTCATTTCTGTTTGTCCCTTGTTTATAGTTGTCAAAGTGTGTTTTTGTTTCTGTTGTTTCTTTTTTGTTTTTCTTGATTTTTACTCTTTTTCTGGGCTCTGCCCAGTTTTTTGTGATTGGTTATAAATAAAATGATGATGATCATGATGATATATCAAATATTCAGTTTAATTTTATTAATCCTTTCCAAGATTGTTGAAGACACATATAGTTTTCACTACAAACAAGAGTTTGGCTGCTGCCCGCTTCTCTAACAAAAACATGTCTAAAGCCTGCTGCATAATAAATGCTTTACTGAAAACGAATTTTATTACAAATATTTTCTTTTGTTCTTATTACAACATTGAAAATCAAATGAAAATTGCAGTGAAATGACATTTTGAAATGATGGGCTTTCATCAATAATATCATTACATGTAAAATATTCAGATTAATTTTAATAGTTATTTCCAAGACTGTTCAAGACACATATAGTTTTCAGCAAAGGTCCAATGACGTAGTAGGCCTTAAAGCCAGTCTCCATTTGGGAGATCCTGCAAATCTGCCATCTTGCAGAAAAAGCAACGTCGAAGGTTGCAGTATCTGCAAACTGCCCATACGGCTTTTAGAGTCTCACAGTTAGGGAACAGGGCAGTAGCCAGAATCTTGTTTGTAGTGATTTTTGTGCATTTTAAGCTTGATTTTTATATTCGATTTACTTTTTACTCATTTTAAGATTTGTTTACTCATTAATATTAATTAAAACAAATTTTTCCACAAAATAAGTTTTTCAAAGGAAAGTAAAGAACTCCATTAAACAAAAAAAATAAGCAAAAATAAAATCAAATAATCTACCAAGCGTGAAACTACCATAACTCAGTATCGATAAATAAATGAAACCCAAAACGAACAGAAATCATAGGCAGCGCGCTAGCGCTCCCTAAGTAAAGAACGATGTGGGCACAATGTATTGTTTTTGTTTTTTTTTTTCCATACCCGGGCACTTTGTATCGAAGGAGTTGTCGTAGAAAGTTCGAAAAGGGCTCATTCGATTGCCAATTGGAGTGGCTAGTGCCCTTTTTAATAGTCGAAAGTGATTGGAGGGCAACTAACCCCCTTCCCACGCCCATCATTCCCCCAAACACATCCAATCAAAATTTTGAGATAGCCATTTTGTTCAGCGTAGTTGATTTCCAGATAGAAAATATGTTTTTGAGGAGAACACTCCCCCTCAACCCTCGGGGCAAGGGTTTTAAGTTATGCCCTGGGGGAATATTAGGTTTTTATAGAAGGCGTCGTCGTAGAATCTTCAAAAAAGGCTCATTCGATTGGAAATTCAAAGGGATAGTACCATTTTAATAGTTGAAAGTGATTGGAGGGGAGGAACTAGCCCCCCCCCACTCCCATCATTCCCCCAAACACATCCAATTAAAATTTTGAGATAGCCATTTTGTTCAGCGTAGTTGATTTTCAGATAGAAAATATGTTTTTGAGGAGAACACTCCCCCCAACCCTCAGGGCAAGGGTTTTAAGTTATGCCCTGGGGGCATATAAGGTTTTTATAGAAGGCGTTGTCGTAGAAACTTCAAAAAAGGCTCATTTGATTGGAAGTAAAGAACGATGTGGACACAATTTGTTGTTTTTTAGGGTTTTTTCTCCATACCCGGGCATTTCGTATCGAAGGAGTCGTCGTAGAAACTTCGAAAAGGGCTCCTTCGATTGACAATTGGAGTGGCTAGTGCCCTTTTTAATAGTCGAAAGTGATTGGAGGGCAACTAGTCCTCCCCACGCCCACCATTCCCCCAAACACATCCAATCAAATTTTGAGATAGCCATTTTGTTCAGCGTAGTTGATTTCCACATAGAAAATACGTTTTTGAGGAGGACACTCCCCCACAACCCTCAGGGCAAGGGTTTTAAGTTATGCCCTGGGGGCATATAAGGTTTTTATAGAAGGCGTTGTCGTAGAAACTTCAAAAAAGGACTCATTTGATTTTTAATTCAAAGGGCTAGTACCCTTTTTAATAGTCGAAAGTGATTGGAGGGCAACTAGCCCCCCTCCCACGCCCATCATTCCCCCAAAAACATCCAATTAAAAGTTTGATAAAGCCATTTTGTTCAGCGTAGTTGATTTCCACATAGAAAATACGTTTTTGAGGTGGACACTCCCCAACAACCCTCAGGGCAAGGGTTTTAAGTTATATCCTGGGGTATATAAGGTTTTTATAGAAGGCGTTGTCATAGAAACTTCAAAAGGGGCTCATTTGATTGGAAATTCAAAGGGCTGGTGCCCTTTTTAATAGTTGAAAGTGATTGGAAGCAACTAGCCCCGCCCCACCTCCATCAATCACCCAAAAACATCAAATAGAAATTTTGAGATAGCCATTTTGTTCAGCGTAGTTTATTTCCAGATAGAAAATATGTTTTTGAGGAGGACACTCCCCCACAACCCTCAGGGCAAGGGTTTTAAGTTATGCTCAGGGGGCATATAAGATTTTTATAGAAGACGTTGTCGTAGAAACTTCAGAAAAGGACTCATTTGATTTTTAATTCAAAGGGCTAGTGCCCTTTTTAATAGTCGAAAGTGATTAGTAATATTTTGTTGTTGTTGTTTAGACCAGGGCACTTTGTATCGAAGGAGTTGTCGTGGGAACTTCGAAAGGGGCTCATTCGATTGAAAATAGAAAGGGGTGATGCCCTTTTTAATAGTCGAAAGTGATTGGAGGGCAACTAATCCCCCTTCCACTCCCACCCTCCCATTTGCCCATTATGTTTAAAAACTAAATGTTGCCTCAAGATTAAATCAAAATGCACTGTGATAATGCTAATTCCCAATAAGGCATCTCAGCAGTATCCCAAGAACGACTGAGGGTACTATCTTCAAACTTTCGGGGCTACTTCTGCTCTTAAAATTTAACCAAATCAAAATTGTGTAAGTGTATCAAAGCTATCAAAGAAAGTAAACAGATTTTTTTGCGAATGGTATCAAGTTTTCCATTTCAGGTCAACTAGAGGAGGTATGAAACTAAGTTAAACAGTACTATTTGTGTCCAGATTTTTAAAATGGGGTATGTTGTTAAAAATTGCTGAAAAAATTTCCCCAGCATACAAATAGCAGGCAAAACTATAAAGTCTTAAAAAACGAAAAGATTTAAAGTGTTATTTTTTTCCCCTGAAAAGACTGTGTCAATATAAAACGAACAGAAATTAATTAAAAAAAAAATTTCAACAAAATAAGTTTTTCAAAGAAAAGTAAAGAATTCCATTAAACAAAAAATGAGCAAAATAAAATCAAATAATATACCAAGCTCGAAACTACCACAAATTAGCATCGATAAATAAATGAAACCCAAAACGATCAGAAATTAAAATAAATAACCGAGTCAAACTCAAAACGAGCAGAAATTAACATAAGTTTGGTGCAATACCCCTATGCCTTCCCAAGGCCAGAACAAAATTTGCTCTTTACTGAAAAAAATATTAATGTTTTTACTTTTATAACTATAATAAATCAAATAATTTTAACATTTTGGTTACTAAATATCAGTATATGTATATTAAACTGACAATGCACATTCATTTGTGTTTTTTCAGTAAAGTGCAAATTTTGTTCTGGCCTTGGGAAGGCATAGGGGTTTTTTCGCCCAACTTATGTTAATTTCTGCTCGTTTTGAGTTTGACTCGGTTATTTGTTTTAATTTCTGTTCGTTTTGGGTTTCATTTATTTATCGATGCTGATTTGGTGTAGTTTCGAGCTTGGTAGATTATTTTATTTTATTTTTGCTCATTTTTTGTTTAATAGAGTTCTTTACTTTTCTTTGAAAAACTTATTTTGTGGAAAAAGTTTTTTTAATTAATTACAATAAATAACTGAGTCAAACTAAAAAAAGCAGAAATTAACATAAGTTGGGCTCAATAACCCTATGCCTTCCCAAGGCCAGAACATAATTTGCATTTTACTGAAAAAAATAAATGTTTTTACTTTTATAACTTTAATAAATCAAACAATATTAACATTTTGATTACCAAATATCAGTATATGTTTGTTAAACTGACAATGCACATTCATTTGTATTTTTTTCAGTAAAGTGCAAATTATTTTCTGGCCTTGGGAAGGCTTAAGGCGTTTTTCGCCCAACTTATGTTAATTTCTGCTCGTTTTGAGTTACACTCGGTTATGTATTTTAATTTCTTTTCGTTTTGGGTTTCATTTATTTATCGATGCTGATTTGTGGTAGTTTCGAGCTTGGTAGATTATTTGATTTTAGTTTTGCTCATTTTCTGTTTAATGGAGTTCTTCACTTTTCTTTGAAAAACTTATTTTGTTTAAAAAGTTTGTTTTAATTAATTACAATAAATAACGGAGTAAAACTCAAAACAAGCAGAAATTAACATAAGTTGGGCCCAAAACCCCTATGTCTTCCCAAGACCAGAACATAATTTGCACTTTACTGAAAAAAATATAAATATTTTTACTTTTATAACTTTAATAAATAAAACTATATTAACATTTTGATTACTAAATATCAGTATATATTTGTTAAACTGACAATGCACATTCATTTGTATTTTTTTCAGTAAAGTGCAAATTATGTTCTGGCCTTGGGAAGGTATAGGGGCTTTGAGCCCAACCTGTGTTAATTTCTGCTCGTTTTGAGTTTGAATCGGTTATTTTTTGTAATTTCTGTTCGTTTTGGGTTTCATTTATTTATCGATTCTGATTTGTGGTAGTTTCACGCTTGGTAGATTATTTGATTTGATTTTTGCTAATTTTTTGTTTAATGGAATTCTTTAGTTTCCTTTGAAAAACTAATTTTGTGGAAAAAGTTTTTTTAATTAATTTCTGTTCGTTTTATATTGACATAGTCTTTTCAGGGAAAAAGAAAATAATACTTTAAATCTTTTCGTTTTCTTAAGAATCTATAGTTTGGCCTGCTATTTGTATGCTGGAGAAAAGTTTTCAGCAATTTTTAACAACATACAAACTTTTAAAAATCTGGACACTAAGAGTAGTGTTTAATTTAGTTTCCTACCTCCTCCAGTTGACCTGAAATGGAAAACTTGACACTATTTGCAAAAAAAATCTGTTTACTTTTTTTGATAGCTTGGATACACTTACACTATTTTGATTTGGTTAAATTTTAAGAACAGACGTAGCCCCAAAAGTTTGAACATAATACCCTCCTTCGTTCTTGGGATATTGCTGAGATGCCCTATTGGAAATTAGTATTAACACAGTGCCTTTTGATTTAATCTTATGGCAACAATTAGATTTTAAACATAAAGGCAAATGGAAGGGTGGGCGTGGGAGGGAGACTAGTTTCCCTCCAATCACTTTCGAATATTAAAAAGGGCATCAGCCCTTTTCTATTTTCAATCGAATGAGCCCTTTTCGAAGTTCCTACGACAATTCCTTCAGTACAAAGGGCCCTGGTCCAAACAACAACAACAACAAAAAAATGCATTATACCCAAATAGATCTTTACTATAAAAATGTCAAGCCTTCCAATTACTTTCAACTATTAAGAAAGGAACTAGCCCTTTCAATTTCGAATCAAATGAGCCCATTTGAAGTTTCTACGACAACGCTTTCAATAAAGGCCTTATATGCCCCCAGGCCATAGCTTGCAACCCTTGCCCCGAGGGCTGGGGGGTTTTCATCCTCAAAGACCTAATTTCCAGAACTTTCTGCAACGTTGAACAAAATGGCTATCTGAAAATTTAGATTGGATGTGTTTGGGGGAATGGTGGGCGTGAGAGGGGGTTAGTTACCCTCCAATCACTTTCAACTATTAAAAAGGACCTTAGCCCTCTCAATTTCCCATTGAATGAGCCCCTTTTGAAGGTTTTACGACAACACTATCTATAAAAACCTTATATGCCCCAGGGCATAACTTACAACCTTTGCCCTGGAGGCTCTGGGGGGGGGGGGTTTCATCTTTAAATACATAATTTCCAGAACTTTCAACTACATTGAACAAAATGGCTATCTCTAAAATTTGATTGAATGTGTTTGGGGAAATGGTGGGCTTGCGAGGGGGGTTAATTACTCTCCGATCACTTTCGACTATAAAAAAGGGCAATTTCAATTTCCAATCAAATGAGCTCCTTTTGAAATTTCTACAACAACTTTTTATATAAACCTTATATGCCCCCAGGGAATGGATAGTGCCCTTTTGTTCCCTGGTTGTTCCCAGGGAACAACCCTTGGACTGAGGGCTCTGATGGGGTTATCATCCTAAAAGACCTAATTTCCAGATCTTTCGACTATGTTGAACAAAATGGATATCTCAAAATTTTGATTGGATTTGTTTGGGGAAATGGTGAGCGTGAGAGGAAGGTTAGTTGCCCGTCAGTCACTTTCGACTATTAAAAGGGCTCTAGCCCTTTCAATTTCCAATCGAATGAGCCCTTTTTGAAGTTTCTACAACATCACTTTCTATAAAACGTTATATGCCCCCAGGGCATAAGTTACGACCCTTTCCCTAAGGGCTGGGGGGGCTGAAGGGGTTGTCATCCTTAAAAACCTAATTTCCAAAACTTTCAACTATGTTGAATAAAATGGCTATCTAAAAATTTTGATTGGATGTGTTTGGGGAAAAGGTTGGCGTCAGGGGGAGGTTAGTTGCCCTCAAATCACTTTCGAGACTTCAAGCTTCTACGACAAAGATTTTAATAAAAAATTATATGCCCCCAGGGCATAACTTATAACCCTTGCCCTGAAGACTGTGGGGGGAGTGCCCTGCTCAAAGGTGCACTTTCCTGAACTTTAAACTGCGCGGAACAAAAAGGCTATCTTAAAATTTTTATTGGATGAGTTTGGGGAAATGGTGGGCGTGGAAGGGTGCTAGTTGCCTTCCGATCACTTTCTACTGTTAAAAAGGGTAATAGCCATTTCAATTTCTAATCGATTGAGCCCTTTTTGAAGTTTCTATGACAACGCGTTCTATAAAAACCTTATACGCACCAAGGGGGCATACCTAACAACCTTTGCCTTGAGGGCTGTGGGGGGGGGTGTCATCCTCAAAGGCCTAATTTCCAGAACTTTCAACTACGTTGAACAAAATGGCTATCTTAAAATTTTGATTGGATGTGTTTGGGGAAAACGTGTGCGTGAGAGGTAGGTTAGTTGCTCTCCAATCACTTTCGACTATTAAAAAGGGCACTATCCTCTGAATTTCCAGCCGAATGAGCCTTTTTAAAGTTTCTATGAAACACTTTCTATAAGAACCTTGTATGCCCCCAGGGCACAACTTACAACCCTTGCCCTGAGGGCTGTGGGGGAGTGTCCTCCTCAAAAACATAATTTCTATCTGGAAACAAACTACGCTGAACAAAATGGCTATCTCAAAATTTTGATTGGATGTGTTTCGGGAAATGGTGGGCGTGGAAGGGGTGTTAGTTGCCTTCCAATTACTTTCGACTGCTAAAAAGGGCACTAGCCATTTCAATTTCTAATAAAATAAGCCCTTTTTGAAGTTTCTACGACAACGCGTTCTATAAAAACCTTATATACCCCCAGGGTATAACTTAAAACCTTTGCCCTGAGGGCTGTGATGTCATCCTCAAAGACCTAATTTACATAACTTAAAATTACGTTGAATAAAATGGGTATCTCAAAATTTTTATTGGATGTTATTTGGGAAATGGTGGGCGTGGAAGGGGTGTTAGTTGCCTTCCAATCACTTTCGACTATTGAAAAGGACACTCGCCATTTCAATTTCTAATCGAATGAGCCCTTTTTGAAGTTTCTACGACAGCACGTTCTATAAAAGCTTCTATACCCCAGGGCATAACTTACAACCCTTGGCCTGAGGGCTCTGAAGGGGTTGTCATCCTCAAAGATCTAATTTGCAGAACTTAAAATTACGTTGAATAAAATGAGTATCTCAAAATTTTGATTGGATGTTATTTGGGAAATGGTGGGCGTGGAAGGGGTGTTAGTTGCCTTCCAATCTCTTTCGACTATTGAAAAGGACACTCGCCATTTCAATTTCTAATCGAATGAGCCCTTTTTGAAGTTTCTACGACAGCACGTTCTATAAAAGCTTCTATACCCCAGGGCATAACTTACAACCCTTGGCCTGAGGGCTCTGAAGGGGTTGTCATCCTCAAAGATCTAATTTGCAGAACTTAAAACTAGGTTGAATAAGATGGCTATCTCAAAATTTTGATTGGAAGTGTTTGGGGAAAGGGTGGGCGTGAGAGGGGGTTAGTTGCCCTCCAATCACTTTCGTAGGTTAAAAAGGGAACTAGCCCTTTGAATTTCCAATCGAATGAGCCTTTTTTGAAGTTTCTACGACAACACCTTCTATAAAAACCTTATATACCCCCAGGGCATAACTTACAACCCCTGCCTTGAAGGCTGTGGGGGAGTGTCCTCCTTAAAAATAAAATTTCTACCTGGAAATCAACTACGCTGAACAAAATAGCTATCTCCAAATTTTGATTGGATATGTTTCGGGAAATGGTGGGCGCGGAAGGGGTGTTAGTTGCCTTCCAATACTTTCGACTATTAAAATGGGCACAAGCCACTCCAATTTCCAATTGAATGAGCCCTTTTTGAAGTTTCTACGACAACTTCTTCGATACGAAGATCCATACTTAAAAGGAAAAATAATAAATAATACATTGTGCCAGCATCGTTCTTATATGCCCTCAGGGTATAACTTAAAACCCTTTCCCCGAGGGTTGTTGGGGAGTGTCCTCCTCAAAAACATATTTTCTATTAGGAATCAACTACGCTGAACAAAATGGCTATCTAAAGATTTTGATTGGTTGTGTTTGGGGGAATGATGGCCGTAGGGGGGGGGGGGCTAGTTGCCCTCCAATCACTTTCAACTATTAAAAAGGGCACTAGTCCTTTTAATTTCCAATCAAATGAGCCTTTTCAAAGTTTCTACGACAATGCCTTCTATAAAAATCTTATATGCCCCCAGGGCATAACTTACAACCCTTGCCCTGAAGGCTGTGGGCGAGTGTCCTCCTCAAAACATAATTTCTATCTGGAAATCAACTACGCTGAACAAAATGGCTATCTCAAAATTTTGATTGGATGTGTTTCGGGAAATGGTGGGCCTGGAAGGGGTGTTAAATGCCTTCCAATCACTTTCGACTATTAAAAAGGGCACAAGCCATTCCAATTTCCAACTGAATGAGCCCTTTTCAAAGTTTCTACGACAACTTTTTCGATACGAAGTGCCCTGCTCTAAAGGAAAAAATAATAAATAATACATTGTGCCAACATCGTTCTTATATGCCCTTGGGGAATAACTTACAACCCTTACCCCGAGGGTTGTGGGGAGTGTCCTCCTCAAAAACATATTTTCTATCTGGAAATCAACTACGCTGAACAAAATGGCTATCTCAAATTTTGATTGGATGCGGTTGGGGGAAAGATGGGCTTGGGGGGGGGGGGCTAGTTGCCCTGCAATCACTTTCAACTATTAAAAAGGACACTAGCCACTCCAATGTCCAATCGAAAGAGCCCTTTTCGAAATTTCTATGACAACTCCTTCGAAACGAAGTGCCCGGGCATGGAAAAAAGAACACATTATGCCAACATCGTTCTTTACTAAGACAACGCTATTGAGCTTCTTATGATTATAACCTCTTGTATGTTTGTTTGCTGTGATTGTTTATTTATTTTCTGTTAGTTTTGGATTTCATTTATTCATTAATTGTAATTTCTGGTCGTTTTGAGTTTGAATTATTACAGGTTTTTATTTCTGCTGATCTAAGTTTTATTATGAACTTTCTTTTCTTTGAAAAAGTTCTTTTTTGGAAAGTTTTTTTTGTGATTAATTTCTGTTCGTAAGTTTCAAGTATTTCAAAAGTCCCTAATTCATAATCGATTCTTTTCAACATCAAAGTTTCATCAAAGTATCAAAACTAGTATCAACGTATCAAAGTAAAGAAATTATCAAAGTAAACAAAGTATCAAAGTAGCAATAGGCAACTTGCATAAATTACAGCCTTTGTTCCGTAAATCAAAATTTCCCTGTAAATCAGTAAATCTGAGTAAATCTAAGTACTGTAAATGAGTAAATCAGTAAATTCTAGTCAAAAGAGCCACCTCCAAAGTTAATACGAACACCCTTTCCCACAAAACCCTTATAGGTTAACATTAGATAATTTGCATGCCATTTGACTTTATGTTTAAAAACTAAATGTTGCCATAAGATTAAATCAAAATGCACTGTGTTAGTGCTAATTCCCAATAAGGCATCTCAGCAGTATCCCAAGAACGACTGAGGGCATTATGTTCAAACTTTCGGGGCTACTTCTGCTCTTGAAACTTAACCAAATCAAAGTAGCGTAAGTGTATCCAAGCTATCGAAGAAAGTAAAAAGATTTTTTTGCGAATGGTATCAAGTTTTCCATTTCAGGTCAACTAGAGGAGGTATGAAACTAAATTAAACACTACTATTTGTGTCCAGATTTTTAAGAGGGTGTATGTTGTTACAAATTGCTGAAAATTTTTCTCCAGCATACAAATTACAGGCCAAACTATAAATTCTTAAAAGACAAAAAGATTTAAAGTATTGTTTTCTTTTTTTCGGAAAAGACTATGTCAATATAAAACGAACAGAAATTAATTAAAAAAACTTTTTCCACAAAACAAGCTTTTCAAAGAAAAGTAAAGAACTCCGTTAACCAAAAATGAGCAAAAATAAAACAAATAATCTACCAAGCGTGAAACTACCATAAATCAGCATCGATAAATAAATGAAACCTAAAACGAACAGAAATTATAATAAATAACAGAGTCAAACTCAAAACGAGCAGAAATTAACATAAGTTGGGTTCAAAACCCCATATGCCTTCCCAAAGCCAGAACATAATTTGCACTTTACTGAAAAAAATACAAATGAATGTGCATTGTCAGTTTAATATACATATACTGATATTTAGTGATCAAAATGTTAATGTTATTTGATTTATTACAGTTATAAAGTAAAAACATTTATATTTTTTCAAATCCTTTTTCAAGTGAAAAACAGAATTCTTCCAATTATGATCGTAAATTTTCTATTTTTGAAAATACTTGGACTTTCAATCATTCTGAGAAGGGAACATGGACAGAGTCTGAGACAGAATCCAGCTTCTGAATGCCCACTGACGGTTTCTATCGCAAACATTTCAGCACTCAGAAAATTCACCTAATGGCAAAAAATTCAAAAAATGCCCAGCATGGTAAGTGACGGGTGTTTGCCATTTATCGTATTTAACTATTATATTACAAGAGGATCTTTTTAAATTTTGGTGCAACTTTTATTCTATGGATCTAACACACTAAAAAATCTTTATAAACATAATATAACCTTGGCTACTATGATAAATGCACCCCAGTCCTCCCTCTCCTATTGCCCTGATATAGCCTAGCGCTAGGTGGCCCATTTGTAGAAGTTTATTGAATTTGTTTAAATATTGATATTATGCTTCATTCTTACTATGAATCAAAATTTTGATGACACATAAGTAGGCTACAAAGAAACTTTTATCTTTATAATACAGGCATAATTATGACATAAATTGATAAATATGTAGATGTGGTATTTTCCAGGAGGAGAAAAGTGAAAACAGAAAGACAGGTTGTTTAGTTTCTTATTTTATGCCCTTCTTTAGCCTATGTTTTAAGCTATATTTTTAAAAATTCATCCCTACCCCTCTTGATGGTCTTGTAGCCTATAGCCTATAGGCTATCAAAATAAAACAATGAAATCCTGGTAAATTTGCAGGTGGCACAATGATATAGCTAAGATGAAAGTGAAAACATCATTTGATGCCTTTTTTATGCTCTTTCATAATTCAATAATTGCTTATGTTGCAAATAGCATCTTGAGCCCTTAAAGGGGCCCCAAAGGTATTTCATTTTTGTAACCACACATAGAAGTTATCAACAGCAGTTAAGTTATTGAAAAGTTATTAAAAAACATATCACTAGTTTATAAATAAGTTGTTCAAGAGTAATATATTCCAAAAATATTTATTTATAACAACTCAAACCTCATTTGTTAAGCAACAAAAATATAAACCATTTTCCTAACATTTCAAGTTTTCAAATGCTATTGATAAAAATAGCACTGAATTTTGCAATTCAAAACTTTGCTGTTGACAATTCAGGGTATATATTTGCACACTCGGGGGGTGGGGTGGGTAAATTTCATGGTAACTTTGCAGTAGACCATATAATTTAGCTAGGATGAAAGTGAAAACATCATTTGATGCCTTTTTTATGCTCTTTCATAATTCAATAATTGCTTCTGTTGCAAATAGCATCTTGAGCCCTTAAAGGGGCCCCAAAGGTATTTCATTTTTGTAACCACACATAGAAGTTATCAACAGCAGTTAAGTTATTGAAAAGTTATTAAAAAACATATCACTAGTTTATAAATAAGTTGTTCAAGAGTAATGTATTCCAAAAATACTTATTTATAACAACTCAAACCTCATTTGTTAGGCAACAAAAATATAAACCATTTTCCTAACATTTCGAGTTTTCAAATGCTATTGATAAAAATAGCACTGAATTTTGCAATTCAAAACTTTGCTGTTGACAATTCAGGGTATATATTTGCACACTAGGGGGTGGGGTGGGTAAATTTCATTGTAACTTTGCAGTAGACCATATAATTTAGCTAGGATGAAAGTGAAAACATCATTTGATGCTTTTTCTGTGCTCTTTCATAATTCATATAAAATACCTTTGGGGCACCTTTAAGGGTTCAAGATGCAATTTGCAACAAAAGCAAATATTTAATTATGAAAGAGCATAAAAAAATGCATCAAATGATGTATTCACTTTCATCTTAGCTAAATTATTGTGCCACCTGCAAATTTACCAAAATCCTTACTCTTGGCTATAATATGTATTTTATTTATAATAATCAGATTATCATGTTTCCTTCAATTATGATTCACATCTTTTTATCTGGTAATCACTCAGGTTAAACTAGATGTCTCGGTAAATTTTTCATTGTTCATATTATTGACTTATGAATAAAGTTAACATACCACTTGATGCCTTTTTTTTGCTCTTTCCAAATATAATATTTTACCCCCACCCCTATATATACCAATTCAGGGTATATATTTGCACATTAGGGGGGGGGGGGAGTAAATTTTATTTCTGATGTAAATGAGAGGTAAGTTTAAACTCCCCCTCCTAATGTGCAAATATATACCCTGAATTGGTATATATAGGGGTGGGGTTAAAATTCATTTTCAACAAAAATGGTTATTATATTTGGAAAGAGCATAAAAAAGGCATCAAGTGGTATGTTTACTTTATTCATAAGTCAATAATATGAACAATAAAAAATTTACTGATGTCTTTGAACCTACACAGCATAATTGGTTTTACCATGGATCAAATAATGGAAACAACAACATGTTATTGAAACTGTGTATAGGTCCATCAGTGAGGGGAGTGGGGAATTGTGGATTGTCATGGCAATACATATGACATTGAAAAAGAGCATAAAATAATGAATCTAATTGTATTGTTTTTAATTTATATTAGTTTCACATATATTGTTGAGCTATGTCTAAGATAATTAATGGATAAGGATGAATTGTCATAAACACAAGTATAACAACAAAAATTGCATTAAATTAGCAATTAAAAAGTATCTCTCTTATTGTTTGTTCTCCCCTGCAGAACATTTCCACTCAGAAAATTCCCCCACATGCAAAACTGAGCAGCCCCAGAGAAGGTACAAAATAGGTACCTCAAAATATAAATCAGATATCCCAAGGGTTTAAATAAACAAAATGATCACTTGTCTGATTTTTTTATCATACTTTGTTACTGAAGAAAGCCTTTTTTCAGTAACAAAGTTGAAAAATGAAATAAATAGATTTTTTTTATGATACTTTGATACTGAAAAAAGCCTTTTTTCAGTAACAAAGTTGAAAAATGAAATAAATAGATGCAAATTTCCCCCATATGAAAAATTGAGCAGCCATAGAGAAAGTACAAAATGGGTACTGTGAAATGTCAATCAGATTTCCTAAGGGGTAACAAAATGACCAGATGCTTGATTTTTTAATGAAATTTCAACAATCCATTTAAGTAACCAAATTAAAAAAAAATAAATATATAGAATGAAACGCTTCATCACATTTTCTGAGCAAAAATGTGAAAATAGATAGAACTTTATTCCAAATAAACAAGCAACAGAATCAGTTACCAAAAAAAATATAAACTGATTTTTTTAATTATGTTAATGAAAATACTAGAAGAAACAAGATGGATATTTTCTGAGGACAACCCCTTCCTTTCTTCAGTGCTATTGGGGAAAGTCTCAAAAAAATATTTTGACATTTTCTGAGCAAACATGCAAAAATGGACACAACTTCTTATTCCAAATAAGCAAGCAGTAGAATAAGTAAACAAGGTATAAAAAAAAATTAGGTTAAGGAAATTGCAAATGGAGGTTTTATAAGGTCATGCAACCCCAAAACAAGCAGACTTTATTCCATTTAGGAGTGGGGCTAGGATTCCTTTCTTTTTTTAAAGTCAAATGTGATTGGAGACCAATCAGTCCTAGACCTTCTTTTGATAACTGGTCCTTTTGTTACTCCTTAGGACATCTTACCAACATTTTGAGGTACCTATTTTGTACTTTCTCTGTGACTGTTCAATTTTACATATGGGGGAATTTTCTACAGAGAGGGGGGAGGGGCTGGCCTCCAAATAATTTATTGTGTTGATTTTTCATGAACAATTGGCTCTTAATGCCAAATAAAGCTAACCTAAAATAAGACAAATCAACAAAGTTTTATGTTTAGCCTAGACTAGGGCAAGGTTTTGCCCCATTAAGAAAGGGAGACCTGCATACAATTGTGATAGTAGAGAGTCTTCTTTGAGTCCAGTGGATTGATTCATCATGAGTATGCTCCATACAGCACAACCATTACCAAGGAATATAGTACTGCCAAGAGGTTTTGTGTTGCCTTTGTGAGGCTGTAAGATGCAAATGGCTGGACCTGTGGGCATCAAGCAATTGGCAGCTCCATCATGACAACACACCTGTCGATTCTTCAAATTTGATGCATTGTTTTATGGCCAAACACAACACACCTGAGCTTTGTCAGGCTCCCTACTTTCCTGACATGGTTCTGTGTGACTTCTGGCTTTTCTCCAATCTGAAAATGTCACTGAAAGGGACCAGATTTAAGTCCAGAGAACAGATCATGCATGTTTTGACAGGCCAGATGGATCCCATCTCAAAAAAGGTGTTCCAGTGCTGCTTCTGACAGTAGCAGAAATGTTGAGAGAAGTGTGTGGCAACTTTAGGAGACTACTTAGAAGGAAATTAGTATGAAAATATTGTATTTGATTAAGAGTTTTCTTAATGAACAAAAGTCACATACTTTTTGGACAAGCCTCACATGTCAAACATTAAGTTTATTTTCATTAGTTCTCTTCCAGTTATCTTGATTATTACTGTGATTTATTTCTATTTTTCTTCAATGTTTTGAAAATTAAAGCACACTGTTCCAAATACATATAGCTTTCAATAAAATGGAAAACATACAAATTGGGTTTAGAACTTTCATGGCTATAACAGGAGGGGGGGGCATTAACCAAATAGCCAGTTTGTTTTAATTTTTATTCATTTTAAGTTTGAATTGAGTATTCAGTTTAATTTTTGCTTGTTTTGGATTTACTTATTCATCTATATCAGTATTTGTTATATTTTTGTTTCATATGATTATTTATTTTAACTTTTATTCATTTGGGTTTGATATGCTCTTTGATATTAATAACTGATTGGGTTGAAATTGAATTGGACCTTTTTTCTGCTTGTCCTAAGTTTATGACTCTTTTCTTTTAAAACTTTTTTTTCATATTTTTTTTTTTTTTTAATTAATCAAGTTAAAATTCTAAGATAGCAATTTTATTTTAAATGATCAAAAACCCTTAAATTGAGCTGCACAATTTCAGATACAATGGTGCATTTTCCCATGAAGATGCATGTTATTTGCTAAAAATAAATGGTTAGTATAGGGTAAAGGTACCAATGATTCAACAGTGCAATTTGGGAACCCTTGTCGAAATTTTCCTTCAGAACAGAATAACTGCTTAGTTGGGACTTGGAACGCCATCTCTTGAAGCCGTTTTTGTATTTCAGCACTAGGAAACGTTGACACAATATCCAGTACACTCAGATAAGAAAAGAACATTTAATTCAGTCAGTTTCCTGTTTTTGACAAGAAAGGAGCTACTGATAATTTTTCAGGTATATAATGTTCAAACTGCTGTTACTTGGTTATTTATTGCAAAAAAAGATTGGGGTTAGCACCAATGCATCAAGATACATCTGATTTTATCTGAATTCTAGTCACATTAGCTTTTTCTTGATAAAATTAAAATGGCAACAAATATTACATTGTCAAAACTAGGTTCCAAGTGTCAAAAATTCTTGTATGGAATAGTGGAATACCAGGCGCACTAAAAATGTTCCTTTAGTCAAATTCAAACATAGATAATGGCTTTTAAAAATTGATTTATTTCTTTTGCGAATATCTTGTAGTAACCTTGTCGAAATTTTTGACAGACAGCAACAGGCCCTGTCAAAATGTAGGTGACTCTTTCAAAACTTCACTGAACATGTAAAACAAATGGGAAATAATTGGTGTCGAAATTCCAGGGTCCACTGACGAAAATATAGCTGTCGAATTTATGGGTACCCACTACTGCCAAAAATTGTAGAGGTTCACATGGAAGCAATTTTTCCATTTCCTTAGTGCTTATCAATAAAACTAAAAAAAAAATTCTCAAATTTGGGTAGGAAGTTGCATTGCAGCTTGACAAATGCTGTGCTGTTTTCCTTAGTCACAAAAAAGCAAGGTGCCATATTTTGTCCTTAGGTTTCTGGACTTTCCTGACAAAGGACAGGCCAAACTAAAATTTTCAAGTGGATTAGAATCACAGATCACACTTTGAAATGGCCAAATGTTGATGACATTTACACTGTCAACAATGAACAAATCTTTGCTGGGCCGTTAAAACTGACAGGAAGTGGGCCATTCAAGATAGAGTTTGGAGATGCTATTCCTGTGGCATATATGCAATACTTAGAAAAAAGAAGATTTATGTGATCGAGGTCACAATATCACACTCCTTATGATTAACCAATATTGTAATATTAAATACTACATGCTTGAAACAATTTTTTTTAGCTTTATTACTTCTACTTTTTGAATAATGTTTTATACTTTTATACATTAAATGAAGTGGAAGAAAAACAAAGAAACAAGAATATACATGTTGAATACACCAGGTTCTGCCCACAGTTATTCCCCAAATATTTCGACACATGTTGCATACACCAGGTTCTGCCGATAGGTATTCCCCGAATGTTTTGACACATGTCAAATTGGGTTCCGACTTGCGTCGAAAACAGGTAACTTTTTTGTTGTGTCGAATTTGTAGGTGAAAACACTCTAATTTCAGAAAATTGGTGTTTTGTACCCTTTTCAGATAAAACTTCAAACTTCTCATCAAACAATTAGATTCCTAGATATTTACCCTACATACTGAAACCCTTTTCAAACCAAAAGTCTTTAAATTAGGACTTCTGGAGTAGAAAAACTGTTTTTTTTTTTACAAAAACTGTTGAATCATTGGTACCTTTACCCTATGCCTTTATCTTAAAACTTCATTTAACTAAGTAAATTCAATCGAGACTTGATAAAAGTATATACAGTGATGTATATTTGCATATCAGCTATCATGTAGTATGACCATTGGTCTTTGTGAAGGTGGTTGGGAGAGGCGGGGAGTAGGCCTGAAGCCTGAAAAGTGCATTTTGATCCCCAAATTTTCTAAATCTTCATCAGCCTTCAGATAAATAAATTATTTTTTGTGGGGGGGGGGATTTGATCTCTAATCTCCCTTCATTCCAGGTTACTTCTGTAAAATTACCATAAAATTAAAACCTGGTCACTGAAATTGGTAAAATAAGGTATTCCCTATGAAATATAGGCTAACATTGCTGTTTTAGAGTTGCCCTATAGCTAGAAGACCAGTTGAGCATTTTATATGTCTATTTTTCAGCTTTCAATTGAAATTTTTAAATATTTTGATTTTCCTATGCTTAAAAAGGTAACACCTCTTCTATTTTGAAAACCAATATGTAGAAATTTTCTTAACATAAATAAATTCAAGTTTTGTCAAAATACTATTTATTTTAGGGCACAAAAATTTGATTAATACTCACTTTATGATAAATAGGTTTTGATTTGCTTAGGGTCAAAGACAGGGGCTAATTTGGGTCCAATCCCCTGACACTCCAAACTTCCTTGAATCTCTAGACACTCCCTAATCAAATTATCTAGTATTTTTGTACAATCATCCTCTCCCTTCCCAGAAAAAAAAAAAAATCATTTATGACTTCTAATTTAGTTCTTTTTTATAATATACCCTCTACAAACACACTCATTCATCAGAAGTTAAGACAAAAAAAAAAACAAAAACGTTAATTGTTTTTCCTTCCATTTCATTCTGCTTCCATCTTGGCATAGGTATTAAAATAAACAATCATTTATTTTGTCCTTCATTTATTGATTTGAAAATAGATAGCTGCATTGCTGCCGTCGACGTTTGTTTTACCTAGCGCGTTTTTTTTTCTGCTTAATGTGTCTGTTGTAGTATTATCCTATTCAACTCTAAGAAACGTTTGGTAAAAAAACACCAATTGTGTCTTGGGGCTAAAAGGCCGTCTCACTTAACAAAGTGTATCAGATCAACAGAGTTTGTCAAAGTAGAGGTGGTTGTAATTTTTAAATGTTTGAATATTACCTGAAATAAAGTTCTGTGTGTGTTTAAATATAATCAAAAGTCTACAGTCTTTAACTGTGTAATTAATTCTTATGAATATGGAGGAGGGACATACAGTGTATTGTCTAATGTGTAGGGGGTGGGGCAAATTGTATTTTCTTTTTCAATTGTTTTCAGTGAAAGCACAAAAAGGTTTGTGATCTATTATGATCAACTGACATTGCAATGGTAGAATATTTACCACCAAGTGTTTCTGCACTAGAGGAGCAACAGCAAAATGTTTGCTGCCAAGAATGTCCATGCTAAAGGAGCAACAGCAAAAAATGCTTGTTAAAAAACGCCAATTTCGTCTTGGGCGTTAAGCCTAGAACACACGTTGCTTTTTTGGGGCACTTCTTTCAGAAGCTCAATGGGCAAACAATAGCAATAAAAAAAATGCCCTTTGTGCAAGATTTCAAAACTAAAAATCATAGACACAGAAACCATTTGTCACCTGCAGCTTATCTATAATAGTAGTTGCATGATTGATCTCAACTTATTATTTAGTTCTTTTATTATTGTTGTTAAGTTCTTTTATTATTAAAATTTAGATTATTTTCAAATATTTGTTTTATTAAAGAAATTTAATTAAATTTTAAATTCTTTCATTATTTAATATTTAAATATTATTATTATTGTTATTATTCTTCAGATCTTTTTATTTTCATGCTGAAGGGAAGGAAATGATTGAGGATTTTTTTTATGACCATGATGAAACTCAGTGCTGTTTTTGCGAATTGGCACAAAAACTAGAAAATTTCTCAAGCTCAAATTGGTACTGTTTTCTTTGCAAATCGACACTGATTTACCAAATCGGTGCTGATAAAAGCTACATGTGTTCTGGGCCTTAGACTGGGTAACATCACTACAGACCCAAAGGGTAAGTGTTGTTGCTTTCCATATTTTTTTAGTTGAAAGATTATTTAAATTTTTCATTAAAAGAGAATAAGCAAATGTAAATAAAATAATATGCTGCAAGAGAAGGGCTAATCGAATACCAATTTATCACTCTATCATAAACAATTCACAACGAAATAAATTAGTGCGATTAATGAGTACAATTTGCCTTGCTGTGTCTCCAGTAAACATCACAATAACAATATCATATCCAAACCTGTTCTTCCCAGCCTTTGGGTAGTTTGGCACAATGGTAACCACAAGGCACTGTAAATATGTGAGTAAAATATGTAAAACACGTAAAATAGGTAAAATACCAATTTTACAGGGGTACGTAAAATTACGGTGAAATACATAAGATGCCCATTTTGCCATATAAAACACTATTCCAGGTATGTTACTGAGCTAATCCTACAGGTGCTGGATGGTGATAGCTCTCTTCTTATTCAGATATTTTTTTTCTGTGTAATGTAGACAGTTAAATTCATATGCTTACCAGAACAAGAAGTTTAAATATGGAAGGGAGTCCTGCCAGAAAATTGTCGAATGGGAAGATGACTGTTACAAGGAACTTCGTTTTTACAAAGATTTAAATAGGAATGTTTCTCACTTTTATGTTTAGGCTATGTACTTTGTTAACATATATTTTGGCTTCCCAGAAGAACACTGCCCCCCCCTGGCAACATCTGTAGAGTGCATCTATACAAAAATATTAGTGTGAAGGACTCACCTTGACAATTGTAGAAATGATGACTCTAGTGTATAGTTCATTTATGGTATTTCAGGCTTTCCTAATAAATATTTGCACTTATTCAGGGATGAATATCATTCTTAAAGCTTTGTTACTAAAATTTTATACTTGAGTGTAAAACACAGGGATTGAAGTAGGGAGTAGTAGTTTCCCTCACATTTAAGAAAGCATTGGATCAAACATTCTGTACTAACATAGTCTGCAAGTAAAGAGCCACCCTTGTCTATAGAAATCAAAACTAAAAAATGTCATTACTACATTTTTTGCAACAACCAAATTTATTATTTATGCTGATCCTAAATATGCAAAATGTATTAATGGTAAAGTTATTCATCAAAAGCTATTAGCACACAAATTTGGCTAGTCTCAGAAATAGGAATTAAACTCCCTCAAAAATGGGTGCAATTTAAACGCGAGTTATGTAGCAAATCTCAACATTATTAAAATACCATGAAAAAAATATGAAATTTCTTAATTTTTCAGAGAAGGATGGTTATGCTTATGGTCATCTATAGTCTGTAGGTGTAGATGAATAAAAAAGAGTTCATTTGAATAAATATTCAAATATCAGTAAAGTGCTGAAGTTTAACATTATTCAGTATTTATTGAAAAAAAAAATCCGAGAACTATTTAAAGAAAATTTATGTAACCTCACACTTCAGAGGCCATGCTAACATGCAGCATACCATTTGTCCCTAAACACAAATGCAGTTTATAAAAATGAACTATTATTATAGATCATTTATCTAATAAAGCAAATGGCTATAGAGTATTGCATATTGTACACTATCTATTAGGGAGTTTGCCAGTGCATTTTAGGCCCGTTTTTAAAAACTCTTTACAAGGGTTGCTTCAGATGAATTGAATGATATATATGTTACTGTGAATGTCCGAAATCTCGTTAATGTCAATATTCACCAGTGAATGTCCGAAATTCCTTTTTCTCTGCTTGGATCTAATTAGCTTTGCAAGTCAGCTTTTTCAGTATTATGCAAGCTATGATGGTAAAAGTTAAAGTTTGGTTAGATTATGTTAGGTCGTATTAGGTTAGGTTAAATTTGATTATACATATCAGAAATGGAATAAAAACCAAACCCATCCTAACTTACCTAACCAAACCTATTCTAACCTGTCATCATCAAGCCTTGCATTAAAGTGAAGAAGTGGACTGGCAACACTGACTAAATCCAAGGAGAAAAAAGGTATTTCGGACTTTCCTTGATGAATGTTGACATTCACCAATTCTGGAAATTCATGGTATCATATATATATATATATATATATATATATATATATATATATATATATATATATATATATATATATATATATATATATATATATATATATATATATATATATATATATATATATATATATATTATATATATATATATATATATATATATATATATATATATATATATATATATATATATATATATATATATGTGTGTGTGTGTGTGTGTGTGTGTATTAAAAATAAACAGGTATTAAATGAACAATTTTTATTTTCACAGGAAAGTAAAGAGTAGCATTAAGACTTAGAATACAAAGTAAAGAGTAGCATCAGGACTTAAAGACTACTTTTCACTATACCTCAAGAATGGAAAACGTGTTGATGTGCATCCACTTTAAACAACAATCTTTTCAGTTCAAATGTTTTAAATGTCAAATAAAACACTTACAATTACCCACTAACTATATATGTCTCGCTCATAAGTATTTCAGTATAACACTGTAAAACTTCAGTATAAAGAAGGGGGGGTGAGGAGGACAGCCTCTTCCATGTGTGGGATAATTTCTGTCCATGCTAAGTTTTAATGTTGCTTTTTGTTCTCATTTCAATTTTTTTATTAGGTTAAATAAAAGATCCATTGAATCTATCTTTTGGAAAAATTAGGGCTCATTGCCTGAAACATTGTTTTCAGCATTTCAGACCTCCCGTATTAAAAAAAAAAAAAAAGAATCACAAGACTGTATCTTTTTCTTTATTTAATTTTTAAAGTATTACTATGCAGAAGTTAAAGTTTAGTGGAAGAAGAGGTAGCAGCACAGTTCCTTTTCATAGTTCACAGCTCCTTTTAATTAGCACAACCTCCCCCCCCCCCCATATGATATTAGAAATGATCAGAAATAATAAAGTGTTTATTTTTCAAATCATAAAAACAAAGATTGACAGTGAACTTGACACCAATAGTGATTATTTTAAATATGTAGGGTTCTGTCCCCCCTCATGAAAATTTTTTGTGCTTTTGATTATAAATTCAAAATAAATTAGGTCTTCTCTAAATTAATTTGGAAAAGTAAGGTACCGCAAATCCTTCAAAGGAAGATCTTAATGAAGATTGTAAATCAAGATTTTAAACATGACAACAATATTAATTTACTTAAACGTGTAAAAAAATCCTTAAAGATTTTTATTTCTATTTTTCCAGGAACCCATATGGCCTGCATCTACTGTATCTGAAATTAACAGACTACTCAATGCTAGTGAAACAAGGTAATTTGCATTCCTGCTGGACTTTAGTTCGTTTTTACTGTTAGTTAAATTATGTTCGTTTTTTTCTCTTTATTCTACAATTAAAAAAAAAAAAAAAAAAAAAAAAATTCTGTTAGTCGGTGACTGTCTGTTTATTGTCGTTCAGGATCAAGCCCAGGATTTTGACTCAGTGGAAAGGGGTGGTCTTTTCTTCATATAAGTGACATCGTTTGAAATTGAATTTCACATTAAATCTGAACTGCTTACTTAGGTAAATCTGCCATTGTGGTTGTCATATAGACAGTCTAAACGGTTCCATTGATAGATAAGAACCAATTTGGTGCCTTTTTATATTGGTCATGAATAGGAGTAAATAGCTGAAAAATCAGAAAAATCTCATAAAAAGGTAAACCCTAGTCTAAAAATAGCTATTGTTTACTAATGAATATGACAAGTTTTGTCATATTCATTACAAGTTGCACTAGTAGGCTAGTTTCCATAAAAAGAAGAAAGGCATAATTTGCCTCTTTGCGATGTGTTTTAGCAAGATCCTAGACATTTTTTCCATATTATGGTCTTTGCATGGGCACCTTATGTGCTCAAAATATGAAATTTTTAAGAGAAATGACAGAAATTTCAAGAGAAAATGTTGGCCATAAGAACAACTACAAAAAGACAAATATTCATAAATATGTCAACGTAACCGTTAAAACAGAAAACAAAGTGATCAGTAATAAATTTTATTAAACATATACCAAAAAAGAAAATATTTAATATACTTTTAAATGATGGATTTTTCGCATTACAAATGCAGAAGCCACCATACTGCAGTAAGCTGATCATGCAACATAAAATTCGAGGTGACTCATGAATAGCACTGGAATTAGAAATAAATGCCTTTAGTTAGTAAACAGTGCCTCCTGGCAATCTTGATTCCAGAAATCCTGGCAGATTTTGGTTTAAAGCTGTAAAAAAACTTAAAAGGTTTCTTAGATAATAAAAAAACTTGGAAAACTCAGAACAAAGCTTTGTCAGTATTGTTACTGTTGAGGTGAGCATGCTATGTTCATAATATGTAGTTTTTAAATACAGAGATAACTTTTCTGTAATAAGGTGATCATGCTACCTGCATTCAGGTTGCCACATGATTAGCAATGGAACTTTAAACAAAACTGTGGTTAAATTAATGTAAATTTGATAGTAAACAGTTCCTCCCAGCATTCTTGATTTTAATAGTCCTAACAGTACTTTATGGGTCTAAATTACACCATTGATTATGGTGCAAAAGAATACTGAACATGGAGGGTCCTGAACTAAACTTGTCAAATCTGTTGTGTGTGAGGCGTGTATACTGGTTGCTATGTGTACTTTGAAAGAGGCAGCCCTTCTGCAACAAGCGATAATGAGGTGTCCATGCTATGCATTTGATGCTTAATTTACAAATACAGAGGTAACTCTTTTGCAGTGAGGTGGTCATACCGTATGAATAAAGGTTGACACAATTGGATTTAAAAAAATGTAGTTAATTAGTATAAATTTGATAGTAAACAGTGCCTCCCAGTATTCTATGTTTTAGAAATCTCAGGGAATCCATTTTTTTAAGTTGCACCATTGAACGTGGTAAAAAAAAATACAGACTATGGAGAACCTTGAACTAAATTTTTGCCAAAACTGTTGCATTTGAGTTGTGTAGGCAATGAATGAAAGATATATGTAATTTTCGAATCCAGGATAAACCCTTCTGCAGGAAGCTGACAATGCTGCGTAAATTGACGGTTGTGCATACGTAACAGTTGAATTTTAAACAAGTGTGGTTGAATTAATTTGTCTAATGTATTTCCAGGCTAGAGGGACTGAACACACTAGAACTATCTTTGAACTACTTTTCACTTGATGTTTTGAACGACAATGCTTCTCAGTGGATTGTGCAACTATTAAGAATTTTGCGTGTTGGAGATTATGGATTTCAAAAGGCAGCAAAGGCCTTAGGTATTAAAATAGCTAATTTTTCATTTCATAAAATAAAGTTTTTTTTTAACTTTCACCCATTAAACAATTTAAACATAAAAACTACTTTGCATTTCCATCGGTATTGCATGAATTCTGATAGATTTTGAAGCCTTCACCGCAATGCGACAATTTAATATAAATGTTACAATGCTGTTATCGCTTCCAAAGGTACAGATAGTAAATACAAATTTGAGAAAAATTCTCATGAGTTATGTTTGGATATTTATTTGATTCAGCATGAACAAAGTTAATTTTCATATAAATGTGAATAATATTTTATAATGTAAATGCTGATTTGATTATTTTTGCTGGGGAGAAACAGTGAAAAACAACAAATGAAAAAGTTAAATTGTAACCAACTTAAAGCAAAAAAAAAGATAAAAGATTAATTTTAAAAGATCTTTAGCTGTTTCAAATATCCCTATCAATGATTGAAGATCCTTAGAGATATGTGAAAGTCCAGTAAAAACTGATAAATAATTCCGAAAAAAAATGAGTAGTATTGTATGAGACAAAATACAAAAATTACTTGTATACCCATTAATAATGTTTTTGGTCACTACATGTTAAAGACTCACTGTAGGGATTTTGCGTGCTATTTGATGCTGTATTTTTGTGCCTGAGACAATTTAGACTGAAAATTATCGCACCTTTCTGATATAGATAATTCTAATAAGCCTAAATTCTTGCTAAAAAATTGGAGGTGAGAATTGAGGCAGCGTTGGAGAAGCTGCAGACTCACTTTCGTCCTCTGATCTTACAAATTAAAAATCCTTACCTAATTCTTGTTCAAAGGAGATGCAACGTGCCTACCTATCTACTGAGAAGTTGGCGATGGGGGGAGGTAGTGTTACAATGGCTAAAGGGCTACTGATACCTCCAGCTGTATATTTTCATGAAACCTTACATTATTCCGCTTCTAACAAGGTGTATGATGCCTGTCCTTCTACAAAAAATGGTTAAAAGAGAGAGCAGGAGTGGGTGGGGAGGGGAGTTGTTGGAGGGACCATTAGCCCACTGAGTACATTCTAATAATACTACTTATTTTCAGTTCAAATAAGACGTCGCATGCCGACCTTGTTACTTAAATGTCGTCGGTGGGGTTTGGGATGGGTGATCTTAGGGAAATCACGGACCCGCTTTCGTCGTCCAGTTATACTATCAAAAATAATTTTATATTTCCCCTTCAATCATGATGCAACATGGACTCCCTTATGTTAAAAGTTGACTAAAAGACGGTTGGGGTGAAGTGGTGGAAGTGCTACTGGTCCACGTTGCCTCTTTGGTCTTTTGAATTGAAAATCGATGCGCGATTTTGGTTCAAGAAGATATAACATGCTTAACATTTGGCCAAAAGGGGGTGGGGAGAGTGGTCAGAGGGGGTAAGGGTTCACTTTTTCCTCCTGGGTTTTTTTTTGCAGCGAATCAGATCACATACCGCTTTTGACCCAAGTCAATATTTTTTTTCCTGGTGTATACCACAACAGAGAAATTATCACCCCCTCAATCTCGTCAAGGATCAACTTTAAAAAGGAAATTGTATTTTTGTAGCTTAAAGCCTGACTTTCTTGCACTGGGCCAACTTTCTAATGTTATTACCAAGAAAGGAGGAAACAGAAATCTCCGGTTTCCTTAGCAATGAGATAACTAGTAAATTTAAGAGGCATATGTGATATTATTCCTCTGCCAAAGTCATAAACAGAAATTGCCTGCAAAAGCAGATAACAGCACCATTGAACCCACAAGAAAATGCTTCTTTTTGGATCTCAAAATTTTTCTGTTTATAATTCCAAAAAGTATTCTGGCGATGGAGTCTGGGAACTGTTGCACCTCTTGGGCGCTTTTATATTTTAGTCTAACTTAAATTTTAAATTGGTATCAGTTTGCATGTCAGCTTGAGTGCAGCCTCCTACTCAAAAGTAGAATCACGGATCGAAGAAACGAAGGCTTAGCAAAACAGCTCCACCTTCATAAGATTGTACTTTACCTCTTGCACTGTAGGCCCTGCCTCAAGGACCTGCAAAACAGTCCTTTTTGGCCCAAGGCAAGAGCCATATATAGCTTTCCAAAATTTGATGTTGTTTTCATGAAGCTGGGGCGAGGTCTATTTTATGACAATCACCCATTTTTGGCAATATAATAAACTCTACACCATAGGACAAAATGACGAGGCGAAACCAAAGTGTTCGTCTTGTTAAACAATTATACGCGAGTATAATAAGGTTTTGAAACAAGGCGATTTACTGGTGACCCAATCCTTTTAAACCTGGTTTAAATGAAATAACTTCAGTCTTAAGTCCAGTTCAGTCTTCAGGTTTGTCTTCAGTTCGATCTCAGGCTGAAGCCGAACAGTTTCAAAATTAGCCATTTCTCTACTGGAAAGTTTGACAATTCAAAATCTCCACGAGAAGAAAAATACAATTTGGTCTCTCTGTAATGTCTTCCTTAACCACTATCAAGAAAGAAATCACTATCAAGAAAGAAGGAAAGTGAAATCTTCAATTTCTTTAGTAATGAATTTTGACAAGGTATATGTAATATTGTTGATGACAGACGTGACATATGTGATGTCATGTGACATACCTAATGTAATTCAGCCCCAAAAACAGAATATAAAATAGAAAGCTCATTAAATTATAAACAGAAGTGGCTTGTAAAAAATAATTTACAGCACTTCAGACCCACGGAAAAATTCTCCTTTTTAGAGCTGTAAATTTTTCAATGTAAGATACACAATGACCACGAGACCAATGATTGGTCGCACATCTTGAGCACTTCAGATAGTCCCTACAAACATAGACTAAAAAACTCCAGTTCAGCTCTCATATTGTAGGCTCTGCCCGAAGGGCATGCGAAAATCCTGGCTTTTGGGCCAGAAAAGAATTATGGATAGGTTTTCAAAATATATTAATGGGTAATATTGTTTTTCTCTCTTTTTTTAATTGCTACGTAAACTGGGATTTAAAAATAATGCTCAAAGTTTTGACGATGTCGTTATTGATCTGTGTATCAGTTTGTCTGACCTGAATGGCGCTGGTAATATTGTCGCTCTTGCTGCTGATCCAGCAACTGCCCAAGCAATGCTAGATGACATAAAATATTTCTCTTAGATGCTGGGTATGAAGGTTAACGCAGCCTAAACCAGAGTCATCCACTTAAGTATACAGTCAAATTTCCAGCTTGTATTCTTTAGACAATAATTAGAAAAACTTGGTGGTTTCACTTACCTTGACCAGCTCACTGTAAGAAACTCGTGAGGGGTTGTGACCTTGACATACAGAATAGAATCAACAAATCCCAAGTCGTTTTCTTTAAGCTCTGCCACTATTTGTGTAACCTAAGGGAGATCAGCATTAATTCTAATCTTTGTGTCTACAAAGTGGATGTTTGGTTCGTTCTCTTCTACACAGTTGAAACTTCGCCCTTGAAGCCCATGTCCATGATATGGAAGTTTTTGACAACCGACGTCTAGAAAAATACTGAGGGTTTCGATACTGTGGCATAATTTCAAATGTTGAAGCATGCTACCACTGCTGTAGCACTGTGGCAACCGCCACGACTTTCAAGCAGAGAAGATTTTGCTGATTGGGCCATGTCTTGAGGGTCAGTTTGTAGACTGTATTATAAAGCAGGTATTTGTAGCTGCTCCTTTGCCAAATTGGCGTAGGTAGAGGCGGTCAATGGAAGTATGGTCAATGGTCAATGGTAGAGGCGGTCATTGGTGGACAATTTTCAGAAATGGCCTAGAGCCTATTAACATGTTTTTGAAAGTTTGGTAGAAGAAAGGATTGCTGCTGGCTTCGGTTTGGCGGAGAGCCGGTATAATTTCGTGACAGGTGGGAGTTGATTACATGGATTGTACTGGATACCAAGTGAGGTGTTCATGTCTGATCCCGCAATGGGCACAATTAAGGGTAAGCTTGGGACGTAGCCACTTTTTTTTTTAACATAACGGTCCAGGTATAACTTATGCAACTGTCAATATTATTACACTGTTTGCAACTATTTAAATACAGACGGTATGCTAGATTGACCAGTTAGTAACAAAGATAATTTTTTCTTGAAGATAAATACATCTGCTTAAAAATACATGTGTAAACCTCTGTATATTTCTCTGAATGTTCACAAGTTCGTATGTGTAATTTTTGATTTGACCAGTTGTTTAATTAAGTTGAAATCATAAGCGGAAACATATGAATACTTGTTTTGCTATAAAGTTGCGTAAAAATCCTGTAAACTAAGACTATTGCTAAATGGGGTAATCAACTTAAAACTTAAAAGCTAAATGGATGAATCAACCTTTAAAACTAAGACGGCACTAGCTTAGTTCATTTGACAATCCCCAGGTGGGTCTGCTTTCCGAGCTCTGCCGGATATTACCAAAGCATCAGAATAAAGGGATCGCCAGTATCCCCCTATGCAGATCTAATACTACTACTACAAGAAACCGCTCATTGCAGAACCATGCCGCCTGAAGCCAACAAAGTTACGCACACTCCTCTTCCGTCCCAATCATTCTAAAACTTCCTTCATTATACCCACCCAAGAAGTTCTAAGATTCCTTAAATCTTTTCTTATTATCTCCTCCACCCAATTCGGGGATGGCGTGCTGTACGTTTGGCCCCAGATGATTGGCCAAAAAGAACGATCTTTGACATTCTGTCATTCTTCATCTGCGGAAGGTGTCCTAGCCATCTCAACTTTCCTCTCATTATAGAAAACAGGATAGAGCCAGATTTCGTACAGCTTTTTATTTGAAATATGGTCAGTCATGCGAAACAAATATACAGGTACCCAAGAAAATCCGTAGACAATTCCCCTGGAAAATGTCTAATAAATTCTCTCTTGGAGTTCCTTTTGGAGTGCCCACGTTTCAGAACTATACTTCACCATTGTCATCACTTTAGCTTCCAATACTCTAATTTTGGTTCGCAGACTTTTCTTCCTTTTTTCATCTGTGAGAATCCACCCTGCATATGCAAATCTACTGCCTCATATTATCATCTCACGCAAAGAATGTTAATATTTCAAGAATATGTGACACTATGGAAAAACATACTACCTATACATGGGTGTAGGCAGCATATTGTTTAGGGGGGGGGCAGTCGATAGTGTGATGGAGGGCCTTTTATCAACTGCTTTTCCAACCATCTGCTTTTTCAGCCATATCTAATGTAAATTTGAAGGTCTAGGGGGGGGGGGCAGCTGCTCCCCCTCCCTACGCCCATGTACCTATACGTAGTGCTAAAGAAGATAATATTTTGTTTTTTCATTTTCCTTTTCATTTTTTCTGTCGCTGCCGTTCCTGTTTTTGGCCCTTATGTTTTCAAAATACAAAAAAACGAAACGTGCTTTGAGTGAAATTTCTCCCCTCAAATTTACACAATTTATTTTTTTATGTCGAAACAATCTAAGCCTACGCTATTTCAAAATTACTTATTTTTTTCGCTTTCAGGGAATCTGCTAGAAATATCGGCGTCGAGCTCTGAACTAAGCCGTGATTTGGGTTCTGTAATACCACAGGTTATAAATGTCCTTGGAAATCCGAAGCAGAAGGTAAAGTCCTTACTTATTCACATAAGAAAATAGGTTTAAGTGGATTATAAGAAAGAGTTTTATAATGCATACTAAAATGGCTGTACACAAGTTGGCTGAAGCCATTGAGAAAAATGACGTGACATTTTTTGTCATACTGAGATCCATCTTCCCCTACTATTATCCCAGTAAGCAGAGATCTGTCAAGAAGTAATTTCTTCACTGGTTTCTCTCAATAATAGCATAGCTGAAGCTCAGTACGTGATTTAACGTAGTTTCCTGCATCTTTGTCTAGATTAAATAAAAAAAACAAGTTTTTTTTTAACTGAAAGTAAGGAAAAATGTTAAAAGTTAAGACGAACAGAAATTATTCCGTATATGAAAGGGGCTGTCCCCTCCTCAACGCCTCGCTCTTTACGCTAAAGTTTTACTCTGTCTCACAAGATTATTTTTTAAAACAATAAAAACTTTAGCGTAAAGAGCGAGGCGTTGAGGAGTGGGCAGCCCCTATCATATACGGAATAATTTCTGTTCGTTTTAAGTTATTAATGTCGCTCCTTACCTTCAGTTAAAAAAGCTTGTTTTTTTTCTGAACGTTTTTGAATTAATGCAGGTTTTGATTGTGGCTCACCGTACATGAATAATTAAAACGAAATTTGCATATTAATTTTACCTTTTTTTGGCCAATTGGCTTTGCCGAAATTTTAATCTGACGTAACTTACGAATTAACTTACGTAACGAACTTCTATATTCATATGTTTTTATTACGTATATTAGTGGGTTCGCCCCCTAGTCAATACCTCGCTCTTTACGCTAAAGTTCAAATTTTGTTCCAATTCTTTAAGAATGACCCCTTAAAACCAAACGCCGTTAATTAGAATAAATAGCTCTGATGCAAGTACAAAAAAAACTTTAGCGTAAAGAGTGAGGTACTGACTAGAGGGGAGCTCAGTCACACATAATAATTTCTGTTCGTTTTAAGTTTTAATGTTGCTCCTTACTTTCAGTTAAAAAAAATAATTTAATTTCTGATCGTTTTTTAAATAATGCTGGGAAATCCGGCGCCCCCTTCCTAGCAATATCCCTTTCCCTATAAAAACTTCCTCCGTGGAAAGATCCTCCGCATAACCTCCGACCCACCCACCCCCACTACCAGAAAAAATCCCCCTGAAAACTTCTGCATACTTCCCAATAACCAATACTATATGTAAACACTGGGCAAAGTTCATAACTTGCAGACCTTCCCCCGGGGATTGTGGGGGATTAAGTCATCCTCAAAGCCATAGTTATTATATTTTTTGACCATGCTGAACAAAATGGCTATCTCAAAATTTTGATCGTGTGACTTTGAGAAAAAATTAGCGTGGAGAGGGGGCTTAGTTGCCCTCCATTTTTTGGTCACTTAAAAAGGCAACTAGAACATTTATTTTCCGTTTGAAGGAGCCCTCCCACGATACTCTAGGACCGCTTGGTCAATACGATCACCCCTGAAAAAAAAAACAAGAAACAAATAATCACGCTTCCGTGATCTTTCTTCTGGCAAAAAATTCAAAGTTCCACATTTTTGCAAATAGGAGCTTGAAACTTCTACAGTAGGGTTCTCTGATACGCTGAATGTGATGGTGTGACCTTCACTCATGTTCTATGCTTTTTGGGGGTTTCCACCTTTTTTCGAAAATAAAGCAAATTTTCTCAGGCGCGTAACTGATGGGTAAGACTAAACTTGATGAAACTTTTATATTTGAAATCAGCATACAAATCTGATTCTTTTGATGAATTCTGTTATTTAGAGTTTCGGTTACTATTGAGCCGGGTTGCTCCTTACTTACAGTTCGTTACCACAAACTGTTTGATTCTTCGTTGCCTAATTATGCCAATGATATTTTTGATTTAGTTATTCCTTTTCTCGCTATAAAAAGGATTTTTCAGTCCTAAAGGATTCGTCATGATTGCAGTGGTAGGTGCAAACTACTAAACTAGTAAGTGTTTTGTACACAGATTGGTTTTTAAAAAATTGGAGCTGGAAATGTTACTCTGTAAAAGCTAGTGCGAATAGTGCCTGAGGCAATATGTGTAAACAAAATTGTAAATAAATACGGGTTGAAGGGGATGGGGGGGGGGGGGTAGTGACAGCCTCTCTCATTTACAGCATTATTTCCGTTCATTTTGAGTTTAAATTTGGTGGTGGCTTTCGTTTTAAAAGCTCTTGTTTTCTTAAAACATTATATAATGCACAAATGTAGCTGTTTTATCACCATTTCTGTAGATATATCACTGAGTCTGAATCTTGTGGGCTATTATGGATTGTAAAGCCGAAGTGTAAGATGAGCTTGTCTTCTCTTTGTTACTTGTGCCTACTTATTAGATTGTTATTCTTGGGCTATTATAATTTTGTCTTTCTTTAGGAAGAGAATTTGCCTGCTTCATTTGACTGTCTGGCTACTGTACTTACGAAATTCCGAGGACCTGCCTTCCCTTTCAAGGTGATAGATGATTAAATATTTTAAATCTAATCATAATTGGTCTAAATTTATTAAATCTAATTGGTTTAAATTTATTTTAATTGGTTTAAAAATATAAGTTATCTTTTCTAACCATTTATGATATTATTTTAGCCATTTATATTTAAGACTCGTGTTTCCTGGCATTTCTTTTTTCTTTCTTTTAGCTTGTTTTAGTTTAATTGAATTCTATGTATGAAGGTCTCAAACCGTAAAATAATCCAGCCATATGTTATCTTTTCTAACTGGATGATATAATAATAAATAAAAGAACGATATGGGTGACAAGAAAAATATTTTTTCATCATGGAGTTTTGGGGCATATTTTTTCCTTATCATTTTTGTAATACTGTTTTCTTAAACAGATGGCTTGAACTAAGTTCAAACCTCGCCTATTTTTTTCTCAGTGTACAACGAGATAAACTGGATGAATACTTTAAAATATATAATCGTCTATACTACACTTGTAGTAATAAATGTAAGCTTATTATGTTTAGTGGAACTATATTTTATACTCCCACTATATTTTATTCGCTGCTATATATTTTATTACTATATTTAATTCCCTGCTATATTTTACAGAAGAACGACTAGCGATTCCAGTGACGGAATTCCCCTTTTTTACACATTTCCAGTGAAAATTAGTTGCTATTTGGTTACGTCTTACACTTAGGTTATTTCTAGTTTTGACTATATTTCCATTTTCCTGACAAGGAAGTTCTTAAAAGATTGCTAGTAAAAATTCATGGTTGCTTTTTATAATAGTCATGGAACAGTTAATTTTCATTTACTATTATGGTTACTATTTGCTTTCAATTTTTTTTTGATTTTGAAACAGGATCTTTAAGTCTTTGCTTAGATTAAAAATCACAAAATTATATTCTGAAGATAAAACATAGCTTCATTTTAAAATATATGTTACTCTTCTTCATAACGGGTTCATAATGTGCTTCAGAAGTAAAAGTCTACCCTCCGACTTTACCAATTAAATTTCTGTTAACTTGGCCGTTATTTCATAAGCATCAAAATCTGCATTAACCCACAATAACGCAAAGAAACATTTAGGTTTTTTGTTCTACATTGCATATGAGTTAACCTTAATTTCATCTCTATTTGGCGCCGTTACTCTTACTTCTAAGTTGGAAAGTGAAGAGACTGTATCAATTAACTCTTCTCTCATATCATTGATTATAAAATGATATTCGTGAACGGTAGCTAAATTTGCTAAATAAAAGCTAACAAACAAATGTTTGTGTTTGGTTACCGACTCGCTCGAGTCTCTGGAATTATTCATTTCCATTTCTGTTCTTTTTGCTATTTTCAAATTTCATAAACTCCATGTCTCCGAAGTAAAGAAAAAAAATACTCACTGTGACTCTAGTATGAAAATCCGTAGATTAGTCCTATTGCGTCAAAGTAGCACGGATTGCTCGAAAAAAAAACTAACTGAGATGTTAAGTGAATGAATGAATCTAAATAATAAACCTCAACTAAATAAACTTCTTGTTTTAAATAAGTAAATTGTTTCAAATATAGCCAAGGAGCCATTCAAAATTTCATATTGTTTTCCAGGACAAAAATTACTTTTTGTATCCTTCCTTTATTTATTTTTAATCTTTTTTTTACGAATTATTAAAAAATTGTCAAAGAGCAAAATTTTCAGCTTGCCATCGTCTCCCAGGGATGACCCCTAAAATAGAAATTGTTAGGTTACCCAAAGCATACAAGACGAATACACCAGGAACAAGAGATTAAAAAAAAGATATTCGTAAAAAAAAAAAAATTCGTATGATGACCAATCGCCTGCGTTGCGCAGGTATCGGTCTCCTGATTCAATGCCTTCGGCCAGGAGTGCAATGCGTGGCTGGGGACAAATCATCCGACGCTTCCCGTGTTTATCCCCCAGATTTCTCCAGGTACCCATTTAGAGCTGAGTCAACAGTTCCAGCTCTAAATGGAAAGCTGGGGTTACAGATTTACAATATTGACCCCCGCTCCAAACCAAATAACCAGCGACATCAGGAATCGAACCCCAGGCAGCGAAAACACGTATGCATAAATGAAAATTGTAGTACAAACTTAAGCAAGATTTTCCTTAAGGATCCAACCTGTGTAAATAATTGTTATTGTTGGGTGTACTACGCAAGTGCTAGCTTTATAATTGCGTTCTAATTGCACCCACGTTTGAAGAAAGTCTTTCTATTATATCGTTTCTGAAATTCTAAAGCTGAAATGAGCTTAGTGTTGTGCTAAGTGGCTGGTAAGCATGCGTGCCTGTTGAATCTACAATAAAATATGTCTTTACCAGCTATTGTGGATCAATAAATTGTTTTGTATTTACCAAGGTCCTGGCCTCCTACCAAAACGGGGAGATATATATCTTCAAGCACAAAAGTTAAGACATTTCGTACCTGCTAGTCTAGCATAAAAGTCTATCTGACTAAAATTCTTGCTAGGCGTGTAGAAAAGGATTACCAAAACCTACCCACGCTTGAAATTCTCTTCTTATTTTTTCAAGAATTAACCTTGTAACTCATCAAATAATTTCTAGATTGTCAACTTCGTCGTATAATGAACTACTGTATTAGTTTTATAATAAAATGTTCAGTTTGTATAAATCGTAGCTTTCAAGCAATTTTTAGACGCTATATACTCCCTAGAAAATTGTATAAACTAAAAAAGTTGTCGTTTTATGTGTTAGCAACCTAAAAGATGTGCAATAGATGTATGTGGGGGAGAGGGGGGGGGGGCACACACACAGTCACGAGCACCTAATTTTGTACAATAAATGAATATTGCATCGATTGTTTTGAGTTTTCTTCAATTTTTACATAAAGCGTTCTTTATTTGTTTGCTAGATCAACTTTACAATTTGCGACTTTTTTGTATTAATGTACAGTTTCGTAACTTGCTTTAATAGTTTGTTGAACGTAAAAGATTTTATCTATTCTGTCACTCATTTATGTAAGATTAAATTTTTATCCCATCTCTTTCACAGAATGCCTTGGAAGATCTCCTGCTGAGCTATTTCGACTTGGTGGATGTGATTGCTGTTTCTTCTCTAGCCAAGTGCTACGGTCAGCTACCACAAATTGGTGGAAGCGGTATCAAAGGCCTTAGTCATAAGCAAGCTTGGTCTGAGCAATCGGATAAGATCATCCTATCTCTAAGAAGTGCGCTGAAATCTTTTCTTGGTGAAACAGTTTCTGAAGAGGGTCTTAATCTACCTAAGATGACTGCCGTGGATCCTATAAACGATATGCACCGAATTGCTGTTCGCTATCGTAACCTTTGTATGGTCTTATCTAGGATGCTTAGGTGATATATGCATACCTTATCTTCATTTTCCAAGAAAGTAAAAAAATGTAAAAGGTCAAGAAAAGGAAAGTAGCTTTCTTACTTTCCAGGGAAAGGAAAGTAAGAAAGTGTAACAAGTCACCAGGACTTAATAACCATTAATATCTCTACAGTATTACCCGGAAGACCTAAAAATAGATGTTACTAGCTTAATTTTAATTGATAGAAATTTAAATTTAAATTAAAGGTTCAAGTTTAGTTGGAACTAGATTGAAGTTTTTAGGGAGTTAGCTGATTCTTTTGTGTCCAAGAGGTTTTCATTGATTTTAAATAGTTAGTATTTTAGAAGTATGCTAGGTTTAAGTGTAATGTTTAATAACTTTGTTATTAAAGGTGATTTGGGAATTTTGTCGTTAAGAAGTAGGAGGCTAGTAAAAAGGTTGTAGTATTGGGAAAGAGGGGTAAGTATGGAAAAGCATAGGCTAGTAAGGGAAATATTGGTGGAGGCTCTGTTTGACGAAGGAAGAGGTTCGTGGATGGGGCAGATTTAGGCAATTTTGGGTAAATGAATTGGGGGTATGGTAGGGGAAAGCAAGTTGTAGAGGTTTCTAAACAGGTAGAATAGAATTTTATTTTACAAATTACTATCACAGCAGATTGCCGAATTTGAATTTTACGTCCGAATTTGATTATACTCTATTTTAGATTATCACGAAATTCAGAAGTGGGGGTGCCATATCAGAACGTCTGACTCTTTTGGTTTGCATTCTATGGTAAAAGAGAAATGGGGAAAGGAGGTATATTTTAGAGATGGGCTATCTAGGGATGATGTTAAGTGGGTAATTTCTTGTAGAGGCAATATTATGCCACTTGGGGGAAGAAGAAGATATTTAGGAAGGGTGGTCTTACAGTTGCCCGATGTGTGGAGAGTGGGAGGAAAATTTGTTGTATTTTCTTGGGAAGCGTTAAAGTCTTAAATGGATGAAGGTTTAAAGGATTTGAGAAATGACATTTTTGGAGTGGATGAGGGGATGAAGCTTGGGTGGAAAAACTGTTGCGAAATTGGTGTTTTATTTGTGCTAAGAATCTGGTGCGGTTTATTCGGGTGGGTATAACCCATCGTAAGGGTGTTATGTGATGACTTTATTCGTTTGTTTGTATAAGTGTCTTTGAATGGTTTTCCTTGCTTTTAGTTTTTTTGTCAAATGTTCAAATTGAATCTTCTAGCTGTATTTGGATGCTGTTTTTTGTTGTTGTTGTTATTTCTTTCAGCCATGGCTTCGCGAGTTTTTTTTTGTGTCAAGCATACTATACTGTACTACTATAAACGGATAGAAACCGAGAAAAAAATATACAGTCGATATTTTAATTTAGGTTCTTATAATTAGCCGTTTGCTGTCGCTAGGTATCACTAGACGGCACTAACTGGCTTTTTTTGCGGGAGGGGTTGGAGGGGGCAGGGTTTTCGCATGAATGCGGCTAAATAATTGGAAATCTGTTGAAAATAAATGTCCACTTATAAGGGATCCTTTTCGTTTATTTATTTTCTTTTTATTAGAGAGAACTAATGTGAATGTATCTCATTATAGTGCTTATTTTACCACTTTCATTGCTTGCATTCATGTTTTTATTCTTTACACGCCTATTTTTTTTATATGGTCCTGTATAGTATCTCTGTATTCTGGTGTTACCGCATCATGTGTGACTCTATAGGGTTTTGTACGTATAGGACTAAGTATTAAGGTACAATCAAAACTTTCGTCGAAGCATATCTTTATCTCTACCCTCAAAAATGGTCTTAGAGGTCTTCTAGTGGCTCTAGCTATCTTTCCAATATACTAAGGTCCTCTATTTAGGTGTCAGCTGACGAAAAAAAATGAAGGATATTAAGAAAATGCATTTTGTTACTTATGTTTGTAATTGCAGAAACTTCGACATCAGGTTGATAGACGGACAAGACTTTATTTTTATAAAAGTTCATCCCAAGTGCTATAAACCAAATTCAGATTTACGCTCGAAAATGTGACAAAGTTAACACCTCACGTATTTGAAAAATAAACAAGTATTTCAATTGAATATTAGACCTTTTTGCCTAATTATCAAGATTCTCAATCTGGATCCTTAGATTATCAAATAGAAAAAAAATTCTTTCAATCTTAATTGTTATTGACAGTCCAAATTTCACTAATCAGATTGACAAAAAGAAATACAGTGACTAATAAAATTTTGGCCAATGATGGTAAACTCGTGCATAAGAGGGGAATATATGGCCACTGAGCACTTAGACTCCCTCTGCACTCTCCCCAGAATTTCCAAATTTTCGAATTTTTCAATGATTTCTTAAGTTTTCTGTTAAATTTGTCAATTTTATACATTTTTCGGTTATTCCTCCCCCCTTTTTTTTCAAAAGAATCAGGTTTCCCATGCTTCTGCAAAAATCCCAGTTGGGCAAAAAAGTGCAAAAGTGTCCGAATAAGCTATGCAGATTTAAAAGTGTAAACTAGAAAAAAAAAAAAACATAACACCCCACATTAAAAAACGCATTGTCCTCGTGTTTAATTTTTCTAATGGTTTTAAAATTCAGGTTTTAATATCTTGCTCAGAAGTAAGATTGTCGGCTCTATTTTCTAAGTGAAAATATATTGCCGGGGTGGCTGGCGTTTCATATGGAAGTCTTTTCAACATAAATGGATTTGTGTTTTTTTTTTTTTTTTTTTTTCTACGTTTTTAAGATACTTCTGGTGTATAAATTCCTCTTTTTCCCATGCATTAGCACTTTTCAATGAAACTATAAAAAACTCAAATAAAAGTTTCAAATATAGAAGGCTTATTTTCCACAGGGGGGGGGAGGGGTATTTTCCATGGTGGGGGTGTTTCCCGCGGGGGTTACTTTCCGTGGGGGGGATTTTCGGAGGGGGGGGGGTAAACCCAACCCCCCATTCACTATATTCGTTTATGTTATTTTACCCCTAATGTGCAAATCTATAGCCCAAATTTATTTCTAAAGTAACGAAGAAAACTAACGAAAAAAACTGGTGTTTTCTCGAACTTTACGCAGCGTAAACTTGAGTGAGTGGCGCATAATACACAAGTACCAAAATTCCTTCCCCGTACGTAAATTAAAAAAATAAAATTCTCAAATTTGGAAAGCCTTATTTTCCACGGGGTGGGGGGGTATCTTCCGCGGGGAGGTATTTTCCACTGGGGGGGGGCGTAAACGCCTAGAACCATTGCCGGATAGTCAAATTACTTCAAATATCACGTGTGAATTGGCAGGTGAAATAAAGTTTTAGTAGTCGGATTGTCAATTAGACAGTTGGATTTTAAGAGTAAAACTCCTATAGTTTTCTACGCGCGTTATTTTGACAACAAGTTGAGTAAGTATGATGTGTTTTTTTCTAAATCTGTGAATGGAACTTCTTTGCTTCTATACATTTGCATAATTTTGTTTATTTTAAAGCGATCCATTTCCTGCACCGAAGTGTATACCTGTTGCATCGATATTATCACTATCTAGTGAGGTTTTTTGCCTTTCACCTTTGGCATTAAGTAAAAGAATTGGTGGAAATACAAGTGAAGGAAAGGAGAGACAGAAAATATTTCCAGATTTACAGGTATTTTTACTATTTGAGGAGCAAAATTAGCATCAGGATAGTAAATAGAATTGTACCGAATCAAGTTTTGAAAATTCAGAGGTTGTTTTCAACAATTCAACAAGATTTTCATTAATTTCTGACATGTTTTAACGTTGGCTATGTGTTCCCTTTTTTCAGGATCTGGTAATAAATACCTCCCCTCCCCAAGTCCGTTTTTAGTGGGTTTTTTTGGTAAACAGAGTCACTAGGCCTGTTTTATCTGTGAAAATTATGATGATAGCCATGATTTAATTCTAGGAAACTCAAAATAAAGTTGAGTGACTTCTCATGGCTACAACTGATTCATGTTGATATGCATCATATCTAAAGACCTTAGAATACGTTAGACACCGAGAGTTGGAAAAATCCAACTCCTTACTTTGTGCAACTTTCTCATGTGTAAGTTTAAATCATGCGTTTTACTTCAATCGGGAAAACTAAGTTTTTTTTCACTTAATTTCTACGCATTTTGTTTTTGCATTTCGTTGGAAATGTTCAGGAACATGTAAAAGACCCTCCAGAAATTCAACAGACATCTACTGACATTCTACAGTGTCATAGCCTTACCGAACTCCTGTAGCGTCAACACCTTTGGGACTGTGCACTAGGTCACTTTTTATATCTTCGAAACACAAAGGCAATGCTGCAAGCATACATGTGAAACCGGCTACAGAAATGGGGGCCTATAAGGTACGATTAGATGCAAAAAATATAGGGTTCGAGTCCCAAAACAGTGCGCAACGTGGTACACAGTGTACAACTTATTTCCGTATAGAAATTTCATTTATAAGAGGTATCAGCTTAAATAAGGGATGGGGTCCATTAAAACGTTTTATCTTTGTGCTCTTGTACTGTGAAAAGCACATACTACGGTACAAATAGTTTGATTCATCATGAGAATGTATGAGCATGATATTAAGATAGTGTGACAAAAGTAATAAGTCCCTGTAATATGTCTAAAGTATTTAGTTTTAAATGCGGAGATTCTTCGTGATCAAGATTCATCAGCCTTTATTGACCAGGTTTCGCTTGAGTATAAAAGAATGGGGATTACGGGGGATATGAAGAGTCACACCTTTAGAGAAGTCGACAGAGCCTTGCTTTTCCAAAAGGCAAGAGATTCTTGAAGCTGGTGCTAGCCAGGCCAAGTCTTTGCTTGATCGTTTTTGAGCAGTCGTCAGAAGTTAGGAGGCTCCCTAAGTAGAGGAACAACTTAAAATTTTCTACTGGATTCCCATTTATTTTCATCAGAACAATTCTTGTAGCAGGGTCTCTAGACACTCGGATAACCTTGGTTTTGGCTGTGTTAATTACCATCCCAAAAGCCTTGGTTGCTGACGCTAGCTCATCGGTGTCAGTTTGAAGAAGAAGCTCGTGGCTGTTGAAGTTTCTCGATGTCATCTGGTTATGTCCATTTATTGAGTAACCGTGCAGTTTTAGCAATTGATAGCGCTGTGTTGAGGAGTATGTTAAGGAGGTTAGGTGACAAGAGGCAACCTTTGAGAACACCTGCAGATGTTAGGAAATATTATGTTAGTCCCTTAGGCGTATGGACCTGGCTAACGAAATTTGAAAACATGTTTCTGGTCAGGACTACTATAATCTCAGTGATTCCATAATGTAGTAGACTGTGTCATAATCCATCTCGCTATATCAAGTCGAAAGTCTGCTTGAAGTCGATGAAGAGTAGTAGCAGCTCTTTTGCAGACTCGATATGCTTCTCCATCAGTTGCTGAGTTGAGAAAATCTGGTCTGTGGTCGAGCGGTCTTTTTTAAGGCCTGCTTGGAATCTCTCTGCTTGGAAGACATGGTTTGTTAGAGATTTGAGACGGTCAAGAATAATTTTGTAAGAATCTTCGCCGGTTGGATAGTGAAACTTATTGGTCTGTAGTTGCTACAGTTGCCCTTTTCACTATTTTTAAAAAGGGGGACGACGGTTGCTTTCGCCCAATTCTGGGGAAGTGTCCCGTTTTTCAGACACCAGTTATGACTTTGTGATAGATATCCACCAGTTGTTTTGGTCTTGCTTCTAGTAGTTTTGACTGAATATCATCCGGGCCGGGGGCTTTGTTGGTCCTCAGGGAATTTGTTTCTTAAAATACTTCGTCTTTGTGGAGGAGGGCTTGGGTCTACTGGGTACGGAGGTAGTGGGACGGATATATTAGGGTTGGGTGTTATCGTGGGACTCAGTTTTTGCAAAAGTGGTCCTTCCATCGTTCTCGCCTTCCTTCGGAATCCATGATTGCGAGCCCGTGTTTATCTAACAGAGTAAGAGCGGCCGACGATTATTTTTCGACAGTTCACGGGCTTTCTTTTATATGAAGTTTCTGTCACCTTCTTGAAAGGTTTCTTTACGTTCATGACATTTGTCGTTGGCATATTGTCATAGAGCTTGCCGGATTCTCTTATTTACTAGGTGGTTTAGCCTCTTGTACTCGTCCGGAAAAAAAATCCAAGAACGATACAAAGATCACATTTCACGGTTAAGTATACTAATTTCGTTATGCCGAGCCTGTATAGCAAAATAGTATACCAAGTTATTTCATAAAAATATGAAATTCATGTCATTGTCATAAAAATACCACGTTCTGCGTGAAGTGATCAGGATTTTGTGAATTTGACTCCCTCTGGAATTATTTTAAATGACATATGGCTTTATATACCTGTGGCAACTTTTACCACAGCAACCAATAATTAGAACCTAAGTCCTAGAATTGGTCTCAATCAAGAGCCCTTATCGCTGTCTAAATTCACAAAGTGCAAAGATTTTCAAACAGAGGTCTTTATTCTGCAAAGTTCAGGAAAGGTCTCACTATTTCATACGAACAAAAATTCATTCAAGCAAAACTAGCTTTATCTCGGCTCTCCACCAAAACAGGTAATTAGCCTTTTTCAATTTACACACACTTACGAACTGCATTCTCAGAAAGTAAATATCACGATTTGAAAATAAGAAAAGAAAATGATAAACCATCACATCCCTTCCCCCTTAGGCACGGATTCATGAGTTCTCCCTTCGAGGCCTCATTTATGACGAGAAAAGAGGAAAAGCCACTTTGAGCACTATTTACAAGAGAGGCGCCACTTTCGCTTAACCCTATGACACACGCGTGACTACAGACTGACACCGTCTCAACTGATTGCCTGACAATGGCTACAATTCTTTCTGTAATTTTTGATATCTGTAAATAACCCAGGTGGAAACTATTCCGGCAAAATACGATCACCCACCTCCTTGTCGGACCTGTAAAAACCATCTTGTCTGATGTGCCACTCCATGATTTGGCACTCACGGAAAAATCCCATGGGCACGACGATTTGGGGAAGTTGATCGTTGAAGAACCTTCTTAAGATTCCTTGCTCATCCCATGCGTATTTCGCGTCACTTGGATCCGTCATTTCAAACGCCGCCAGTTCTACGTAATACTGTAGTGTGCGGTCTGCTACTTGCAACCGGCTTACCTTGCCGTAGGTGAATCCATACAGGTGCTCCGGCAGATCTATATTCTCCGCGACGAAAATTTGTTCTGGATCCTGCAACGACCCGCCAGGAAGTAGAGGAACTTGGATATTGCCCATTTTATTGCTAGCGCCTCCTTCTCGATCGTGGAGTATCGGCTCTCAGCGGGTGTCAGTTTCCTGCTAATGAAGCCAAAAGATGTTCCTCCCCGTCAGTCCGCTGGGTCAAGACTGCCCCCAGTCCTTTGCCGCTCGCGTCTGTTTGTAGTATGAAGGGCTCCTCATAGTTCGGATTTCTCAAAACCGGAGCTGAACACAACGCCTCCTTCAGTGACTCAAATGCTAGTTCTGCATTGGGATTCCACTCGACTACCTCAGGGGCCTTTTTGGTCGTCATCTGGTGGAGTGGTTCGGCCAATGCTGCGAAATTCTGGATAAAGCGACCATAGTATCCAACTAGTCCCATAAATGCTCGGACTTCCTTTTTCGAAAGGGTAATGGATAATTGACCATCCCCTGGACCTTGTTTGTCGATGGTTTAACGACTCTTGTATGTCCCAAAGACTCCGCTTCTGTATCCCTAAACCTGCACTTCCTTGGATTGACTGTCAGCCCTGCTGACTGCAATCTCTGTAGCACCGTTTCGATATGTCGCAGGTGGTCCTGGAAAGTGTCACTGAAGATCACAATATCGTCGATGTAGCAGCGACAGAATTTCAAATCTCTGAGAACACAATCCATGAGCTTTTGGAATCTTCCACTTGCTCCTTGAATCCCGAATGGCATTACGAGAAACTCATATAGACCATTTGGCGTCACAAATGCTGTCTTGTGTATGGTATTAGGGTGCATTTTTATCTGCCAATATCCTCGAGTTAAATCTATCTTTTTGATGAATTTAGCCGTTTCCATTCCCTCAAGGATCTCATCCCTGCGAGGTAATGGGTAACAATTCTGCCTTGAAATTTTATTTAGTTCCCGATATTCGGCACAAAACCGCACCGTCCCATCTACCTTTGGTACTAGTACTATAGGTGACGCAAAATCACTCTCCGACGGTCTTTTAATTCCTTCTTGCAGCATCTTAGACACTTCAGTTTCTACCAGGTGCCGTTTCGCTGCTGGAACTCGATAAGGTTTTTTCCGCACCGGTGGGTTACTGCCTATATCGATCTTATGCATCACGAGATCGGTTTTCCCAGGTCTGTCCGAAAGGGTCGTTCTGTATCTTCTCAAGATTTTAGCTAAATCCTTTCTCTGACCATGACTCAAAATTCCATTTATGGATGTCTGGAGGGCTTCTTCGAAGTCTCTGTCATTTCCTGTACCCTTGTAGTCCGTCATCTCTTCCAGACTTGTGTCCGCATAGTTGTCTGTTTGAATAAATAAGATTTCATTCGAGTTTGCCCTGTGGTACTTTCTAAGAAGGTTTACGTGGAGAAGCTTTGACTTCTTTTTCCCCTCGGGAAATTCCACTAGGTAATCCACACTTCCGGATTTCTTCATAATCTTGTATGGGCCTTGCCACTGTACCTCAAGTTTGCTATTTCCACACAGTAAAAGGACCAGCACTTCCTCTCCCGCTTCAAACTCTCTGGGTTGCCGGTTGTGATCGTACCAGGTCTTCTGTCGTTCTTGACTTGCCAATAAGTTTTGATATGCAGTCTCGGTCCATTTGCTAAGTCGTTCCCGCATATTAACCAGGTAACTGACTACCGATTCAGACGCACCTTTCTTTTTCTCCTCCCACTCCTCTCGTAATACATCTAATGGTCCTCTGACGTGATGCCCATAGATCAGCTCGAATGGTGAGAAACCTGTCGAAGCCTGTTTAGTTTCCCTGTAGGCAAACCAAAGATATGGAAGGTACTGATCCCACTTCTTCGGCTCATCTGACAAATTTTCTTAGCATCTGCACTATGGTCCGATTTAACCTCTCAACCAATCCATCCGTCTCCGGATGGTAAACACTGGTACGAAGGGGTTTAATGCCAAGGGCCAAGTATAGTCTCTGCATCGCTTGGGAGATGAGGTTACTTCCATTGTCGGTTAGAATCTCTGAAGGTATCCCCACTCGAGAGAAAAACTTGATCAATTCGTCAGCTATATTTTGTGAGTGAGTCGAGCAAAGTGATATAGCCTCCGGATATCTGGTTGCATAGTCGCTTATCACTAGGATCCACTTGAAACCAGTTTTACTACGCTCTAAAGGTCCCACCAGGTCCATTCCTATTTTGTGGAAAGGAGTTTCAATGATCGGGAGGGGGTTTTAATGGCACATTGTCTAACTGGCGTTTTCTGGCTGTCATCTGGCAATCATGACATTGTTGGCAATGTTTTGCTACGTCCAGATAAACATTCGGCCAACAGAATATTTCTAAAATCCTGTCGGTAGTTCGTTGCCTGCCCATATGCCCTCCCATAGGTGAATTATGGGCCAGTTTTAGCACGTCTGTTTTGTAGACTGAAGGAACCACTAATTGCCACTTCTGCTCGTACCGATCTCCATCATTAACTACTCGGTAAACATAAAGTGTACTCGGCAAAGTTTACCGATCTCTCATCCCTTACAATGAAATCTTTTGCCTCTGTAGGTTCGGCCTTAGCCTGCACCCAGAATTCTTGCAAGGTCTCATCCATCCTCTGTAACTCATCAAAACTTTTCCGTTTCTGTCCAGGTTTCATGGGAGCCTCCTCTCCGTCTGACTTGCCCTGAGAAGCGGCCTTCTTTTTTCTACGCTTCTGCCCCCGACTTTTCCGTGCTTTTCCTCCTCCAGAAAACATTGAGTCGTCGAAGTCAAACTGTCTGGCCTCCGAAAGATCCGTTTGTAACTCACCCAGCTTGCTTGCTCTGGCCCTCGTTGTTACAAACACATCAACTTCCGAATCTACCAGCCTCAAGAATTCTGGAAAATTTCTCCCTACCAGGAACTTCTTTGGGATCCGATCCGAGACTGCAACCTTTACTGGAAGTTCAACAAGCAAACCATCTACTTGTTTCACCCGTACGTCCACTACCTCCGTAGGGTATTCGTGTGTGTCGCCATGTACACATCTCAAGCTTTTAGGCTCCTCCCAGCGCCACAACTCTTCTGGTACCAACTCCGAGTGCAGAACTGTTATGTCCGCTCCACTGTCCACCAGCATTTCAACATTCCTTCTGTATTCTTTTCCATGAAGCACTACCACTGCCCTGCCGACTCCTGGTGATCGGGCCTTTCTGGACTCTCAGCCAGGAAACCCTGCCGCGTATTTTCTGGCTGCTGCTTTTTCCTCGGACAGTTCTTCGCAAAGTGTGCCGTGTATCACACACAAAGCAGGCTCTCCTGTTTCCTGCTCGCCGACTCTCGCGCGAGCTTCCTTCCTTGGACTCAGTTCTCGCTTGATGACTCCTCACCCCTCCTTTACGGTTGCCGTCAAAACTCCTCTGTTTCCTTCCCTCTTGCCCGGACGCTGGTCTCTGTTATCGCCACCCGTCTTCAAACAATCTTTGGTTGTTTTACGAGCTAGGGCGCTAGCTTCCACAAAAGAAACAGCTTTCTTAAGAGTTTTAAACTGCCTCTCCCGAAGGGCTAACTGCAGGTGGTACGGTACTGCCTCCGTAAACTGTTCCACCTGTAAAAGCTCAAAAATTTCTTCTACATCCTTCAATGGCACAACCACTCTGGCTGGTCGAGTGCTTGTTGCCGCCAGGTTCTCTGCCTGCGCTCTCAGCGATGTTAGATTGAGCCATCTATTGAAGTTGGTTGCCAGCTTCCTTCCGAATTCTCCGTAGGACTCCTTTTCTTCTTTTCTTCCACTTCGGAAGTGTATGCGATACGTTTCATTTGTGACAAAATACTTCTGAAGTATTGCTGTCTTAACCGCATCATAATCAGCAAATGTATCCGCCGACAAACCTGACATTGTCTCAAGTGCGGGACCGGATAGAACTGAATACAGCTGTGTAGCCCACTCTTCCCTAGGCCAGCCACTTGCCGTTGTAGTGCTCTCAAACATGCTTAAAAACGACTCTATGTCGTCACTATCTGTCAACTTCATTAGTTTGGGCCTAATTGTGGCTTGTGCTGCTGCTGATTTGTCACAGGGTGAACCGCCAAGCTAGTTGTTAGGGCGTTTAGTGCTGTCATAAGCTGATTAAACTGTGCTGCATCCATTGGAATCAGATTTTTATTACCAAAGATCTGGATACTTGCTGAAACTTCTGGCAATACTTCTATCCCTATCTTTCCTTCCGCTTTCTCTGTCCTTGCCTTACTATCTTCTGTTTCAGAAATAGCCTCAGGCAAAAACTTCACACCCTGTTGTTCTCCCTTCTTGTAAGGACAACTGATCCCCTCCGCCGGGCTCTCATCCCCACCTATAACCTCTGTTATATTTGACTGAAATACCTGTTTCATCTTAGAGTTAAACTCTTTAAGAGGGTCTACTTTTGTCCTCCTCTTAGGAATCGCTGATGCTCCGTCGTTTAGAATGTTGGGTAGTTTAACGTGAACTCGACCCAGTGAACTGGACCTAATCTGTCTCACAGGCTCGGTAGGATTCTCGAGCATACGACTTCACCCACCTTAGGTTACAATTTTTTTTTTTTTTTTTTTATTCTAAAATAAAATTCCTATAATCTCTGTAAGGTTTACGAAAATATTGCCTTTCTTTACCGCCTCAATTACCGGCAAAATGTCACTCCAATTTGTCGATAATTAGGAAAACAGGAGAATTTGGAAGGCGGGTTTCACAATATAATCAGGTGGAAAGTATAGACTTTTCTCAAAAGTCTAATAGGAGAACTGAAATGCTATAAAAAAGCAAAATTATCGTAACGTGAATTACTTAATCAAGTTTAGACTTTTCTCAAAAGCCTAAACGGAGAATTGTAGTTCTAAAAAAACAGCAAAATATCAGTAACGTGAATTAATTAATTAGGTTTATGATTTTCTTAAAAGCCTAAACCGAAAACTGAAATTGTAAAACAGCAAAATGTCGGTAACGTGAATTAATTGATTGGGTTTAGACTTATCTCAAAAGCCTAAACGGAAAACTAAAATTATACAAAACAACAAAATGTCGCTAGCGGGATTAAATTAGTTACCATTAACTCAGGAGCTCTTCAAACGGGATCACTTCCGGGAATAGTAGACACTTTGTCCCTATTCCAGATCCACCGTTCAACTTCTCTCCAAATTCAGGGATCTTATCCCGCCGCCAGACACCAAATGTGGCAACTTTTACCACAGCAACCAATAATTAGAACCCAAGTCCTAGAATTGGTCTCAATCAGGAGCCCTTATCGCTGTCTAAATTCACAAAGTACAAAGATTTTCGAACAGAGGTCTTTATTCTACAAAGTTCAGGAAAAGTCTGACCATTTCATACGAACAAAAATTCATTCAAAACGAAACTAGCTTATATCTCGGCTCTCCGCCAAAACAGGTAATTAGCCTTTTTCAATTCACACACACTTACGAACTACAATCTCAGGAAGTAAATATCACGATGTGAAAATAAGAAAAGAAAAATGATAAACCATCACAATACCAAATAATCTGTCCCTCCCCCATAATATTCTCAGAAAAAGTCTGCGGGTGCTGAAGCGTTAGCTGCAGAATAGGACTACCTCTCATTCTTAACCAGTTAAGTTACCTTTATTTATTTAAGTACCAATTATTTTTTCCCTTTTTTCACTCTGTGCTCAAATGCCCCTTTTTGAAACAACAACAAAAACAATAAAATATAATTAAAATAAAACCTCCTGAGCTTGATTCCATGATTGCAATGCATTTGACGTGTCGTCTCCTCTCTACCTGGTTCAAGGTCATAAAAAGTTTAATATCTAAAGACTATATCATTGCATCAGCACAAAAAAAATGAGCTAGGATTTGGTCAAGTCAACCTACCCGAAATAAAAACTGTGGTTGTACAGTTTCTATTGCACTATTTTTGCACTTTTATCCATTCAATTTAGGCACCATTCAATGCTTTTAGTCAGCTTTTTGTCATGTATGCTGCATTGTTAAGCTCCTAACTAACCAGTATAAATCTTTGAATGTACATTGCATTGCAGATTTTGCTTTGGACCATATTCAGTGTAAAATGGATTATACTACAGTTCTTAAAATGATAATCATTGAATTATAGCTAGTAATTTCGGTCTGTTATTCATAGTATATCTGCTGTTATTTTTGTGTAGCTGCTAGTGGAGTTGTAAAGTCCCTAGCGCTTTCTGAAAATGGGATCTGTTAGAATGCTATTCTTTTTGCTGTAACTATTTTTTTTTCATTTTCCATCAATATTTAAGATGGGTATAAATAGCCAATTATTGTTGTTATTTTATATCAAATATCTTTTAAAGTAATTTCCTCAGATCCTGGCTAATATATGCTGGATTCTTTCTGCATAAATAAAATGGGCGTAGCTAGTAATCATGGCTACAGCTGTGCCTACAACTGAGTAAAAAGGCGAGCCGTGGCCCATAGTAACCGGAAGTTTAGAAAGACATATAAAAAAAAAATTTCAATTGTGGAAGAAACTTTATTTGAAGTTGATTCAGGAATGGTAACTGTTATTTCGGCTAATATTAATCATAAAGTTTACTGCGAAAAAAATTTCATGGGAATTCCTGAAAAGAGCCTGAACCCCCCCCCCCCCTCCC
>CM051273.1:26441247-26541247 GCA_027921565.1 Artemia sinica | reverse complement strand
GTTAAACCTTTGTTATCAGTAAAATTGCAGTTTAGGAGTTTCCATTAACGGTGTCCTTGTACGCCTTCATGGTGGGGATAACATCTCAAACAGAAACCAGTTGTTACGTAGTTGCAAAGTATTGAGTAGATCTGCTCTCGATTTAGGATAAGGGCCAAATTAGATTAAATAAATCAGTCGTATGCAGTGAATACCTATTGATTTTTGTACTGCTTAATTAAAAATACTACCAAATTCAACTGCAACTACTGAGTCAATTAGTTTTTATTATAAATTGCTACAAACAAAAACAAATTGACAAAATGTAAAGCGAAAAAAAACTTAAAAATATATTTTGTATGTATATACAAAAAAATGCACAGATTAGTGTTTTTTAAGGATCAGGTTCGTGTAAATTATTGTTATCTTGTGTCAGCTATTGATGTATATTTTTATATATTGTTATTGAAACACGGTTATTGTTATAGAATCAGCTTTATAGTTGTGTTCCATGTTTATGCACTTCTGCTGAAAGACTTTCTATAATATTGTTCGTGAAATTCTAAAGCTGAAACAAGCATAGTATTGTTTGTGCAGTTATCCTAATTCTATGCTACTTTGCAAGAGCTTTTGTGGCTGCAGTGGGGGTGCTAACGCGCCTCATGCGATCCGTACTTTTTCCTAGTCTTAGAGTAAAATTTTATAATATTCTCTTATTTTCGTACTGATATTTTTTGCATTCTTGAGCAGTTGACGAACTGTAAAATCCCTTCCCTTAACCATTCTTTTTTTTTTGCGAAATAAAGATCTTTTAACCCCAGTGACGTGATTCAAAAGAAGAAAAATAAATGAAAAAGTTTCGTCTAAACTGGAAACTCTTGAGAAGACAAGAGCTGATTTTCGTGAGAAACGCACTTCAAAACCCATACATAGAAAGGTTATCCCTCAATAATCATTCTCCTCTTTGACCTCGACTTCCCCGCTTAGTCTCGCAGGTGATTTATCTGTCGTCGTCATTGTATTTTTTCTATTCTTACATGAGAAAAAAACTCGCCTCCTTATAGCCGTACTATCAGTCAAGCCTCCTCTTCTCAAAATTAGCCTTTGTTTTCTCCTTCTCTTTTGTTTATATATTTTCTATTTCTGTTCCTCTGTTTGGCTCATTATTGTTTCATTATTTTTAAATTGCTTTTTTATGTTGAAAATGCGAACCTGAATGTTTTAGAACTGATGATTGCCATTTTTCTATAAATATTTTTTTTTACCCTATCTTAGATTCCGATTATTATGTACTGGATACTACTATTCATTGATAAGTTAACATTAGTAAAAGTTATCATAGTAATTCTACTATTTTTAAATTATTATAAGTGTATTTTTTATTAATATTGAAACAAAAACAATTTTTTTGCTTTGTATATTTAGTTCTTTGTTGTTTTTTTTTGGCTCTGCCTAATCGCTAGGTTGTTATTTATGAGCACAAATGAAAATAATAACAGCATCAGATTGAATATGAATATGGTCTTAATTATGGCAATTGTTTCCAGAAAGTTGAAATATCAGCAAAGAAAAAGAGAGGTTCTTTGTCATATGATACAGTCAAACCTATTGATCATCATATAAATCGGATTGCGAATGCAGAAGTCTGTAATGCTGCGTTGACATTGTTGGGTCGTATTCTACGGAGCCTGTCATCCATTATCACACTGGAATTTTATCAGGTATTGACCTGTTTATTTCTTAACGTTATACGTGGGTCAGAAAGCATAAATATACAAACTAAAATCGGGAAAGAAAATGTATAGATATATACAAAGTTTGACTATAAACGCTGTACAATCAAATGTTCTATCTTTCAACATTCATTCACAAAACGTAACCTAACCATCTTGCCCTTTTCTTACTTTAGCCTAATTACAAAGCCTATTTGTTGATACAGAGTATTCCAAATAAGATTCCTTAGAAAATTTCTCTGTAAAACATCTAGCATAACTTTTTTAGCCTTTCGAAGCGTATTCAACTATCTTTCACATTCTTATTTGATCACTGTCATTGACGTGACTTCAGATATCTTAATTATTTTCCACTAATTATTTTCCTTTCCTTCCATTTTTTTCAATTCTCAATCTTCCTTCTTGTGCTTATATTTCTATTCTTCCAAATTTTCTTTTAATTCTTAATCTTCGTTCTACTGCTTATTTTTGTATTCTTACAATGTTTTCTCAAGCACAGAAGAAAACCGTTCGTCAAGGCTATTCCGCCTGTATCTTCATTGCAGCCCTCCTTACTAATATTGCTACCTGTTGTGTGAAGCTATCCACGTGGTCGTTTTTTGTTGAACAGTGCGGTTTTAGTGCGGAAAAGTGCGGTATTAACCAGGGAGTAAAGATTGGGTCGGGACATCCTCTACCCTTCCTAAAACCGCACTGTTCAACGTAAAACCGCACTGTTCAGCATAAAACCGCACTGTTCTGCCATATCTTCATTGCACCCCTCCTTACTAATATTGCTACCTGTTGTGTGAAGCTATCCACGTGGTCGTTTTTTGTTACCTAGAGTTCTCATTTGTTGCAAGTCTAATTGACTTATCATAGTTTGATAAATGATTAAATTTCATAGTTTGAAATTTGTGAAGTGCGATTTTGTGAAATGCGAACTCTGTAGGGTACGGTTTTTACCACTAATGTATAAACAAATGTAAAGAGACAAAAAAAGCGTGAAAATAACTTTTAATAACTTAAAAAGGTAAAATTACGAAACAAATAGATACATTGTAAATCTTTATTGTAAGATACATTGTAAATAGATACATTGTAAATCCACATTGGAATCTTCATTGTAAAATAAAAAAGAAAAAGATGAAAAAACTATATTTTAAGCTACAAAAATAGAAAGAAAACGTCCGCATTTATGCAAAGGAACTTCTCTAGCTAGAAATACTAAAGACGGGACGAAACGATCCTTTAAGTGACAAAAATGCACAGTATACGAGCAGTGTGAAATATATACTATCAAATCGTATGCAAACGAATTGCCTTCCCATATGAGTGTATCTAAAGAAACTCCTATAGGAATGTATAGGTCTTAAGAAAATTATTTAGTACCAATCTTCTAAATTTTACAATTAGTTTTAGAACTAATCAATTTTATTTTTCAGATGGCACAAAAAATAATTCTACCTATAATTATTGAGCTCGAGGCTGGCATAGAAGAATCGCCTATCCCTTATTCAGATTCTGCAGTTTGTAGAAAATCAATTTATAAAGCGCTAGAAGCACTGGTGGTTTGCCCACATTCTAGAGGGTATCCTCCCTATTCTTACGCCATTTCAGCATTCAGTTGTGGTCAGAATGATCCTGATTTAGAGGTAAGTAGAATAACATATCGAAATAGAAATAAATTCACAGACAAAGAAAAATTAGGTCTTTAGCTTATAATCGTTTTTTTATGTGTGAGATAAGTGTTTTTTTTTAGATTCTTACAAAAAAATGAAAATAAAGCTTTATATTTTACAATTTAGCAGAAAGCTATGTTCTAAAAAAATAATATACGTAATTACTCTTTATGCAACCGGTTCTCAAAATTCACAGTACAGCGTGACTTGCGGAGCCGTAGTCTCAATCCCTACACGTATAGCCAATCAGTTTAGGTAATCCTTATTTAGTATACGAAAAACATCCAAAATCTTTACCTTTATTAAGGAGTTATCCTTATACTCTAACAGTACCTAAAGTTGGCTCAAAGATATTTATGGGTGCTGTTGACATAATGGAATTGGCTGTACGAATAGGTTTCTAGTTTATTGTTAAAATTATTGTTTATTGGTTGAAAATCCTGAACCAGAAGGTTTGAGCCCCCCCCCCCCTTTTGGAAACCCAAGTAAATCATATTTTGCCTGTTTGTCACTGATGTGTCTCCTTTTTTAGTGCTAGCGGGGCACTTGAACATAGTATAGAGCTGTTCAGGGGCTCAGTTGAAAGCAAATGCTTATGTCAAGGTGTTTTTTTGTGAATTCGTCTTGATAAAACGATTATAAAGCGCCATATGAAACCAAAAGTGGCACTTTTTGAAGCCACTTTTGGAGTAGAAATGCCAGGAAGTGTAGCAAGGATACTATCAAAATCTTCATGGCTGGAAACCTATAAGAGAAGATTTACAATCCCGCCTCTTGGACACTCTCCCACCCAGCCCCTTTAATAAGTGAAGACTTAAAAAAAAACAGGGTTTGAAAAAAACGCCTAATGAAGAAAATTTGACATCGAGTTTGACTCGGGAAAAATAAATTTTGTTTGTTTCTATCCTAAGAATACAGCTTGATTACGGAAACAATTTTTGGGGAATTTTGAGAAGAGCTTGAAATACTAATGTGTCTGTTTTTTGTTTTTGTTTTTTTGTTGCTCCAGCGCTCGCTTGTTGCTGGAATATCATAGAGAGCTGCGTAGAAGCTTGTTTGAAAGCTGATGCTTACTGTTACGTGTGTTATGTAATATTTTGTTGATAACTGAGCTAATTCCATAAGGTTTTCTTTACTTGGCTCTGTTACTTTTTTTTTTTAATATAAAACCAAGTTGGCCCGAAAAGTTGTTGTTTAAATAAGGAACAGATACTGTTCGTGTGGGGACCAAGGTTTTTTTCTTTTTCGTTGATTTCATAGACTTTGCCTGTTGTTGTTAAGTGAGTGAATCTTAAGCTGCACAAAAAATACAATGTGGTTAAAGCAGGGTGGGCTGTGTTACAACTGGTTGAAGTTTCTACCTGCGTCTTCTGATAGCTAACGGTGATAATATATCCCTTGGTATTCATCAATATGACAAATTTGAATATTTTCGTAGGAAAATTTCAGAGGGGATGGACGTAAAACCTATATTTAGTGCCCTAGTTTAATAAAAGCTGATGCTGACCTTTTTTTGTATCAGCAGCTAAGTTTGACAAAGATATTTTTGTCACGTTGATCTTAAATATTAAAAATAAAAACATGAAAAAATTAATTTAAAATAACAAAGTTTTCTTGTAGAAGTGACGAGTGGAGTTGAGACTTAAAACTAACAATAATTATGTCTCTGTAACATATACATGACGTTATCTGTAAAATTGGCTCAAATAAACCGCTTCATAATATTTTTCTATGTTTGGACTAATTGAGAAGAGGAAGAAAATCTAGAGTACGTTTCCTTTCTATATTTAGTTGGATTTAACCTTTTTTTAGGGTTATTTCAGTTATTGAAAAAGCTTACCATCTAGTAATAACGATAAATCTAGATGCAAAATTGTTGTAGTGATAAAACTAACTTGTTATTTGTAAAGACCAGAGCGATTATTTATCTGGAAATAAAATAGAAGTTGGTGTAAATGAAAACTAAAGGAATATATTTTGAGTAGTACAATTAATTAAATAAAATATTAAGATAAAAAAAATCTTGCAAAAAAAGACTAAAGACGAAATTTGTTACAGAACTTTTAAAGGACTACCATTTGAGTTTCTTTATGTTATATATTTTCTAATGTTTAAAATTCCAGTCAAACGTTTTTTAAATTATGGCCTTCTAACCCTCCTTGGGCTATGGTTTCTACATTTCTTTGAAAAAAATGACCCCAGAAATAATTTTTTTTTCATTGATGCTTTTTGAAATACATGCTTAGGATAGTGTTAACACTAGAAATATGACATTCTCCAGGCTATTATTTATTTGTCTAACCTGTTCCAAAGAAAACTTCTTGTAAGACCGGAGGGATTGAAGAGCAATTCCCCCCTCAGGCTTGGGACACTGTTTTGGTGTCTATGCTGCCTCCCGAGTATGTTTCTGAAGGTCCTTCCGTATCTTCTGTTCTTTCGTCTATAAATTCAGCATACATTTTGCTTCTTTTTTTTAGTGAAGTATCAGCCTGTGTTGATTTTACTCTTTAAACTAGTAGAAAAAAACGTTAGTCCTATTCTGTCTTAGTCATAAGTGAAACTTCCAGGAAATAGCTTTTTTTGTTCTAATATTTGAAAGCACTACACCAAAAGCTTTTTTCCGATTTCAAGCCGGTTTATTTCAAAGACTTGTTTAGTTTAAAAGAAAATTTAACAACTAGAGTTAGAATGCAACATTTTTACGGATCACCCACACAAGTGAGAATTAAGTTTTAGGTAGAATTAGAGATCTTGATTCTTAGGGAACTTGCTATTTAGAAACTTCATGTTCTGAAGACATACTAACATATCAGAAATGGAAATAGTTCCTTACCTAATTAATTTTATCATCCCGACTAGGTGGGTGTAGCCATGCTCTCGTTATACTGATTTTTTTTTTTTTTTTTTTTTTTTTTTTTTTTTTTTTTTTTTTTTTTTTTTTTTTTTTTTTTTTTTTTTTTTTATATGAATGGAGACCCATTACCAGGAATAGAAAAAGATTGATTGTCTAAAAACTAGTTGAGTATATATGAGGGAAACTCCCCATTAACCTGAACCTTCATGGGTATTTTGGTGAATTTGTAACCATATATGCTGAAGATAACTATTCTTTTCGGTAAAAATTGATTCCACCTTCCCTTTTTTTAGTTTTTTGCTAAATGCAATTAAAAATTATATGCATTATTTGATTAATTTTTACGAATAAGTAATGTTCCTCAATAAGCCTTTAGTCGTGACTTATCTATGAGACAAATGAATTCTGCTTCTTTTTTATTTAGCCACGGTCGTGCCGAAGGTTCTAGGCATGATCACCAAGTCTTTTGGGAAGAGCAAGGGGATCTTGTCTTCAAAAAACTTATTGGAAGGTTTAACAAATCATAGGAAAGTTGTAAACATTTCGTAGGCGAGGGGAAGGTTGAACCCACATTTGAAAGCCCCTTTCGCTTTTTTTTGTCTCTGGGAGATTTTATAATTTATTTCTCATCAGTACGTTCCAAAATGTCGATGTCGTTTAGTAAGCAGCAATTTAACCGTTGCGTTTTCTACATCACAACGATTAGAGGTTTGTTTTTTTTCAAATAGGGTTCGTTTACAGTTTTTTTCTATTTTTTTAATTTATAGTGGTATTTTTCACATTTATGTACTTGTTACTGTTCTCTGGTCTTGTCTCAGTATTTTTGTACTCTAAATTTGTCTGCTCCTCGCATACATGTTTGTAATATTAGCTGCATCATCCAAAAAACAAATATGATCGCAATGGAGCTTTAGGGTACTTGTGTTTTATTTATATTTTTGAATTATTTTGTGGAATCTAATTTACTACTGCATAGATATATATTTGTAAAGGATTTGTGGCAGGCTTATCAATTTTTACTATTTCTGTTTGAAAAATCTGGTAGAGTGTATGAATATTAGCATGTATTTTGCGGAAGCAGTGCGACCATATTTATCTATCGGAAGATTGTGACTATCAGAGCCAGGGACTGAAATTTCAGCATATTTTTCTCTCTTCTAGGTCTCTTCAACATGTTTTGATGCTTTGAAATCTTGCGAAGCAATCATTCATCCTGTAACTGTACCAGTAGGTTTCCCAATCGAACCCCCAGTTAATGAAAACAACGCATCTGAAAGTATGGCTGAAAGTAGCATCATGAAACTTTGGAAGACCGTTGAAGAAGATATTACAGGAAAATCTACTGTTGAATCTTCTAAAATAACAAATATCAATGGGACAGCATCTGCTAGTATTCATGTACAAAGTCATTCAGAGGAAAGTGTAACATCGATTGTTGACGAAAAAATGGAAGACGCTGACCCATATGAAATGGACTCAGTTAGTAATACATCTACTTCTCCTGAGCATAACAACTTTGATTCCGATGTTGACATAGCTGATACGCCATTAATGAAGGAAGTTGTTGATTGTCTATTAAGCCCAAATGAATTACCTGCTTTAGTTCCAGTGACTTTATCGGTAAAAGAATCGCAAGCGGTTGATTTTGAAAAAGATGCTAAGGAAGCAGATAATGAGAGTTCAGTAGCTAGTGATGTAGAAGATATGCTTACTGATTTTGTAGACATCGGTCCTTGAAAAGTGTTATTTTTCAGAACCAATAAAGTTCTTCCTGATACTGCTTTAGTGGTTATTACAGCATGAATATGAGCAGAAATATAACTTTTTGATACTCTTTCTCTCTTCTCTCTTCTCTCTCTCTCTCTCTTCTCTCTCTCTCTCTCTCTCTCTCTCTCTCTCTCTTCTTATCGATCTACTTTTCGAAGACTCTTTGAGTCCTTGTTTCTTTGTGCTTAGAAACTACATAAATTATTGTATGACTAGGTACATAGTCTTTTCAGTTAAAAAGAAAATAAAACTTTTAATCTTTTCGTTTTTTTTTAAGACTTTATAGTTTGCCCGGCTATTTTTATGCTGGAGAAAAATTTTCAGCAATTTTTAACAACATACACCCTTTTAAAAATCTGGACACAAATAGTTGTGTTTAATTTAGTTGCATACCTCCTCTAGTTGACCTGAAATGGAAAACTTGATACCATTCGCAAAAAAATCTGTTTACTTTCTTTGATAGCTTGGATACACTTACGCTACTTTGATTTGGTTAAGTTTCAAGAGCAGAAGTAGCCCCGAAAGTTTGAACATAATACCCTCAGTCGTTTTGGGATACTGCTGAGATGCCTTATTGGGAATTAGAATTAACACAGTGCATTTTGATTTAATCGTAAGGCAACATTTAGTTTTTAAACATAATGGGCAAATGGGAGGGTGGGCTTGGGAGGGGGATTAGCAGCCCTCCAGTCACTTTCGACTATTAAAAAGGGCATCAGTCCTTTCTATTGTCAATCGAATGAGCCCTTTTCGAAGTTCCTACGACAACTTCTTCGATACGAAGTGCCCTGGTCTAAACAACAACAAAAAATAACACATTATACCCACCTCGATCTTTACTATAAAAATGTCAATCCTTCCAGTCACTTTCGACAATTATAAAAGGCACTAGGCCTTTCGATTTCCAATCGAATGAGCCCTTTTTGAGTTTCTACGACAGCGCTTTCTATAAACACCTTATATGCCCCCAGGGCATAAATCACAACCCTTACCCTAAGGGCTGTTAGGGTGTTTGTCATCCTCTAAGACCTAATTTCCAGAACTTTCAACTACGTTAAACAAAATGGTAAATGGCTATCTCAAAATTTTGATTGGATGTGTTTGGGGAAATGGTGGGCGTGAGGGAGCGTTAGTCGCTCTCCAATCACTTTCAACAATAAAAAAATGCACTAGCCCTTTCAATTTCCAATCAAAGGAGCCCTTTTGAAGTTTCTACGACAAAGCTCCCAATAAAAACCTTATATAACCACAGGGCATAAGTTACAACCCTTGCCCTGAGGGCTGGGGGAGGGGTGTCACCCTCAAAGACCTAATTTCCAGAACTTTCTACTACGTTACACAAAATGGCTATCTGAAAATTTTGATTGGATGCGTTTAAGGGAATGGTGAGGGTGATAGGGGGTTAGTTACCATCCAATCACTTTCGACTATTAAAAAGAGCACTAGCCCTCTCAATTTCCAATTGAATGAGCCCCTTTTGAAGTTTTTATGACAACTCCATCTATAAAAATATTATGTGCCCCCAGGGCATAACTTACAACCTTTGCCCGGGGGGCTCTGGGGGTTTGTCATCCTTAAATACATAATTTCCAGAATTTTCAGCTACGTTGAATAAAATGGCTATGTCTAAAATTGGATTTATTGTTTTTGGGGAAATGGTGAGCGTGAGAGGGGGGTTAATTACTCTCCACTCACTTTCGACTATTAAGAAGGGCAATTTCGATTTCCAATCAAATGAGCCCTTTTTGAAATTTCTACAACAACTTTCTCTATAAACCTTATACGCCCTCAGAGCAAAACTTACAACCCTTGCACTGAGGGCTCTTAGGGGGGTTATCATCCTAAAAGACCTAATTTCCAGAACTTTCAACTACGTTGAAAAAAACGGATATCTCAAAATGTTGATTGGATGTGTTTGGGAAAATGATGGGCGTGAGAGGGGCGTTAGTCGCTCTCCAATCACATTCAACTACTAAAAAAGGCACTAGCCCTTTCAATTTCCAATTAAATGAGCCCTTTTGAAGTGTCTACGACAACGCTTTCAATAAAACCTTATATGCCCCCAGGGCATAACTTACAACCGTTGCCCTGAGGGCTTTGAGGGGGGGGGAGAGAAGTTGTCATCCTTAAAGAACTAATTTCCAAAACTTTCAACTACGTTGAATAAAATGGCTATCTAAAAATTTTGATTGGATGTGTTTGGGGAAAAGGTGGGCGTGAGAGGGGGGTTAGTTGCCCTCAAATCACTTTCGACTATTAAAAAGGGCACTGGCCCTTTTAATTTTCAATCGATTGAGGTCTTTTTCAAGTTTCTACGACAAAGATTTCAATAAAAACCTTATATGCCACGAGGGCATAACTTATAACCCTTGCCCTGAAGACTGTGGGGGGAATGTCCTGCTCAAAGGTATAATTTCCTGAACTTTAAACTGCGTGGAACAAAATGGCTATCTCAAAATTTTGATTGGATGTGTTTGGGGAAATGGTGGGCGGGGAAGGGGTGTTAGTTGCCTTCCAATTACTTTCGACTATTGAAAAGGGCACTAGCCATTTCAATTTCAAATCGAATGAGCCCTTTTTGAAGTTTCTACGACAACGCGTTCTATAAAAAACCTTAGTAGCCCCCAGGGCCTAACTTACAACCCTTGCCCTGAGGGCTGTGAGGGGGGGTGTCATCCTCAAAGACCTATTTTCCAGAACTTAAAACTACGTTGAATAATAATAATAAATAATACATTGTGCCAACATCGTTCTTATATGCCCCTCAGGGCATAACTTAAACCCCTTGCCCTGAGGGTTGTGGGGGATTGTCCTCCTCAAAAACTTATTTTCTATCTGGAAATCAACTACGCTGAACAAAATGACTATCCCAAAATTCTGATTGGATGTGTTTGGGGGAATGATGGGTGTGGGAGGGGGCTAGTTTCCTTCCAATCACTTTCGACAGTTAAAAAGGGCACTAGCCACTCCAATTTCCAATCGAATGAGCCCTTTTCGAAGTTTCTACGACAACTCCTTTGATACGAAGTGCCCTGGTCTATGACCACGAAAAAAATAAATAATACATTGTGCCAACATCGTTCTTTACTTAGGCAGCGCTATTGCGCCGCCTATGATACGTATTCGAATCTCAATACCATCCAGCCCTCTAAGGGTTGCGAATCTAATTGCTTCCATCTTTAAATTGTAACAAACCTGTGTGATGTTGCTGCTATTACTTTTTAGCATCAAATTTTTTCGTGAATATAAGCTAGCTTACTGCAATGAGAAATAATAGGAAAAACTGAATAAATAAAAAATTGAAGGGGAATATTGTTTTTGTTGCTTTGTTTGTTTGTTTTTTTGTTGTTGTTTTTATTGGCAAATCAGGAAAATTTTGTATTGTTTCTAAAGGGTTTTTTGAATTATTTAGCAGTTAAAAAGGGTTTCGAAAAAACGAGGAACTTGGTCCAATTCTTAATTGTGTAGCTGTTTAAAGTGTTTCAAAAACAAGGCCCTTTATTTTGGGATTATGGGGTATAAATGAGTAAAAAGGGAGGAATTTAATGTAAGGTAAATAGAGGGTGTAAGGTAATTTAAGGTAACTTCTTCATCCCAATTCCTTCAAAACTTTGCTCTCTACTTCCTCTCATGATATTCTGTTTTCCGTTAGATTCTTTCTTATAACCTTTTCCTACTCCATTCATGGACGACCTGCTTTTTGTTTTACCCCAAATGGATGGCTAAAAAGTACTATTTTCAGCGGTCTATCATTCTTCTTCAGTAAAGCATGGCTTAGCCATCCTAACCTTTCTTTCGTTCTAAGACGAAATAAATAAGAGTTCCAAATAGGAACAGGTCCTTTTATTAGACAGCGAAACAAAAATATAAAACAAAGGCTCTAAATATTTCGATGACACAGTCGGTCATCATTATCAGTAGAGTTACTAACGAATCAAAATTAAAACAAAATATATTTATACTAAACAAAATAATCACTTCAGGGTCAAAGCAAGCTACTGATTCATTGCCTTAAAAAGTTCACTAACTGTTCTTGAATTTTGTAATACTGCGTTGAATAAAGGTGGTAAAATTTTCTTCAAAATTGTAGGTCAAAGCAAATTACCGGTCCATTATGATGGTTTGTCATTTTTCTTTTCTTATTTTCACATCGTGATATGTATTTTCTAAGATTGTAGTTCGTAAGTGTGTGAATTGAAAAAGGCTAATTGCCTGTTTTAGCGGAGAGCCGAGATATAAGAAATCTTTACACTTTGTGAATCTAGACAGCGATAAGGGTTTCTTATTGAGACCAATTTTAGGACTTGGGTTCTTATTATTGGTTGCTGTAGTAAAAGTTGTCACATTTGGGGGCAGCGGAGGGATAAGATCCCTGAATTTGGAGAGAAATTGAACGGTGGATCTGGAATAGGGACAAAGTGTCTACTATTCCCGCAAGTGATCCCATTTGAAGAGCTCCTGAGTTAATGGTAACTAATTTAATCACGCTAGCGAAATTTAGTTTTGTGTAATTTTAGTTTTCGGTTTAGGCTTTTAAGAAAAGTCTAAACCTAATCAATTAATTCACGTTACCGACATTTTGCTGTTTTTTAGAACTGCAACTCTCCGTTTAGGCTTTTGAGAAAAGTCTAAACTTGATTAAGTAAGTCACGTTACGACAATTTTGCTGTTTTTATAGCATTTCAGTTCTCCTATTAGACTTTTGAGAAAAGTCTATACTTTCCAGCTGACTATATTGTGAAACCCGCCTACCAAATTTTCCTGCTAGTCTGTGAGACAGACTAGGTCCAGTTTACTGGGTCGAGTTCACGTTAAATTACCCGACACTCTAAACGACGGAGCATCAGCGATTCCTAAGAGGAGGACTAAAGTAGACCCTCTTAAAGAGTTTTAACTCTAAAACGGAACAGGTATTTCGGTCAAATATAACAGAGGTTGTAGGTGGGGCTGAGAGCCCGGCGGAGGGGATCAGTTGTCCTTACAAGAAGGGAGAACAACAGAGTGTGAAGTTTTTGCCTGAGGCTATTTCTGAAACAGAAGGTAGTAAGGCAAGGACAGAGAAAGTTGAAGGAAAGGTAGGGATAGAAGCATTGCCAAAAGTCTCAGAAGTATTCAAGTCTTAGATAATAAGAATCTGATTACAATGGACGCAGCGCACTTTAACCAGCTTATGACATCGCACATGCAGCTTATCACAGCAATGAACGCCCTAACAACAAGCTTGGCGGGTCAACCTGCGGGAAATCAGCTGCAGCACAAGCAACAATTAGGCCAAAGCTAATGAAGCTGACAGATAGTGACGACATAGACTCGTTTTTAAGCATGTTTGAGAGCACGGCGACGGCTAGTGGCTGGCCTAGGGAACAGCGGGCTACACAGCTGTATATAGTTCTATCCGGTCCCGCACTGGAGACGATGTCAGGTTTATCGGCGGATACGTTTGGTGATTATGATGCGGTTAAGACAACAATACTTGAGAAGTATTCTGTCACAAATGAAACGTATCGCATACGCTTCCGAAGTGGAAGAAAAGGTATCTTACGGAGAATTCGGAAGGAAGCTGGCAACCAGCTTCAATAGATGGCTCAATCTAACATCGCTGAGAGCACAGGTAGAGAACCTGGGGGCAACAAAGAGCTTTCACAGGTGGAACAGTTTACGGAGGCAGTACCGTACCACCTGCAGGTATCCCTTCGGGAGAGGCAGTTTAAAACTCTTAAGGAAGCTGTTTCTTTTGCGGAAGCTAGCGCCCTAGCTCGTAAAACAACGAAAGATTGTTTGAAGACGGGTGGCGATAACAGAGACCAGCGTCCGGGCAAGGAGGGAAGGAAACAGAGGAGTTTTGACAGCAACCGTAAAGGAGGGGTGAGCAGTCATCAAGCGAGAGCTGAGTCCAAGGAAGGAAGCTCGCGCGAGAGTCGCTGAGCAGGAAACAGGAGAGCCTGCTTTGTGTATGATGACATGTCACACTTTGCGAAGAACTGTCCAAGGAAAAAGCAGGAGCCAGAAAATGCGCAACAGGGTTTCCTGGCTGAGAGCCCGGAAAGGCCCGATCACCAGGAGTCGGCAGGGGCAGCGGTAGTGCTTCGCGGCAAAGTAGACGGAAGGAATGTTGAAATGCTGGTGGACAGTGGAGCCTGGTGGCAACAAAGAGCTTTCACAGGTGAAACAGTTTACGGAGGCAGTACCGTACCACCTGCAGGTAGCCCTTCGGGAGAGGCAGTTTAAAACTCTTAAGGAAGCTGTTTCTTTTACGGAAGCTAGCGCCCTAGCTCGTAAAACAACGAAAGATTGTTTGAAGACGGGTGGCGATAACAGAGACCAGCGTTCGGGCAAGGAGGGAAGGAAACAGAGGAGTTTTGACAGCAACCGTAAAGGAGGGGTGAGCAGTCATCAAACGAGAGCTGTGTCCAAGGAAGGAAGCTCGCGCGAGAGTCGCTGAGCAGGAAACAGGAGAGCCTGCTTTGTGTGTGATGACATGTCACACTTTGCGAAGAACTGTCCAAGGAAAAAGCAGGAGCCAGAAAATGTGTGGCAGGGTTTCCTGGCTGAGAGCCCGGAAAGGCCCGATGACCAGGAGTCGGCAGGGGCAGCGGTAGTGCTTCATGGCTAAGTAGACGGAAGGAATGTTGAAATGCTGGTGGACAGTGGAGCGGACACAACAGTTCTGCACTCGGAGTTGGTACCTGAAGAGTTATGGTGCTGGGATGAGCCTAGAAGCTTGAGATGTGTACATGGCGACACACACGAATACCCTACGGCGGTAGTGGACGTACGGGTGAAACAAGCAGATGGTTTGCTTGTTGAGCTTCCAGTGAAGGTTGCAGTCTTGAATTGGATCCCAAAGAAGTTCCTGGTAGGGAGAAATTTTCCAGAATTCTCGAGGCTGGAAGATTCGGAAGTTGATGTGTTTGTGACAACGAGGGCCAGAGCAAGTAAGCTGGATGAGTTACAAACGGATATTTCGGAGGCAAGACAGTTTGACTTCGACGACTCAATGTTTTTTGGAGGAGGAAAAGCAAGGAGGAGTCGGGGGCAGAAGCGTAGAGAAAGAAGGCCGCTTCTCAGGCCAAGTCAGACGAAGAGGAGACTCCCATGAAACCTGGACAGAAAGGGAAAAGTTTTGCTGAGTTACAGAGGATGGATGAGACCTTGCAAGAATTCTGGGTGCCGGCTAAGGCCGAACCTACAGAGGCAAGAGATTTCATTGTAAGGGATGAGATCCTTTACCGAGTAGTCAATGATGGAGACCGGGACGAGCAGAAGTGGCAATTAGTGGCTCCTTCAGTCTACAGAACAGACGTGCTAAAGCTGGCCCATAATTCACCTATGGGAGGGTATATGGGCAGGCAACGAACTACCGACAGGATTCCTGAAAGATTCTTTTGGCCGAATGTTTATCTGGACGTTGCAAAAAATTGCCAACAATTTCATTATTGCCAGATGACAGCCAGAAAACGCCAGATAGACAAGGTGCCATTAAAACCCCTCCCGATCATTGAGACTCCTTTCCACAAAATAGGAATGGACCTGGTGGGACCTTTAGAGCGCAGTAAAACTGGTTTCAAGTGGATCCTAATGATAAGCGTCTATGCAACCAGATACCCCGAGGCTATATTGCTTCGCTCGACTCACTCACAGAAGATAGCTGACGAAATGATCGAGTTTTTATCTCGAATGGGGATACCTTCAGAGATTCTAACCGACAATGGAAGTAACCTCATCTCCCAAGCGATGCAGAGATTATACTTGGTCCTTGGCATTAAACCCCTTCGTACCAGTGTTTACCATCCGGAGACGGATGGATTGGTTGAGAGGTTAAATGGGACCATAGTGCAGATGCTAAGAAAATTTGTCAGAGATGAGCCGAAGAAGTGGGATCAGTATCTTCCATATCTTTTGTTTGCCTACAGGGAAACTAAACAGGCTTCGACAGGTTTCTCACCATTCGGTCTGATCTATGGGCATCACGTCAGAGGACCACTAGATTTGCTACGAGAGGAGTGGGGGGAGAAAAGAAAGGTGCGTCTGAATCGGTAGTCAGTTACCTGGTTAACATGCGGAAAGACAGAAGACCTGGCATGATCACAACCGGAAACTCAGAGAGTTTGAAACGGGAGAGGAAGTGCTGGTCCTCTTACCGTGTGGAAATAGCAAACTTGTGGTACAGTGGCAAGGCCCATACAAGATCGTGAAGAAATCCGGAAGTGTGGATTACCTAGTGGAGTTTCCCGAGGGGAAAAAGAAGTCAAAGCTTCTCCACGTAAACCTTCTTAGAAAGTACCACAGGGCAAATCCGAATGAAATCTTATTTATTCAAACAGACAACTATGCGGACACAAGTCGGGAAGAGATGACGGACTACAAGGGTACAGGAAATGATGGAGACTTCGAAGTAGCCCTCCAGACATCCATAAATGGAATTCTGAGTCATGGTCAGAGAAAGGATTTAGCTAGAATCTTGAGAAGATACAGAACGACCCTTTCGAAGAGACCTGGGAAAACCGATCTCGTGATGCTTGAGATCGATACAGGCAGTAGTAACCCACCGGTGCGGAATAAACGTTATCGAATTCCAGCAGCGAAACGGCACCTGGTAGAAACCGAAGTGGCTAAGATGCTGCAAGAAGGAATTGTAAGATCGTCGGAGAGTGATTATGCGTCACCGATAGTACTAGTACCAAAGGCAGATGGGATGGTGCGGTTTTGTGCCGACTATCGGGAACTAAATAAAATTTCAAGGCAGAATTGTTACCCATTACCTCGCACGGATGAGATCCTTGAGTGAATGGGAATGGCTAAATTCATCAGCAAGGTAGATTTAACTCGAGGATATTGGCAAATTAAAATGCACCCTAATAGCATACACAAGACAGCATTTGTGACGCCAAATGGTCTATATGAGCTTCTCGTAATGCCATTCGGGATTCAAGGAGCAAGTGGAAGATTCCAAAGCTCATGGATCGTGTTATCAGAGATAGGAAATTCTGTCGCTGCTACATCGACGATATTGTGATCTTCGGTGACACTTTCCAGGACCACCTGCGACATATCGAAATGGTGATAAGAGAGATTGCAGTCAGCAGGGCTGACAGTTAATCCAAGGAAGTGCAGGTTTGGGGATACAGAAGCGGAGTTTTGGGACACACAGTAGGAGGTGGAGTCGTTCAGCCATCGACGAACAAGGTCCAGGGGATTGTCAATTATACAAGGCCCCTTTCGAAAAAGGATGTTCGAGTATTTATGGGACTAGTTGGATACTATGGTCGCTTTATCCAGAATTTCGCAGCTTTGGCCGAACCACTCCGGCAGATGACGACCAAAAAGGCCCCTGAGGTAGTCGAGTGGACTCCAAAAGCAGAACTGGCATTTGAGTCTCTGAAGGAGGTGTTGTGTTCAGCTCTGGTTTTGAGAAATCTGAACGATAAGGAGCCGTTCATACTACAAACAGACGCGAGCGGTAAAGGAATGTTGGCAGTTTTGACCCAGCGGACTGACGGGGAGGAATACCCTATTGGCTTCAATAGCAGGAAACTGACACCCGCTGAGAGTCGATACTCTACGATCGAGAAGGAGGCGCTAGCAATAAAATGGGCGATATCCAAGTTTCACTACTTTCTGGCGGATCGGCATTTCTTCGTCGAAACTGACCATGATCCGTTACGGTGGCTTCATGTGATGTCAAATCAGAACGAGAAATTAGCTCGGTGGATTCTCGCCCTACAAGCATATGATTTCATCATTAGTAGCCGTCCAGGGGTTGCGAACGCTAATGCTGACGCCCTGTCAAGATATCAGGAATAGGCGACCCCTCCTCTCTTGTAAATAGTGCTCAAAGTGGCCCTTCCACTTATCTCGTCATAAATGAGGCCTCGAAGGAAGAACTCATGAAACCGTGCCTAAGGGGGAAGGGATGTGATGGTTTATCATTTTTCTTTTCTTATTTTCACATCGTGATATGTATTTTCTGAGACCCTAGTTCGTAAGTGTGTGTGAATTAAAAAGGCTAATTACTTGTTTTGGCGGAGAGCCGAGATATGAGCTAGTTTCGTTTTGAATGAATTTTTGTTTTATGAAATGGTCAGACCTTTCCTGAACTTTGTAGAATAAAGACCTCTGTTTGAAAATCTTTACACTTTGTGAATTTAGACAGCGATAAGGGTTTCTGATTGAGGTCAATTTTAGGACTTGGGTTCTTATTATTGGTTGCTGTGGTAAAAGTTGCCACATCCATTGACTTAAAAAGTTCACTAATTGTTCTTGAATTCTGTAATACTGCGTTGAATGTTCTTCTAATTAAAAATGAAATAATGCCGAATGTGTAGGTGCTAAGTGTACCATCTTGTTCTTCTTATAGCAAACGAAATGTTGCTGATTCTAAAGTTGGTCTGTCATCCCCATATATACGACGGTGATATTTTTTCTATGACCCCACTTTCTTTTCTATGACGAAATAAATAATAGTCTTATTTCTTTCGTTCTATGAAGTAGCACTGAAATGCATTTTCCATGCATCTTACTACTAGACCCACAGTCAGCCAAACGGTACCTAAAACAATTCTTACATTGTTCCTCTGGAAAATAATTAGCATATCTTCCTCAACCTTTCAAAGGACTCACGTTTCAGAGTACCATATGTTATTTTACTTTATATCATATTCATATTTTTCCTCTTAATGTTTAGTTTCCTACATTTGTTAAAAATAATTTTTACTAAAATTTATTTATGTCTGCTACTCTATTGAGAAGTAGCAATTGAATAACATCGGATGTATGTAAAATCCTTTTGAAGAAGATACCTTTAAAAGGCTTATATCTCTGGAAAGGCTCATTTGAACAAATAAGTGAAGAACGCCCCGAATTAAGTGTGTTTTTCATCTTTTTTTTTATTGCTAAAACTATTCTATGGGTAAATTAACAATATATTGTTTTTATTGCGACTTAGAATGTATTCGTTTCATTGCAAATTGGCCAATTTTCTTCAAAACATCTAGTTAAACTAGAGTAATCGGCATATCAGCTAAGGTATGTACTAGAAGGATGGAATTCAAAATCTTATACCTCCGAATGATCATTTCCTCGAAGTTGATAAATTAAAGTGTTCTAGATGATCCTTCTATTAACCTTTATTTGTAGTTTATTCTACTGTTTGTGTGGGAGTATTTTAATTAGTTTTTGTTTAATGTATCGTAATTTGAACGTCCTTTAATTCAGCTGCAGTAAGGGTCGTGCCTATAGTTTTTTTTTGGGAGGGGGAAGGCAGGTCCAAGTACAATACGATATAGTCTTGATTGAGAGTTCGTTGTGTAAACACCTTGTTTTTGGATATTAACCTTTTAATAAAGTAAGGTTTCAGCCTGTACGATTCCCTGCATACATTTATAATCGGCTTATTTTATTTACTTGCTATTGACATTTTTGCTGCTTGAACATAAATTCCCTTGGGCTTTAGTGGCTTCATAGGAACAGAGACTCAGACAGAAAGATTTAGTTACCTTAGAGGATTGTATTCTTTGTGCACAGCAGCGATATGGCCGAAAAGAATTCTACATCTAGCAGCGTTACCAGAGCTTGATCGTTGCGCTGTGGAAAGAGCGCCTGAATTTTACAGTTCAGTGTTGCCACCTACTGTACTGACTGAAAATAAGCCGAAATTCAAAAGTAGTTTCCGGAACAGAATACTGATAACATATATTAGGCAATAAGCAGAAGAGGGGAGGGTTCCTGCCGCAAGCGCTGTATGTACCTGCCGGTATATAGTTACCCTTAAATTTCGGGGAATTAGTGAGCGGGTCCCGACACTTCCCTTGTTTCTAGTATTGTGTGATTCAGTGGACTTTGGCTGTTTTTGAGTGAAAGTGATGACTGAAATGCTGGTATTCAGCCCAGTAACGAAAGCCAGATAGTGGATGCAGCTAAACGTGCGAAACTGTCACTCAATATCTCCCCCAAGGGAGGCAGCTTTTTTAGCTGCGATCAAGCGAGTGCCGGAGGATCTAGACGAACATTCTCTAAAATAGCTAATCCCCAAGTACAATAAAACCCTAAAGTGTGGCAAGTCTCGAACATTTAAAGTCTACTTTCCGACACGAAACGACCTCGATACCTTTCTCAGAGTTTCAGTGAAAATTGGATATGAACGCCTCCCGGTTGAAGAGTTCGTGTTCTTGCCTCGGCGCTGCTTTAATTGCCACACAATCGGTCACCTAGGTGTGGATGGTAAGAACGGTTCTTTGTGCTCCAAATGTGGCTCCGTCGATCACAAATCTACGTCCGATACCCCGTGTCAGAGCGCAGCCTTTTGCGTTGGTTGCAAGAAGGAGGGCCATACTTGCTATAATGTGAATTGCCCGAAAAACCGTAAACCCTTGAATTAATGACCTCGTCACTAACTCTTCTATCGTAGAATATAAACGGCTCTTTTATTAATAAACTTTCGGTTCTGGAAAGCCTCCGTTCTGAGTTTAGTGTGATTTGTCTCCAGGAACATTTTGTTACTAAACATGGTCTGAACATACTTGAGCTTGAGGATATGACAACTTATTGTGTACCCGCTAGACAGCTGAACAATAGAGGCCAACCCTCGGGTGGACTTGTTACGTTTTTGAAATCAGCTCTCTGTTCTATTATTTTCGAAGCAAATGATTATTTTCTAGCTGTGAGAGTGGATTGTTCTGTGTGTATTCGTGTGTATCTTCCCATAGACTACAATAATGACCAGTCTGAGCGCTTATTTGCGCTATCTTGTGAAAAACTAGGTTCATGTACAGACAAAATTCGGTGCTTAGGTTTACCTTGCAGTATAGCCGGTGACTTTAATTTAATATGTCCGAGCCGAATTCTCAAGCGTCACCGCGTACAACACTAGTTAAGGGCTTATTTAGTGATTTTTTGTGCATTTTAGATAAATCGTCCGATTTTACGTATGTTCACACGTCCTCGCGAACTTCCATCCTGGACCACGTTGTAGTGTCGTCAGATTTGCGAGCGGATGTAGTAAAGGTTGTGTTTGATTATCAGTTGTCTGATCATCTTCCCATAACTTGTTCTGTCGGTATGCCATCTTCTGGTCACCAAACCACACCTCTTGCTCCTTCAGCACCTCGACACCGTCGTAACTGGTCGAAAATCGATCAAGCCGTATTCATCGAGTCGGTAGATTAAGTCCTGAATAGAATCAGTGTCCCATCTATTCTCCTTCAGAAGTCACTCCAGTTACCTCAAAAAGAGGTTTCGATTTGTCTAGATATATATTGTGCAGAAATCTGCCATGCTCTCCGCTTCGCAGAAAAACAAGCTGTTCTTGTGCAACGAATTTGTAAAGGAATCATTTCCGGGTGGCCGTCAAATCCAGATCTCGTCATTTCATGTAGTCAAGCAAAATTTTGGTTTTCAGTATGGAAAGAGTGTGGACGTCCGAATATGGTTCTTGTAAACAGCATACGGATTTTCACGAAGCGAAAGTTTTCTAAGGCTCTGGTTCGGCATCGGAAAAATCTAGTCAATCGTTATTCTACCCGTACCAAACGAGATAGAAATATGATCTTCAAGTTTTTCTCTCGTTCTGCAACAAATTCTTCGTCACCATCCCCAGCCGACATCCCTGAAGATGAATGGTATGCCCATTACGAATCGGAGTTCTCAACCCCTGACCCCTCCATTGAAAAATCTTACGAGGCTGCCTTAGATCAGTTTCTATCTTCTCATCCCGATGAAGATTTTATCGTCAGTACCCGCTCTGTTGAAGATGCCATCTGTAGGCTCAAATGGAAAGGCTCATCGGGCATTGACGAAGTCAGTGCGATCCACTTGAAACACGGAGGTAAACTTCTCGTGGCACATCTCTCTCTGCTTGTGCAGATGATTTTCTCTCAAGGGATTGTTCCCTTGAGAGAAGGGATTGTTCCCTTTTTGCATCGGAGATCTGACTCACATTTCTAAAAAGGGAAAATCTGAAATTCAATGCACAGCATTCCGTTCGATAACTGTAGCTACGTCACTGTACAAGCTCTTCGAGTTACTGTTTATACAGGAACTCGAAAAAGTATGCTACACTCCTCCGCATCAGTTCGGCTTCAAGCCAGGAACTGGATGTGCTGATGCCTTAACAATCGTTGCTAATGTCTTGATAGATGCCGAATGTTCTGGAGAGAGTCTTTCTTTGGCAGGACACGACATTAGACGCGCTTTCGACTCTCTAATCCATGCTGTGATGCTTCTGAAGGCCGGTAAACGTGGGTTGAATCTAGCTGTCATTCGTTTTGTCAGGAATCTGTATTCTAGATTGCGGATCCGACTGAAGCTACCTCCTGACAAAAGTTTGACCCCCATTCCGCGCACTCGACTAGTTCCAGTCAAGAAAGGAGCGCGTCAAGGAGCAGTCACCCCTCCCGACCTTTTCAATAACTGTGTTCTTGATGGACAAGGTAAATGTCGATCTTCGCTGATTCTGTCATCTGCTAACTTGTCTTTGGTTTGTTGCGCGGACAACATCCTGAATCTTAGCCGAACCCTTCAGCGGACAATTGATATTTTCGAAATCCTTGAAGCCGAAAATCTTAAAGTTGGAAATCGTCCTATTCAATTGGAAAACTGATTTTTGTGTTCCTACCATTGCCCTCGGTTCTAGCTCTGTCCAGCCAGTGGATCACCTCGTTTATCTAGGTTTACCCATAGGTTCGTCTATCCGCCACACCCGAAAACTTCTCCTCGAACAGCTTAAACGACGAATTTCAGCGTCTTACGCTTCAATTGTATCGTGCAAACTCCGATTCAACCGGCTGCTTCTAGCAAGCTTGTATAACGCCATCGCTCTTCCTCACATTTTATATGCCACGCCCTTCTGGAAACTTCTCACTAAAACTAACCAGAATAAAATCAGAGCGATGTAATTTCGTTTTGCGAAGTATTTGCTTCGTCTACCTCCGTGGTATAGGAATTCGCATGTAATTGAAAATTTTAAAGTCACAGACCCTGACGTCACCGTCGCTAGACGAATAGCGAAGCATAATATAAAAATACGCCGAAGTCTACACGAATCGTCCCATCTGCTCATTCAGTGATTCAGTGATTCGTTTTCTTTGTTGGTTCAGTTTGTTGTAGTTTGTGCCTTTTTTATTCTTTTTTTTCTTTTTTTAAGTGCTCCGTCTTGTTGTGTGTTGGTTTGACGGGTTTTTCAATAAATAAATAAAATAAATGAATAGTTTTTTATCCCATTCAAGAGGCCTTTTGCTACAGAGAGAAGAAAAAGAAACACAAAAACAACTTAAATTTAATGATATATAAGCAAAGCAAGTAGTATCATACTTGATGGGTTCAAAAAGTCGACCAAAGGTTTTGTCAAGTTCAGTATGGTTAATGTCTGGAAAACAAAGTCTAAAGAACGATTTTTCTTCCCTTCAAAATTGGCTATTACCCTTTCTAGGCAGGGATCAAAGTTTCTAGACGGTGAACAAGGGTAAAGCATTCACCCTTTCTTGTCCTGTTGAATTTCTTAGCCAAGTTTTTAGCCTTCTAAGTTCTTTCTGAAGTTGCAGCACTTCAAGAAGAGAAATAATTGGGGAAAAGGTATTGGATTCTTGTACAGGTGAGACATAGCACAAGATGGCTTTTCTGCAATCGGAAATTTTTTCCTATTTCCGAGTCTAGCTCTTGTAAAATATCGCCGTGTAGCTCAAGCGAATTCTCCAGTTTCAGGGGCTCAGGATTAACAGAAACAATCTTAGAATGGGCAAGGATGCTGAGATGTGATAAAACATTCTGGTGGAGGTTAAAACCTTGTTTAAACTGTTACGCGAAATAATCTTGGAAAGGAATTAAATAAAAAAAACAAGTTTTTTTGACTGAAAGTAAGGAACGACGTTAAAACTTAAAACGAACAGAAATTATTCCGTATATGAAAGGGGCTATCCCCTCCTCAACGCCTTGCTCTTTACGCTAAATTTTTTTATTATTTAAAAAAAATAAAGTTGTGAGAAAGTCAAACTTTAGCGTAAAGAGAGAGGCGTTGAGGAGGGGACAGCCCCTTTCACATACGGAATAATTTTTGTTCGTTTTAAGTTTTAACGTCGTTCCTTACTTTCAGTTAAAAAAAAACTTGTTTTTTTTATTAAATTATTGAACTTGTTTGAATTAATACAGGGTTTGATTTTGGCTCACCGTATATGAATAATTAAAACTGAATTTGCATATTAATTTTACTTTTAATTGGTTAAATGGCTTTCTCGAAACTTGTTTAATTTTATTTCTGAACGTTTTTATTAGTAATAAATATACGTAACTTACGAATTAACTTACGTAACGAACTTCTATATTCATAAATTTTTAATACGTATTTTAGGAGGTTCGCTCCCTAGTCAATACATCACTCTTTAAGCTAAAGTTTGAATTTTGTTCCAATTCTTTAAAAATGACCTCTTAATCACAAAGGCCGTTATTTAGCATAAATAGCTCTTATGAAAGTACTAAAAAATCTTTGGCTTAAAGAACGAGGTATTTACTAGGGGGTGAACCCAATCATATACGTAATATTTTCTGTTCGTTTTAAGTTTTGATGTTGCTCCTTACTTTCAGTTGAAAAACTTGTTTTTTTATATTTAATTTCTGATCTATTTTTTAAATAATGCTGGGAAATCCGGTGCCCCCTTCATAGCAATGTCCCTTCCCCATGTAAACTTCCTTCATGGAAAGATCCTTCCACATAACCCCCGACCTCCCCCCCCACTACAAGAAAAAATCCCCCTGAAAACGTCTATATACTTCCCAATAACCAATACTATATGTTAACATTGGGTAAAATTCATAACTTTCAGCCCTCCCCCCAGGGACTTCGGGGGATTAAGTCATCCTAAAGGACATCTTTATCATATTTTCGACCATGCTGAAACAGATGGCTATCTCAAAATTTTGATCGGGTGACTTTGGGAAAAAATGAGCGTGGGAGGGGGCCTAGTTGCCCTCCGTTTTTTTGGTCACTTGAAAAGGGCACTAGAACTTTTATTTCCGTTCCAATGAGCCCTCTCACGATATTTTAGGACCACTGGGTCGATACAATCACCCCTGGAAAAAAACCAAATAAACACGCATCCGTGATCTTTCTTCTGGCAAAAAATGCAAAATTCCTCATTATTGTAGATAGGAGCTTGAAACCTCTACAGTAGGGTTCTCTGATACGCTGAATATGATGGTGTGACTTTCATTAAGGTTCTGTAACTTTTGGAGGGTGTTTCCCCTTTTTTTTCGAAAATAAGTCAAATTTTCTCAGGCACGTAACTTTTATGAAATTTTTTAATTTTTAGGACTAAAATTGATGAAACTTATATATTTGAATCAGCATGAAAATCTTATTCTTTTGATGTATCTATTGGTATCCAAAACCCATTTTCTAGAGTTTCGGTTACCATTGAGCCGGGTCGCTCCTTACTTACAGTTCGTTACCACGAACTGTTTGATAAACAAAGACGCTCTGTAGTGAGCGAGCAGATCAGAATCGTTTGGATGCACAATCATTCTGCATCTCGCTCTCAAACCAGTCATCTTAGGTCCTAAAATATCAACAAAAGCTGAACTTAGTAAAAATTAGAACTGAGATCAGTAGAAGAGTTTTCTCCTGTTTCTTTTGTTCTGGAAATGACATTCTTTACATGTTTTGAAGATGATGCAATGCTTTTGCAGTCGTTTCTGTAATGCAATTCTTCCCAACAGATTCGAATGTACACAAAATATTGTGATATAGCCCAACAAAGGGGATAAATGAATCGTGGCTTTCGGCACATCGTGTTTTGCAAAGTCCAGTCAGATTATGTTTCCGTGAATTGGGTAAGAGTTTATCAGTTTCCTTTGAGACTCAGGGTTCTTAGTTGTGAAGCACCGCATATGGTGTAGACTGGCGATAAGGCTCCGAAGAAATGCTGGAAATCTGGAATTCAACAAACAGATGAAATGACAAGGTTGAGACTATATGCGCCACATTTTACGCTAGGTGCCTTTGCGTACTGTTCACATAGAACGACCTGAACACTCCTGGGATGGCCACTCAATGCTGCTGCTCTATTATAACCCTGACTAACCATCTTTCTAGATTAAGCCCAAAGCTTCCAAGAAACTAAAATATTGTCCAGTTAAATTAGTAACCGACACAAAAGTAAGAAAATCCTTATGAAGGTTTCCAGTGGAGGTTGAGCGAGCTCAAACAAATAGATGCCCGAAATTGGAAACCTGTACTGTTTTTGCGCAAAAACTGAAAATCAAAGGCTTATGTTTACTTTTTATGGTTATTTTACAATGGATCAGATAATCCTGAATGAGCTGAGTTGTATTGCATTTGTCAATATGTTGTATTTGTGGACGCAGAGTGAAGGATTTTTTTCAGAATTTCATCGCCATGTCTTTCCCTCAGTCAGTGAAAGAGAATTTGCCATAATTACGAGGTGATTCTGCGATCAAAAGCTAGCCAGAATCTCTCGTGAACCCAAGGAGAAGGACGCGCCTCACGCTAAATATTGTGGTTTCAACAATCGGCCGGAATTTTGAGGATTTTCCTCGACCTCCGATTTCCTTGCTGTATATAATTAATTTATGATGCTATACTGCCTTTTTTTTAACAGAAATAAAGCTGAAAGTGATTACAATACAATTTTATGAAGCTCTGTTTTTTGGTGATCTGTGGAACATTCGACTGCATCTTTCCAGTTTCTAAAGTGTTTGCTGACAAGGTTGTTTAAGCGCCGATGCTTACCTTTATTAACTTTTCCTGAAGAAGATATAAAAAAAAGCGTTTTGAAAAGAAGAATAAGAAGAACTGAGTCAGGCAACTCATCTGAAAATTCAACTTTTTTTTTCTCGCGGATGCTGGGAAACTGTAGGAGTTATTTAGAGTTCGAGAGCTTTATTGCATACAAAGTCAAGACAGAGTATCAAGTGATCACCATTTATTATAACAAGGAGCCAACATTGTTTGGAATCGACGAAGGAGGCTGCGCGGCTGTGTGCTGTAAATTGATTGCATTTTATCAAGTGAATCTAAGAAGTTTTAACAACGGTATCAGTATCTTGCAAGCCCACAATGAAAGATGAAAGATCCCCAAATTACCCGCTAACATTAACATCAGAAATATTTATCCTGGTTCGCTTGGGCGCGAAAAAAGATATGATATCACAACTTCTCCTTTTTTTATTCTCTATTTACTTCACCAAGTCGCAAACTGAATTTAACGAACAACCAATATTGTAACCCCTTTTCTCATAGCATTACCTTGAAGTGTAATCTCAAATAGGTTATGAGCTATAGCCTAGAGACTGTCATGACTCCTGTTAGCTTTTTTTTGTAGACGAATAATCTCAGATAATTTTTTGCAATTTTCAGTTAAGCAGTCACAATTTCCTTAATAGAGTTAAAAATTTGTTTTGAAATATTTATCCAATTTTTTTGGCTGCAGCCATCTTAGATTTCAAAAGCCAGTAATTTTTTTTCAGTAATGCCAGACCTATAAACTGGGTCTTATCAAGAATATTGCCTCATGCAGGGTGGGGGGGGGTTGGTGTTTACCAATACAACATCCCATTACAGACACACTTTTTTACCAACAATTATTGACGAATTTATGTGTTATCAACTGTCTTTGGGGGGATGGGGGGTTGGGTATAGCCCTACTTATTGTAATTCAAAAAGCGTTAAGATGCAACCCAGAAGTTTTCTTGTTTTTGGCTATTTGCAATCTTTGGTTATTTGAACTAGGCTAGATTTTAAAAGTCTATATTGTATGAAAAATAAAACTTTCTCCTAAAGTCTTTATTCCCTTAAGCTTCTGCGAGTAAAAAAGGAGAAAATTTGATCTTGGGGAAACTTAATTTTTACTTGAGAATCAAATGAGATCCTCAAAATGAATTGATTGCTGGTTCAGACCACAGTTTATAGACAGTAAGCTTATCGCAGATCATTTCTGGTCTTCGTTCTCGGTGCGAACAAAAAGCTTCTCCCACTTATTTCTGAATTAGCGGGAATGCGGGTTAGTCTGTTTCCGATTGTTTCCATGCACTTTGTTGGAAACAATCGGAAACAGACTAACCCGCATTCCCGCTAATCTGACTTCGCCTATGTTTATATCTGCAAAAACGTTCTCCGGAGCACTCGCACCTCGGTCCGGGTTTTTATAATGGGTGAGATAGAGAATGATCATACTGGATAATTCTATAAACTGTGGTTCAGACACACAGATAAAAGAGCTTCTGTCCCTGTAAAAGTGGTGATGAAAAACGGTGTAGTACTCACACTATAATGCTGCAATATGGGAAGTCAGGGTGGTATTGTTAACAGAGGCAGATGCATGTTGTAAAGTGTTTCTCACCTTTTTTTTAATTCGTCTGTTTAGAAGAACAAGAATTTTGAAAATCAAAACCTATTTACGAGTGTAGTATCCACCATATACAAGTAACTAAGACCATCAGTTATTTGATTGAGAGGTGGGCGTGGTCCCCACTGGAAACTCTACAAGTGAGACTTGGTTATATCGAGAATGAATCTAAATTTCTAGGATGAAGTATGAATATATTTACTTTTAGGCCCTAAAAGGCTTACCGAAGACTAAAAAGAGTAAAACGAAGTTATAAAAAAAAACGCTTTTATCTCCAAATGTTCTAGAAAAAATAAAAAAAATCTCTCGTTTTTGGGGAAAATTGGGATTTCTTAAGACTAGTAAAAGTAAAGGAATGAGGCAGTCACGACATATTTTATAACTATCTAATCACGACTTTCTGCATATGTATAACCACTACTCTTTCATTTTTAGTCTTAATAAATCCCAGTTTTCTTTGTAGAAGGAAAAAAAAAACTGTCCTTTACTTTTTAATGTCTTTGCAGACAAAAGCATTTTATTTATTTCTTGTTTTTTAAATATTATCTTCTGGCTCGCGTGAATTTAAAATAGCAAATGTGTCTCCTTTTTTATTTTCAATGAGAACACACAAAAAAAGTATTTTTCATTGCAGTAACCCTTCAAAAATGGTATTTTTAAAACCTAGGGAGGGGAGCAAAAGATTATAGGGGTCATTTGCCCTTCACCCCCGAATTGACTCCACTCGTGAACATTAGGCCTAGTGTTTGTCCAATGGAAGTGCTTATTTTATTGGCTAGGAGACTGTTTTGTGTATTGATTGAACGTGATTGAACAGATTTTTTTTTATTACAGGCATCACGGCTCCATAACAATGATGAATTGCCGCTAGTCCTGGTAGTTACCTCATTTTCTAACACTGAGGTACTTGTTATACCCTTTTTTGAACGCGTCAAGGGAAGGATTTTTCGGGATTACCTCTGCCGGCAATATATTCCATGTGGCAACCGATCGCCGGGCGAAACTCGTTTTCAGATATTCTTGGCGGGGGGTACCCTGCTCAAGGTAGTCCTGACGAGCTGTACTTCAGCGAGTTGATCGCAAGGGCTTTGCTCTATCAGGAACGAGCTTCGATAGCTCCTCTGATGGAGGGTTATACAAGTACTTATAGAAAACCGACATGGACGCCACATCGAAACGTTTCTGGATCAGTCGTGGGGTTTTGGCTTTCGTATTGCCAGAGGTTGCTGCACGCACTGCTCTATTTTGAACATGCTGGAGTGGAGGGATGTGGCTTTTTGGTGCACCAGCGAAGAGAGGACATGCATATTTCATGACAGGTCTGATTATCACATTAACATGTTTGAATTACTGCAGTCGAACTATAATACAAGTAGTTTCCAGTAGTTACATAATTTACGAAGAATTTCTATAATAGTAGGGAATTCTGTATTTATAACAAAAAGACAAATCAATAGAAACTTCAGACATTTAAATCTCAGATAATCTAAACTTTCGAAAGCTGAGAAAGCAAGTTTCAATAAATACTCTTCAGCGAACAATTCCCGGCTGTCCAAGGATAACTTCTATTGAGAACACCTGCAAAGAATTAGAGTTAAAAATCAAACAATAAAGGCCACGAAAATAAAGCGACGCTTGATGAAAGGGTATGGCGAAATAAACTGCAGTTTGTAGCTCAAACTGTTTTTTCCCCTCTTTGACAGACAGAATTATCAGAGTTTCAAGTTGGTGAAGAGTTTTTATGGTTAAATTGGTGAAGAGATTTTAGAACAATTCATTAAAAATTTGCCGGTGTGCTATCTACTATTGGAACTTCTGATATCTAGTAAGCTTCAAAGTTGGGATTTCTTTCATTTGGTGTAGATAATAAGGTATTAGTATGCGGTATCTGCATTAGAGAGGTTTTGATCCCTAGAAATTTGGCAAAGACCTTATAAAATTTTACTTAAAGAATAAAATCAAGCTAAAAATAACAGAAGTTTCATCATGTAACGCAAAAGGATATTACGATTAATTCCCCATTATGCCGTTCCCAACCACATAAAGGCACAAGTTTGATTGTGAACAAAGGCTTGGTGTATTTCAACCCCCATTTGTCAGGCAACAGTTGGTTATACTATTTAGGGTTATCTGGTGGCGCTCATGATCCCCTCCCCACTTCTCCACCTTTGTGCTTGTGAGTATATGAATACAATCTTTTATGTTACATAGAAAAGGACCCCCGCAGTACCCATATCACAGACACAGTCCAAAAATATTCCTGAGAATCAAGGAGGATTAGAAATTGACTTTACCCCTCCCCAAAATTCCTTCTATTTTTATCTGAAGGGTCATGGACAGTTAAGAAATTTTGTTCATGAAAAATGCATTTTTTGAGGCTTCAAACAAACTCCTATCGCCTACACTGAGATGAACCGGTCCTTCTCCATAATGTGCTGTTGCACAATTATGCACAACTCTACATAATTTTATCAAGCCTTAAATTGATGTTCCTAGTGAAATAAATTTTTAAGAGCGCTTTTTATATTAACCTTTTATTTCGTATAGACTACGTGCATTTTCAGCGATGAATAAGCCACGGCGTGGCATTACTGTCTCTGAAACTGGAAAGCTCACTAAATCGTTTTCGATAATTTTAAAGTCGGTTGGATATCTCAGAATTTTTACTCGGTGGACATTTGGCACCCTGTCAGCAAAAATCACCTCTTTGCTGTGGTATAATCTTATTTGCTACTGAAAACAAGCTGTAGAACTTTCAATTTTCTTTCTAATGAGCCTTCTTCCAATATTTTAGAACTATTGGCTTGATACGATCATCCCTGAAAAAAAACAAAAAAAAAACACGCATCCGTGATCATACTTCCGGGCATTCAATTAAACAAAACAGAAGGGGGTAGCCCACTCCCTTCATGAAATGAAATAATTTATGTTCATTTTAACCTTTATGTCCCTTCTTACTTTTATTTGAAAAAAAAATTATTTAATTTTTCATCGTTCTTCAAGTCATGCCCAGGCCTATCCAAGATATAAGGGGTGTCACCGTCTCGATAAACCTTCACTCGATAGTATATTTCAAACTTTCTTTTATGGAGGAAAATGGTATACATCGACATTTTGCTTGGGTCCGATCTCTTGTTATATGAAAAGGACCATTGAGCTTTCAATTTTTCATTTGAATACGCCCTCTCCAGATATTCTACGATCACTAATTGTTACAATGACCACTGTGGTTAAATAATAAATAAAATTCGGAAATTATAGTAAATAGGCATTCGTGGGCATGTTCCTCGGGAAAATATAAAATTCCGTATTTTTGTAGAATGGAGCACCGCTCCCAGCTTCTTGGACATGTTGAAGTTCAAGGTGTGATTTTATCAACAATGTATCCGTTGTCTATGGTGTTTCTTCTTTGTTTCGAAAAGTATGTAACTTTTCCTAGGCTTTTAGTTTTTGATGGGTAAGTCTGATGAATATTGAGTAGCTTGATAGTTAAGCTTAAAATTAAGTGAATATTGCATATTTGAAATGAGCTTAAAAAGAGAATACTTTTTATTCATATATTGGATTCAAAATCCACCTCATAGAGGTTTCTTGTAATAAGGTACTTAGTGGTTATTGATATGACCGATATGATTTTTAAGTAACTTACAATTCTAAAAAATAATTTGCGGGATCTTGATGACTCGAATTTCTTTTTTGTACTGATGTATAGATTAAAATATGCATATACCAGGGACTGCTAAATAGCTTCAGTCACTCAAAATATAGATGTCTAAGTATGCTGATAAAAAATCAAAATGAAACATGCGATTATGTTATAATGGGCCTAAACAAGCAGAAACAAAGCAAGTAAGAACAACATGTGACAAACAGACAATTTGATAGACTAAAGGTTTTTCAACCTTTCGAATGTGACTAAGGATTATCATGGGTGATTAGAATTCCTCAAGTAATCTTTTGGATCTATATTTTTATAATTTCCATGATATTCTTTTAACCAGGGTTCCAATGCCCGGCTTACAGTGATAACAAAACTTACTCTGAAAAACTTGCATGATTATCTTCAACGTGTTCTATATGTGACAGAAGTTTTATCAAATTCCATTTTACTAGCCATCACTTCGCCACAAAATATGTTGTTTGAAATATTTTTTTTACACATTGAAACTATGCCCATAATTGTGTCTACGCGTCATAGTTTTCACTTTAGTCACTACGCACAATAAAGCTACCATCAGTATAACCATTAAAAATATATGGTCAAAAATTATCAAATAAGTAGGCATTTGTCTTGACCGAGAGGAAACAGTGTAACTAACTCCACGTACAGGACCAATCATCGTGGAAAAACCTGGGAAGACATTCCAAAACTGCGCAGGATTAATTAATTTAAAATGAAGATAGGAAACAAATTATTTCTGGATTCCAATTTTTCTATAACTCGGTCTGTTCAAAGTTATATTGACAGTTTGGGACTTAGAGACATTCACTTTCAGGATTAAGGTTTTATAACGTGGCATACAAGATGATACTGGAAATCTGTGAAATATTCAGTCTAAGGAAAAGCAGCCGCGCCGATGCATTAAAGTAGGGTGGATCTTCTCAGAAAATTTCTGACATTTGTTTGGAAATATACTAGAACTAAATATCCTTTCTGACTATTATTTCTTCTTGGTTTTTGCTTAAATAAAAACACTTCCTCAAAAAAAATATTTGTTACGCTTAAAAAAAAGTCAACCGTTTCAAAGAAAGTAACTTTTTATACATTAATTAGAAATAGGCTATGAAAGCAACTACCACAAATCAGCATTGATAAATAAATGAAACCCAAAACGAACAGAAATTACAATAATTAACCGAGTCAAACTCAAAGCGAGCAGAAATTAACATAAGTTGGGCGCAAAACCCCTATGCCTTCCCAAGGCCAGAACAAAATTTGATTTTTACTGAAAAAATATAAATGTTTTTACTTTTATAGCTTTAATAAATCAAATAATATTAATATTTTGATTACTAAATATCAGTACATGTATATTAAACTGACAATGCACATTCATTTGTATTTTTTCAGTAAAGTGCAAATTTTGTTCTGGCCTTGGGAAGGCATAGGGGGTTTGCGCCCAACTTATGTTAATTTCTGCTCGCTTTGAGTTTGACTCGGTTAATTATTGTAATTTCTGTTCGTTTTGGGTTTCATTTATTTATCAATGCTGATTTGTGGTAGTTTCACGCTTGGTAGATTATTTGATTTTAGTTTTGCTAATTTTTTGTTTAATGGAGTTCTTTACTTTTCTTTGAAAAACTTATTTTGTGGAAAAAGTTTTTTAATTATTTCTGTTCATTTTATATTGACATAGTCTTGTCAGGGAAAAAGAAAATAATACTTTAAATCTTTTCGTTTTTTAAGACTTTATAGTTTGGCCTGCTATTTGTATGCCGGAGAAAAATTTTCAGCAATTTTTAACAGCATACACTCTTTTCAAAATCTGGACACAAATAGTACTGTTTAATTTAGTTTCATGACTCCTCTAGTTAACCTGTAATGGAAAACTTGATACCATTCGCAAAAAAAATCTGTTTACTTTCTTTGACAGCTTGGATACACTTACGCTATTTGGATTTGGTTAAATTTTAAGAGCAGAAGTAGCCCCGAACGTTTGAACATAATACCCTCAGTCGTTCTTGGGAGAATTCTGAGATGCCTTATTGGGAATTAGCATTATCACAGTGCATTTTGATTTAATCTTAAGTCAACATTTAGTTTTTAAACATATAAAAATTGGATTTGAGGAAGACTAAAATCTATTCTATAAATCATATACAACAACTTTCTATATAAACCTTATATGCCCCCAGGGCATAACTTAGAACCCTTGCACTGAGGGCTCTGAGGGGATTATCATCCTAAAAGACCTAATTTCCAGAACTTTCAACTACGTTGAACAAAATGGATATCTCAAAATTTTGATTAGAAGTGTTTGGGAAAATGGTGGGCGTGAGAGGGGCGTTAGTCGCTATCCAATCACTTTCAACTATTAAAAAAGGCACTAGCCCTTTCAATTTCCAATTGAATGAGCCCCTTTGAAGTTTCTACGACAACGCTGAGGGCTGTGGGGGAGGAGTTGTCATCCTTAAAGAACCTAATTTCCAAAACTTTTAACTACGTTGAATAAAATGGCTATCTAAAAATTTTGATTGGATGTGTTTTGGGAAAAGGTGGGCGAGAGAGGGGGGTTAGTTGCCCTCAAATCACTTTTGACTATTAAAAATGGTACTAGTCCTTTGAATTTCAAATCGAATGAGCCCTTTTCAAGTTTCTGCGACGAAGATTTAAATAAAAACCTTATATGCCCCCAGAGCATAACTTATAATCCTTGCCCTTTGGGTTGTGGGTGAGTGTCCTCCTTAAAAATATGTTTTCTATCTGGAAATCAACTACCCTGAACAAAATGGCAATCTCAAAATTTTTATGGATGTGTTTGGGGGAATGGTGGGTGTGGGGGGGGGGGGGCTAGTTGCCCTCCAATCACTTTCGACTATTAAAAAGGGCACTAGCCCTTTGAACTTCCAGTCGAATGAGCTTTTATTGAAGTTTCTACGACAACGCCTTCTTTAAAAACCTTATATACCCCCAGGGCATAGCTTAAAACCCTTACCCTGAGGGATGTGGGGGAGTGTCCTCCTCAAAAACATATTTTCTATCTGGAAATCAACTACGCTGAACAAAATGACTATCTCAAAATTTTGATTGGATGTGTCTGGGGGAATGAAGGGCGTGTGGAGGGGGGGGGGGCTAGTTGCACTCAAATCACTTTCGACTATTAAAAATGGTACTAGCCCTTTGAATTTCCAATCGAATGAGCCTGTTTTGAAGTTTCTACGACAACGCCTTCTATAAATACCTTACATGCCCCCAGGGCATAACTTAAAACCCTTGCCCTGAGGCTTGTGGGGGAGTGTCCTCTTCAAAAACAAATTTTCTGTTTGGAAATCAACTACGCTGAAAAAATTGGCTATCTCAAAATTTTGATTGGATGTGTTTGGGGGAATGATGGGCGTGGGGGAGGGGGCTAGTTGCCCTCCAATCCCTTTTGACTATTAAAAGGGTACTAGCGCTTTGAATTTCCAATCGAATGAGCCTGTTTGAAGTTTCTACGACAACGCCTTTTATAAAAACCTTATATGCCCCCAGGGTATAACTTAAAACCCTTGCCCTGAGGGTTGTGGGGGAGTGTCCTCCTCGAAAACATATGTTCTATCTGGAAATCAAGTACGCTGAACAAAATGGCTATCTTAAAATTTTGATTGGATGCGTTTGGGGGAATGATGGGCGTGGGGGGGGGAGGGCTAGTTGCCCTCCAATCACTTTCGACTATTAGAAAAGGGTACTAGCCCTTTGAATTTCCAATCGAATGAGCCTGTTTTGAAGTTTCTACGACAACGCCTTCTATAAAAACCTTATATGCCCCCAGGGCAAAACTTAAAACCCTTGCCCCAAGGGTTGTAGGGAAGTGTCCTCCTCAAAAATATATTTTCTATCTGGAAATCAACTACGCTGGACAAAATGGCTATCTCAAAATTTTGATTAGATGTGTTTGGGGGAATGATGGGCGCAGAAGGGGGCTAGTTGCCCTCCAATCACTTTCGACTATTAAACTGGGCACTAGCCCTTTGAATTTCCAATTGAATGAGCCTTTTTTGATGTTTCTACGACAACGCCTTCTATAAAAACCTTATATGCCCCAGGCATAACTTAAACCCTTGCCCTGAGTATTTTGGGGGAATGTCCTCCTCAAAAAGATATTTTCTATCTGGAAATCAACTACGCTGAACAAAATGGCTATATCAAAATTTCGATTGGATGTGTTTGGAGGAATGATGGGCGTGGAGGGGGCAGTTGCTCTCCAATCACTTTCGACTATTAAAAAGTGCACTAGCCCTTGAATTTCCAATCGAATGAACCTTTTTTGATGTTTCTACGACAACGCCTTCTATAAAAACCTTATATGCCCCCAGGGCATAACTTAAAACCCTTGCCCTGAGTATTTTGGGGGAGTGTCCTCCACAAAAATATATTTTCTATCTGGAAATCAAATACGCTGAACAAAAAGCCTGTCTCAAAATTTTGATTGGATGTATTTGAGGGAATGATGGGCGTGGGGGGGGGCTAGTTGCCCTCCAATCACTTTCGACTATTAAAAAAGGCACTAGCCCTTTTAATTTCTAATCAAATGAGCCTTTTTTGAAGTTTCTAGACAACGTTTTCTATAAAAACCTTATGTGCCCCCAGGGCATAACTTAAAACCCTTGCCCTGAGGGTTGTGGGGGAGTGTCCTGCTCAAAAACGTATTTTTTTTTCTGGAAATCGACTATGCTGAACAAAATGGCTATCTCAAAATTTTGATTGGATGTGTTTTGGGGAAGGATAGGCGTGGGGGGGGGGGGCTAGTTGCCCTCTAATCACTTTCGAATATTAAAAAGGGCACTAGAACTCTCTATTTCTAATCGAATGATCCCCCTTTGAAGTTTCTACGACGACCCCTTCCATACGAAGTGCCTCTTGGAAAAAAATATAATAATAATAAAACATTGGAGCCGTATGGCCTTTACTATGAGGCAACGCTATAGCGTTGCCTCTGATTTCAATTGCCAAATTTAAGAGTCAGGTTGAGCATTGTCATGAATGGTACGCCAAAAGTGATAAGGCGTCTATATCTTAAGAAGCTTAAATACACTTTGCGAAGAAAAGATCCCGCCTTATCTTATTTTATGTATAAGATGATTGGAATGGTTTGTAGTCATACCAGCCTCTTCTTAACATTCTAATTGCATCTCTTTTCTTTATTATTCTTTCTTTTATTTTATTTCCTGTTGTCTCTCCTTTCCTTGCAAGATAATCGTTATCCGTCAATTCAGACTAGCCAATTATGGCGGGCTGTCAGCTGTTAGCAAATCTTTTATTTGTCGGCTTCACTGGCACTGAACCGCTTAAGCGTTAAATGTAAATTAAACAAAAATGTAGGCAAAGCTGTAATTATGCTAATTTGCTTGGGAACAATTAGTTTTAGTTTTTATACGTAGCTTAAAGCTTACCACTTTAATTTCAAAAGTGTTTCAACATGGAGTAATGACGTAAGTATGACTTTTATTGCAACTGATTAAGTGAAACGGAATATGTATTATGGATTTCAAAAAATACTTTTTTATGTCTTCATTAAAAAAAAGATCGTTGCCTCCCTTCATTTTCGTGAATTCTTGCCCCTGGAAACTCTTAAAATTTTTAACAGCCGGGACCTACCTAATGTACCTACATAGCTGAGCAACAGATAACCGTTGAAGCCTCACCCATGCCACTTACATCGCTCTATCTATCATCTCGATGCACAAATAAAAAATTTAAAGCAGAGCAAGAGGGAGATGCCAGAGATTACTAAAAACGTGTAGCTATGCTTGACAAAACACTCAGGATTGTAATTTACATATTTTCAAATGTTGAATTAGGTCTTCTTTCGGGAAGTTTCTTTGTAATTTGCTCTTTAGCTTGTTTTGCCGCCCTGGGCGCTTTCTCCCTCCCCCCCTTTCCCATATCCGGTACTGTATTAAAGCTAAAACAATTCCGAATGCTCAAATTAATCATAGGCAGCGCAATCGCGCTGCCTAAGTAAAGAACGATGTTGGCACAATGTATTATTATTTTTTTTTTTCTTTAGACCAGGGCACTTCGTATCGAACGAGTTGTCGTAGAAACTTCGAAAAGGGTTCATTCGATTGGAAATTGGACTGGCTTGTGGTCTTTTAATAGTCGAAAGTGATTGAAAGGCAACTAACACCCCTTCTACGCCCACCATTTCCCCAAACACATCCAATCAAAATTTTGAGATAGCCATTTTGTTCAGCGTAGTGGATATCCAGATAGAAAATATGTTTTTGAGGAGGACACTCCCCCACAACCATCAGGGCAAGGGTTGCAAGTTATTCCCTTGGGGCATATAAGATTTTTATAGAAAGCGTTGTCATAGAAACTTCAAAAAGAGCTTATTCGATGGGAACCATATGCGTTCTAAAAGCCAGAATATAATTTGTACTTTACTGAAAAAAATCTTTTAAATGTTTTCACTTTTATAACTTTAAGAAATCAAAAATTAATTAAGATATAAATATCAGCATCATGTATATTAAACTGACAATGCACATTTTTCCTGTAAATTCATTTGAATTTTTTTCAGTAAGGTACAAATTATATTCTGGCTTTTAGAAAGCTTAGGGTTTAGAACCCTACTCAGATTAATTTCTGCTCGTTTTAAGTTTGACTTGTTTTGATTTTTGTTTGTTGTGGGTTTAATTTATTTATTAATACTGAATTGTGGTAGTTGTATGCTTGGTAGATTATTTGATTCTATTTTTGTTCACTTTTGGTTTAATGGAGTTCTTTATTTTTTTGGAAAAACTTATTTTGTGCAAAAAGGTTTTTTGATTAATATAGGATAGAGGCGTCAATAATATGAACCTTATTTTGGTAGCATGTAGTCAATAGATTTTCCTATTTTGTACTTATTCATTAAATGATATTTTTGTATTGTTCCGATTAGATTTTGATTATTATTTGTCGTAAGCTGCCCTGCTCGCTTCGAAGGATTTTTTTTTTTTTTTTTTTGGAAATTGGATAACTCTTGAAGGGCTCAATGTCACCAAGAAGTGTATCTTTATTTTAGGATTTTATTCTGATGTAACAATTGTCTAAGTCATCTTTTTTTGGGATATAATTACTAATTACTTTCTTCTCGTCACGTCAGCGACTTTTTAATATTAATTTGATTTTGATGCGAGTCTTGCGACTGTCTTTTGTAAAAATATCTTGGTGGAAATTTAAATAATTATTCCATGCCACTGTATACTAATTGAACAAGTTTTCATAGGCAGCGCAATAGCGCTGCCTAAGTAAAGAGCGATGTGGGTACGATATATTATTTATTTATTTTTTGGTTTAGACAAGGGCACTTCGTATCGAAGTAGTTGTCGTAGAAACATTGAAAAGGGCTCATTCGATTGTAAATTGAAAGGGCTGGCACTCTTTTTAATAGTTGAAAGTGATTGGGTGGCAACTAACCCCCCTCCCACTCCCGCTATTTCCTCAAACACATTCAATCAAAATTTTGAGATAGGCATTTTGATCAACGTAGTTGAAAGATCCAGAAATATTGTCTTTGAGGATGAACCCTCCCCCCCCCACAGCCCTCAGGGCAAGGGTTGTATGTTATGCCCTGGGGGCATTTAAGGTTTATATAGAAAGGGTGATTGTATAAACTTTGGAAGGGGCTCATTGTATTGCTAATCAGAAATGTTAGTGTCCTTTTTGAGATTCAGAGTGATCGGAGGGGGGATACCCCCATGCACCTCGTGTTTTCCCGAAATGTATCTTATGGAAATTTTGAGATGGCCTTTTGTTGTTGTAGAAACTTTGAAAAGAGCTCATTCGATTGGTAATTGAAAGGGCTAGTTCCCTTCTTAATAGTCAAAAGTAATTGGAGGGCAACTAACCGCCCTCCCATGTCCACAATATCCCCAAACACATCCAATTGAATTTTCAGATAGCCATTACGTTCAACGTAATTCAAAAGTCCGGAAGTTATGTGTTTGATGATGACAGCCCCTCAGGGTAAGGGTTATATGTATGCCCTGGGGGCATATAAGGTAAATATAGAAAGGGCAGTCGTAAAAACTCCGGAATGGGCTCATTTGATTATAAATTAGATGTTCTAGTGCCCTTTTTAAGATTCAGATTGATCAGAGGGTAGATGCCCCCCCCCCCCCCGAAACACCTCGTATTTTCCCGAAATGCATCTGATAGAAATTTTGAGATGACCATTTGTTGTCGTAGAAACTTCGAAAAGAGCTCATTCGATTGGAAATTGAAAGGGTTAGTGCTCTTTTCAATAGTCAAAAATGATTGGAGGGAAACTAACTCCCCTCCCACGCCCACCATATCCTCAAACACATCCAATCGAAACTTTGCGATAGCCATTTTGTTCAGCGTAGTTGAGAAGTCTAAAATTAGGTACTTGAGGATGACAAAACCCAGACAGTCCTCATGGCAAGGGTTGTGGGCATATAAGGCATATATAGAAAGGGTGATCGTATAAACTTCGGAAGGGGGGGGGGGTCATTGGATTGGTAATCAGAAGTTCTAGTGCCTTTTTTAAGATTCAGAGTGATCTGAGGGTCGATACCTCCCCCCCCCCCACACACCTCATGTTTTCCCGAAATGCATCTGATAGAAATTTTTAGATGGCCATTTTTTTCTTAGAAACTTCGAAAAGAGCTCAATCGATTGGAAATTGAAAGGGCTAGTGTCCTTTTTAATAGTCGAAAGTGACTGGAGGGCAACTAACTCCCCTCCCACGCCCACCATTTCCCAAAACCCATCCGATCCAAATTTATAGATAGCCATTTTGTTCAGTGTAGTTGAAAGGTCTGGAAATTGTGTCTTTGACAACCCCCATACCTTCTCAAGACCATAACATAATTTGCACTTTACTGAAAAAAATCGCTGTGGATTGTCAGTTTAGTATACATATACTGATATGTATTCCTTAAAGTTTTAATTATTTTTAATTTATTAAAATTAAAATATTTTAAACGCATTTATTTTATTTAAATCATACAATAAATAACCGAGCCAAACTCAAAACGAGCAAAAATTAACATGAATAGGGCTGATAAACCCCATGCCTTCTCAAGACCAGAACATAATTTGCACTTTACTGGAAACGAAATACATTTAAAAGGTTTTCACTTTGTTTTTACTTGTTTAAAATGATTTTACTAGATATATGAAGGAGGAGGTCCTCCCCCTTGCATTCCAATTACAGCACTAGTGTCTGGTGCTCTTTTTAAGAGTAACAAGAGATTGGGGGGCAATCAGCCCTTCTCTCAAGCCCATTCATTTTCAAACGCTTCCAGTCAAAATTTTGAGACAGCCATTTTGTTCAGCATAGTAGAACGGTCCAGCAACTATGTCTTTAGGGATATTAGGCATGTCAACCCCCCACAATTACGCAACTGGCCCATCATAATTATGTATATAACAGGCATGTCAACCCCCCACAATTATACAATTGGCCCATTATGCTTTAAAACTAAATGTTGCTTTAAAATAATTCAAAGGGCGTTGTTTTAAATGGTTGCCCATAAGACACCTCAGCAACATATCCAGAACCACTAAGGGTATTAAGTTGAAACTTTTGGGTATACTATTATTACTACTTCTGCTCTTACAATTTAAATCAATAAAAAATGTAAGTGTATCCAGGTTGTCAAAGAGCATAGATAGAATCTTTTGGGAATGATATTAAGTTTTATTTTTCAGATCAACTTCAGAAGCTATGAAATTAGATTTAAAAATACTGTTTGTGTCAGGATTAAAAATTGTTGAAAAATTTTCTCCAACATACAAATAAAAACCCATACTATGGATTCTTATAGAAGAAAACTGAAAGAATATACAATATTTTTTTTCCTTGAAAAAGACTATGTCAATAAAAATCCAACAGAAATTAATTTAAAAAGCTCTTCCAGAAGACAAGTTCTTCAAAGAAAAGTAAAGAGCTCCAATAATCCAAGAATGAACAAAAATAAAGTCAAATAATCTTCCAAGCGTAAAACTACCACAAATCACTATTATTAAATAAATGAAACTCAAACCGAACAGAAATTACAATAAATAGCTGAGTCAAACTCAAAACGTGCAAAAATTAACATGAGTAGGGCCGATAACCCCTATGCCTTCTCAAGACCAGAACACAATTTGCGCTTTAAAAAATTACTCGGCTATTTTTTGTAATTTCTGTTCCTTTCGAGTTTCGTGTATTTATTGATAGCGATTTGTCGTAGTTATACGCTTGGAAGATTATTTTACTTTATTTTTGCACATTCTTGGCTTAATGGAGCTCTTTACTTTTCTTTGAAAAACTTGTCTTGTGGAAAGGTTTTTAAATTAATTTTGAATAAAACTTAAAGAGAACCATTGAAATTTAAAACGAACAGATACCGCAATATACGATGACGCTACCACCCACTTGATTCTTCCCACCTCTTTATTTTAAAGTTTGACTTCTGTTTTTCTAAAGAAAAAGAAACACTGCAAAATGCAACAAATACAGTTGGTTGATTTTTTCAGCAGTTTTATTTACTGATTGCCCAACATCTCAACTGATAATTTTATCGCTTCGAGTAAATACAACTAAATGCGAATTCTTTTAATCTCGATAGTTTGTTACAAAAAGTTCAAAGAAAAATCAGTACTTGTATAGAAAGCGGTAATAAATAAAAGTTCAAATAGGGATAAAATCCTTTTAATAGACAGTGATGATGGTAACAGTGATAGAAATTCACAAAAATATCAGATATTTCGGTCACATATGCAGTGACCGTCATCAGTAGTAAAACTAAACTAAGACAATTTAAAACAATAGTTTATATACAAAATCAAATAAAACTACATATTGTTTAATTCTCAAATTCTTTTCAAAGCAAAGGAAGCTAGCCTCTTTGACCTTCTTAGATTCGGTTCATTAGCGTTCAATGATATAACACTTGGACAGAGGTCAATTGCATTCGGTGAATTGAACTTTACTCTGTCAGATTTTAGTAAATTATCGTAGATAGAATTTAGCCCAAATTCACCTGTGTCAAGATTCAAAGCAATATTCTTGAATAAGATTTTCTTTATTTCAAGAGTTTGGATTGAGTTTGGACAAAATGAAATTGGATTGTCTGAAACACTAATTCTTGGCACTTAATCGTTCTGTTTTTTTATGCTCGATAATTTTTAGAGAGGAACAATAGAATTTAGTCAAATTTTGAATTGAAATTTGAAATATACATTTATGAAATTGATGTGAATTTGTTTACTTTTTTGTTTGACCGTTTTGAAGAAATTTAAGGGAAAATAATGCTAAAATAAACCACCCCTGCTCCAGGGGGGGGGGGGGTTCGGCCTCATGGATCTGGTACTGTCTGCAGAACTTTCTGCGGAAAGCTTGCAAATGTCGGTATAAAACCTACTCTTGAGGTTGCAGGTACCTCTTTTCCCAGTATAAACATCAATTGCTTCTCCAGTTAGTTTGCAACTATACAATGGTAAATAAATTACCGTTTCAAATGAATCAAATGACAAATAATCTCTTAAGAGCCGTTAATTTTGTATGGTTTGGGTGTATTTTTTCTAACGAATACACCGCTGCATGGCACTATTTCTCCGAAAACTATCGTGTCACATACAAAAAATTTGACAATTTCAAACGGATTGGCTCCCAGGATTTTTTCTCTATCGTGTCTTGGCCTTATTTACATCCGAATTGCGGTTTTGTGGTATAAAATAGCGAAAAATTGCGCTTTGCTGCGGTTCTTGACTCCTTTTGTCGGTTAAAAGGACGCTAGAACTGTAGATTTTATTTTGAATGAACCTTATCCGAATACTCTGCAACAGTTGGTTCAATAGAATGTATCTACTATTCACAATGGGTTTGTCCTTTTTAATGCATGTGTTTGTTACGCTTGTTTTGTTCTGGCATCTCTTTAAATTACGGCTCTGTTCAGTTTTAAAATACTTGAGATTTACTATGATATTGTGTTGCCAACATTCAAAAGTAATGCATAGCGCGGTGAGGTTATCTCACTCCGTGCTTACTTATTCCCAAATTCGTAAAAGAAAACCAAAAAAGAAAACTGTCAATATGCGAAAGAGAACAATTGTTTTGTGAAAACAGATAGAGGATATAGTGACCGAAATTTCATTTATCGCAACTGTTGCTCTTTTTTCTTTTGCATTTTTACTCCGCAAAAGTATATCGCTGTAAAACCGACCCAAATGATAAATGGCACGAGGGTTACCCGTTCAATTTATTCATGCGGCGGCCCGCGACACATTTTTGAGAAGAGCACACTATTGAGGGAAATTCTTTTGAAGCCCTGGTTTTGTGAATAGAATAAAGATAATACAAAAAAAAATCACATATATAAATGTCACTTCCAGACGGGAATAAACATGAAGAAACATGGTGGGAATAAAAATAAAATGTAGGAAGTATTGCCTCTTTTTGACGATTAAATAAAAAAAACAAGTTTTTTAAACTGAAAGTAAGGAGCGACATTAAAACTTAAAACGAACAGAAATTATTCTGTATATGAAAGAGACTGTCCCCTCCGCAACGCCTCGCTCTTTACGCTAAAGTTTTTTATTGTTTTAAAAAATAAAGTTGTGAGACAGAGTCAAACTTTAGCGTAAAGAGCGAGGCGTTGCGTAGGGGACAGTCTCTTTCATATACAGAATAATTTCTGTTCGTTTTAAGTTTTAATGTCGCTCCTTACTTTCAGTTTAAAAAACTTGTTTTTTTTATTTAATTTTTGAACGTTTTTGAATAAATGCAGGTTTTGATCTTGGCTCACCGTACATGAATAATTAAAACAAAATTTTCATATTAATTTACTTTTATTTAGTTAAATGGCTTTCTCGAAACTTGTTTAATTTTATTTATGAGCGTTTTTATTAGTAATAAATATACGAAACTTACGAATTAACTTACGTAACGAACTTCTATATTCATATATTTTTAATACATTTATTAGGGGGTTCGCCCCCTAGTCAATACCTTGCTCTTTAAGCGAAACTTCAAATTTTGTTCCAATTCTTTAGAAATGACCGCTTAATCACAAAGGCCGTTAATTAGAATAAATAGCTCTTATGAAAGTACTAAAAAAATCTTTGGCTTAAAGAGCGAGGCATTGACTACGGGGTGAACCCAATTATATATGTAATATTTTCTGTTCGTTTAAAGTTTCGATGTTGCTGCTGTTGTAGTTGAAATACTTGTTTTTTTATATTAAATTTATGATCTTTTTTTAAATAATGCTGGGAAGTCCGGCGTCCCCTTCATAGCAATGTCCCTTCCCCCATGAAAACTTCCTTCATGGAAAGATCCTCCCACATAACCCCTGACCCACCCACCCCCCCCCCACTACCAGGAAAAATCTCCCCTGAATACGTCTGTATACTTCCAAATAACCAATACTATATGTTAACATTGGGTAAAGTTCATAACTTTCAGCCCTCCCCCCGGGAAGTTCGGGGGATTAAGTCATCCTAAAAGAAATACTTATAATATTTTCGAACATGCTGAACAAAATGGCTATCTCAAAATTTTGATCAGGTGACTTTGGGAAAAAAATGAGCGTGGGAGGGGGCCTAGTTGCCCTCCATTTTTTTGGTCACTTAAAAAGGGCACTAGAACTTTCAATTTCCATTCCAATGAGCCCTTCCACGATATTCTAGGACAACTGGTTCGATACGATCACCCCTGGGGGAAAAAAAAAAAACAAACAAACAAACAAATAAACACGCACCCGTGATCTTTCTTCTGGCAAAAAATGCAAAATTCCACATTTTTGTAGATGGGAGCTTGAAACCTCTACAGTAGGGTTCTCTGATACGCGGAATATGATGGTGTGATTTTCATTAAGGTTCTATAACTTTTAGGGGGTCTTTCCCCCCTTTTTCGAAAATCAGCCAAATTTTCTCAGGCGCCTAACTTTTGATGGATAGGATTAAACTTGATGAAACTTATATATTTGAAATCAGCATTAAAATGTGATTCTTTTGATGTATTTATTTGTATCAAAATACCGTTTTCTAGAGTTTCGGTTACCATTGAGCCGGGTCGCTCCTTACTTACAGTTCGTTACCACGAACTGTTTGATTTTAAACAGGCTAAACAGGTTTGCACAAAGCCTTCATTCAACTGGAAATCACAGAGACTTCTTTCTGCCCAGTTCGAGGCCAGCTTAAGTGCTTTGTTAGACAAGAGAAGAAGTTATTAGTTCCCTGCATGAGTGGGGTCCATTGCTTTCTTTGAGGCTCTAAAAAATTTCAGTGGTGTAAACATTAAAACAATATGAGAATTGCTGCATGGAACGTCACGACGTCGAAAAAAAAACTTATCGTATAGTCATTTTGCCTGATAATTCTGACGTTATGATTTTCCCAGTGCATCATCAAATCATTAATTCTAATCAAGTGAAAGATCTTAAGCCGTGGATTAGTTGCGCAAATTGTATTTTATTGGTGGTGGTTTTATTTGTTTTTAGTTTTAGTTTTTTTTTTGTTCTTCTTGTGCTTCTCTTGAGCCGAAGACGCCTTGTTTTAATACAGGCAAAATATTTGCGTTGTTTTATATTTTTCGTCTTTTCTCTCCACTGGCCGCAGTCGCGTTTTTCGTTTTTTTTCATTGAGTTTTTTCTCTCTGTTGGTTTTTTCTAATCAAGTACTTTTTGGAAAATCTGGGTTGACATAGAATCTATAGTAGTTATGCTTAACATAACAGATATTTTTGAATGAAATTTAATCATTACCTCGTCCTTTCCACCTATTCATCAGTAGTGGGTATCGTATCCTTACATAAGCTCACAAAAAGAGATATTATTAAAGATTTAGACGTGATTGTAACAGGTTCTGTTTTAAATTGCGTCTGGTGGCTTTCAAAAAATTTACGATCAAGCATTTTTTCTTTATTAGACCAAACATCTCAAAGCTATTTATTGTTTTAAATGTTGTATTAAAACAAAACTTTCATAAGTCTGAAGTTATGAGTCGACATTAATCGTGGACATAGGGGGAATGCAATGGGGATCTCCTCTCCCAGATACATGAACAGGATGGAGGGAGGGTGATTACCACTCCTTAGCTTGGGGACGCTTAAATTATGTACAGAAAAATTGGTTGCAATTTAAAGAAACTAGTAGCTTGAATTGAATAAAATAAGCATTCCCTCTCATTTTTCATCCATCATCCACTATATATTTATAAAATATGTCCGCCACGTCGGTTACGTGCTTTACTTAGCAAGTTATTATTAATAGTAAGCAGTGGATACGGCTGAATTGTAGAGGAATAACCCAAACCCTAAGTTTTTTTGGAGTTGCAAGAAACTTTGTAGAAGAAAATGGAGTATGAAGATAAGTCTTAAAACTAAGATTTAACAGCTGGAAAACACAATAGTGACAGTGTGTGCCTTGGCGCTTTGAAAAATTGAGGAAAGTATGCCATATAAAGTGTTCGTTTTAGATATTGTATATCAAGCAATAAATTATGCGAAAAATTTTGTTTAATCCCCCCATGTAGGGCTATAATGCCATAAATGGTAAGATATTTAGGTCACGTCTTGCGATTGAAAGATGATAAGTTTCCGAAACTTGTTGTTAAAAGAGATCATAAGAGAACATCCCAAGGAAACAGGAGCTTTAGAGGTAAATTCTGTACAGAGCCAACTTGTGCAGCTGTCTTGAACTCATGTGGCTTGATTCTCCGCAGAGTTGTTAATAGTTTTTTCTTATATTTATAGCGAAAATCAATTCTATCTGGAATATAACATGAATCTGATTTGGAAAAAATAACAATAATAGTAATAGATTCATCAAAATTCATTCCGTTCCAACCGGCTGCCGGATTTTGCAAAATGTAATATCTCTCCTCGCTGAAATCGTTCCGTAACATGTCCTCTTGAATAAATCTTAGTTACGCCTCACGGTTTAGAATATTCAGACTTGTCTAGCAATCATTCATTGTCACAACTAGAACTTGTAGAACTAGGGTAAAAGGGAATTGCCTTCCTTCAGTAGAATTACTGCTATCTGGCACTTCATTTTCTACAATTGAATAAGTGGTATCCCTCAGTGTCAAATCCTTCATAGAAATGCCAAACTTTCCTATATGTATTATAAGAATCCATCATCATTCTGGTACTCTGTCAAAAGGCGAATTAGAAACCCCTCCAAGAAGATAACAATGGGGCTAGGTGGATAATAAAAAGCTTTTAGAAATCCTAAGAATAGCTGTTCCATTAGGATTCATGGTTTTTAAGCGTAAACACTTGGCATAAGGAACTTTTTTTTTGTAGAAAAATTAGTATAGAATGAGAAGTATGAAAGTACATCTAGTATTTCTCGCAAGTGTTCTAATAGTTATTTCTGTATTGATATTTGCCGTGGTTTTCGCTCGCATTGTTGTCAAAACTCAGGGGGAAAAAGATAGCAACATTTATGATTATGGCAATAAATCTTTGAAAGTACATTCCCGCATGAAACAGATTTACAATGATCACAAAATTGGCAGTAAAACAAAAGGCCAAAATAACCTATTTGCGGAAATTGTCAGAAGTTTTCCTGCTAAAGAAATTCTTATTGGAGGTTTGTAGCTTTCATTTATTTTAATTCTTGCAAATGTAAAAGAACGAGCTTAAAGATTTATTATATTTCTTTCTAGTATTATTTGTATGTTTAGCTCGTGTCTTTTGACTCGTGTCTTTTTATGTTTTCGTCGACGAGTGATTAAACAAAAAGTCAGTGGTAAGAAACGGAAACAAGAGTCAAAGAAAAGAAGAGAATATTAAAATAGATAAAAGAACGAGGAAGACGAGGAGACGTGGTGCTTGAACTAAAGGTAGCCTTTCAGTCTCAGGAAGCACAATATTCAAGTTCGAATGCGGTATTCCAAAAGGAGTTATGTTACTTTTTGTCGAACTGAACTTCAACGCATCTTTTCCTAAGTTTTAACATCTTTTTCCACAAAATAAGTTTTTCAAAGAAAAGTAAAGAACTCCATTAAACAAAAAATGAGCAGAAATAAAATCAAATAATCTACCAAGCGTGAAACTACCACAAATCAACATCGATAAATAAATGAAACCCAAAACGAACAGAAATTACAATAAATAGCCGAGTCAAACTCAAAACGAGCAGAAATTAACATGAGTAGGGCTCAAAACCCCTATGCCTTCCCAAGGCCAGAACATAATTTGCACTTTACTGAAAAAATATAAATGTTTTTACTTTTATAACTTTAATAAAAAAAATATTATTAACATTTTGATTACTAAATATCAGTATCTGTATATTAAACTGACAATGCACATTCATTTGTATTTTTTCAAGTAAAGTGCAAATTATGTTCTGGCCTTGGGAAGGCATAGGGATTTTGAGCCCTATTTATGTTAATTTCTGCTTTGGACATAATACCCTTAGTCGTTCTTGGGATACTGCTGAGATCCTTTATTGGGAATTATAATTTACACAGTGCATTTTGATTTAATCTTAAGGCAACATTTAGTTTTTAAACATAATAGGCAAATGAGAGGGTGGGCTTGGAACGGGAACTATTTGACCTCAAATCACTTTTGACTATAGAAAAGGGCATTAACCCTTTCTATTTTCAATCGAATGAGTCCTTTTCGAAGTTCCTAGGACAACTCCTTCGATACGAAGTGCCTTCAAATCACTTTTGACTATTAAAAAGGGCACTAGCCCTTTCAATTTCCAATCGAATGAGCCATTTTTGAGTTTCTACGACAACGCTTTCTGTACCAGACAACAAATTATACGCTTTCTGTACGCGACAACACCTTATATGCCCCCTCGAACCTCATTCGGGCTAACTTTTTCTGTTAATTATAAATGGACGATCCTGGTTTCTAGGAAAGTAAGTTTTATTACAAACTTTTAGTCTCCTAGCAATATTCGGTTATTATAAGCTTTACTATTCGTTCTTTACTTTAACTAGCTGCGGAAAAAAGAAAAAAACAAAATATAATAATGAAGTGGTACTTGTTCATTATTCGGTACACCCTCGAGAAATTAAGTTGTGCTTTTTGCTTTGGCTAGTGTAGAATAATCAAGAGTCTCTGATGGTAGAATGGTGAGCATAGCTTGTACATGAAAATGCAGTTTTTTTGTAAAAAGTGATACTAGTTGCCCTCCAATGTTTTCGGTCACTTAAAAACGACGCTATAACTTTTAATTTCCGTTCGAATGAGCCCTCTCGTGACATTTTATGACCACTTTGTCGATATGATCACCCCTGGGAAAAAGAAAAATCACCATTGTAATAATTATGGTCCAACCCTTAACTGGAGGTTCGCAAGAAAACCTCCCATATGTTCCTCTTCCAAGTCCCCTGAATAAGCTACGCAATTAAGGTACAAAAACCAATATATCAAATCAGATTATTAGAGGCGTGGTTCTGTTAGTACAGCGTAGGACTTCAAATTAGAGTGTCTTGGGTTCAGTTCCTAATTTTTTTTTTCAATCACGGTTTTGTCCCCTTCTTTATGATCATTTTCAGATAATTTCACTGTTATTATAAATGTGATGCACTTATTTTTTTAAAGCATATCCCTTGAAGGTATTTTGTCAAGCATTTTGATTCAAAAGGGAATAGAGGTCATCCATTTCATGGTTTACAACGACATTCTTAGTAGATTACTAAATCCATACCCCGACGTATGGCGTAGTTTTTTCGAAATCCTGTGTGGGTGGGAGGGGGGGGGGTGTAAAATCTGGAACCTATTTTAACAAATCAAGTGAAAATGACAGTGAAAACTTAAAAACGAGCCATATAGTAATAAAAAAGGTAAAGATGTACTAAAGAAAGCAGACTCTTTTCAGTGGATGCTTGAATTACGCAGGCTTATCTTAGTTTTGAAAACATTTTCGGAGAAACTAAATTTCACTTGGGAGGGGGATATTGGGGTCTGGGGAAAAACTGTGGTCTAGGAGAGGCAGTTGCTCCCTCTGTCTCATAGGAAATTACGCTCTTGACGACAACCTCTTGCCACTTAGTGGTTGGAGAAACGTAGGCATGTGGTTCTGGAACCACTCAAAGTTCTATCAGAGGCAACGCTACAGCGTTGCCTATAGTAAAGGCCATACCGCTCCAATGTTTAATTATTATTTATTTATTATTTCTTTTCAAGATGCACTTCATATGGAAGGGGTCGTCACATAAACTTTGAAGGGGGCTCATTAGATTGGAAATCGGGAGTTCTAGTGCCCTTTTTAAGAGTCAAAAGTGATCGGAGGGCAACTAGCCCCCCCGCCCTCTTTCCCCAAATGCATCCGATAAAAATTTGAGATAGCCATTTTGTTAAAAATAGTTCATTGATCAAATAACAAAACTCCGGTGTCGACACAACCCCAAAGGGCCCGTTGGCAGGGGTTGTAAGTTATGCCCTAGGGGTATATATGGTTCTTATGGAAGAATGCTCGTATAAACTTCAGATAGGGCTTATTTGATTGAAAATTGAAAGTTCTAGTTCGCTTTTTAAGAAGCAAAAGATTTCGGAGGGTAACCAGCCCCCCCACCCCTTCTTTTTTTCCCAATCACATCCGATAAAAATTTTTAGATAGCTATTTTGTTAAAAATAATTCAAAGATCATATACCAAAAACTCCGGTGTAGACAAAACTCCCCAGGGCCCGGTGGCAGGCGTTGTAAGTTATGCCCTGGGTGAATATATGGTTCTTAAGGAAGGGATGCTCGTAATGGCTTCAAAGAGGGCTCATTTGATTGAAAATTGAAAGTTCTATTTCACTTTTAAAGAGTCAAAAGAGATCGGAGGGCACCAAGCCCCCCTCCACGCCTTTTTTCTCAAACCCATCTGATAAGAACTTTTAGATAGCCATTTTTAAAAATATAGTTCAAAGACCATATAACGAAAACTCCGGGGTCGACACAGCCCCTCAGGGCCTGAGGTCAGGCGTTGTAAGTTATGCCCTTGGGGAATATATGGTTCTTATGGAAGGGATGCTCGTAAAAACTTCAGAGAAGGCTCATTTGATTGTAAATTGGAAGTTCTAGTTCAGTTTTGATAGTCAAAAGAGATTGGAGGGCAACTAGTCCCCCCATGCCCTTTTTTTCCCAAATACATCCGATAAAAATTTTGAAACAGCCATTTTGTTAAAAATTGTTCAAAAGTCAGATAACAAAAACTCAGGCGTCGACACAACCCCCCAGGGCCGGGGGCAGGCGTTGTAAGCTATGCCCTGGGTCATAAATGGTTCTTATGAAAGGGATGCTCGTATAAACTTCATAGAGGGCTCATTTGATAGGAAATTGAAAGTTCGAGCTCACTTTTTAAGTGCTGTCCTGGGGGCGTATATGGTTTTTATGAAAGGGTTGCTCGTATAAACTTCAGAGAGGGCTCATTTGATTGGAAATTGAAAGCTCTAGTTCAGTTTTTAAGAGTCAAAAGAGATCAGAGGGCAACTAGCCCCCACGCCTCTTCCCCTATATATATCCGATAAAATTTTTATATAGCCATTTTGTTAAAAATAGTTCAAAGGTCAGATAACAAAAACTCCGGTGTGAAAACAACCCCCTAGAGCCCGGGGGCAGGCGCTGCAAGTTATGCCATGGTGACATATGTGGTTCTTATGGAAGGGATGCTCGTATAAACTTCAGAGAGGACTCATTTGAATGGAAATTGAAAGTTCTAGTTCAATGTTTAAGAGTCAAAAGAGATCGGAAGGTATCTAGCCCCGCCCCCATGCCCCTTTGTCCGCAAACTCATCCGATACAAATTTTGAGACAGCAATTTCTTTAAATAGTTCAAAGGTCAGATAACAAAATCTCCGGTGTCGTCACAACCCCCCAGGGCCCGGCGGGCAGTCGTTGTAAGTTATATCCTGGGGCCGTATATGGTTCTTATGAAAGGGATGCTCGTATGAACTTCAGAGAGGGCTCATTTGATTTGAAATTAAAAGTTCTAGTTCACTTTCTCTGATTCAAAAGAGACCGGAGGGCAACTAGCCCCTAGCCCACTCTACGCCTTTTACTTCTCCAAACCCATCCGATAAAAATGTTGAGGCAGCCATTTTGTTAAAAATAGTTTCAAACATTATATATTTAAACTCTGGGGTCAACAAAACCCCCCAGGGCCCGGGGATAGGCGTTGTAAGCTATGTCCGGGGTACACATATGGTTCTTATAGAAGGGATGCTCGTATAAACTTCAGAAAGAGCTCATTTGATTGAAAGTCGAAAGTTCTAGTTCACTTTTAAATATTCAAAGGAGATTGAAGGGAAATTAGCACCTCCCCCCACGCCCTTTTTCCCCAAACCCATCCGATAAAAATTTTGAGATAGCCATTTTGTTAAAAATAGTTCAAACATCAGATAATAAAAACTCCGAGGTGGACACAAACCCATTTTTTTACTTTTATACTAGTTTTGATGCTGATGAACGTTTGATTTGAAAAAAAAGTTTGATTTTGAAATAAGGTATTTTGAAAAACTTGAAACTTTTTTGCAATCAAAAACAAACAAAAATTAATTAAAAAGAAAATTCCGAAAAAAAAAATTTTTCAAAGAAAAGTAAAGTCCATTTTAAAACTTATGATCAGCAGATACAAATACCTGTTAAAATTCAAACTCAAAACGACCAGAAATTACTATTAAAGAATAAATGAAACCCAAAACGAACAGAAATTAAATAAACAATCATTGCAAAAAAACATACAACAAGTAATAATATAAATGAATCAATAAATCTTAAAGCGAGTAATGGTTAAATTGAATATGAAAATCAAGCTTAAAACGAAAAAAAAAATTATTTTGGTATTGAAGTATAAAATAAACTCAAAACGAACACAAATTAAATAAAGAATCAATGCAAACAAACATACAATAGATACTAATGTAAATGAATAAGTAAATCCTAAAACGAGAAAAACTGAAATTAAATATGCAAATTAAGCTTGAAACGAGCAAAAATCACTACAAATAAGAGTTTGGGTATCGCCTCATTCTCTCACTGTAGAAGTCTAAAACCTACTGCTTCATTGGCGCTAGTAGAAAGGCCTCATGAGCTCGTGTCACGCACCCATGCTGCCACCTACAACTTTTTTACATAATTTATGCATGTTTTTATGTCTGTTCGTTGTCAGTGAGAATGGAAAAACAGGAACTTTCTCACATTTATGTCTGTTTTTATGGTTTTTGTCAGTGAGAATGGAAAAACAGGAACTTTCTCACATTTATGTCTGTCAACAGCAATTTATGTTCCTGTTTTATGTCTGTTCGTTGTCAGTGAGAATGGACATGCTCGACGCGAATGTTATGAGATTGTTTGGCTAACCTAACCTGAGAACTTGATTTACATAATCGGCGGGGAAATTATTGATTCACGAAGGGGGAATTAAGAAACATTATGGTTTCTTTGATCTTTAGGTGAACCTAACCTGAGAACTTGATTTACATAATCGGCGGGGAAATTATTGATTCACGAAGGGGGAATTAAGAAACATTATGGTTTCTTTGATCTTTAGGCGAACCTAACCTGAGAACTTGATTTACATAATCGCTAGGGGAAATTATTGATTCACGAAGGGGGAATTAAGAAACATTATGGTTTCTTTGATCTTTAGGCGAACCTAACCTGAGAACTTGATTTACATAATCGGCGGGGGAATGTATTGATTCACGAAGGGGGAATTAAGAAACATTATGGTTTCTTTAATCTTTAGGCCTGAGGGATTTATTTATTATTGTTGTTTTGGACAAGTGCATGCTAGGGATGAATGTCAAGGTGTCCTGGAATAGGAAACCGGAAGTACATGCATCCTTCTCAGCCAATCAGCGAGTCGGATACATCCTCCTTCTCAGCCAATCAGAGAGCTGGTTACGTATGGTTTTCCCCCCGTTACATAACAATTCACCCTTGAGATTTCGTATATAACGAGCATGCAATGTGATTAAATTATCAGAAAGTATTGTGACACACTGGAGACAACAATGAATGTTATTGATGAACTTGAAGCCTTGGCAGCCACAATTAGCAATGTGAGTACATTTTCATTTTTTATTTTCAAAATAAAATTGTTTTCCGTGGTTACCCTTTACTATATTTAGGTAAATCCCCCCCCATACAATACAAACATCACTTTACAATCTTTATACTCGATGGAAAACGTAAATATATTCTTTTTACCCACAAAACCTAACCCTCCACCCCCTCACTGTTTTACAACCAAATTCTCGCAAATGGAAATAATTCTCTTTTTTTTCGATAAATTTATTCTTTCTGTAAGCCTATTAAAAAGTGACATTCAACTTCTGTCTATTTCCATAGCTATTAATAAACTGTTTCCATTTAAGCCAACCATCGCCGCTTACTTGACTCAAAAACATTTTTCCGCAATGATTTAAACAGCTGACACCCCACAATTGCACTTCATGCTTGTTAATCCTTAACGTTAGTGACTTAACCAAAAGGTTTCAACGATAAAAAGGATTTGTTTTTCTCTTTCTCAAATTAAAACGGTTTTAAGCAAAAAGAGATTACTGTTTATTAAGCTTGTGGATTCCTAACCTGTATTTGACGGAGAAGCGGTGAAACGGGATTATTTCCAAAAATAATTACCAACAATATATTTAGGACATTGGTGAAAGGGGGGGGGGGTTTGACATGCCTCAATTCTATCACCATTATTGTAAAATGAAAACAAAGTGTTTGCATGAAAAGTAAGGTTAGGTTGGGATGTCTATGAATAAGCCTTTTTTTTAATTAATTAAAATAGCATTTGATTTCTAAGCCTAATATATTTCTCGCGAAATTTTTACTTTTTGCTTTACTGAAAAGAGATAAATGCTTTTCTAAACAAAATTATATGGATGATGATTCTAACTTTCTTTCTGTAAAAAAGGGGCAAATTATTTTGAAACTAACTTTTTCTCTTCTTTTTAAGGCAAATTGTGAAGAATGCCCGTCGCCACCACCCAGTAAGAGAGCAAGGGCTAATAATGCGGGCCCTGCGAAGGCTACTGTCATACAATATGGTCGCTGGCCGAAGCCTCCTAAACAAGTGATGCCTACCCAAGCCGTATTGGAATGTGACATCGCTAGCACATCCGCTCTCCTTGGACCTCTAATAGCTGCCCCATCAACGCTAGGTCAGGAGGTTACCCTCCAGCATGCTATGTCAGATTCATCCGACATCCAAGTCCAGACGGATTTTGCAGATGTAAGCATTTTTTTCCTACCTATCATATAGAAATATCTATCAATTTCTTCCAACTTTTTTAGGCCTTTTCTACATGCACCATTTTCGAACACTGTCTAAAAGTATATCTCAGCGGGATATTGAAAGATTTTTCTCCCCAAAGGAAATATAATGTTCTCCCTTTTGAATCATGTCAAGTGCATGCATTCACCCTTTGCTAAATTAGATTAGTGAAGCCAAAAAAAAAGAAAAAATGCTCTATATCCCGCTCATAATAAGTAGCAAAATCCATTGCATTATAAATTGCTTTATTGACGAATGGTTCACCTTGCCTCTACAAATATTATAAAAAAAACTTTATATCTGAATGAGTTGTGTATCATGAGAGGAGATGGCTATCCTTTTCAAATCATGTTTTTGTTTTTTTTTTCCCCAGAGCAGATAAAGAGTATTAATATGAAATTTTATTTGGAGGGATTGTTTGAACAATATCAAATTGCCGCATTCTATGTCATGCGACGTTTTAGACTGTAAATATCTTATACTAATATAAGATATGCTGCGGGCCCGAGAAGCGCCGCAGGAAGCGCTATGGGCCCGAGAAGCGCCGCAGGAAGCGCCGCAGGAAGCGCTGCGGGCCCGAGAAGCGCCACAGGGATGCGCCGCAAGGATGCGCCACGGGCCAGGAAAAAATTTTAACACTTTGAAAATAAACGAACAAATTGTCGCCTTCTATGTCATATCTTAGATTATCTTAAGTTGGAACTTTCAGTTGAATTAACCAAATGTTATTAAGCAATAATCCAAATTTTAACAGTAGGGATGATTTGAACACTTTGAAAATAAGCTATTTTTCATTTATAGGTTGGTGCATTGGTCCCCTACTCACCATCGAGTGAAGAAGAGGAAGAAGAGGCAATGGAGTTTCAGGACAATTCAGCCATCAGTGACTGGCACGGTATTATTAATTCCATTGATGTACCATCTAATATTGATAATTTTTTTAATAATTTTCTTTTCAATGTAGAAGCTAGCACAGTTGAGCAGGCGGACTTGAGTCCAAATACCCTACAAATTTTAGAGGATTTTACAGGGAACCCTCCTCCCACTGATTACCTACTTCAAACAACTGAAGTGGAGAATGCCCCAGATATTGTTGAACAACTTGGGGGAGGGGATAATATACAAGAGGGGGAGGGGGGTACAACTTTTCCCGATTTTCTATTGACCAACACAATTTTAAATGCAATAGTTGTTTTGACTGCAACGTTTGAGGACCCCTTTAATACACTTATGGGGGGAAAATTTGTTTTTGACCCAGTAGAAATTGTACACAACTATGTAGATAAAATTCGTGCACTTCTGGAGAACCAAATTCAGTTGTGGGGGGGTAGGGAATCAATTAAGGTTTCTATTGTTTTAAAAGTGTTCTATTTAAATGAGGGGAAAAGTGAAGTTTATTATCATTATGTACATTCCGAGATGCGCATAATTTATTCGAATTTAGAGAATTTTGAGGGTGCTTTCATGGATTGGGTAGATCAAATTATTGCGCATCTTGAGAACTTTAACGAAAACGGTAGTGGGTCTCTAGTTCTTTTTGTTGAAAATTTAAGTGTAAATATTTGTAAATTTAAGAAAGATTTTATTTTAAGAGGGGGGACAGGTGGGGCTGAAAGGGATACAGTTTTAAATTATAATCCAGATCTAGAAGGTTGTAAAGGTGTCCAGAAGATCTGTTTTGAAACAGGTCAAATGTGTTTCAAGTATGCTTTCCTCATATCAGCATACGAGCCTCTAGCACGTGACGCTACCAAGAAGAATTTAGACAATTGGGCTGTACATGGGAAGGAAGGGTCCAATTTCCCCATTGTAGATTTTTCTTGTTTAGAGGGGAAATATCCAGTAACGCTTCGATCCATTGATATTTTTGAAAGGGCTAATGCCCATTTAAATATCGGCGTTACTGTGGTTCAGTATGAAACTGAATTTGAAGATGGGGTTCGTTTAAAAAAGAAGGGGGTGGTCTTCCCTGTAAGGGGCCCGTCAATTGATTTGGTCAGACACTGGGTTTGGTTGTTATACACACCACCTAGTGACCCTGCCAATTCAATTGGCCATTTTAATCCTATTACAGACATTAGTAGAGTTCTGGGGGAGGGTAAGAATAGGGGACACGTTTCTACTGTCCAACATGCCTCTCTAGATTTTGGACTGAATTAAAGTTGCAAAATCATATGAGGCATTGTAGCCGGCATGGCTATCAGACAGTGGAAACGGTTTTAGGGGATAGGGCTATTTTACGCTTCAAAAATTTCCAGAACACGCTTCTCCAGTGCAACAAAATATCTTTAGACTGTGAAGCTAAGCTGGTGGAGTTGAACGATCCCTAATTTCAAAACCGAGTCAAAGAACATCAGGCTATTGCAGTGTCCTATGCTCACGCGCAAAGAGACAGTTCTAACACCATGCGGTTGTTAGAAATAGTAGAAACATTGGATGAGGGGGAGTGCATGGTCAAGGCACTGACTAAACTAATTGGCACGGCTAATGGTGCTATTTCTCGTTTGAGAAATACCCATTATCCAATGGTGTTGTCTGCAGAGGATCGTCTCGCGATTAAAAATCAAAAAATATGTTGGGTTTGTAAGGGAGAGTTTGTAGAGGGGGATAAGGGGACTAAAGGGAAAAGAGGGGCCGGTGGGAGGGGGAAAGTCAGAGATCATAATCACTTGTGGCAGGAAATATCCTCGGGGGGTAGTAATTTTAGGGGGGTTGCGCATCAATCGTGTAATTTAAATGTTAGCCAGCAGTTTTTTATCCCTGTTTTTATCCACAACTCTAATTATGACTTAAAATTTATTTTACCGGCACTGGCACGTATGCATAGGGAGGGAGGGGGAGTAGATAGTCCATGGGTAAATAGCTCATTTACCTATAACATTATCCCCAAATCGGCCGAGAAGTTGTTGCTTCTCGAACTGAAATGGCAGGCAGTGGATAATGGGCATACGTGCTGGAATAAAATCAGGTTTTTAGATTCCTTTAGTTTTTTTCCCAGGGCATTGAGTCAATTGATTCAAGTGCAAAAAAGCGACAATTTTGATAGCTTTCCCTTGCTTAAACAGCACTTTCCAGACGGTGAAATGTATGATCTGTTGACCTGCAAAGGTATATATGCATACGACTATTACTGTTCTGGCGCACGCTTAAGTGAGGTAAAACTACCTCCAATTGAAGCTTTTTACAATTCACTGACCAACAGTGAATGCACAGCCGAGGAGTATGAGTTTGCCAAGAAGGTGTGGTCCAAGGGGGATTGTAAAAATGGGTGGGATTATTGTAGACTGTACTTGGCCAGTGACGTTCTAACTCTGTTGGATATAGTCTGTAAGAACACAGACCAAATCTATTCAGAGTTCGGGTTAGATATAGGCTATTATTTTTCTACACCCCATTTAGTGATGGATTTGATTTTAAAAATTAGCAGGGACGAAATAGGCCTAATCATCGACGTAGATCAACACCTTTTTGTAGAGCGTTCAATGAGGGGAGGGTATGTTTTTCATGGGGACCGCGTCTTATCAACCGATCCGAGCGGACAAAGCACCGGTGTAAAGTCAAATGCAGTGTTCTTGGACATGAACTCATTGTACCCCTCGGCAATGTCTCACTACTCTTTGCCGTGTGGGAACTATCAATGGCTTGAGAATCCTTGTGAGTTCCCCGACATTACCACCGTCGAGGACAATGGGCCACAAGGATGGTTCTTTGAAATTGACGGTCACATTCCGCTGGCGCTTCACGACTCAGTCAAAGATTTTGTCTTTCCCTGTATCAATCGGCCCGTGAGCAGGGACTCTCTGAGCCCCTACAATCGATCATTGGTTGAGGATATGGGGATGCACTGGACTCTCTCCAAACAGAAACTGATTGCTGGTTTGGACCCTAAGGAGAATATCGTTGTTCACCATGTGCTTTTGCACTGGATGGTGAGCAATGGTTAAGATCACCAAAATACACAGGGTCCTGCAGTTCAATCAGCGACCATATCTAAAGACGTTTATCGATACTTTTGTCGATAAACGCTCTAGGGCAAACTCAAAGGTGGAGAAGGAAATGTACAAGCTCGTTCTAAATTCAGCGTTTGGCAAAATGTGTGAAAGCGTACGTAATAGATCTCGCTGCGACGTCGTGACTGACCCTCTAGAGTGTGCACGAATTATTGCCGACCCCAATTTTACATCGTTCACGAGCATAGAGACTGGCATGGTTCTTCTACACAGGCGAAAGCGAAATGTGGTACTGAACAAGAATATAGCAGGCGGCAGTTCAGTACTGGAAATTTCAAAGAAGCTCATGTTGTCGTTCTTTTACAATGTGTGCAAGGTGCAATGGCCACGGGAGGGGGAGGTTCAAGTTTACTATGGGGATACAGATTCTCTGCTGTTAAAGGTAAATGGGACTGAAGATTTATTGGGTGATTTAGAAAAGGGGGAACACATCAGCTCGCGGATGGATTTCACCAACTGGAATCCATCACTCTACCCCGAGTTGGTGAAACGTCAAGCCCCCAACCAACTATTAATGTTAAAATCAGAGACGGGGAGTGATTTGATATCTAGGGGGGTGTTCCCGGGTCCCAAAGTTTATTGCGTTGAAACTCATAGTGGGGATGAAAAGAAGGCGTGTAAAGGGGTGCCTACACATTTTGTAAAGAGCAATTTCAACATGAGCGTGTACAGAGACTGTGTAGAAAGTAGCCTAGTGCCGAGAGCACAAGTGCTTGCAATTCGCTCTCTACAGTATAGAAATTATACTGTGAGAGTGGAAAAGAATGCAATGTCGTGTATATCCGACAAAGTCTATGTGCTCGAGAATGGTGTGAGTGTCCTACCTCATGGCCACTACCGTATTTCAGACCGAGTTGAATGCATAGACTATCGCAATCAACTTGGTCTGGATAAATTAACCTAACCTGAACTATGCCAACCACTTACCAACTAACCACCAACCCGTTCATAAATTAAATGCTCCAACTAACCACCTCCAACCCGTTCATAAATTATCTAACCTCAACTAACCCGACCTTAACCTAACCTGTAGCAGCAGTGACCGGACAACTATTGTAGTGTTTTTCCACCGCGGCTCCCGGGGGAGGGGGGGGGTCCCTCCCCGCGGTCGCCCAGGGGGGGGGGGTGTCCCGCCCGTGGCCGGCCGGCCTTCGGTCCCGCGGCCCTGGGGGGTGAGGGGATCCCACCTTTAAATTCACTGTAATGTTCAACTGTGCTAGTTCCGTGATTTTCAAGTGTTTTCTGTTTTTTGTTGTTGTTGTTGTATAGAAAAGTGTTTTTTTTGTACAGAAATGTGTTTAAAGACAATAAGTGCTGTTGATGGACAGAAAAGTGTTGTACAGAAAAGTGTGTTTTTTTTAAAGACAATAAGTGCTGATGATGGACAAAAGTGTTTTTTTATTGTACATAGAGTGTTATCATTGCAGTTCATGTTGAACAAATAGAGTTTTCATGTTGACCATGAAATTTTGTCAACTGTTCTTGTTGAACAAGTGTTATTTTTATCGTTGCAGTTCATGTTGAACAAATATTTGTTTTCATACAGTGCCGAAATAAATGCTGTCATGAAATATTGTTTTTTTTTGTTGTTGTTCTTGAATAGATAGATCTATGGGGAAAATTATTGCTACTACTTATTCATTGGACACGTATGATTTACAGTTAGTTGTAGTCCGACTGTTGTCAACAGCATGTACCAATTTAAAACACCCTTCAGATCGTTTCTGTGTGGTCCCTCAATGTCGAGGAAAACAACACTTTTAGCTAAAATAATTCAAAATTGCGATAAAATGTTTTTGGAAAAGCCAAAAAAAATATACTATTGCTATAGTATTTGGCAGGAGTCCTATGATAAAATAAAAGCTATTGCCACAACCATACCAATACAATTCATACGAGGACTTGATGTTTTCAATAGTATTGAATCGAACTCGTGGTTGATTATTGATGATTTGGCTGAATCCATTGAACAGTTCTCACAGGAAATGCTACAACTGTTCACTGTTCGCTCCCATCATGAACACATTTCCATAACCCTAGTTCTACACAATCTGTTTCATCAGAGCAAATGTATGCGAAATCTTGCTTTGAATTGCACCGTCTATATTATCTATCGAGTTGTTCGTGATTCTGGCTCACTCATAACTCTCAATAAGCAGATATACCCCGGCGCCCCTAAATTTCTGTTGTCAGCGTACACTCAGGCGACTAGCAAGCCCTACGGTTACATTTTGCTGGATCTTAATCAGAGCACGCCCGAGGATCTACGTGTAGTCACCGACATTTTCAACAGTGAAATTACAGTATATCTTCCGGTGAACAGTAGAAAAGACTATTAGTTGCCATTATGACACTGAAGAAACTACACGAACAACGGCATTTATTTTTCCGTTTTAAGCACTTCAAAACCATTGCTTAGGAAGGCCATACTCAAACATGGTGTTGACAATGATTTCATTAATCTAATATCTGAACTTTGTTTAAATTTAACTGAGGGCAATGTTCAACTGTCAGAAGGTGTTAGACAACAGACAAAGCAACATCGTTCCACTGTACGCGCCTTGGCTTGTAAAAACAAGGGGAAAAAATTTAAAAGAAAACGGCTCCTTCAAGCGGGCGGTAGCTTTTTCACACTTTTACTGCCAATAATTGCAGGACTTGTAAACAGTTTTCTCTAGAGAATGGCTAAACCCTATAAATTGACACCATTTGAACTTGTCCTCTCGCCCGTCGAACATTTTGAAGACAATCTAAGCAAATTCATTAATGATGAGAATATTGCCGATGACAAAAAACTGCTTTTACTTCCAGATGCATTGCGACGTGTGGACAAACATAAACCTTATCGTGAGAGACCCACCGTCACCGCCGCCGCCGCCGCCACTGATCCCTCTAAACAGGAAACATCTCCTCAAGATTCTGCACAATCAAAGGAGAAGGAATTGAATTCAATTGTATCAAAAATTGGAAACCTATTGCCAGTGACCTATCGAGAACAGAGTAAAAGTGTATTATCTTATCTCATGTTGGAAACTGCTGATGAACATCAAGTTCAAGTCGATAGCACAGAGAAACGAATTATAATTCAGGGAAAAAGTTATAATCTAGTTGATTTAATTTGTGATATGGTGACGAATCGTAAAGGGCTTTTATCCTTTGACAATAATCTATCCACCTTTCTAAGTGTATCAAACTTTCCCAAAAGTCTTATTGGCAATAAGCAAATTCTAAAGAAACTAAGAGAATATAGTCCTCCAACAACACCAACACCAACATCATTTAAAAAAGAAGAAGAAGATTCAATATTTGAAAATACTATCAGCGCCATTGATTTTACAACACCTGTGGCTCCTAGTCAAAAGCGAAGACGAATTGATTCACCCTCCAGTGTGCAAAAGGGGAGTGGACATTACACTACATGTTTACGCTCAAAATGGATGAAGTTCTGAAAGGTGTCTATGAAAATATTGGTGAAGCGGGAAGTTTAAGTTCTCCCAAAACGCTTTCTAAAGCTGTCTCCGGCACCACATTGAAAAAAGCAAAAGAGTATCTAGAGAATGAACCGAGTTACACACTGCATCGGAATCACAGGCTTCGCAGCAAACAATATCGACAAACTAAAGCCTTTTTCCCTCTGCATATAATGCAAACGGATCTTTTAACTTTAGACGCAATTCAACAGCGTCACAATGCACCCTACAAATATATTCTGGTGGCAATCAGTGTCTTTAGTCGCTATGCATATGCCATTCCACTGCGATCAAAGAGAGGTGTTGAAGTTGCTCGGGCCATTGAAAGTATTCTAGAACAGGATTCATATAGAAAAATTCAATCGGATCGTGGCAGTGAATTTGTTAATCCCCATGTGCAAAAGGTTCTTTTGAAATATAATACAATACTTTACCATAGTCACAGTCCGATAAAGGCTGCATTGGCTGAACGATTAATAAGAACGATTCGTCTATTAATTTCAAGATATTGTACCCTGAAAAATACATCGGCTTTTATTCATGATTTAGATAAAATCATGCAGATATACAACCATCGACCCCATCGATCTCTGTCCAACTCAAGCCCTCGGGATGTTCACTACAATGAAAATGCATTTGATGCTTTTCTAAAGCAATACTCCAATGGTGAAAAAGAGAAAAAAAATGTGAAGAAGAAATTCAATGTTGGTGATACTGTTCGAATTAATAGAACCACCAATATTTTTGAAAAAGGGAATTATTTATGGAGCACTGAACTTTTTAAAGTGTCCAAAATCCTGGACACCGAGCGCACGACATATCGACTGCGAGACACCAAAGATGATGAGATTCTCGGCGGTTTTTATGAATATGAACTGCAAAAAGTTAGAAACACTAGTGAAATTTATCAAATTGAAAAGATATTAAAGAGTCGTACACGCCATGGCAAGAGACAGTTGTTTGTTCGCTGGCTAGGATACAACTCAGATTTTGATTCTTGGGTCAGTGCTGAAGATATTAACAATGCCCAATGATTTCTATGTGACTTTCATGTCCAATGTTTCCGATCCTCTCTACAATGACTTGAATAGAACAAGTGATTTTTGGACGAAACTCTCCCCCACCATCAAATTCGACGACAATAGAAAGTATGAAGTGGCTCTTGTCGACTGTATTCTCAAAAATACCTACGACATCCTGAGAAAAGATCGTAAATATGATATAAAAATTAGACCCTATGATTGGCCGCCGCCACCAACAGGTGATCAAGAACAAATTCAAAAAATCAATTGGATGAATTATCCATACATTGAATTACCCTACGAGGAACTCACCTGTATGAATGATTTATGTCGTTCTATTAATAAAAGAATTTTCGCTCGTAAAAATGGAGCTTTTCATTTCAACTATTCAAAGGAGGAGGGTAAGATCTACATTAGTTCACCTATTGCCAGTGAAAAGGTTATTCTCAATGATAATCTAAAGGATGTTCTTGGCTTTAAGCTCAATATAATCAATGGTAAAAGTGCCGGAAACACTAATTTCATTTTTGCTGACTATCCGCCTGCCTTCTCCACGGACACCTGTATATTTCTCTACGCTTCATTTGTGGAAACATCTCGGGTTGGTAATTCAAATGTTCCCCTCCTACGAGTTCTTGAACGAAAAACCAATCAAGAACATATTCACCACTACAATATAAAGCATCTTCAGTATATTCCCGTAAACACTTCCTATTTGGAACTCTGTCAGTTAACACTAAGAACCGAATTGGGCGATCCCATAGCAATTTCAAAAGGTTTGGCTGTGATTACATGCCATTTTCGACCCATCGTTCAAAAGCAAGATGTCTAATAAAAAAGTGGTATTCACTTGTCCTGATATTGACTGCTATGTTAATACTCTTGGCCCAAGACAACAGGGCAATGGAATGGACTACTACAAAGGTCGCTCGTCAATGTCTGGCTACGGTCTTGGCAGTTGGTTTGCTAAGCTGTTTCGCTCTTCACTACCATTGGCTAGAAAATATCTTGTACCGGCTGCGACAGATTTTGCATCCTCTACACTATACGATTGGGGCTCTGGCAAGGATTTTAAAAAAAGTGCTTCGGAAAATCTTAGGTCCAGTGCGCGAACCCTTGGCGAGAGATTAAAACAAAATGGTAAAGGCTTAAAAAGGTCAAGAAACAATGCATCACTCATCAGTCTCCACTCAAGTCGGAAACGAAAGACATCATCCCTCCTGTCAAAGAAAAGAAGGAAAAAGCCGACACGTGCTGTAAACAGAAGAAGAAGTCCCAGGAAGAAAATTGTTAGATCGAAACTAGATTTCTTCTCCTAAAATGTCCTACCTACCGCATAAGGATTCTCAACCTTCAATCACCGCCTCATTGAATCTATTCAATGCTGAAAATGTTGATGTGAGTGTCAAGCATGGATACTATGAACAATTTTATCCACAACAACCCCTTTCCGATAATATCCACTTTCAAATTTATTCCAATGAAGACTACTTTATGGACATGTCTTCAACATTTATAGATTTGCAAATGAAAGTCCGGAAATCCGATAATACAATGCCAATTCGGGCCGATGGAATATCCTATGAAAATTGTATATTACATAATTTATTTCGTCAAATTAGTGTCTACATCAATGGCACGTTGGTGAGCACAAGCAACAATCTCTCAAATTATACAAGCTATATGCAATTCATGCTGATGACACCCAAGTCATACAAGGAATTGAGAGGCACCTCCAATGGATATGAATATATTACTAATACTGATAGTACAGATGCACTTAAAAATGCTACAACTAGTGAATTACATCTAGTTGGAAAAATATATCATGAAATATTTAATATACCCCAATGGCTGCCACCCAATGTTAAAGTGGATATAAAACTAACGCTTGCACCCTCCAATTTCATATTGAGAAAAGAACTTGCTGCCAATCCTGATGTAAGTCTCTCCCTCACTTCGGCAATACTTCATGTACGCAAACAACAGGTCATGAGTTCTGTTGCTTTGGCAGTGGAAAAACTGAGAGCCAATGGAAATAATATTAAACTACTTGTTCCTCATACAATCACCAATCAGCGTCATATTGCAATGGGCTCACGGACCTTCACCGATTCATCCTTTATCAATGGCGAAATTCCGTCAAAACTTGCTTTGGCATTTGTAAAAAGCGCCAGTGCAATAGGATCATGGACTGAATGCCCACATAAATTCGAGCTGTTTGGACTTTCATCTCTTGTGTGCAAAGTAAACGGCATCCCACTCTACAATCTATCTTTTGATAAATCCTATAGAACATTGTACGAGTTGACCATGCAAACCCTAGATCATGACTCTCAACTATTTGAAAATGGTATAACCGAAGATATGTTTGCTAAAACACATGGTATCATTGTACTGGATTTGTCTGGTACACAGGATATGAGTATAGTACGTACGGGGAGTGTGCGTTTAGAGTGTACATTTGACGACCCATTGGCTGAGAGTATTGCACTAATCTCACTAAATCAATATTAAACCTATTGGGAAATCACTCCCGAAGGCAGTGTTCTACTGGACTTAGCGCCATGAACACCAGTCAAATAATCAATGTATTTAATATGGACCCCTACATGTCCCAGTACAAATCCTATTGTCTGCCCTCGGACTTTCTTGGAAAAATTCAAAGTGTCAACAATACCTTGATTATTGTTAATAGCAGTCCGTCGACTGTGCTGACGGGTCATTGGCTGTGCATCTTTCAAACAATGAAGACGATTGAATTTTTTGATCCTCTTGGTCTACCCTATACATTCTACACACCTCACATCAGCAACTATATTGAGAGCAGTGGGAAAACTATTATTCAAAATCGGAAGAGGGTGCAGGATCTAACGACTAAAAGCTGCGGCTTCCATGCACTACTATATTTTGTGTTCCGATGTCGTGGCTATACTTACAAGCAGTTTCTCCACATTTATGTTGACAATCCACGTCTGAATGACTTTCTAGTGGAAAATATCCTCTCAGACCTATATAGTATTGATTTCAGTGCCCTAAGAGTAAAGTGCTTAAAAAATGTTTGTGAATTTGTTTATTAATAAAATGCATATATATATACAACAATGTCTTTAAATCTTCACTTTAGATTTCTTCATCTTCGATGTATAGGCAACTGTCGTGAACCACTAATGCTGGTAAATCATTTGGATTCACTGTATATTGATCTTGATTGACTGCAAAGTCAGGGTCACATTTTCTACAGTACAATGTAACTTCACTCTTGTCATATCTCTTTGTATAGTCAATGATACTATTTACATTCATACTATGAAATTCACGAGTTTCAATCTGTCTATTTGAAGCAATATCACATACAATGTTTTCAAATGGTGAATCACATTCGGTAACTGCCAAATAAAAATCACTTGGTTTATAGTCATAGTAGGTAGTGTCATCACAACGATGACGTAGAAACCAAATTGTCTTGTTACCCCAACAGTTGAATCGTAGACCAGATTCCTCTTCCCAGAATAATTTAAATCCACGACGATACCAATCTCGTAGAAATAAACTAAAATCACGTTTGGGATTCTTTCCAATCATAGCAAGGTAAGTATTCTCCCACTGATCACATTTATCATAGTGACAATTGGAGCACAGGTGCCCTCTAGGATGAGAGTCACACACCTCCTCAAGACATGAATTACATCCTTTAATTTGTACTGCATAGCCTCTATGTAATTTACAAGGATTACATAATTTACACTTTTCACTATAGTCATCTATAACTGTACAATTCTCACATTGAGTCCAACTGCCAAGAGTTTACATGCACAATGGACATATATAGAACATTTTTCGGTTTCCGATGTCAACTCGCTCACAGCTAAAACGAAACTGATCATCCTCGCTCCATAAATTCAATGAGAGGGAAATGGAGGAGAGGAGTAGCTCTGTAACGTTACCTCTTTCGAATGACGGGGGAGCCATCTACATTGAATCCATTGGCAATATTTTCAAAAGTATATCCACAATATGATTCTGCTTTGTTCCAATTAATATATCAATAAATTGACTATAAGCATTTGAATCACATTTTAAAAGTTTCATACAATAGTCCAATGGGGGAGAATCACTCCTCATTATATTGTCAAGCGTTCCCTGACCGAGAGAATATCCTGCGTTTAAGAGATAACTCGAGAAAATCATCATCCAAAATCAAATGTTTTTCCATAAACACTAGATTTGATCTAATTCTCTCTTTCTCAAATTTATTCATTTTTCAATCCTTTCACTCCGACTGATGACTCTAGACTGACCCTGATTCGTTAGCCCCATAGCCTAACCAGAAAAGAAAGAAAATATTTTCGATTTCGAAACAATTTTATTGAATAATTACAACAACATCAATAATACAGAGCATGTACAATTAGCGATACTGTTTATTGTCTTCAATATGTTTCACCAATGCACTTAAAGCACATTGAAGTCTATTCACATGTGCTATATCAACTTTAGCGGCGAAAGATAATTGATCCTCCATTTTAAATTTGCTCAAGGATATCACATATCTTGCATATACTGCATCCCATTCCAGACAAAGACGTGATCCTTTCGTGATTTCCACCGCAATGTTTGGTGCTCTTGTACTATTATCATCAACTCCACTATCAACTTCTAATAGGGTAAACATTCCACTCGTCATCATCATCAACACAAATATATATCCAAATGAGTAAAGTCAAACTGTTCTTCTTCTTCTCACTCCTTTGAATTCTATTCACAGACTAATAAAACTTTAGCAAAAAACCCTTTCCTTATATTCCCTCCGCCGCTAATATGTTTGCGAGCCCTCTGATTGGCTGAGAATGGGGATGTAACCGACTCGTTGATTGGCTGAGAAGGAAACACGTGATCTAACTGTTTCCTGGAAACTCATAACATTCGCGTCGAGCATGTACATTCTCACTGACAATGAATCATAAAACAGACATAAATTGCTGTTGACATCCATAAATGTGAGAAAGTTCCTGTTTTTCCATTCTCACTGACAACGAACAGACATAAAACAGGAACATAAATTGCTGTTGACATCCATAAATGTGAGAAAGTTCCTGTTTTTCCATTCTCACTGACAAAAACCATAAAAACATCCATAAATGTGAGAAAGTTCCTGTTTTTCCATTCTCACTGACAAAAACCATAAAAACAGACATAAATGTGAGAAAGTTCCTGTTTTTCCATTCTCGCTGACAACGAACAGACATAAAAACATGCATAAATTATGTAAAAAAGTTGTAGGTGGCAGCAGGGGTGCGTGACACGAGCTCATGAGGCCTTTCTACTGGCGCTTTACTGAAAACTTTGTGTCTTGAACAGTCTTGGAAAGTATAAACAAAATCAAATTGAATATTTGATATATAATGATATTAATTAAGATTCATTAGTTCAAGATTTTATTTCATTGTTATTTTATTTTCATTTTCAATGCTGTAAGAAATGGAAAAGAAAATATTTGTAATATAATTTCTATTTTCAGTGAAGCGCCTATGACGCAGTAAGCTTTAGGTTTTTATAGTTAAGGAAGGGGACAATTTTAGGGGTCTTGAAAAGTTTTAGAAAGAACTAATAAATTAAAATGAATATTTGATGTATAATGATATTAATTGCTGAAAGTTCAAAATTTCACTGTATTTTTAATGTTTATTTTCAATATTAAGTACAAAGAAAATATTTGTAATACAATTCATTTATCCCAAATATCCCAAGTTACGTAAATCAAAATACTATTTTAAGTGGTTGCAGGGGTAACCTTAAAGTGATTAGTTTAAAAAAAACTAAGTTTTTCCTAGGGAAGCAAAGAGCGAAGTTGAAACTTATAACGAACAAAAACTATTACTTCACAGCCTATCTAACATAAAACTAGTGCAAATAAATCAACTGGTGATATTTCCCTATGCTTGTAGGTTCACAACAAACTAGGGATAAAATTTGGGATAATCTAAACCCTTCCCTTGCAAAGGAAACGTATACTGTTCTTCAAAATGTCTTTTTTCCTAATTTTCTAAAATAATGGTAAAAGTATGTGAAGAGATTTAACCATAAATCTCTTTCAAATACTTTTCTATCATTCCAAAACTACGCAAAAGCTGAACAAATTGGTTGGAAATCGATTTAAATCCGTCATTCAAGTCTGAATAAATAAAAAATCTTCCCTCGGCTCAATATTCTATAAATTCTTAGCTTCAGCATTTCCTTTTCCTAAGATGTGGAAGCATCCTTTTACCATTAAAGTCATTTCTTTTCGTCAAATCTCATAAGCATTGTCTTTATAGATTTTTGATCATGTGTTCTTTAGATTCTGGAACTAGTTATCTCGTTTTTGTTTATTACTGCAGTACAATTCTAGGAAATGCACAAAAAGGAATAAATACGTAAACGATGGCGTATTTTCAAATTCGCAAATTCTCATCTTATTTGTCTGAATAAAAAAGTTAATTTTTATCAATTTTGAGATATCCCCCTCGAAATTATCTCCCCTCAAGCATTACATATACCAAATCGCTTATGTCAACAAACGGAACGCAAGTTAGAACACAATATAATAGGCAGAATTGTAGCACTGCCAAAGTAAAGACCGAAGTGGCCACAATATGCTTTTTTTCACCAAGATACTTCATATAGAAGGAAATGTAAAAACTTCAGAAGCAGATTATTCGTTTGAAATTGAAAATTCTAGTGGCCTGTTTAGGAGTCAACAGGGATTGGAGGGCAGCAAGTCCTCCTCCAACGCCCCTTTATTCCTCAAACACAACCAGTCAAAAAATTTTAAATATCCGTTTTGTTCAGCATAGTTGAAAGGTCCAATAGCTATGTCTCTGGGGATGTCACCCCCCCCCCCCCCCACAGCCCTTGGGGGAAAAGCTGTAAATTATGCAATTCGCCCATTGTTCACGTATAATATTTGTTATTGACTTGACTTGACTTTATTAACATCTTTGAAATCACCTTTGGTGTCCAAAAGAAGGGAGTTTTGAGCTAAATCAAACACACTGCGTGTATGCAGGTTGTCAAAAGGACGTAACTCAGGAATGGCTGAGGGTATTAACTAGGAACTTTCAGGGAATGATGAAGGGGATGATCAATTGACCAAAAGGCAGTATTTACGCGTTAACACTGCTGCTACTACAACTATTGCTTCTGTAGTGACTACTACTAAAGTTGACGATATTGAGGTGAAAATTTGAGGAAACGTTGAGAGAGGGGTTGAGCTAAATCAAAACATACTATGTGCATACAGATATTCAAAAGGGCGTATCAGAAATATTTTAGGAACAGCCTTGCATATCAAATTGAAACTTTCAGGACATGATAAAGGGAATGTTCAACTGACCAGGCAATATGTATATACTACTACTAATACTACTGTTACTACTATTACAACTAATACAACACTACTATTACATCTATTGCTACTATTAATAAGATACTAGTATTACCAGTAGGGTATATCTATGGAATTTACGTACGCCCCTAGGAATTCCCATGCTATTTGCGTACGGCCATAGGACCATGCTATTTGCGTACGGCCATAGGACCATGCTATTTACGTACGGCCATAGGAATCTCCATGCTATTTGCGTACGGCCATAGGACCATGCTTTCTGCCGACCGCAATAGGACCATGCTATTTGCCGACCGCAATAGGACCATGCTATTTGCCGACCGCAATAAGACCATGCTATTTGCCGACCGCAATAGGACCATGCTATTTGCCGACCGCAATAGGACCATGCTATTTGCTTGAGGCCATAGGAACCACGTTCTATATTTTTTTTTTAAGTTGGCAAGGTATAATGTGGTCAAAAATGTTTTGAGAGTATGCAGTTTGTTATTAAAAAGTTGGATGCTACAATCAGAATTGTTTGATTGACATTTAAAAAGGGGTAATGGGATTTGCGAATTGGAGTGTAGGATTTGCGAATTTGATCCTATTAAGGACTGACTTGAAATAAAAATTTTTAATAAGAAATGGCTGAAAAGTGTTTTGGGGGAGATGGGGTGACTGTGTACTGTATAATACACAAGTGATGTTTGGACAGTGTTGTCAATTTAAAATAGTTTAACGCTATACTATACGAAGAAGTTGATACTAAGAGGGGTGTAGATGACAAGAAAAGAATTGTAATTACGAATAACTTTACTTCTTCGAAGTGTTCCGTATAATACATAAGTGGTGGGGTGATGACAGAAGGATCTCTTAGAGTACTTATAGTGCTGTACGATGGGCCGAGCTGCTAGGCAAGGTATAGTGTGGTCCAACATGTTTTGAGAGTATGCAGTTTGTTATTAAAAAATTGGATGCTACAATCAGAATTGTTTGATTGACATTTAAAAAGGGGTAATGGGATTTGCGAATTGGAGTGTAGGATTTGCGAATTTGATCCTATTAAGGATTGACTTGAAATAAAAAATTTTAACAAGAAATGGCTGAAAAGTGTTTTGGGGGAGATGGGATGATTGTGTACTGTATAATACACAAGTGATGTTTGGACAGTGTTGTCAATTTAAAATAGTTTAACGTTATACTATACGAAGAAGTTGATACTAAGAGGGGTGTAGATGACAAGAAAAGAATTGTAATAACGAATAGCTTTACTTCTTCGAAGTGTTCCGTATAATACATAAGTGGTGGGGTGATGGCAGAAGGATCTCTTAGAGTACTTATAGTGCTGTACGATGGGCCGAGCTGCTAGGCAAGGTATAGTGTGGTCCAACATGTTTTGAGAGTATGCAGTTTGTTATTAAATAATTGGATGCTACAATCAGAATTGTTTGATTGACATTTAAAAAGGGGTAATGGGATTTGCGAATTGGAGTGTAGGATTTGCGAATTTGATCCTATTAAGGATTGACTTGAAATAAAAAATTTTAACAAGAAATGGCTGAAAAATGTTTTGGGGGAGATGGGATGATTGTGTACTGTATAATACACAAGTGATGTTTGGACAGTGTCGTCAATTTAAAATAGTTTAACGTTATACTATTCGAAGAAGTTGATGCTAAGAGGGATGAAGATGACAAGAAAAGAATTGTAATAACGAATAGCTTTACTTCTTTGAAGTGTTCCGTATAATACATAAGTGGTGGGGTGATGGCAGAAGGATCTCTTAGAGTAATTATAGTGCTGTACGATGGGCCGAGCTGCTAGGCAAGGTATAAAGTGGTCCAATATGTTTTGAGCGTATGCAGTTTGTTATTAAAAAATTGGATGCTACAATCAGAATTGTTTGATTGACATTTAAAAAGGGGTAATGGGATTTGCGAATTGGAGTGTAGGATTTGCGAATTTGATCCTATTAAGGATTGACTTGAAATAAAAATTTTAACAAGAAATGGCTGAAAAGTGTTTTGGGGGAGATGGGATGATTGTGTACTGTATAATACACAAGTGATGTTTGGACAGTGTTGTCAATTTAAAATAGTTTAACGTTATACTATACGAAGAAGTTGATACTAAGAGGGGTGTAGATGACAAGAAAAGAATTGTAATAACGAATAGCTTTACTTCTTTGAAGTGTTCCGTATAATACATAAGTGGCGGGGTGATGGCAGAAGGATCTCTTACAGTACTTATAAGGCTCTACGATGGGCCGAGCTGCTAGGCAAGGTATAATGTGGTCCAACATGTTTTGAGAGTATGCAGTTTGTTATTAAAAAAATTCGATGTTACAATCAGAATTGTTTGATTGACATTTAAAAAGGGGTGACGGGATTTGCGAATTGGATTGTAGGATTTGCGAATTTGATCCTATTAAGGATTGACTTGAAATAAAAATTTTAACAAGAAATGGCTGAAAAGTGTTTTGGGGGAGATGGGATGATTGTGTACTGTATAATACACAAGTGATGTTTGGACAGTGTTGTCAATTTAAAATAGTTTAACGTTATACTATACGAAGAAGTTGATACTAAGAGGGGTGTAGATGACAAGAAAAGAATTGTAATAACGAATAGCTTTACTTCTTCGAAGTGTTCCGTATAATACATAAGTGGTGGGGTGATGGCAGCAGGATCTCTTAGAGTACTTATAGTGCTGTACGATGGGCCGAGCTTCTAGCGAAAACCCCGTGTGGATGAGTTGAAATAAAAAATTTTAGTCTCTTTAGGCTGTTTGAGTTTTTTTTTGGTCTGTGTTTGTCTCTTTGGGCTGTGTGTGTCTCTTTGGGGTGTTTGTGTCTCTTTGGGCTGTGTGTGTCTCTTTAGGCTGTTTGAGTCTTTTTGGTTCTTTGGGCTGTGGGTGTCTCTTTGTGATGTGTGTGTCTCTTTAGGCTGTGTGTGTCTCTTTGGACAGTGTGTCTTTTGGGGTGTTTGAGTCTTTTTGGGTCTGTATGTGTCTCTTTGGGCTATGTGTGTCTCTTTGGCCTGTTTGAGTCTTTTTGGACTATGTATGTCTCTTTCGGCTGTTTGTGTTCTTTGGACTGTGGGTGTCTCTTTGGGCTGTGGGTTGATTGGCAGAAGGATGTATTAGCGAAGTCAAAGTGGAGGGCGAGTTGCTAGCGAAAAATCTAAGCTAATAAGGGTTTTTGACCGTAAACTCTACTTATGGCTCTAACAATTGTACTCTATGCTTACCCAAAGACACGATAGGGCTTTCCCACCCCCCCCATTTTTTTGGTTATCCTTTTTTTTTCTTGAACTTTTTTTTATTGGACTAAATTCTTTTTGGACTTCGAAATTATTCAACTTTTTTTTTACGTATCTTAAAATGACATGAAATATCTTTATGGCTCTAAAAATTGTACTCTATGCTTGCCCAGAGACACGATGCGGCTTTCCCACTGTTACTCTATGGCTGATTATCGACACTACCTAGTTTATTGCATGTATTAAATCAGTATTTTTTACACAGTGGAACGATAAACACATAACTAATATCTCTAAAAAGTGAAGCTGAAGCATTTTAAGAAAGTGTGTTCACATGATAGTGTTATTGTAGCATTGAATGCTGACAAGGAGAAGTATTTAAACTATGAAATAAGTACAAGTGGTATCGGAAACGTATGCGTGCATTGTCATGACAGTAAGAAATTGAATTTCTTTGGAGTACCAAAAAAATTCAACTCTTATGAGTGAATAAATTCTTTATCGATGTCTTTTGACAGATAAGTTTGATAACACTGACATAATTTAAGTATCAAATTGAACAAATTCTTTATTAACATTCTTTATCGATATCATATGTCGGATAAGTCGGATAACATTGACAAAATCTATCTATTAGAATGAATAAATTCTCTATCATCATCCATTGTCGGATTTGTCATTATGAAAAAATTGTAAGTAAGTAAGTAGCAAACTCTTTCTTGAATTCAACTCTTGGATACACAATACAGATATTATAAAAAAAATGTAATTTCCAGACTTCGTTTGCATGCAATAGATACCGAGAGTTCTATGAATCCTCCCCGCAATGACTTTTAAGGGTTTTATGACTCCTCCCAACAATGAATTCAGATGGTTTTAGGACTCATCTCCCTAGCAATAACTCCATTCAACCTTGAGCGAAGGTATAAAAGTTTGATGAAGTATTTCTCTACTTAAAAACTACATTAATAGCTTCCAAGATGATAGGACTGTATGACACAGAATTTATTGGTTTGAAAAAATCATCTTGTGGTGTTATATTTGAATGTGCTTATTTATTATTGTCTATGGAACTCGAAGAAATTGACTGTTATCATTGGATAGTGAACTATAATCTGTTTGAGTATGATAAAAGCTTGTGGAGTACTACATTACGTCATATAAACAGACTGGGATTCTACGATAGAGTGATTACACCACTTAATAATGCTGGTCAGGAACTGAGAAATGTTCAGGAGGAAGTCAGTGAAATTTGCAGCTTTTTCGGGGTTGAAGCACTCTACGTAAAGGGTAATGTACCTACAGATAAAGTTTTAATTCAAAAGTATGACCCTAGGATTCCACTTTTCAATCTAGAAGAGTTTAAGTGTCCTAAATTTGAAGGGGGTTATCACCGTCCTGAAGACGAGGTTAGGTTCTTCGCGCAGTGGATACCTAAGGACATACCTGATCGTGATAAATCGATAAGGCATGGTAAAAACTATTCTCTATCATGGGACCATCGTTTCTGGATGTTTAAGAGTGAACTCTAAGTACTATTTTTATGTAAATATGTGTTGTTGTTTTTTTCTCAAAAAAATCTGTTAATACGTTTAAGCAATAAATATCTTTAAGCTTAACCCGTCTTTATTCTTTAGAATGGCTCTATTCATTTCATTAAATTATGAAGAAATTGTAAGTAAGTAACAATTGCTTTCTTGAATTCGCTTCCTGGACACAATACAGATATTTAATTCAAGAAATCATGATAAAATCGCAAGTAAGTAATAAACTCTTTATTGTTTTCACCTATTGGATACACAATACGGAAATTTCATTCAAGAAATTATGAAGGAATTGTAAATAGGTAACAAACTCATTCTTGAAGTCACCTCTTGTATACACAATGCAGAAATTTCATTCAAGAAATTATGAAAAAATTGTAACACACACACACACACAGAGACGACACACACACAGAGACGACACACTTAAAGTGACGACTCACACATAGAGACGACAAAAACACAGAGAAGACAAACACACAGAGATGTCACACATAGAGAACCGACACACACACAGAGAGACAACAAACACACAGAGTCGACTCACACACAGAGAGGACAAACACACAGAGACGACAGACACAAAGAGACGACTCGCACACAGAGAGGACAAACACACAGAAACGACACACACACACACACACACACACACACACACACACACACACACACACACACACACCACACACACACACACACACACACACACACACACACACACACACACACACACACACACACACCACACACACACACACACACACACCACACACACACACACACACACACACACACACACCACACACACACACACACACACACACACACACACACACACACACACACACACACACACACCACACACACACACACACACACACACACACACACACACACACACACACACACACACACACACACACACACACACCACACACACACACACACACACACACACACACACACACACACACACACACACACCACACACACACACACACACACACACCACACACACACCACACACACACACACACACACACACACACACACACACACACACACACACACACACACACACACACACACACACACACACACACACACACACACACACACACACACACACACACAGACACGCAGAGAGAGAGAGAGAGACGACACACACATAGAGACAACACAGACACAGAGACGACAGACACACAAAGACGAAACACACACAGAGACGAGACATACACAGAGGCGACACACACACAGAGAGGACAAACATACAGAGAAGACACAAAAACAGAGACGACACACCCACAGAGACGACACACACACAGATACGAAACACACATAGAGACGATACACACACACACACATAGAGACAGCAAACACACACACACACACACACAGAGACGACACCCACACAGAGACGACACACACACACACACAGAGACAATACACACAAAGTGACGACTTAAACATAGAGACGACACACGCACTGAGACGACAAACACACAGAGATGATACACATAGAGGGACAACACACACACACACACACACACACACACACACACACACACACACACACACACACACACACACACACACACACACACACACACACACACACACACACACACACACACTTACACACACACACTTACACACACACACACACACACACACACACACACAGACGACAAACACACAGAGACAACACACACCAAGAGACGACACACCCACAGAGATGACACAAACACATTGAGACGACACACGTACAGACATGACACACAAACAGAGTCATAGTGAGAGAGATATCCAAAAAGTTGGGTTGATCTAGGTTCACTTAGAGTGGCACGCCACTCTAAGTGAACCTAGATCAACCCAACTTTTTGGATATCTCTCTCACTATGACTCTGTTTGTGTTTCGTGTATGTGTGCAGAATGGAATTTTTGCATTGTGTATACAAGAGGTGACTTCAAGAATGAGTTTGTTACATATTTACAATTCCTTCATAATTTCTTGAATGAAATTTCCGTATTGTGTATCCAATAGGTGAAAACAATAAAGAGTTTATTACTTACTTGCGATTTTATCATGATTTCTTAAATTAAATACCTGTATTGTGTCCAGGAAGCGAATTCAAGAAAGCAATTGTTACTTACTTACAATTTCTTCATAATTTAATGAAATGAATAGAACTATTCTAAAGAATAAAGACGGGTTAAGCTTAAAGATATTTATTGCTTAAACGTATTAACAGATTTTTTTGAGAAAAAAACAACAACACATATTTACATAAAAATAGTACTTAGAGTTCACTCTTAAACATCCGGAAACGATGGTCCCATGATAGAGAATAGTTTTTACCATGCCTTATGGATTTATCACGATCAGGTATGCCCTTAGGTATCCACTGCGCGAAGAACCTAACCTCGTCTTCAGGAAGGTGATAACCCCCTTCAAATTTAGGACACTTAAACTCTTCTAGATTGAAAAGTGGAATCCTAGGGTCACACTTTTGAATTAAAACTTTATCTGTAGGTACATCACCCTTTACGTAGAGTGCTTCAACCCCGAAAAAGCTGCAAATTTCACTGACTTCCTCCTGAACATTTCTCAGTTCCTGACCAGTATTATTAAGTGGTGTAATCACTCTATCGTAGAATCCCAGTCTGCTTATATGACGTAATGTAGTGCTCCACAAGCTTTTATCATACTCAAACAGATTATAGTTCACTATCCAATGATAACAGTCAATTTCTTCGAGTTCCATAGACAATAATAAAAAAGCACATTCAAATATAACACCACAAGATGATTTTTTCAAACCAATAAATTCTGTGTCATACAGTCCGATCATCTTGGAAGCTATTAATGTAGTTTTTAAGTAGAGAAATACTTCATCAAACTTTTATACCTTCGCTCAAGGTTGAATGGAGTTATGGCTAGGGAGATGAGTCCTAAAACCATCTGAATTCATTATGGGGAGGAGGAGTCATAAAACCCTTAAAAGTCACTGCGGGGAGGAGTCATAGAACTCTCGGTATCTATTGCATACAAATGAAGTCTGGAAATTACATTTTTTTTATAATATCTGTATTGTGTATCCAAGAGTTGAATTCAAGAAAGAGTTTGCTACTTACTTACTTACAATTTTTTCATAATGACAAATCCGACAATGGATGATGATAGTGAATTTATTCATTCTAATAGATAGATTTTGTCAATGTTATCCGACGTATCCGACATATGATATCGATAAAGAATGTTAATAAAGAATTTGTTCAACTTGATACTTAAATTATGTCAGTGTTATCAAACGTATCTGTCAAAAGACATCGATAAAGAATTTATTCACTCTGATACTTTGATTTTGTCAATGCTATCCCAAGTATCTGTCAATTGATGTTGACCTATCTATCCGATATATGATGTATGTAAATTCCTTTTCTTACATCTCCGATATTTTAATAGACATTCTAAACGTTCGATATGCTAGCTTACTCTAAAAATAATGAACACATAACAATGTAATGCATAATATATTTTTAATGAAATAATGTCATGTAGAATATTAATACAAAAAATATATATTATTATACATTATTAATATCAATGAACAACATTGGACATTTTGAGTCTGTTCCATAAAATGGTTCACCACGTTCTCTCTTGATACTATAGCTATTGTCTTCTCTTAGTTCGTAATCAGTAGAATAATCATTATTCCATTTTGACTCATACACAATTTTTATAGGTGTGTCATCGACAGGCTCAATATGCTTTTCGTCTTTGGTAATATTTGATTCATTGACTGTTTGATCAATGGCAGTAACGTTTGCTGGTACTTTGTTTTTCATCGATTCATCTTTATATTCCTTAGTGATATTTTCTGCCAATGTCCTTTTTATTTCTCTAGCAATATCACTGTCTATTATCACACTATTTTTACACATGTAACAGTTCCGGCACGTAGACAGGATATGGTTTATGATATTAGTAGAAGAGTAGGCCTTTCTTTTCGTCTTTGCTTTCATTTGAATGCTAATACCCGAAAGCTGACGATATGGTTTAACACTGGGTAACATGTTACCACAAGCACTAGCAAGAAGATGCCCCTCTTTATCAACTATTATTTTTATGTTGGCATTCTCTTTGAGTGCAATCATCTCCGGAGATCTCAATCTCGCATATCCACCATCATAAGAGTTGAATTTTTTTTGGTACTCCAAAGAAATTCAATTCCTTACTGTCATGACAATGCACGCATACGTTTCCGATAGTGCTACCACTTGTACTTATTTCATAGTTTAAATACTTCTCCTTGTCAGCATTCAATGCTACAATAACACTATCATGTGAACACACTTTCTTAAATTGCTTCATCTTCACTTTTTTAGAGATATTAGTTATGTGTTTATCGTTCCACTGTGTAAAAAATACTTATTTAATACATGCAATAAACTAAGTAGTGTCAATAATCGGCCATAGAGTAACAGTGGGAAAGCCGCATCGTGTCTCTGGGCAAGCATAGAGTACAATTTTTAGAGCCATAAAGATATATCATGTCATTTTAAGATACGTAAAAAAAAAGGTTTAATAATTTCGAAGTCCAAAAAGAATTTAGTCCAATAAAAAAAATTCAAGAAAAAAAATGGGGGGAGGGGGTGGGAAAGCCGCATCGTGTCTTTGGGTAAGCATAGAGTACAATTGTTAGAGCCATAAGTAGAGTTTACGGTCAAAAACCCTTATTAGCTTAAATTTTTCGCTAGCAACTCGCCCTCCACTATGACTTCGCTAATACATCCTTCTGCCAATCAACCCACAGCCCAAAAAGACACCCACAGTCCAAAGAGACACAAACAGCCGAAAGAGACATACATAGTCCAAAAAGACTCAAACAGCCCAAAGAGACACACATAGCCCAAAGAGACACATACAGACCAAAAAGACTCAAACACCCCATACACAGTCCAAAGAGACACACACAGCCTAAAGAGACACACACATCACAAAGAGACACCCACGGCCCAAAGAACCAAAAAGACTCAAACAGCCTAAAGAGACACATACAGCCCAAAGAGACACAAACACCCCAAAGAGACACACACAACCCAAAGAGACAAACACAGACCAAAAAAAAACTCAAACAGCCTAAAGAGACTAAAATTTTTTATTTCAAATCATCCACACGGGGTTTTCGCTAGCAGTTCGGCCCATCGCACAGCACTATAAGCACTCTAAGAGATCCTTCTGCCATCACCCCACCACTTATGTTTTATACGGAACACTTCGAAGAAGTAAAGCTATTCGTTATTACAATTCTTTTCTTGTCATCTACACCCCTCTTAGTATCAACTTCTTCGTATAGTATAACGTTAAACTATTTTAAATTGACAACACTGTCCAAACATCACTTGTGTATTATACAGTACACAATTATCCCATCTCCCCCAAAACACTTTTCAGCCATTTCTTGTTAAAAATTTTTATTTCAAGTCAATCCTTAATAGGATCAAATTCGCAAATCCTACACTCCAATTCGCAAATCCCATTACCCCTTTTTGAATGTCAATCAAACAATTCTGATTGTAGCATCCAATTTTTTAATAACAAAGTGCATACTCTCAAAACATGTTGGACAACATTATACCTTGCCAAGCAGCTCAGCCCATCGTACAGCACTATAAGTACTCTAAGAGATCCTTCTGCCATCACCCCACCACTTATGTTTTATACGGAACACTTCGAAGAAGTAAAGCTATTCGTTATTACAATTCTTTTCTTGTCATCTACACCCCTCTTAGTATCAACTTCTTCGTATAGTATAACGTTAAACTATTGTAAATTGACAACACTGTCCAAACATCACTTGTGTATTATACAGTACACAATCACCCCATCTCCCCTCAAAACACTTTTCAGCCATTTCTTGTTAAAAATTTTTATTTCAAGTCAATCCTTAATAGGATCAAATTCGCAAATCCTACACTCCAATTCGCAAATCCCATTACCCCTTTTTAAATGTCAATCAAACAATTCTGATTGTAGCATCCAATTTTTTAATAACAAACTGCATACTCTCAAAACATGTTGGACCACATTATACCTTGCCTAGCAGCTCGGCCCATCGTACAGCACTATAAGTACTCTAAGAGATCCTTCTGCCATCACTCCACCACTTATGTATTATACGGAACACTTCGAAGAAGTAAAGCTATTCGTTATTACAATCCTTTTCTTGTCATCTACACCCCTCTTAGTATCAACTTCTTCGTATAGTATAACGTTAAACTATTTTAAATTGACAACACTGTCCAAACATCACTTGTGTATTATACAGTACACAATCATCCCATCTTCCCCAAAACACTTTTCAGCCATTTCTTGTTAAAAATTTTTATTTCACGTCAATCCTTAATAGGATCAAATTCGCAAATCCCATTACCCCTTTTTAAATGTCAATCAAACAATTCTGATTGTAGCATCCAATTTTTTAATAACAAACTGCATACTCTCAAAACATGTTAGACCACATTATACCTTGCCAACTTTAAAAAAAAAATATAGAACGTGGTTCCTATGGCCTCAAGCAAATAGCATGGGAATTCCTATTGCGGTCGGCAAATAGCATGGTCCTATTGCGGTCGGCAAATAGCATGGTCCTATTGCGGTCGGCAAAAAGCATGGTCCTATAGCCGTACGCAAATAGCATGGAGATTCCTATGGCCTTACGTAAATAGCATGGTCCTATGGCCGTACGCAAATAGCATGATCCTATGGCCGTACGCAAATAGCATGGGAATTCCTAGGGGCGTACGTAAATTCCATAGATACACCCTACTATTACCAAGGCTAATTTGTGAAAGTGAGAATTTTACAAAAATATTGAGAAGAAAGTTGAATTAAACCAAAACACACTATGTGCATGCAGGTTGTCAAAAGAGTGTACCTCAGGAATTGCTTGGGATATTAAATTGGAACTTTCAGGGAATACTTAGGGGAAGATCAATTGACCAAAAAACAATATGTGCAGGCTACTACTAATGCTACTACTACTCCAACTATTACTGTCAGTATTATGGGTATTAAGGTGAAAATTTCAGAAAATGTTGAGGGGAAGTTGAACTAAACTAAAACACAATATGGGCATAAAGGTTAAAAGGGCATATCGGCAATATCACAGCAACACCTTATGGGGTGAATCAAAACACATAATTTGCACACAGGTTATCAAAAGGACGAATCAGCAACATCGCAGAAACGGCTTAAATTTAAGTTGAAACTATAGGGACATGAGGCGGGGATGCTGAACTAGACCAAACAGGCACACTTACTACTAACACTACTGCTATCACTAATACTACTCCTAATGCTCCTATTGTTGCTTCTACTGCTATGACTACTACTATTGCTAATGCTAAGGGTATGAGTTAAATTTCAGGAAATAGTTAGTAAGTGGTTTACCTGAGGGGTGTATTAGCAATATCCCAGCAACACCTTAGGGTATTAAGCTGAAGCTCCCAGTTCTACCAATATTACAACCACTTGTGATACTACACCTAATATTACTACTGCTGCTATGAAACTAAATCAAAATAGCTTAGATTTATCCAGTGTGTCAAGATACTAGAAACTTTGAATTAAAAATTTGAAGACAGTAGAAACCACAGTAGACAGAATATACCAGTATGATCATTCTCTATCTCACCCATTATAAAAACCCGGACCGGGGTGCGAGTGCTCCGGAGAACGTTTTTGCAGATATAAACATAGGCGAAGTCAGATTAGCGGGAATGCAGGTTAGTCTGTTTCCGTCTGTTTCCGTCAAAGTGCATTGAAACAATCGAAACAGACGGAAACAGACTAACCCGCATTCCCGCTAATGCAGAAATAAGTGGGAGGAGCTTTTTGTGAACGAAGACCAGAAATTATCTGCGATAAGCTTACTGGTATATTCTGTCTACTGTGGTAGAAACCCATGCCCCCTAAAAGCCAGAACATAATTTGCAACTTACTGCAAACAAATTTATATTATAAATAATTTGTCATTTTGACCTTACCAATTCCAAAATTATTCAGACTTCAAGGAATGAATATCAGTGTATATATATATATTGAACTGTCAATCCACCTTTATTTGTTTTTTCAAGTAATTCTACTTGTTCTGGATATTTTTACTTGACTAAATTCCGTAATAATTATCCCGTGAAAAAAAAATCCCGTAAGATCTTACTATGAAGTGCCACCACACACAATGAAACAGATTCGATCAGTTTTAACGGAGGTTGTCACTGGAAGGTTGTCACTGGATGAAAACACTGCTGAAGTTTGCGTTGCTTCTGGAGAAATATCATTTTCCAGGCTAAAACCTATAAAAAAAACTACATGATATCAACAATAATCAGGATAGACTAAATTAGACCTCGACGCCGCGCCGATGAGGGAAGACCGGCGGCGGCGGGGGCCAAAAACAGCACGCCATGCCGCCGGCGCGATCAATGTTGACCGCAAACATTAATGTTTTCATCAGTCTTTCTCAAATCACAGCTTAAATTTACAACAGATCGAGCCTATTCATGAGTTCAAAACTTCACAAGTCGCTGGTTAAAAAATTAAAAAAGTCAGAAAATTAACTTTTTGGCATCCCTGCTTCCCGTAAAAATTTTTTTGAGATATTATCATTTAAATGTAATACCTCCCCCCCCCCCTCTGGATACCACCTTGATATGATACCGTCTCAGCTTTACATTCAAAAAATAATTTACTTAATAGTTAAATAGGTCACTATATGGTTCAAACAAACACGCGAAATAACGTTAAACAGCTTAGTGTTCCTTGAAAAAAAAATTGAGGGTATGAGTAAAGGGGTACAAAAACAAGAACAAAAATGTCGAAATTATTCAGATATACCTCAAACTATTGGAAAACTGAGTCATAGATTCGCCGTGGCATTCAATAAGATCCAAAGAATCTAATTAAAAGGGAGCACACACAAAAGCCAAATTAGGCCAGTAGCCTATGAGAAATCGCAAAATACCCAAGACAATGAACAAGTCCCAATGGGGGGCCCTGGGTCTATCATAATATTTCAATGGTTTCCCCAGGGAATTTGATAGTATTTTCTTCCATCTCCGCTTCAAATGAAAAAAATAAATATCTTTTTGGCATCCCTGCTTCCAATAAAAAAAATGAGGTATCATCATTTAAAAATGATAGCCCCCTATCCCCCCCCCTATAGGCAATAATTTACAATTTTTTTATGAACCATATTTTCGGGGTAACTTCCGTTTCAATCTTTAATTCCCCAACCTTGTACATAGCTTAGTCTATAGCTAAATTTTGTCTCAACCGAAGGTTTTTTTTAGGGGGGGGGGGGTGTAAAATATTTTTAGGAAGAAGATTGTATTTTCTTTAATCTATCAGGCGTTCAACAATTGAGTATTAAACATTAAGAAAATCTTATCTAAAAACATCAAAAGAAAAAAAAATCTGCAAGCTTACAATTCAGCTGTAGAAACGATCTTTCTGCTATCAATTTCAAAATCCAACTGTAGTGAATGCGTTCTATAATTCTATTCAACTTGAAAATAAAATTCTTGACTACGAATGATGTAAGGAATTGCAATTGGGAAACTGGATTCGAAATGATTTAAACTCATTTCATAAAGACGATACTTTTTTTGTCAACATATGAAGAACTGTGTATATTGCAATATTTGCAATGCAATTGTATATTGCATCTGTCTGGTTTTTATGCAAAGTGACAAAAGAGACGAAAATTAACGAACCAGAGAGTAGTGAAGAATTATGGTATGAGATATGCAAAGTAATATTTGGCAGGGAGTCACTGGTGATAAATCGCTAGGGGTGGCACCGTGATTGCATGATTTTCGGGGATTCGGGGGAAAAAAATTTCGGGGTGACGCATAGATTTTCGGGGAAATACCCGAAAATTCGGGGATTGCGCAAGCCCTGCTTGATTTCTAATCAGGAAAATCGAAATACTAAACCATACGAGAAGGAAAAGCTCCAACTTTGCGGTTGACACAATAAAGAATTGCCGCAAAATTAATTTAAAGTCGACCCAACGCCGCCGCCTTTGCCGACAGCGGCGCGCCGGCGGCGTTGCGACACTTTGGCGGTGGTCGACTGGGCCTCTCGTTGGCGGCGTTCAGTTGATCCGTCGGCGTGGCGCCGGTGTCTAGACTAGATAGTTAAGCAATTATGTTGATTAAAAGTAAAGACACAAGGAAAATAGATTTTAAAACCGTTTTATAAGCATTTGCAGGACAAAAATTTAGAAATATCTGCATACACGTGCCCATATTCGCTGATATAAATTTCAAAAGGCATTTTCATAATATCTAAGGGACACAAACATAAATTAAGGTAAGCACAAAAAAGAAGAAAATAGAACAAAACCGTAAGCTCAAAATGAACAAACTGGACCATCAAATGAGACAAGATCCAGAGAACAACCTGAGAAATTTTAATGTACGACGGGTGATAATGAACAACCTAGACCATCAAAAGTGACAAGACCAATCCAAGCAGCTTAAGGCAAAAGGCACTGAAAAATGTCCGAAGCAGCGATAAACGAAAATAAAGATCAAATAGTTATGTAGTTAAAATATCAGCGAAACCGAATTTAGAGCAAGTCAAGAACATAGAAATATGCAAGCGAATCAAAATGAAAATGAAGAACAGAGACATTTGTGGTTAGAAGATATACGACCGCGAGAACAAAAAAAATCCCAGTTAGCAGATAATCAGCAGTAAGAATTACAAGTAACAGAACGTGTCAAAAATAAAAGTGCAGAAGAAAAATGAAAAGTGCAGAAGAAAAAACATTATGTTAGAAGAGCAGCACCATTACAATCTTCGAGGCTAACTAACTGTGGCGTAAAACCCAGTAAAGACCCATAAAGATGTCGTAAACTACGCAAGTGTTATTTACAAGTCAATGGGGCCCTTCAACTCTGTATGCATTCACTGTGGAGTCCTCCATTAATCCGCAGTAAAAGTTGCGAACAAAGATGAGTTATTTGGGACTGCTGCCTGCTCAGTCGAATTGCATTCCTGCATCAACAATTTCCAAATGAATTTGTTTGGATTGTTATAGGACATCACTTGCTCTCTAAAGAGTTCTAAAAACAAATACAAAACTGTAACTCATGTTTTGCTTTAACTTTATTCAACGCAAGCGATGATCGAACCAAAAATGGTCGTAAAGTTTTAAGCTTCAAAACAGCTGAACAAAATTATCACAAAATTAAACGTCGAAAAAGGTACCCGTCAAGGTACTGTTTCCTCCCCTTCACTCTTCAATAATAGAGTTCTTGATGCACAGTCAGCTGTTCCCACATCTTTCATCTTTGCCGGTCTTGATTTATCTCTCGTATGTTATGCAGACGACATTCTGAATTTTAGCCCCACTATCCAGCACGTTATCGAGATTTTCGCAACGCTACAATCTGAGTATGAAAAACTAGGTCCAGTTCAATGCTGAAAAGTCCGAAGTTGCATTCTTCAACTGGAAGCAAGTGTCGCCTGGGGATATTCCTCTCGGAAATAGTAGGATTAAGCCAGTGGATCATATTACCTACCTTGGTCTTCGCATTGGTTCATCAATAATTGCTCATATTGAACGTAGAGTTGGGTTATCATATGCTTCTTTTGTAAGGAATAAGTTACGCTTCAACCGTCGTCTTCTTTCGAAACTTTTCAACTCTGTCGCTCTACCATATTATCTGTACATATCACCGTTTATATATATACATATGTATATATATATATATATATATATATATATATATATATATATATATATATATATATATATATTATATATATATATATATATATATATATATATATATATATATATATATATATATATATAAATATATATATATATTTATATATCTATATGTATATATATATATATATATATATATATATATATATATATATATATATATATATATATATATATATATATATATATTATATATATATATTATATATATATATATATATATATATATATATATATACATATTTCTATATATGTTGGATTTCAATTTTACTTAAAAATTTAATATATAGAGGGGGCCCCGCAAAGGAAATTCCAATAGGGCTCCACACTTAGTCGGTTCGGCCCTGTCCAGACCAAGGATGTTTTTTTAATGGTTAAGACAAACACCAGTAGAGCTAGTCAGAACTTTTGCATTAACCTTTATAGACGTGTCCTACCAAAAGAATATTTCAAACATACTGAAAATCGAAGAAAAAAGAAATCTGAATATTTATCACTTTGACAAATATACCTGGGAATGGAAGCATCTATAAGAATAGCTTTGTTGTGCGTGATCGATTGCTCAAGCCTGGAACTGAGTTTCGTATAAAAAGGTGATCGCTGCCTTTACATTGAAGCAATCACCCAAAAGAAAACTTTATTCAACTTTGGTGTTCCTTTTATTGGAAATTGCCAAAGTGTTTGTGCTAAAATTTTCTAGGGAGCTCGGCTTTAGATCAGGCATGTCAATTAGGGCAGTAGAGCGAAGATCTATATAGCTTTAGATCTGTCAAATAGGCAGTCTACCCGCTTTAGGTTTTTAAAATACTTGATTTTGGTACTTTTATTAAAAATACTTAAATTTGTACAATAGGGCAGGGACTTTGGCATTTTGTTAAGTAAAAAGGGATTATTGGGGATAGGATTTTGAAATGTAAAGTAGAAACACTTCGTTCATTTAATGGTTAAAATTCTTCGCAGGCAGATGTTTTCATGTTTGCAGTGAAACATTTTCTCATGCTCAGTACTAAGTTTAGGCACTCAATTACATGCGTTAGGTGTTAGGACCGGGTGAACACCATCTAAAATGCAAGATTACATGAATATGCTTACTTTTACAGAGTAGGAAAAATAAAGGGCATTGAACCTTAAACGAACAGAATATACGGTACCTCTGGATGTGAGGGGAGCTGCCATTCCCCAATTTACTCTAAAATTCGACATGTGTCTTACTGAAAGCTTATTAGAAAATAAAACCAAGGCCGATTGTTAGTCGAAACTGTCTTGTCTACCTGTTATGCCTACCTCTCAAAACCTTTTTTTATATATTTTTTTTTTAATCCCACCTCCTCTCCTCTCAGTGGCACCAATAAAATATAAAACAAAAATTAAATTTTTTAAACATTTACAAAAAAAAACTAAAATTCCACCTACAATATAGCAGCCGAAAAGTGGTCTTCGCATTATTGTACTATTACCACAAAAAAAAAAAAAACCTTTGGACTAAAATGTTTTTCCTCCGATTGAAGCCCCTATAAACAAATGTGAATACACCTAGATTTTTGGCGCTCCATATCTATTGCAGTAAAAAACAGAAGATTGAAGGTGTGTAATTATTATGACAGAGTAATTTAAACCAAACTGTACAGAACAGGAAGGGAACCTGAGGGAGTGATAGCCTTCCTGGCATGGGTGCCCATATTGGGGGCAAAGGGTGGCTCCAGCCCCCCTGGTAGAATGATGCTGCCTTATTTTTTTTGTTTTGATATTTCTATTATGCAGCATTGGAAGTCCCGATTAGACCAGGTCAGCCCCCCCCCCCCCTAAAATTCAGCTTATAGGCGCCAATGCTTCCTGTAAACTTGCTGAATTACACCTTAGTGTTTCAAGTTATGATATCGCTCTTTGCTTTTACTTGAACAACCTTTTTTGTATTGAATCCATCAAAGAGTTTCTGACTGTATTATATAGAATAGCAGCCCCCTCCTAACAATTGCAGAATAAGCAAGGTCTCATTATGTCATGGTCAATACGTCAATTTTGAAATGAAAACAGAATGGCAATAATCACTATGAATCCTAGTTACGCTATAATAAAGATGGAGTTATTATTTAGGTACTGGTGTGTTATAGCAACCACACCAAAGAAGTGAAGTTAGGTTAATCCTAATGAAATCCAAAATGCGATGAAAGTATAAGGTAAATATATACCAAATCATATTATTGAGTAACAACTAAAGTGAATATGCCGTTCGATGCCTTTTTTTATGCTGATTACGAATATAATAATTATTTCAATCGGAAATGAATTTTAGCCCCCCCCCCCTATATATGCCAATTCAGGGTATATATTTCTACATTAGGGGGGGGGGGGGGTAAAGTTTAAACTTACCTCCCATTTACATCAGAAATAAAATTTGCCCCCCCCCTAATGTAGAAATATATACCCTGAATTGGCATATATAGGGGGGGGGGGCTAAAATTCATTTCCGATAGAAATTATTATTGTGTTCGTAATCAGCATAAAAAAAAGACATCGAATGGCATATTCACTTTAGTCATAACTCAATAATATGATTTGGTATATATTTACCAATATAATACGTTAGTAACAAAATTATGGAAAATGCATCAGAGAATTATGGAAAGCAGACCGCCCAGAACGCACTATATTAAATATCTATCGTAGCGTAACCACCTCTATATATTAAATATTCAATTAGAATATGCCTGCATAGTATTTTATCTCGCTCAGGCTAACCTGATTATCTCCCAGTGGACACAAAAAACCGGTTTTATTACTGATCAAGAACAAAATGAGGTCGCTATAACACGTAAGTACCATTATTTATTTATTGGCACGACAACACAAAAAGCTTTCGGTCGTTGTGTAAAATATTGTAATGATAAAGGTAATTGTCCACCGCAAATAGTGTAACCGTGCTGTGTTGGCCTCAGGCGGCTTGGTGCTGCGGTGATTTGTTAGTAGTAGTAGTAGCAAATAGTGTAATATGTGAAAAACATGAAATTTAAAATTTGTTGACTTTACAAAGATGATGATTTAGCCCATTTCCAAGCGAAAGCAATTTAAAACTATAATATTTTGAAATGCCTTGCTCCAAATCTTTTCCCCTTTATGAAGCTCTATTTCCATGTTTTCCAGGAACTGAGAATTCTGTCCGTTTTCGAGCAGAATTTAAGCAAGTGATTTTGCCGGAAGGAGAGATAATCGAAAAGGCTCTTCTGCACTTTCGAACTGAAACAGAATTCTCCGAAGGTAGGGAATTCTTCCTTTGAAATAACATTTGTTCTTTATTGTTAACTTGATTATAATACAGAAAATTCAACGTGGGCAGTTGAAAATGCCACACTCATTTCTATTTTCATAGCTTACCTTGTCGCCCTTGTGTTCAGCCTATTTCTTTTTTCTTTTTTTTTATAGAACCTAGGCGGGCCCTGGCGGGTTGTGTGGACCCCGGAGTTTTAATATCTGATGTTTGAACTATTTCTAACAAAATGGTCACCTCAAAATTTTTATTGGATGGGTTTGGGGAAGAAAAGGCGTGGAGGGGGAGGGGCAAGTTACCCTCCGCTCTCTTTTGATAAAGTGAACTAGAACTTTTAATTTCTTATCAAATGAGCCCTCTCTGAAGGTTATACGAGCATCCCTTTCATAAGAACCATATACAGCCCCAGGACATAAATTACAACGCCTGTCCCCAGGCCCTGGGGGGGGGTTGTCTTGGCACCAGAGTTTTTGTTATCTGACCTTCGAACTATTTAAGAAAATGGCTATCTCAAAATTTGTATCAGACGGTTTGGGGAAAAAAGGCGTGGGGTGGGGCTATTTCCCCTTCGATCTCTTTTGACTCTTAAAAATTGAACTAGAACTTTAAATTTCATTTCAAATGAGCGCTCTATGAAGTTCATACAAGCATCCCTTCCATAAGAACAATATATGCCCCCAGGAAATAACTTGCAATGTCTTCCTCCGGGCCCTGGGGGGTTGTGTTGACATCGGAGTTTTTGTTATCTGACCTTTGAACTATTTTTAACAGTTCAGTTCAGTTCAGTTCAGTTCATTTTATTTAACATCAAAATACATTTAACAAATATGCCAATACCCGCCCCAAGAAAGATACCAAAAAGCACTTGCGACTGGGCGGGTACATACACTAAAAAAACAACACACGCAAATTACATACAAACACTACAAAACAAAAAAAGAAAAAGAAATCAATCAATCTCTCATCAATTCATTTAATAATAATAATAATAATAAAGATAAATAATAATAATAATAATAAAAAAAAAAAAAAACTATGAACCTTGACCTAACAAATATTTTTTCAATTTATTTTTAAATAACCCCAGGTGCTCAGCCGCCCGAATGCTCTCCGGAATAGAGTTCCACACATTAGGTCCTGAAAATCTAGTATGGAAGCCGGCCCTGGTTCCACTTCTATTCGGAACAATAAAATCACTAGCATGACGAGTTTCATAATGGTGCAAAGACCTATTATCATTAAAATAATCACGAAAAACCTCTGGACTAACATCATTCCAGCATTGATAAGCAAAAATTCCTATTTGGTAGTCTCGTAGCTGTCCTACATTCAACACTTGCAACTTGTTGAAGCAAGCTGAAGTGTTATTTACACCTTCAACATACCCACCAATAAGACGCATCGCTCTATTTTGAAGAGTCTGAACACGTTTAAAATTCACATAGAAATTACTTGCCCATAACATACAGCCATACGAAGCATATGGGTGGATCAAAGCATGGTATAAAAGCAATAAAACTCTCTGAGGTAAGAAATTTTTAAAACGACGAATCGCTCCAAGGCCACGTGCAACCTTTGTGGCAACAACATCACTGTGGCGTTTCCACGAAAAATTACAATCAATGTAAAAACCTAAGTACCGGATTTCTTGAACTTGAACTACAGGCTTATTATTAAACAGAATTCTACCATCAATATCACTGGGCTTGCCTACTCTAGAATATACAATAAAATTAGTCTTAGTAACATTAACTGATAACAAACTCAAACTAGTAAAAACATGGAAATATCTCAGAACACAATTCACTTTCAACACAAGACTATCCAAACAACGACTAGAAAACGTAACTGCAGTGTCATCAGCGAATGACGTTAAGCAACAATCTGGAAGATAAAACCTCATGCTATCCACATAAACCAGATACAGAAGTGGACCAAGGACCGATCCCTGTGGCACACCACACAACACTTGATAAGGGGAAGAAAAAGCATCATCAATCATCACTTTAATAGACCTCCCACACAAATAACTTTCAAACCACTTCAAACTCACTCCTTTAACACCTAAGCATTCTAATCTTTGCAATAAAATTTTAAAATCTACCGTGTCAAATGCTTTCCTAAAATCAAAAAATACTGTTAGGGGGATTTCACCTTTTACTAAACAATTATTTACAAAATCAACAAGATGAATGGCAGCATGACTAGTGGAATGACCTTTTCGAAACCCGAATTGGGTATCACTGAGTAGGCTATGTTTCGTGAGATGGTCATATAGACGGCGATGAATCACTTTTTCCAAAATTTTTGACAATAAAGGCAGTATCGATATTGGTCTCCAGTTACCGGCATCTGACCTGGCACCCCCTTTGTAAAGCGGGATAACTTTAGCTTGCTTCAGCGCTTCTGGAAAGGTCCCCGTTTCCATAGATAAATTAATAATATGGAGAATACATGGTAGTATATACATTAACACAGCTTTAAAAGTTCTCAGATTCACGCCATCTATCCCAGCAGAATTCGATTTTATATTTTTCACTATTTTAATCACTTCATCACTTGTACACTTTTCGAACTGGAACTCAACAGTATCTCCACGAGAGTCCACGAATTCCTCGCTAAGAAAATTTTCCCTGTCACACCTTACACTCTCTTGAACAGACGAGCCAACCTGAGAATAAAACTGGCCAAAATGATTCGCGACTACATTTTTATCACTCACATAACTTCCGTTTATATCAATGCAAGGCGACTGACTACTTTTCTGATTTCCCATAAACTCATTAATAACCTGCCATGTGGCTTTGGTATCTCCCTTATTATCAGAAAACTTTTCTTCAAAATACTTCTTCTTTGCTTGCCTTCTCATACTGTTCACCTTATTTCTCACTCGCTTGAACTCTGCAAAATCTGCGTCATCCTGACTATTAAGATATTGCTCATACAACAAGTTCCTTTTTTTTATCATGTCTATTATTGCCTCCGTAATCCACGGCTTGCGGGGATCGTCCCTCTTTTGTTTGGTCAAGCGCAAGGGGCATGTTTTCTCATAAATCGGTTGGAAAATATACATGAACTGATTGTACGCTAGAGAAGAATCACCAGAAATCCCCAGGACCGAGTCCCACTTGATACAGCTCAACTCCTCGGCAAAGCTATTCAGATTTTGCTTTTTCAGCTCACGTGTCAGTATTTTTTTAGCTGGGATACGTCGTTTTCTAAGACACGTCACATGAGCAATTACCGGAAGATGATCTGAGCCTGGATATACTATCACGTCTGAATAGCTTTGACTCAAATAGCTAGGTCCCACGAAAACGTTATCAATTAAGGTCGCAGAATGAGTAGAGATTCGGGTAGGTACACAAGTTAAAGGGTAAAGGTCACTTGAAATCATATAATTAAAAAAATCCAAATTATCACCTGAAAGATCTAAAAGATTATAGTTAAAATCACCCATACAAAAAAAATCCATGCTTGTAGACAAAACCAACCTCGTCAACTCATCAAAACCTGCTACAAACTCATCCAGGCGTGCACTGGGCGGCCTATACACCACACTAATTAAAACTTTCCTTTTTTCAATTTCTAATTCCAAACAAAAACTTTCAATCTTACCTTCTATCCATACACCCAAATCCTCCCTCACCATATACTTCATATTTTTCTTAATCAAAAATCCCAGGCCTCCTCGGTTCATAGTTGATCGGTTCCTTACCTCAAAATCATATCCTGGAAAAGAAAAAGCCGAGAGAGATTGGTCAGAACTCAAAAAAGTTTCACAAATACCCATTATATCAAATTTTGAAGAAGATATCTCAATCATCTGCAGAACATCTAAATCCGTAGTAAGGTGGCAATTCCACGTGCAAAGACACAGCGACATGTCTCCACTAACTTGCGACGGCAATATATAAGAACTCTCACGAAGAGGCTTTGAATTAATAATAGGCAAATCATCACTTCCAATTTGAGCCTCTAAATGATCTTCAATACGGAGCGGATTACGCATAAATCTATTCAATGAAGAAAAATCATTCAACATAAATAAGGAAATAAAATAATTTCTCTTAATCTTAAAAAAAAAAAAAAAAAAAAAAAAAAAAAAAAAGAGAAAAAAAAGAAAGAAAAAAAAACACAAATAATCAACATTTACTAAAACACTAAAGAGTGTCAACAAGTGAGCAGATTCGTGTTGGGTGGCTATCACCCTGCTCACGTTTGTAAACACGGCCACGATCAGACCACACGTTTTTTACACCATATCTGTTTCTCGCACCTTCAAAAATCGCTTTTTTCATTTTCGTAAGATATTCAGTGACGAATACACCTGATTTCGCCAGCTTTGATTTCGCTCTGAAAATATTATACGCCGTATCTTTACTTGCAAATTTAACGAGAACTGGCGCAACAGTCGTAGGTGTCTGGCTATTCCGGGCAGCGTTCGGAAGTCTAAAACGGTTCACAGACAACAACTGTTCTTTCTGGACATTTACACCCATTCTCTTCACTATATCAAGAACAGTAGTACCCAGGTCGTTTCCGGGGTCCTGCTTCACTCCGAAAAAAACAAAGAATCAAGCAAACGCTCCTGTTCGTAATCGTCCAGCTTTTCCTCAATAGTAGCCACTCGAAGCTCTAATGACTGAATCTGGCTATCCAGCGATGAAAACAGTTTTTCTATTTTCTCAAACTTTACGTTGTATTCTAGCGTGATCGAATCATATATTTCCGAAACAATCAGTTCAGGGTTCAGAGCGGCTTGTTGTGATGAGCCTGCTACTCCTGTCACGGAAACTACTTTTTCCTGAACTTTTTTCTCTATTTCTTTAACTAGGCCAAATTTAAGCTTTGTAACTTCATCTTGTGCTAAAGTAAGCTGATTTCGGATTGCAGATGTTTCGCTAGAAGCAGTTAAATCAGCACCCGCGCCTTTCGCAGTTTTCTTTTTCAGAAACTGATAGTAAAGATCAGGAGAAGATTCACACTCACGGAAAGCATGATTTACGCCCTTAGCCGTTTTTTTCGAAGCTTCCGCATAATTTCCACTATATGAAAGAAGATTCGCTTCTACCACGGTCTGAAAGTCATGGGACCCGTAGCAAAAAACAATGAATTTTGGCGTAGACTCTTTTTGTTTAGTTATGCTAACAATCCGGACTGGCCAGAGGGGATATCCCTTGAACTGAGCTACCGCCAAATCTCCCTTCTGAAACTGTACCATGATGACAATAATAATCCAATAACTCGAAAGTTGACTTATCTTTAGTGGACAGGATCTTCCAAAACTAATTAAAAATTAAGCAGGAAACGAAAACTTACTCGCAAGGGGGGCAATTAAATCCCCCCGCTTTCCAACAATATCTTGCAAAAATCACGTCCGCCAATGCTATAATAATGAAGTGATATCCAATTAAAAAGTCACTTGTAACTTTAATCCTTTACAGTATTGTGACACTTCCGTAATCACTGAGTTAATGATATTTTCAAGCTCAAAGAAACCAGTTCAAATACGTGTTCACGCTTTGAAATCCAGATAGCAACTAACAAAATGACTATCTCCAAATTTTATCGGATGTATTTGGGGAAAAGGGGCATCGGGGGGATAGTTTCCATCTGATCTCTTTTTGACTCTTAAAAACTGAACTAGAACTGTCAATTTCCAATCAAATGAGCCCTCTCTGAAGTTTATACGACCATCCCTTCCATAACACCTATATATGCCCCCCGGGGATATCTTACAACGCCTACCCTGGGCCGATTGTGTCGACCCTGGAGTTTTCGTTATATGATATTTGAACCAATTTGAAAAAACGACTCTCTCAAAGATCTTATCGGAGGGTTGGAGGAAAATAGGGCGTGGAGAGGGGGGCTAGTTTTCCCTCCGATCTCTTTTGACTCTTAAAAACTGAACGAGAACTTTAAATTTCCAATCAAATTAGCCCTCTTCAATGCTATTGCCAGCATCCCTTCCATAAGAGCCATATATGCCATAGAGCATTACTTACAACGCCTGCCCCTGGGCACTGGGGGGTTGTGTTGCAGAGGAGTTTTTTTTCAAATCTGACCTCTGAATTATTTTTAACTAAATGACTATCTCAAAATTTTTATCGGATGGGTTTGGGTTAAAAAGGGCGTGTGTGTGTGGGGGGGGGCTAGTTACCCTCGGATATCTTTTGACTCTTAAAAATTGAACTAGAACTTTTAATCTCCAATTAAATGAGTCCTCTCTGAAGTTTATACGAGCATTCCTTTCATAAGAACCATATACGCCTCCAGGACAACACGGCTACCCCTGGGCCCTGGGGGGCTGTTTCGACACCGGAGTTTTTGTTATCTAATTTTTGAACTATTTAAAAAAATGGCTATCTCAAAATTTTTATAGGATGGGTTTGGGTTAAAAAGGGCGTGTGTGTGTGGGGGGGGGCTAGTTACCCTCGGATATCTTTTGACTATTAAAAATTGAACTATAACTTTCAATCTCCAATCAAATGAGTCCTCTCTGAGGTTTATACGAGTATTCCTTTCATAAGAGCCATATACACCTCCAGGACAACACGGCTACCCCTGGGCCCTGGGGGTTTGTGTCGACACCGGAATTTTTGTTATCTAATTTTTGAACTAATTTAAAAAAAATGGCTATCTCAAAATTTTTAGCGGATGGGTTTGGGGATATAAGGGGGGGGGTAGTTGCCCTCTGATCTCATAACTCTTAGAAAGTGAACTAGAACTTTCGATATCCAATTAAATGAGCCCTGTGTGAAGTTTATACGAGCATCCCTTTTATATGAACCATAGATTTTAAGTTATGCCCTCAGGGCATTACTTAGAACGCCTGCTCCCGGACCCTGGGGGGCTGTATTGACACCGTAGTTTTTTATCTGACCTTTGAACTATTTTTAACAAAATAGCTATCTCAAAATTTTCATCGGATGGGTTTTTTAAAAAAGACGTGGGGGGAGGGGCTAGTTGCCCTTGAATCTCTTTTGACTCTTAAAAAGTGAACTCGAACTTTCAATTTCCAATCAAATGAACCCTCTGTGAAGTTTATACGAGCATCCCTTTCATAAAAACCACATATGCCCCAGGGCATAGCTTACAAAGCCCACCCCCGGGTCCTGAGGGGAGGGGTTGTGTTGACACCTGACTTTTTTGTTATCTGACTTTTGAACCAAGCTTACCAAAATGGCTATCTCAAAATTTTATCGGATGTATTTTGGAAAAAAAGGCGGGGAGGCTATTTGCCCTCCAATCTCTTTTGACTCTTAAAAACTCAACTAGAACTTTCGATTTCCAATCAAATGAGCTCTCTCTGAAGTTTTTACGAGCATCCCTTCCATAAGAACAATATAATCCCCCAGGGCATAACTTACAATGCCTGCCCTCGGGCCCTGGGGGGTTGTGTCGACCCCGGAGTTTTTCGTTATGTGATCTTTGAATTATTTTTAATAAAATGGCTGTCTCAAAGTTTTTATCAGATGGAATTGAGGAAAAAAGGGGCGTGGAGGAGGGGGGTATTTTCCCTCCGATCTCTTTTGACTCTTGAAAAGTGAACGAGAACTTTCAATTTCCTATCAAATGAGCCCTCTATGAAGTTTATACGAGCATCTCTTCCATAAGAACCATATATGCCCCCAGGGCAAAACTTACAACGCCTGCCCCCAGGCCCTGGGGGGTTGTGTCAACACCGGAGTTTTTGTTGTAAGATCTTTGAACTATATTTAACAAAATGGCAATCTCAAAACTTTTATTGGATGGATTTGGGAAAAAAAGGCTTGGGGGGGGGGGCTGGTTACCCTCCGATCTCTTTTGAATTTTAAAAAGTGAACTAGAACTTTCAAATTCAAATCAAATGAGCCCTCTGAAGCTTATGCGGGAATTCCTTCCATAAGAACCATATATGCTCCCAGGGTATATATGGCCCTCCGATCACTTTTGTCTCTTAAAAAGGGCACTAGAAATCTCGATTTCCAATCGACATAGCCCCCTCCAAAGCTTATGCAGCAACTCCTTCCA
>CM051273.1:26151247-26436247 GCA_027921565.1 Artemia sinica | reverse complement strand
CGGTGTCGTAAAAACTGCAAAAAGGGCTCCTTCGATTGTAAATTGAGAGGGATTTGTCTCTTTTTTAATAGTCGAAAGTAATCGGAAGGAGAATCTCACCCCCCCCACGCCCATCATTTCCCCAAACATTTCCAATCAACATATTTATATGGCCATTTTGTTCGACGTAGTTGAATAATCTGGGAATTATGTCTTTGAGGATGACAACCCTCCCCCCATAGTCCTCAGGACAAGGGTCGTAACCTTGTCCTGACGAGCAGAAATTAATATGAGTAGGGTTCTAAACCCCTATGCTTTCTAAAAGCCGGAATATAACTTGTTCTTTACTGAAAAAAATTCTTTTGAATGTTTTCATTTTTATAACTTTAAGAAATCAAAAATAAATTAAGATTTTAAGGAATAAATATCAGCATATGTATATTAAACTGGAAATGCAAATTTTTTCAGTAAATTCATTTGAATATTTTTCAGTAAAGTGCAAATTATATTCTGACTTTTAGAAAGCATAGGGGTTTAGAACCCTACTCTTATTAATTTCTGCTCGTTTTGAGTTTGACTCCGTTGTTTATTTTAATTTCTGTTTGTTTTGGGTTTTATTTATTTATTGATACTGATTTGTGGTAGTTGTATGTTTGGTAAATTACTTTATTCTATTTTTGTTCATTTTTGGTTTAATAAAGCTTTTTTTTTTGAAAAACTTATTTTGTGGAAAATGTTTTTCTAATTAATAATAATAAAACAATGGAGCCTTATGGCCTTTACTATAGCCAACGCTATAGCGTTGCCTCTGATTTTATGAACTATGAAGCAAATTTGATTAGTTAAATGAAGGTTTACAATAATATCGGAAACTTTATTCTGCAATAAGAAGGGAGGTATTACCCTGCAGCATCCTTATTCAGGCTTGTCAAAATGAAGGGTGATAAAATTCCTATCTCCCCTACCCCTTTATACATTTATATGAAGGTTCAGGGAGAATTCAACAATTTAGACACTCTTTTAGGAATCTGGAATCCCCCTCACCTACACCGAAGTTTACAGGGTTAAAAAAGGGCACGTGCGATAGGCTGGATGCTCCCGAGCAACTTTTGACCCTAATAACGGGCTATAGAAATTTAAACTTCGCTCGAATGTGCGACAACAAACAAGTTTGTACAACCAACCCTTCCATGCTGTGTCCCAGAAAATAAATATATGGAAGGTGCTTCGCTCTTTGCCAAAAAAGCTATTTGCCAAAGCGTCAATACACCACTCCACGGTTCTCAATTATAAGCTTATGGATATCGTTATGGCAACCTCTATTTCAGTGGTGGTTCTACGCCTGGGCAAGAGGAAGGGACATCTGCCCAACCACCAGTTTTTCTCACTTCTGACGTTAAATTTCTCCTATTTTATGTAATTCCTAATAAGGTACCTTGCCTCTTCTAGATTATGAGGCCTAAGACCGCTACTGCTCTATTTCCTTTTAGAGGCAAGATTAGCTTATAGTTTTTTCTTCTCTTTTATCTCTAAAATGTTCCAATGTTTTTGATTTTTGTTCTTGTGTATGTTTTGTATATTTAGTAAGATTAGAAGTTTGTTCGTTTTATATATTTCTTATTATTCAAATAAAATCAATCGGCATTTGTGCTGTAGAAAATGTCACGAATCTTGAAATACTGCAAGTTACGTAGAAATAATTCTTTTTTTTCTGTAACCGAATTAAAAAAGAAAAATATATAAAATATGTGTGACCAAAGCCAAACCTCTGAAAACTCATTCTGATGTGTGGGGTGACACAGGTCTAAAATAGGTGAATGGATGAGTGACAGAAAGACGTCATACATGGATAACTACGTCCATAGAAGAAAATACCTAGGCCTAATGAAGCCTGGCAGTGCAAAAAAAAAAAAAAAAAAATATTAAATGCATTTCTTTAAGCCTTCAAATCTTTTTTCTCCTATGCCTCCATAAAAACCCAGTACATCTAATAAGAGTCACCAATCTTTTCAAAGAAAGAAGGGTCGTTACTAGTAACCTACATCCTCTGGTTGTGGTTAAAGGGAGTTCTGTATCCTACATTATTTTTACAAGTTTGGTGTTAAGTATTTTAAGACTGCATGAAAGGCTATTTAGAACCTCTTGAGTCATCCATATGAAACTCAATACTCAAGTTAAATCTATCCGCCCATTCTTATAAAACCAAAAACTTCTCTGGCACGGTAGTTTGTAATATTTCGGATAATAGTAAGACAATATTTGCATTTTCTTCTCTTTTTCAGTTAGGAAATAAGTTCCGTAGATAGGAGACTAGTTTTTATATAACACATAATTGGTACCTAAAGAACACTATTTGTGTTACAGAATTTCAAGTAGAAATCAACAATGTCAGTTGCATGGTTAAAACTGACTCGGAAACAGCAGACGTTGAAATTACTCAACTAGTGGAAAAGTGGACCAGCGAAGCCGAGATCAAACAAGCCGTGATTATTGACTTTATTTCCAAAGAACATACACGGCTCTTGAAATCGATAGCAGAGAAATTAGCAAATACATTTGATCCAGTTATTCTCGTCTTCACTTCTGAAAGTAAAAAGGTAGACTATAGGTTACTAATTTTTTTTGACAAATAATTTGTTACAAATTGACTAATCAGTTTCAAAATATTATAGCCAATAAAAGCTTTCATATCTGATGAGTGTTTAAGATTCTTGATTACTGCTACAACCAAAAAAACTAAAAACTTGCTGCAGCGCTAAGCTGTTCAAGCTTAGCACTGCTAAACTGCTAAAGCACTGCTAAAAAAATAAACAAACATAAAAACTAAATTCGTCCTCAATGAAGACAGAATTGTAAATTTATACGGATTGATTTTGGTTTCCCTTTTGACTTTTTGGGAATATTCTTTCCTTTGTTGGTCCTATCTGAGCGTGGTCCGTCGGATAAAGGAATGCAAATTGTAAGATAGGACAAAGGAAAGCAAAACATTTCTGTGAAAGATAAGTAAAACCATTCATTTCTGTTTTTCTCTGGGTATTGCCGAAAAGAAATAAACTGAGTAACATAAGTTAGTTTTTCCCTTAATTCTTGGAAATATTTTGATGTTCAAAAATTTCGCCTTTTCTTGAAATAAAAGTTTCTCTTTTTTGATAATCATGACAATAGCTAGCTGTTCTTGTAGAATGGCTAGAAATTCACTTGTTGAGGAGGAGGTGCCTTTGAAACAAGAGCACCCCTAAGATGTTTGCAGCATTCATTTTTGCCCGAAACATTTTTTCTTTTATCGTCTAGTTTAGCCGTCTTTTTGATCCCTCAAGTATTGGAAATGGTAAATAAATTCAAATATTGGCATTCCAATGATATGGCATGAGATATCAAAGACAAAGAGTATTTGGAAAGTACTAGCTACACATAAACGCTTTAGTTCGCACATGTTTGTTGAATAGGAATTCTAGCTACATATTTTCTTTAAAATCAGCTTAAATTTCTAAGCACAAGCCAAAAAATACCGATCAATGAGTAGGATTTTTGAATTGAAATTTATTAGCTTCATCCAAAGTATTGTCATCCAAACAATAGAATATAAAATATTTTTAAATTTACTTTTAATCTAATGATTTTTGAATAGTTTGTTCGATCTGATTTTATTTTACAATAAAAAGAAAACCTCAGCATTTAAATTTAACTTGAAAAATAACGTGTTCTTATAGGTCTTTGTTTTCCGTTTTTCTGAACGTCATTTTTTTCTAGTTAAGAAACAGACTAAGTGCTGACTTACAAGTGTGCGAGGAAGAATGTCTTTTAGTTGATTGTTACACGGGTTTTTAATCAAGATAAAAAAAAAGCTTTAAACTTAGACCTGGTTTGAAAAGAAACATGCCTTTTGTAGCTTCTTTCTTCTTTTTAGACAAGAAAAAGACGACAGCTTGAACTAGAAGTATATGAAGAAGAATCTAATAAAATTTCTGAGTATTCGCCTGGATTATTTTCGAAATATTTTACAAACAAAGGCAGAAATGAAAAGCGAAGACATAGTCGTTATTACAGGGGCCACTGCAAGAAACGTCCACTATACATAGATTTCAAGAGGATCAATTATGATTCCTGGATTATTGCACCAAAAGGCTATGAAGTAAGTACGAAGATTTTAGTCGATTTCCCTTGATTTTTTCAAACAATTTTCAAACATTAAAAAAAAAAAAAAATTCAAGTCCCCTGCCCCCTATTCTTAATAATGTTTCGTTTCAGACGGTACCTTCGTTTCAGACGAAATAATTATTCAATTAGTTTTACAATTGGGAAAAACATATAACTTGAATTCCTTTATTTAGGGAATATACATGAATTATAGCATATATATTTAGTTCTTAAGTCCTAAATACTCTGTGTTTTCGACACATTGTGCCATATCATTGAAATGTCAATGTTTGATTCTATTTACTATTTCCACCACTTGAGAGTTCAAAAACCTGGATAAGGTGAGCGATTTAAAAAAGAAACATAAAGCATTTCAGGCCAAAAAAGAATGTTGAAAACATCTTAGGGGCACCCTCGATTAAAAAAACAAACAAAACAAATCATCAAACATCAGCAAATGAATTTTGTAACCATTCTTCTAGAGTTTTAGTTATTAAGACAAAAAAGAGACCTTTGTTTCAGAAAAACTGAATTCTTTTAACAGAATATTTTCCAGAAGGAAGGGACACATTGATGTATGTCACTCAGCTTATTTGAGATATGCTATATCTGGGGCAAAAACAGAAATGAATGGTTTTACTTGTCCTTCGAATGAAGGTTTTTTATTCTCCTTTGTTGTATCTCATAATTTTGTATTGCTTAATCTTACAAACAACACTCAGATAGGATCAAATAGAAAAAGAAGAAAATATACGGAAAGTCGAAAGAGAAAGAAAATCTATCCGTACTTTATTATTCTGTCTTTCTTGAAGACTAATTTTATTTCTTGAATGTGCCCATGTTCGAATCTATTTACGAGTTACTGGAACAAGTAAAAAGATATATGGATAAGGATCTTATGTAAAGCCAAAAAGAGCTAAAATTAAAAATAGTTTGGAATTTTTTGCTAACGGTTTTAATAGGCGATTGCCGTTCACCATTGGATTCAGCACATCAGGCACCTTTATTGTAGATGTTTCATGCATAAGATGTTTCATACTGAGTACCTACTGAGTCACCTTCTCAGCAGGGGCATCCCCCAGGCCACTCAGCGCGTCCCCAGGTGGTGGATAGGGGAACGCCATACAGATATGTAGGGTACCTCCATTGAGTAGGAGGCGCGGACCAAGGGGGGACCCAGTCCCTGGGGGTCCTTAATTGAAACTTGGGCACCCTCGGCCGGGGGCCGTAAATACAGGCGGAGGAGGAAGAAGGCTCCTCGGATGTACACTCAGCAGGGCCCACCGGCCTGTGGACACGTCCCGTCAGTTACAAACCTTCTCCCAGCAATGGGTTAAATTGCATGGTGAAGCAGAACACCATCGTGGGAGGATCCCCTATAGGAAGACAACTGCGAAAGGGCGGAGGATCCAAATTTACGGACAACGGCCTCTGCAAGGTGGTGGAAAGGAGTGGCTTGCCGCCACCACCCATTTAGCCAAGAAACCACCTCTCTTGAAATCATGAAAAAAGGGTCCAGTATTATACGAACATCTGCTACCGCGTCCGGGGTAACCGACGAACAGCCAATTTTGAATGATGAAATACGATTTTACATGCTACCGCGTCCGAGGTAACCGACGAACAACCAATCTTGAATGATAAGAATGCGATTTTACATGCTACCGCGTCCGGGGCAGCCGACGATCCTAGGCCTAGGACGACCCCCACCCGAGGTGAAAATCCACACGTTGTTCCGTTCCGACAAAAACCTCCCTACACTTTGGCACGCTAAACATCCGAACACTTACCAAACCGGGAAAACTAGATCTTGTCCTTAGAGAACTACAGAGGTACAATTGGGATGTTATTGGCCTCTCTGAGACTCACCTCCCCCGAACGAGTGAGGAAAACCTCTCTGGAGCCTCCCTCTTGTTGTCCGGCCGCAAGGACGGAGTTCATCGACAAGGTGTAGGATTCTTCGTATCATCAACTGCCAAAACGTCTCTAATCTCCTTCACCCCAGTCTCAGAAAGAATAGCCGTCTTAGGACTAAAGGGAGCTGCCAAGAATATCTCTGTCGTCCAAGTCTATGCCCCAGACTCCGCCAGAAGTGAGGAAGAATGCGATGAATTCTATTTCACACTACAAAGCGTCATTGACCAAATCCATAAGAAAGACGTACTGATTGTCATGGGGGACTTTAACGCTATAGTAGGTATGGATAATACCGGTCGATCCGATATAATGGGGACTTTTGGTCACGGAAAACTCAATGCGAGAGGGGAACGATTGCTCGACTTCTGCCGAGAAAACGAGTTATTCTTAACAAACACAATTTTCAAACACCGCCATCGACGTAAAGTGACCTGGAGATCCCCAGACGGTAAAACCGAGAACATGATTGATTATATCCTGATATCGAAGCGCTGGAAGTCTTCCGTACTAGACACAGTAGCATTACCTGGAGCAGACTTCGACTCTGACCACACTCTCCTGATGTCAAGGTTCAAGCTAAGAATGAGAAAACTGCAAAAAGCAACAAAAATCCCAAGATTCCAGCTGGATCTGCTGCGGGATCCCGCAAAAAGGCAGACCTACATTTCCACTCTATCTAAAAAATTCCGAGAGATCCTGGAAAATCATTCTCCCTTGACCACCGCTAATGAGATAGACTCCCTGACCGAGCAGGCTACATCAGCAATCATAGAGACAGCGAATGACGTCCTTGGAAGAAAAACTCAAAATGAAAAACCATGGATCACAGATGAGATCATTGCGCTATGCGAGGATAAGCGACTTTTTTGCAATAAATCCGACCGTCACAGTTGGGATACTTACAAGCTCCTCAAGAGAAGAGTAGAGCGAGAGATCAGAAAGGCACTACGTAACTACCTGCGGAAGAAATGCGAAGACTGCGAAGTATTGTCCAAGAAGGGGAATAGCAGTGCAGTTTTCAGAATGGTACGCGAGTTAAGCCGGAAAAAAGAGCCGCAAACATCAGTGATCCTGGACAAAGACGGAAATGAGATCTACGATTCAAAGATGAAACTTGAAAGATGGAAAGAATACTTTAACGATAAACTGAATCCCCCAGTAGCTGCGGATCCTAAAATACTAACCCGCTTCCCCGTACCCGACCAAGAACTCAGACCACCACCCCCACTCAAGTCAGAAACTGAGTTAGCAATCAAGTCGCTCAAACAAGGAAAAGCCCCTGGCCCAGACGGAGTCACCGCTGAACTCATTAACGTCGGATCAGATGATGTAACTGATCTGTACCATGCCATTGTGTCTGCGGTGTGGGAAACCGGCCACGTACCCCGTCAGTGGTGCAAGGCTGCCATTGTACCCATTCACAAAAAGGGGTCAAAGAAAGAGTGCGGAAACTACCGTCCGATCAGCCTCACGAGCCATCAGTCACGTGTCCTGACAAAAGTCCTACTCCGACGCATACAAGCAACAACTGCCTTTGCCATTGGAGAATATCAGGCCGGCTTCCGCCCTGGAAGATCAACAATCGATCAGATATTTGTCGTTCGGCAACTCATGGAACGACACATCGAATTCAACCAAGAACTCTACCAACTATTCGTTGATTTTCGTCAGGCATTTGACCTGATATGGCGCGAAGGACTATGGCATATCCTTCTTCACTACGGTATCCCTTATGAGATAGTCCAAATAATCAAGAGTCTGTACGACCAGTTCCGAGGCCAAGTAATAACCGTTGATGGGTTGTCAGAAGAGTTTACAACTTCGTCAGGAGTACTCCAGGATTGCATCTTATCACCACATCTCTTCAACCTCTTTCTAAATGCCGTTCTGTCAATGATGTAGTCGGAATATGGAGCAACAATAGGAGGGGTGCTAATAGAGAATCTTGCCTACGCTGATGATATTGATGAGCTAGCCAACTCTACACAAGAATTGCAGGCACAAGCTGATAAACTCTACGATACCACAAAGCCGTTCGGGATGGAGATCAATGCCAGCAAGACCAAAGTCATGGTAACTACGAGACGTGAACTAAACAACCCGCCCATTATCACCATAGGCGGGAGACAGGTTGAAACGGTTGACCACTTCCTGTACCTTGGTAGCCCACTCTCCTCAGATAATTGCCATAGCTCTGACGTGAAACGTCGATTTGCACTTAATAGCTCTAGCTTCCGAAGACTAGCCAACCTCTGGAAAAGTAACCACCTATCCAACAAACTCAAAATGCGCCTATTCAAAAGTTTAGTAACCCCCATAGTTATTTATGGATGTGAAACATGGACTCTGAAAACCGAAAACGAAATAAAACTTCTAGCTCTTGAGGTGAGATGCCTCCGTCGCATTTCTAGAATCAAATACACTGACCGAATCACAAATGTGGAAGTGCGTCAAAGGCTCCAGTCCACTGAAACCATAATCAGTAAAATCAAGAAGCAACAACTGCGCTGGTTCGGCCACGTCAAGCGAATGGAGCCGAGCCGCCTTCCGAAAATCGCCCTTGAAGGATCCCTCCATGGCCTTCGCCCACGAGGCAGACCACGAAAACGATGGATGGAGAACTTCCACTTCGACAACGTCAAGATAGCCCCGTTATCACGTATCGCACCAGATAGAGCAATGTACCGAGCCCTTACGCATGAGCTAGCAAGAGGAGTGGCCCCAAAACGTCCCACGAGGATGGCCGGGACCTAAGTAAGTAAAGTAAAAGTTCATGCATAAGAACTTTATGTAAAACCCAAAACAGCTAAAACTAAAAATAGTTTGGAATTTTTTCCTAACAGTTTTAATAGGCGATTGACGTTCACCATTGGATTCTATATATCAGGCACCTTTATTGTAGAGGTTTCAAGCCGCTATTGGCAAAATAACAAATTTTGTGTTTTTCTCGAGACGGATTTTCATGAGTGCATGTTTTTTTGTTGTTTTTTTTTTTCTGACCGTTTTTTTCCCTGGGATGGTTGTATCGGAACTCTGGTCCTATAATTTTTAAAGAAGGCTCATTAAAAAGTAAATTGAAGTTCTAGTGCCCCTTTTAAGTAAAAAAATATGACAGAGTTAAGTGGCGATATGTGCCATTTTATGGGACGAAATGGCAATTTTGGCCCAAAGGATTCCCGAACCCTATCGAGTGAAAATTTTGAAATAGCCAATTGATTGAAAACTCTAGAAAACTGTATGTTAAGCTGTCCAGTCTCAGAGGTAGTATTTTTGTGCAGTGACGCGTTCATTCCTAAAGATACACGTGCTCTATACAAAATAACCGTTTAATAAAGACATCTGTTTTAAAGCTTCATTTAATTAAGTTTATATATTTGGGCTTTTGTATAATTGTGTACAGTTATATGTTATTGCAGATCAGCCATTATAGAGGAGAACCAGTGGATCTTTGTGCATGTAAGGGAAGTGTGCTTGAAGCCTCAAAAGCTTTGTTTTTACGCCCAAATTTACTAAATCTCCTTGAGTCTTCAGATAACAATAGGAAGATGTAATCCACTAAGTATTCCACTGGCTTCCCTGGAATATTATTTGCTTAAGCCTGCCTTTTACATGCTGCGGGGTGATGGTGCCCCCCTTATAGGAGACAGTCTTTTTCTTTGTAATATAAAAGATTAAGTTTGAAGTCTTACCGGCACAAAAGATGGAAAGACGGAGTGTATCATGAGTACCACTAGGAAATTTGACAGGGAAGAAGAGCTGTCAGGAGCTTTTTTCATAGAAATTTAAATATGAATATTTCTCATTTTCCAATTTATATACGTTGCTTAATGTCTTCTCTTTTACGGGGGCATCATCTCCCCTGCCGCACCTCAGCCAGCGTTCATCGGGAAAATCCCTATAAAAAGGTGTTGTCGAAGAACTTGCCTTAAAAAAAGCGTAAAAATGATGACCCTATAATTAAGGTTTTATATTTTATCCCTCCCCTGTAAGTAAACATTTGGAGGGTATGTTCTTCAGGGATGATCATCATTTTAGATACATTGTTATATAAAAGTTAAACTTGAATGTAAAAAACAGGGATTAAAGGAGGGAGCAGAAGTCTCTTGCACATTTAAGAGAACCTTAGATCAAACCGAAAGTAGTAACAAATTGTAAGTAAAGAGCGACCCTTGTCAGTAAAATCCAAAAACAGCAAAGTCTAAAAAAATGAAATTTGTTATTCATGCCGATTCTAAATATATAATATACGTTAATTTTAAAGATGCCCATCATCGGAATTAGCACATGAAATTTGCAGGATTTCCGAAAAAACAACCAAATTCCCCTAAAAAGGGCTGCGATCTTGTTGACAGTTAAATTAAAAAACAAGTTTTTTCCAACTGAAAGTAAGGAGCAACATTAAAACTTAAAACAAACAGAAATTACAACGTATATGAGGGGGATCGCCCCCTTCCTCAGTACCTCGCTCTTTACCCTAAAGTTTGACTTCTTGTTCCAACTATTTAAGAATGACTCTTGAAACGCAAGGGCCGTTTAATCAGAATAATAAATTTTATTAAAATTTACAAAAAGAATTTAGCGTAAAGAGCGAGGTATTGAAGAGGATGTGAGCCCCCTCACATACATAGTAATTTCTGTTCGTTTTAAGTTTTAGTGTTACTCCTTACTTTCAGTTGAAAAACTTGTTTGTTTTTTTTTTTAATTTAATTTCTGATCGTTTTTTAAATAATATGGGTAAATCCAGCTCCCCCCTCATGGAAAACTCCCTTTTCCCACAAAAAATACACAATTGAAAGATCCTCCCAATTCTCCCCCCCCCCTCACCGGAAAAATATCTCCCCCCCCCCCTCCCCCAGAAAAGTGTCCCAATAACCACTGCTATACGTAAACAATAACTTTTAGCATTGTTCATAGCTTGCAGCCCTTCCCCCGGAGACTGTGGGGGGTTCAAATCATCCTTAAAGACATTGTCATTAAATCTTTTGACTATGCTGAAGAAAATGGCTATCTCAAACTTTTGGCTGGGTGACTTTGGCGAAAAAACAGGGGGGTGGGGGAGGGCTAGCTGCCCCCTAATATTTTTGTCACTTAAAACCACAGTATAAAGATATAGCAGTAAGTTTACCGCAGATAATTTCTGGCTCTTCATTCTCGGTGCGAACAAACAGCTCCTCCCACTTGTTCTCGCATTAGCACGTACAAACAGCTCCTCTCATTTGATCTGCCATCAGCGGTCCAGTTACTATGGAACATGTATTTTGGCAGAAATTTTCTCAAAAAGCCTTTGAAACCAACTTGAGACTTCGAAACCTACTTTTAATTCCTAAAAACATCTAATAATAACGTTGCACTTCTAATTACCGATTTTCATATATGTATTGGAATAAATTAATTTAAAATTAGTTTCTTCAAAATTTAGTATTCCAACGTTGAAACCAAGTTTCGCTTTCAATAGAAATCTGACTTGTCTACCAGTGAAAAGATCTAATGTCGCTTATGTTTTTACGTTCTCTGGAGCACTCGCCCGTCGGTCCGGGTTTTTATAATGGGTGAGATCGGGAAAGATCATGCTGCCTATAATTTATATACTTTGCTTAAAACAAATAAACAACCATCCCTGATCTTTGTTCTAGCAAAAAACGTAAAATTGCAATTTGTATACAGGAGCTTGAAACCTCTACAGTAGGGTTCTATGATGTGCTGAATCTGACGGCGTGATTTTCATTAAGATCACTTGATATTTTGAGGGTGTTTTTGAATCTCAGACTTGTACTTTTTGATGGGTAACATTAAACTTGATGAATTTTACATATTTTGAAGAAGCATAAAAGTTTGATTATTTTAATTCATTTATTGTTATCAAGACACTTTCTCATGGAGTTTTGATTACGATTGAGCCGCATCACTCCTTAACTACAGTTCTCTACCACGATCTGTTTGTTTCTGTAATGAAATTCAATATGTAAGAGGGCCCTAAGGTCACTTCAACAAGTGTGAAATTCTCATTTATCTTATGAATTGAAAGAATATTGGTATAATTACGACATCACCTCTGATATCCCTTCATCCGGAAGAATTTACTTCGAAGGGTACATCAAATGAGCTTTTTTTTCTCGAAGCATTACTGTTCAATGTTAAATTCAATTTGAGGTTTGACTGGAGTGGGTGTGGTTTTATAGCCCTTCTTGGATTTAGGGTAACTCTGGGCATGCTATTAAGAATGAATATAAATTAAATTCAAAAAATTTTTTTTTATATGAAAGTGGATAACTATCTTAAACTTAAAACGAACAGTAATTATTTCGGTTGTCTTCTCTTCTACCCCCACTCTCTATGCAAAAGCTCAGATTTTGTCCCAATTCTTTAAGTACAACTTTTCAAATCCAATGGTCGTTGAATTGCAGTAAGAAATACCTTTAAAGTAGCATAAATCTTTAACGTAAAGAGCAGGGGGTTGAAAAGGGCCATACGGAATAATTTCTTTTCTTTTATATATTTAATGTCACTCTTTACTTTCATTTGAAAAAACTCGTTTCCAAGATAGGCATAAATATAGATGGCCTTTCTAATACATGGCCAGAGGTCAGGAATACTTTAATACCATCTATTCTCTGGAGAATACTGAAAGCTCCGAAGAGTAGAAGTATACACATAGGTGTTGGCGAGTATGGGAAATACAAGACAGGGTTCAATTTGGGCAAAAATCTCTCTAAATCTTTGTAGATATTTTTATACATAATGGTTAAATGTTAAAACACCATTCAAATTCTTATCTGTGTTCTTGAGAGAATAGTGTAGAACCCTCTGTCCATAATATTGTAATGTTTGTGCATAAAACAGCTGCTACTAGTGCTAGTATGTCTGACATATCTCCTTCTCTCTCATTTAGTGCCCATACTTCTTACTATGCTTAGCTATACTCCTGACTGTCATGGAATGAATGAAGCTATAACAATATTTTTAGCTGAGTGAAAATGCGTGAACTTTCTTTCTATTTTTCAAGAACAAAACAATTTCGTTAAGCGAAGACTTTTTCAAGGCATACAAATTAAAGGTGAAAAGTACTAATATTTCTAGTATTTGACTAATCAGAGGCAACGCTGCAGCGTTGCCTATAGTAAAGGCCATACGACTCCAATGTTTTATTATTTTTTTTTTTCCCAGAGGCACTTCATATGGAAGGGTTCATCGTAGAAGCTTCAAAGCGGGCTCATTCGATTGGAAATCGAGAGTTCTAGTGCCCTTTTTAATAGTCAAAAAGGATTGGAGGGCAACTAGCCCCCCCCCCCCCACACACACCCATCATTCCCCCAAACACATCCAATCAAAATTTTGAGATAGCCATTTTGTTCACCGTAGTTGATTTCCAGATAGAAAATATATTTTTGAGGAGGATACTACCCCACAACCCTCAGGGCAAGGGTTTTAAGTTATGCCCTGGGGGCATATAAGGTTTTTATAGAAGCTGTTGTCGTAGAAAACTTCAAAACAGGCTCATTCGATTGGAAATTAAGGAGCTAGTGCCCTTTTTAATAGTCGAAAGTGATTGGAGTGTAACGAGCCCCCCCCCCACGCCCATCATTTCCCCTAACACATCCAATCAAAGTTTTGATAGAGCCATTTTGTTCAGCGTAGTTGATTTCCAGATAGAAAATATATTTTTGAGGAGGACACTCCCCCACAACCCTCAGGGCAAGGGTTTTAAGTAATGCCCTGGGGGCATATAAGGTTTTTATAGAAGGCGTACTCATAGAAACTTCAAAATAGGTTCATTCGATTGGAAATTAAAGGGCTAGTGCCCTTTTTAATGGTCGAAAATGATTGGAGGGCAACTAGCCCCCCCCCCACACCCATCATTCCCCCAAACACATCCAATCAAAATTTTGAGATAGCCATTTTGTTCAGCGTAGTTGATTTCCAGATAGAAAATATATTTTTGAGGAGGATACTCCCTCCCCCACAACCCTCAGGGCAAGGGTTTTAAGTTATGCCCTGGGGGCATATAAGGTTTTTATAGAAGGCGTTGTCGTAAAAACTTCAAAACATGCTCATTCGATTGGAAATTAAAGGGCTAGTGCCCTTTTTAATAGTCGAAAGTTATTGAAGTGTAACTAGCCCCCTCCCCCACGCCCATCATTTCCCCAAACACATCCAATCAAAATTTTCAGATAGCCATTTTGTTCAGCATAGTTGATTTCCAGATAGAAAATATATTTTTGAGGAGGACACTCCCCCGCAACCCTCAGGGCAAGGGTTTTAAGTTATGCCCTGGGGGCATATAAGGTTTTTATAGAAGGCGTTGTCGTGGAAACTTCAAAACAGGCTCTTTCGATTGGAAAATAAAGAGCTAGTGCCCTTTTTAATAGTCAAAAGTGACTGGAGTGCAACTAGCCCCCCCCCCCCCCACGCCCATCATTTCCCCAAACACATCCAATCAAAATTTTGAGATAGCCATTTTGTTCAGCGTAGTTGATTTCCAGATATAAAATATGTTTTTGAGGAGGACGCTCCCCCAGAACCTTCAGGGCAAGGATTTTAAGATATGCCCTGGGGGCACATAAGGTTTTTATAGAAGGTGTTGTCGTAGAAACTTCAAAAAAGGCTCATGCGATTGGAAATTCAAAGGGATAGTGCCCTTTTTAATAGTCGAAAGTGATTGGAGGGCAACTAGCCCCCCCCCACGCCCATCATTCCCCCAAACACATCTAATCAAAATTTTGAGATAGCCATTTTTGTTCAGCGTAGTTGATTTCCAGATTGAAAATATATTTTTGAGGAGGACACTCCCCACATCCCTCAGGGCAAGGGTTTTTAAGTTATGCCCTGGGGGCATATAAGGTTTTTATAGAAGGCGTTGTCGTAGAAACTTCAAAAAAGGCTCATTCGATTGGAAATTCAAAGGGCTAGTGCCCTTTTTAATAGTCGAAAGTGATTAAAGGGAAACTAGCCCACCTCTCCAACGCCCATCATTTCCCCAAACACATCCAATCAAACTTTTGAGATAGCCATTTTGTTCAGTGTAGTTGATTTCCAGATAGAAAATATGTTTTTGAGGAGGACACTCCCCCAGATCCCTCAGGGCAAGAGTTTTAAGTTATACCGTGGGGACATATAAGGTTTTTATAGAAGGCGTTGTCGTAGAAACTTCAAAACAGGCACATTCAATTGGAAATTAAAAGGGCTAGTGCCTTTTTAATAGTCGAAAGTGATTGGAGGGCAGCTATCCCCCCCCACGCCCATCATTCCCCCAAACACATCCAATCAAATTTTGAGATAGCCATTTTGTTCAGCTTAGTTGATTTCCAGATAGAAAATATGTTTTTGAGGAGGACAATCCCCCACAACCCTCAGGGCAAGGGTTTTAAGTTATGCCCTGGGGGCATATAAGGTTTTTATAGAAGGCGTTGTCGTAGAAACTTCAAAAAAGGCTCATTCGATTGGAAATTCAGAGGGCTAGTGCCCTATGTAATAGTCGAAAGTGATTTGAGGGCAACTAACCCCCCTCCCACGCCCACCTTTTCCCCAAACACATCCAATCAAAATTTTAAGACAGCCATTTTATTAAACGTAGTTTTAAATTCTGGAAATTAGGTCTTTGAGGATTACAACTCCCCCAAAGCCCTCAGGGCAAGGGTTGTAATTTAAGGATTCTCCGAATCCTTCATATTATTTCTTATGGAAGGGATGTTCGTATAAACTTTAGAGAGGGCTCATTTGATTGAAACTTGAAAGTTCTTGTTCACTTTTTAAGAATCAAAAGAGATTGAAGGGCAACTAGCCCCTCTCCCTCCTCCACGCCCTAAATGCATCAGATAAAAATTTTGAGATAGATATTTTGTTAAAATAGTTCAAAGTTCTGATAACAAAAAACTCCAGTGTCGACCCAGCCCACCAGGGCCCAGGGGTAGGCGTTGTAAGTTATGCCCTGGGGCATAACTTATTAAAGGGGGTTTATAACTTATGGGAAGGGGTTTTGTATGGAAAGAACACAGAGGAAATATATTATAATTATCCAATTATGAGGTTAAAATACATACTTTGTGATAGATACAAAATTGCTTTGGCACACAGACTCCAACTAAGGTCAATTCCAAACAGTCGTAATCCCTTTGTGTCAGCAAGTGAAATGGTCTAAACCCTCTTATTGGAGCTATTTTTTCAATCCATTCATTTATCAAAGAGGTAATCGTATAGACTTTGAAAAAAGCATTATTCGATTTAAATTGAAAGTTCTAGATCCGTTTTTTAAAGTCAAGAATAATCGGACAGTAAGCACCCCCCCCCATGCCATAAAAACTTGAAACCTTTTGCAATCAAAAACGAACAAAAATTAATTAAAAAAAACTTTCCGAAAAATAAGTTTTTCAAAGAAAAGTAAAGGCCATTTTAAACTTAAGCTCAGGAGATACAAATACCTGTTAAAATTCAAACTCAAAACGACCAGAAATTACTATTAAACAATAAATGAAACCCAAAACGAACAGAAATTAAATAAACAATCATAGCAAAAAACATACAACAAGTAATAATATAAATGAATAAATAGATCTTAAAGCGAGTAATGCTTAGATTGAATATGAAAATCAAGCTTAAAACGAAAACAAATATTTTGCTATTAAAGTATAAATGAAACTTAAAACGAACATAAATTAAATAAACAATCAATGCGAACAAACATTATATTAATGTAAATGAATAAATAAATCTTAAAACGAGTGAAACTTAAATTGAATATGCAAATCAAGTTTGAATCGAATAAAAATAACTACAAACAAGAGTTTGGGTATCGTCTCACTGCAGAAGCCTAAAACCTACTGCGTCATTGGCACTTTACTGAAAACGAATTATATTAAAAATGTTTTTTTTTGTACTTAATATTGAAAATAAATATTAAAATTACAGTAAAATTTTGAACTGATGAGCTTTTAGCAATTAATATCATTATGCATCAAATATTCAGTTTAATTTATTAGTTCTTTTCAAGATTGGTCAAGACAAATATAGTTTCACTACAAGCAAAATTTGGATACTGCCCCCTTCTTTAATTGTAAAAACCTAAAGCCTTCTGCGTCATTGGTGCTTCACTGAAAACGAATTACTCGTATATTACAAATTTATTTTTTTCCAGTTCTTACAGCATTGAAAATGAAAATAAAAATTACAGTGAAAAAAAAAAATCTTGAACTGATTGATCTTTCAACAATTAATATCATTATATATCTAATATTCAATTTGATTTTGTTTATACTTTCCAAGACTGTTCAAGACTCATATAGTTTTGCCATTTTTCTAACCATTTTTTTAACATTTCTATTTGAGCGGAAAACTGCACCTCAAACTTTGTGGAACATGCATTTTCTTGCATGAAACACCAAAATATAATAAAATGTCAAGTTTCGGAGTGTTCCATCACTCGCAAGCAAGTGCCATTAGTACTTTTGAATCCACCTGGTCAATTTAGGAGGTGGAGGGTAGGCTAATTCTCGTAGCAGCCCCATTCCGTCGTGGTATGGCTCACATTTTCAACACCTGGCGTCCAGACTATCATATAATCTACCAAGCACACAACTACCCCAAATCAATATCAATAAATAAATGAAACCCAAAACGAACAAAAATTAAAATAAATATTAGAGTCAAACTCAAAACGAGCATAAATTAATGTGAGTAGGGTTCAAAACCCCTATGCTTTCTAAAAGCTAGAATATAATTTGTACTTAACTGAAAAAAAATTCAAATGAGTTTACTGAAAAAAAATGTGCATTGTCAATTTAATATACATATGCTGATATTTTTTCCCTAAAATCCTAATTAATTTTTGATTTCTTAAAGTTACAAAAGTGAAAATATTTCAAAGAATTGTTTTCAGTAAAGCGCCAATGACGCAGCAGGTTTTAGGCTTCTGCAGTGAGACGATACCCAAACTCTTGTTTGTAGTTATTTTTATTCGATTCAAACTTGATTTGCATATTCAATTTAAGTTTCACTCGTTTTAAGATTTATTTATTCATTTACATTAATATATATTGTATGTTTGTTAGCATTGATTGTTTATTTAATTTCTGTTCGTTTTAAGTTTCATTTATACTTTAATAGCAAAATATTTGTTTTCGTTTTAAGCTTGATTTTCATATTCAATCTAAGCATTACTCGCTTTAAGATCTATTTATTCATTTATATTATTACTTGTTGTATGTTTTTTGCTATGATTGTTTATTTAATTTCTGTTCGTTTTGGGTTTCATTTATTGTTTAATAGTAATTTCTGGTCGTTTTGAGTTTGAATTTTAACAGGTATTTGTATCTCCTGAGCTTAAGTTTAAAATGGCCTTTACTTTTCTTTGAAAAACTTATTTTTCGGAAAGTTTTTTTTTTTAATTAATAGCAAAAAAAGAGGAAAAAACAAACAAGAACCGAAAAGATACCAAAACTTAAATAAGTTTAGCGCCATCCTTAGAGATAGAAAAATGAATAGACGCCATATTTTTGCTAGTTGGTGTCATATATTCCATTTCCCCATAATAAAATTCCATTTTGAATGTAAAGCATGATTTCAGGTTAACAGAGATATCTGACACGCGAATTTTGAAAAATCCGCCTCTGTTCTTATTTCCACCTCTATGGCATTTTCACTCCGTAAAAGTTCAGCTAAAACTGATTAAGTCTTCGTGCATTCGTATTTGTTTTGTTCTTGCACAATGGAAAACCGGTTTAGTTTAGAAAGCCGGTTTAGAAAGCCGATTTAGTCTTATATCTCTTTTTATTGTGCTGTCTTTGTCCCTTCAGAAACGTTAAAATTCAGAATCCTCCATAGCGATGCGATGCGGTATTTTAAAAATATGATAGACTTAGATGATTTTAATTGCTGCAATTGTCTCTCATTTATTTCTAGAGAGTAAAAATAAAACAAAAAATGGTTATTTATTTTTTGACTTTGACTTCTTATTGCTTTAGGCGGAACAAACAAGCTTTCCCGAAAACAGAAATCCTGGAATTAATATTATCACTGCAAATAAACGGAAATGATCACATAGATAACTTAGAAACAAGCCCCTCGTCTTAGAAAAAATGGTAATTGGACTATTCAGAATCTGACTTTTACTGGGATTCTATGGTTTGCTTCCATCAATTTTGACATTTTTATGGTTATTAATAGCTGTATTGGCAGGAAGCTTTTTGGGAAAAGTAATAAATCTAGGTTCTAGTTCTACTGCATCAAAACATGAAAAAAAGCTGACTGTGAGAAAACTAGAAAGCAAACGTTCCTTTTCGGAAACTTTGACATGTCTTCTAAAATAACATATATCTAACAGCGTCAGCTATATCTCGATATATCCGGAGATCCGAAAAGGGGGAGAGGGTATGAGCTGAGAAAGGTACCCATTTGGTTGAGACCCCCAATAAGAAACTTCTAGATCGAAGGGCTTATCGCAGCATTTTTGTCGGATGATTAGGCCTACAGTGAGTTTCAAATTTGCGACTGTTTTACTCGTTTACGTGGAATGGCTGTTCAAAGCTGTACATTTGTCTCAAATCAATATCTTCCAAGAAGCTGTTTATACATCGTCAAACAAAAGTTGTCGTCGAAAGCACTTCTTATAACATTTTTCACTGCAGAATAATTTGAAATAAGCTTCAACTTTTGATCCAGAACAATTGTGTTCCTAATAATCATAATTAAATAACGATGAAAAGGGGATTGCATCTGAGTTTTGTTTCTAACCTGACACAATTAACTTGGGCCAGAACATAAAGATCCCTTGAGCACACTAGATACCGGCACGCTTTCCAAACTGGGAAAACTGAACCTTGTTCTTAAAGAGCTACAGAGCTACAAAAGAGATCTTGTTGGTATGTCTGAGACTCGCCTTCCCTGGACGAGTGAAAAAAACCTCTTTGAAGTCTCCCTCTTGCTCCCTAGCTGCAAAGACAGAGTGCATCGGCAATGCCTTGGAGTTTTTGTATCATCAACTGCCAAAAAATCCCTAATCTCTTTCACTCTTATCTAATTTCGCCATAGTGAGGAAGGATGTAATTCTATTTTACTCTACAGAGCGTTATCGACTGAATCTCAAAGAAAGATGTACTGATTTCAAACAGTTCGTGGTAACGAACTGTAAGTAAGGAGCGACCCGGCTCAATGGTAACCGAAACTGTAGAAAACAGAATTTTGATACCAATAGATACATCAAAAGAATCAGATTTTAATGCTGATTTCAAATATATAAGTTTCATCAAGTTTAGTCCTACTTATCAAAAGTTACGCGCCTGAGAAAATTTGGCTGATTTTCAAAAAAAGGGGGAAAGACCCCCTAAAAGTTATAGAACCTTAATGAAAATCACACCATCATATTCAGCGTATCAGAGAACCCTACTGTAGAGGTTTCAAGCTCCCATCTACAAAAATGTGGAATTTTACATTTTTTTGCCAGAAGAAAGATCACGAATGCGTGTTTATTTGTTTGTTTTTTGTTTTTTTCCCAGGGGTGATCGTTATCGACCCAGTGGTCCTAGAATATCGTGGGAGGGCTCATTCGAACGGAAATTAAAAGTTCTAGTGCCCTTTTAAGTTACCAAAAAAATGGAGGGCAACTAGGCCCCCTCCCACGCTCATTTTTTCCCAAAGTCACCCGATCAAAATTTTGAGATAGCCATTTTGTTCAGCATGGTCGAAAATATGATAACTATGTCTTTTAGGATGACTTAATCCCCTGAAGTCCCCGGGGGGAGGGCTGAAAGTTATGAATTTTACCCTATGTTAACATATAGTATTGGTTATTGGGAAGTATACAGACGTTTTCAGAGAGGATTTTTTCTGGTAATAAGGAGGGGGGAGTGGGTCAGGAGTTATGTGGGAGGATCTTACCATGAAGGAATTTTTCATGGGAGAAGGGACATTGCTATGAAGGGGGCGCCGGATTTCCCAGCATTATTTAAATAAAGATCAGAAATTATATTTATAAAAAAAAACAAGTTTTTTAACTGAAAGTAAGGAGCAACATCAAAACTTAAAACGACAGGAAACATTACGTATATGATTAGGTTCATCCCCTGGTCAATACCTCGCTCTTTAAGCCAAAGATTATTTAGTACTCTCATAAGAGCTATTTATTCTAATTAACGGCATTTGTGATTAAGGGGTCATTTTCAAAGAATTGGAACAAAATTCGAACTTTAGCTTAAAGAGCAAGGTATTGACTAGGGGGCGAACCCTCTAATATATGTATTAAAAACATAAGAATATAGAGGTTCGTTACGTAAGTTAATTTGTAAGTTACGTATATTTATTACTAATAAAAACGTTCGTAAATAAAATTAAACAGGTTTTGAGAAAGTCATTTAACCAAATAAACGTAAAATTGATATTCAATTTTTTTTTTTTTAATTATTCATGTACGGTGAGCCAAAATCAAAACCTGCATTAATTCAAAAACGTTCAAAAATTAAATAAAAAAAATTTTTTAACTGAAAGTAAGGAACGACGTTAAAACTTAAAACGAACAGAAATTATTCCGTGTATGAAAGGGGCTGTCCCCTCCTCAACGCCTCGCTCTTTACGCTAAAGTTTGACTTTCTCACAACTCTATTTTTTTTAAACAATGAAAAACCTTAGCGTAAAGAGCGAGGCGTTGAGGAGGGGACAGCCCCTTTCATATACGGAATAATTTCTGTTCATTTTAAGTTTTAACGCCGTTCCTTACTTTCAGTTAAAAAAACTTGTTTTTTTTATAGAAGGATTCAACACTATAGTCTGTGACGATAATAGCGGTTCGATTTAATAGTGCTTTATGGTCATAGGAAATTAAATGTCAGAGGGGAATGACTGGCCGACTCTAGTCAACAAAATGAACTATTCATAATGAACACAATGTTGAAACACCGCGATCAACGTAAGGTAGTCTGGAGTTCCCCAAAGAAAACAGAGAACATGATTGACTATGCGCTGCTGTAGAAGCGCTGGACGTCCTGCGTGCTTACACATTATTACTAGTTGGAAGAAACTTCGGCTCTTTTCACCCTATCCAGAAGTCAAAGTTCAAACTAAGAAAGAAGAAAACTACTGAAAACACCAACAACAAAAACAACAAAGATTCGGGTTGGACCTACTGCGGTATCATAGGCAGTGGAATAGCGCGGCCTAAGTAAAGAACGATGTTCGCACAATGTATTAAGGCAACTAACACCCCTTCCACGCCCACCATTTCACCAAACACATCCAATCCAAATTTTGAGATAGTCTTTTGTTCAATGTAGTTGAAAGATCTAGAAATTATGTCTTTGAGGAGGACACTCCCCTCACAGTCCTCAGGGCAAGGGTTGTAATTTATGCCCTGGAGGCATATTAGGTTTTTATTGAAAGCGTTGTCGTAGAAACTTAAAAAAAAGGCTCATTCAATTGGAAATTCAAAGAGATAGTGCCCTTTTCAATAGTCAAAAGTGATTGGAGGGCAACTAACCCCCCTCTCATGCCCACCATTTCCCAAAACAAATCCAATCAAAATTTTGAGCTTTCCATTTTTTTCAACATAGTTGAAAGTTCTGTAAATTAGGTTTTTGAGGATGACAAACCCCCACAGCCCTCAGGGTGAGGGTTGTAAGTTGTGCCCTGGGGGCATATAAGGTTTTTTATAGAAAGTGTTGTCGTAAAAACTTCAAAAAGGGCTCATTCAATTAGAAATTGAAAGGGCTAGTGTCCTTTTTAATATTTGAAAGTGATTGGAGGGCAGCTAACCCCCCTCTCACACCCGCCATTTCCCCAAACACATGCAGTCAAAATTTTGAGATATACATTTTTTTTCAACACAGTTGAAAGTTCCTGAAATTAAGGTCTTTGAGGAGGATAACCCCCTCAGAGCCATCAGGGCAAGGGTTGTAAGTTATGCCCTGGGGGCATATAAGGTTTTTATAGAAAGTGTTGTCGTAGAAGCTTCAAAAAGGGCTCATTTGATTCGAAATTGAAACGGCTAGTGCCCTTTTTAATAGCAGAAAGTGATTGGAGGGCAGCTAGCTCCCCTCTCAAGCCTACCATTTTCCCAAACACATCCAATCAAAATTTTGAGATAGCCATTATGTTCAACGTAGTTGAAAGTTCTGGAAATCATGTCTTTGAGGGTGACAAAAACCCCAAACCTCTCAGGGCAAGGGTTATAAGTTATGCCCTTGTGGCATAGAAAGTTTTATAGAAGGTGTTGTCGTAGAAACTTCAAAAAGGGCTCATTCAATTAGAAATTGAATGGGCTATTGCCCCTTTTCAATAGTCGAAAGTGATTGGAGGGCAACTAACCCCCCCTCTCACGCCCACCATTTCCACAAGCACATGCAATCAAAATTTTGAGATATCCGTTTTGTTCAATGCAGTTGAAAGTTTTGGAAATTAGGTATTTGAGGACGATAACCCCCCCCCCCCACACACACACACCCTTCAGAGCAAGGGGTGTAAGTTATTGAAAGCGGTGTCGTAGAAACTTCAAAAGGGCTCATTCGATTTGAAATTGAAAGGACTAGTGCCCTTTTTAATAGTAGAAAGTGATTGGAGAGCAACTAACCCCCCTCTCACGCCCACCATTTCCCCAAACAGATACAATCAAAATTTTGGGATTGCCTTTTTTTTTCAAAGTAGTTCAGAGTTAAAGAAATTAGGTCTTTAAGGATGACAACCTCCCCACAGCCCTCAGGGTAAGGGTTGTAAATTATACCCTGGGGGCATAAAAGGTTTTTACTGAAAGCGGTGTTGTAGAAACCTCAAAAAGGACTCATTCAATTGAGAATTGAGAGTGCTAGTGCTCTTTTTAATAGTCAAAAGTTATTGAAGGGCAACGAGCCCCCCTGTCACGCCCACCATTTCCCCAAACACATTCAATCAAAATTTTGAGATAACCTTTTTGTTCAACGTAGTTTAAAGTTCTGGAAATTAGGTCTTTGAGGATGACACCCCCCCCCAACAACTCTCAGGGCAAGGGTTGTAAGTTATGCTCTGGGGGTACATAAGGTTTTTATAGAAAGTGTTGTCGTATAAACTACAAAAAGAGCTTATTCGATTGGAAATGTAAAGGGCTAGTGCGCTTTTTAATAGTCGAAAATGACTGGAGGACAACTAACCCACTCACAGGAAAACCATTTTCTCGAACACATTCAACAAAAATTTTTGGATAGCCATTTTGTTCAACGTAGTTTAAAATTCTGGAAATTAGGTCTTTGAGGATGACAACCCCCCCCCCCCCACAACCCTCAGGGCAAGGGTTGTAAGTTATGACCTGGGGGCATATAATTTTTTTAGAAAGCGTTGTCGCAGAAACTTCAAAAAAGGTTCATTCAGTTGGGAATTGAGAGGGCTAGTGCCCTTATTAATAGCCAAAAGCGATCGGAGGGCGAATGCTCATGCCCAAACCCATCATTTCCCCAAACACTTCCGATCAACATTTTGATATAGCCATTTTATTGAACGTAGTTGAAGGGTCCGAAAATTATGTTTTTGAGTATGACAACCACCCCCCCCCCCTACAGCCCTCAGGGCTAAGGTTGTAAGTTATGCCCTGGGGCATATAAGGTTTTTATAGAATGCGTTGTCGTTTAAGCATCCTAGATGAAAGTGTGAGCAAAATGAATGAAGTTTTAGAGGTTTTGCGAGTTCAGGGTGCTAGTATTGGTTTGAAAATTAATGTTAGGAAGACCAAGTCACTAAGGCTAGGAATAAGTGAAGATGAAAAGGTGACGTTGGGTAATGAAAAGATTGATCAGGTGGGCAGTTTCACTTACCTTGGTAGTATTATTAGTAAAGATGGTGGGAGCAGTGAAGATGTTAAAAATAGAATAGCCAAGGCTCAGGGTGTTTTTTTCACAGTTAAAAAAAGTCTGGAAGAATAGGAAGATAAGTCTGCAAACCAAGATTAGAATCTTAGAAGCTACAGTGATGACAGTGGTCAAATATGGCTCTGAAGCATGGACGCTCCGAAAAGCGGATGAAGATTTGCTAGATGTTTTCCAGAGAAATTGCTTAAGGATTGTTCTGGGTACCCGGCTGACTGACCGTATTTCAAACAATAGGCTATACGAAAAATGTGGTTCAATACCACTTTCTAGGTCTATAATGAAAGAAAGGTTGAGGTGGTTAGGGCATGTTGTTCGGATGAAGGATGACAGATTGCCGAAGATTGTTCTTTTCGGCCAACCATCTAGGGCTAAACGGAAAGCAGGTCGTCCCCGTCTGGGTTGGGAGGACGTCATAAAGAAAGATTTAAAGGAAATGGGAACTTCGTGGGCGGGTGTAAAAAGGGAGGCTTTGAATAGATTGGGGTGGAGGAGGAGCGTGCGTAGCTGTGTTGGCCTCAGGCGGCTTGGTGCTGCGATGAGTTGTTAGTAGTAGTAGTAGTAGTTGTCGTTAAAACTTCAAAAAGGGCTAATTCAATTGGGAATTGAGAGGGCTAGTGCCCTTATTAATAGCTAAAAGCGAATGGAGGGCGAATGTATGACACCCCCCCCCCCAAAGCCCTTAGGTCTAAGGTTGTAAGTTATGTCCTGGTGCATATAAGGTTTTTGTAGATTGCGTTGTCGTAGAAACTTAAAAAGGGCTCATTCGATTGGAAATTGAGAGGACTAGTGCCTTTTTTATTAGTCGAAAGTGATCAGAGGGCAAATGTCCCTCCCCCCCCCATTTCCCATCATTTCATCAAACACTTACAATCAAAGTTTTGAGATAGCCATTATGTTCAGCATATCAGAAAAGTCTGGAAATTATATTTTTGAGGATAAAAAATTTCCCCATCTCTCAGGGCAAGGGTTGTATGTTATGCCCTTGGTGCATATAAGGGTTTTATAGAAAGGGTTGTCATATAAACGTCGGAGGGGGCTCATTGGATTGGTAATCAGACGTTCCAGTGCTCTTTTTAAGAGTCAAAGTGATCGGAGGGCAGCTACCCCCCTTCCCCCATACACGTCGTATTGTCCCGAAATGCATCTAATAGAAATTTTTAGATAGCCATTCTATTCAAAATAGTCTAAATATCATATAACAAGCCTTTTGGGGTTGAAACAAACCCCCGAGATTAGGGGTAAGGGTTGTAAGTTATTCCCAGGGGTATTTAAGATTTTTATGGAAGGGATGGTTATTTAACTTTAGAAGAGGCTCAGTCTTTCTCCCTGAAAAAGACTATGTCAATATAAAACAAACAGAAATTAATTAAAAAAAAAATTCCACAAAATAAGTTTTTCAAAAAAAAGTAAAGAACTCCATTAAACCAAAAATGAACAAAATAGAATCAAATAATCTACCAAGCATACAACTACCACAAATCAGTATCAATAAATAAATGAAACCCAAAACAAACAGAAATTAAAATAAAAACAGAGTCAAACTCAAAACGAGTAGAAATTAATATGAGCATGGTTCTAAACCCCATGCTTACTAAAAGCCAGAATATAATTTGTACTTTACTCAAAAAGTTCTTTTAAATGTTTTTACTTTTATAACTTTATGAAATGAAAAATTAATTAAAATTTTAAGGAATAAATATCAGCATATATATTTTAAACTTACAATGCACATTTTCTTTCAGTAAATTCATTTGAATTTTGGCTTTTAGATAGCATGGGGTTCAGAATCCTGCTCATATTAATTTCTGCTCGTTTTGAGTTTGACTCTGTTATTCATTTTAATTTCTGTTCATTTTTTTTATTTTTTTTTTTTTGTTTCGTTTGTTTATTGATACTGACTTGTGGTAGTTGTATGCTTGGTATATTATTTAATTCTATTTTTGTTCATTTTGGGTTTAATGGAGTTCTTTACTTTTTTTGAAAAACTTATTTTGTGGAAAAAGTTTTTTAATTAATTCCGAAAAAGGCAGGCCTAGATTTCCATTTTGTCTGAAACATTCCAAGAGATACTGGCAAATTGTTCTCCTAGTACTACCGCTGATATGACGGAATCACTATCTGAGAAGGCCGCATCAACTATTATAGAGACAAGGGATAAATTTCTTGGTAAAAAAAAAAAAAAAATGTAAAGAGATGGATTACAGGGGGGATAATCAGTCTATGCAAGGATAAGCGATTTTTTTTTTGCAATTCAGCTGAGGTACCTATAAGTTAAAACTAAAATAGACTAACATTAAATATTTAATATACAGTTACTCACATATGCAATTGGCAGCTACCTTCATGAAACCAGAAAAGGAACTGGATTAAAAATCTAAAATACTAAATGAACTAGATTATATTATTGTGACATAATTTTATGAAAAGCTTTTGATGCTTCCATTCGTTTAGGTTTGTTACTTGAACCAATCCCTTGGACATTTTGCAAGACTTCATTTTTGAATATGGGTTAATTTTTTTAAATAATGTCGTAAATAGAATCAATGTTTATATTAACGGCATCTCTATTAATTGATAAACCTGCGAAAATATGTATTTTTTTCTATTTCTAATGCTTCCATAGCCCATTGAGTGAAACCTTTATCATTGGAAATGGCTGTTGCTTCCTTGAACTGTACAAAATAATCCGGATGATAAAAAATATGTTCTGCTATAGCTGAAGTAAAACTTTCTAGTTGTATACGAGCGAAATATTTGTTTGATCTTTGTTCTTTTCATTTTCATTTACTTGCCATAGACCCGTTTGTCATCTTTATATTCATTTCTTTGTTTTAGTCATAGCTGGCCAGTTCGGCTTTAGATCTTTTATTCGTCAAGTGAATGCAAAAAAAAGGTCTGAAAAAATAGAAACAAAAATCAGAGGAAAAAATATGAAAAACTGTGAGAGAGGAAAAAACACGAACAAAAAAAGCAGAAGAGATAAAGGGCAAACATAAAAAAAGCCAAATAATGCGAATTCCCGCCTTCTAAATGGCAAAACCAATACTTGGAAAATACTCGTGTTTGGGGGTTACTTTCATGCAAATTCGTAAATGTAAGAACTAAAATGTGGCCCAGGAGTTTTGCACAGATGAATCGTTAAATTGTATTTTGGTATATTTAACTGTCCACCTGTCACCCGTCCTATTGTCAATTATTATATCGTGCCGCTAATGTGTGTTTCATTTTTCGTTTGATGTATGGGTTCGAAATACAGAGACTAAGATCTTTGGGCCCGAAATATGTAAAGATGTCTGGCTGTTAAGCATAGACGGAAGTAAATATCTTGGGGCTATTAAGCGTCAAGGAGGATTCTTCAGATTATTTGAATATCAGATCGAAAATTGCAGTGCATTATAGGCTAAGTTTTATAATACTGAAAATGTTCTGTTTATTCTTATTGTTATTATTTTGTTTGCTGATATGGCCATTGTTATTTCTGTAAAAAAAAAAAATCATATTATATCGAACCTACAAACAATGTCTTACCAAGAATAAAAAAATTGCCCCTAACTGATAACTGATAAGGATTTTTATTTAAATCAAAACAAATAAATAAATCAACCACCAGAAGCAAACTTGTTTATGCTATACACCCTTAAAAAAACCCTGATATATACATCGCTATCAACAACGTAAAACAATAAATAAAAAAAGAAAATAGAAAAAAAAGCTCGGCAAAACCTCCTCCAACTTAGTGCAGCCCCCCCCCCCCAAAAAAAAAACATAACTAATTATCACCGTTCTCTCACTACCACCCTCACACAACCACAATAAAAAATAACCAAAATACAACTGAGAGACCCCTCAAGAGAAAATCGCTAAGAAATATTATACTCACCAAAACACAGAGATTTTAACCTACTCCTAAAAATAGCAATATTTTCATCAACTAATAATTCATTTGGTAAACTATTATAAAAGCCTGGTCCCACAGGAAGGATAGAGAAGAATGATCTTCGAGTTAAAGCCTGAGGTTGTCTTATCTGGGATGCTGTTCTGGTTGAGTATTCATGGACATTACGTCCAGCCACGAACATTTGACCGAAACATTGTGGCAATAATCCACGCTCATACTTAAACAAAAACAAAGCTGAATAAAATTTAGAAACTCCGTGTAAAGGCAGAATATGTCGTTCGACATATCTCCTTCTCACTGATGCACCTTTTTTATCACCACAAAGCACTCTTATAGCTGAGTTCTGCATCGCACGAAGCAGAAGTAGATGTGTCGGGAAAGTACTCGACCAAATGACATTACAGTACAAAAGGTACGGGTGAACAGTAGAAAAATACGAAGACCTTATTACATCATAGGGGAAAAATTTCTTCAGCTTTCTCATAATCCCAACATTCCTTGCAATCTTACTACTTAACAACTCTATATGGGGTTTATAACTTAAACATTCATCTATCAGTACACCAAGGTACTTGACAGTCTTTAGTCGCTGGATTGAAGTATCAACAAATCTAAGCTCATTAATCCATGGATAGTAATTGGGGTTTCTTCCGTAAACTAGAAACTGTGATTTTTATTATTTAACCTCAGTTTGTTAGCTCTAGTCCATTTCCCAATTTGGTTCATACCCGTAATAAGCTTCTCCATGAGTTGCAGTTCCGTCTTCGCTGCCACTGTAAAATGCGCATCATCCGCAAATAGCGCAATAATTAACTTTATGGTTTCACTAACGGGAAAATTCAGGTCAAACGACGACCCTCCACAGCTCCGCACAAATCATTAATGAAGATTAAAAACAGTGTAGGCCCGAGCACAGACCCTTGTGGCACATCATATTCAATTTTCTTTGTACCCGATACGACACCTCCAACACTCACATACAAAGAACGATTATGAAGGAAAGACCTTAAAAGGCCTAAGAACGCACCACGAAATCCACAATTATCAAGTTTTGCAAGCAGAATACCATGATCAACCGAATCAAAGGCCTTCACAATATCGAGGAAAACTGAAGCCGCTTTCCAACCAGCATCCAGGGCATCATTTACGAACGTCACCAAAAACAGAACGGCCTGATCCGTCGACATTCCTCTTCGGAATCCAAACTGGGTTGGACTTAAAAGTCTCCGCGATTCTAGAAACTCAACCATTCTAGCATTTATCATCTTTTCAAACACTCTACTTAACACTGGGAGAAGAGATATAGGTCTATAATCATGGAAAGAATTCTTATCACCACCTTTAAATAACGGAATAACTTTAGCTGACTTAAAGCAATCTGGAAAAATACCACATTTCATACACTGATCAAATAGGTACACCAAATGCTCTGATACAACTGGAAATACATGCTTCAAAACTTTCAGGGAAAATCAGCTGATAGCTGATTCATTACTGATGAATCATTAATTCATTCATTCCCTAATTCATTAACGATGAATAGATAAATACAGGTAATGTATTGAACGAAAATTTATCATCAGTTTATTAAAATTGGATTCTAAAAATGCCGTATATAGTTCAATCGTTCAATCTGTCTTTTCTATTTTTTTCTTTACTTTGGTTGTTAATGTTTAGTTTTAGAGGTTTTCTTTATAAACATTAAATTATTAAGAGTTCCTGAAGTACTCTCATACGAAGTTGTTCCGAGAGTAAAACTAATTGACTTGGTTTATAAAAAGATTGCATTTTAAATCAAGTATGTATTTTTCAAAAAGAAATCAGTTTGACCTTTCAAAGAGAAATAAGCAGAAAAACTTTTATTCACACCCTGACTATGTCTTCAATTTTTGTAATACATTTTTTTTTTTTATGTTTGAAGTTTGGTATATCTAATCTTACTTTTGGCTGGGGATGGGAATACGTATTGTAATATTGTGAGAAATTTCAGCTATTCTTTTAAAAGGGTCTTATTTCTATTTAGGCATATGAATGCTCAGGGAAATGCACATTCCCAATAGCAGACCATCTTACTCCTACAAAGCACACTGTTCTACAAGCACTAATGCATGGAAGTCAACCTGATAGAGTTGCTCGGCCATGCTGCGTACCAACAAAACTGGAACCTATCAGTCTACTTTATGTTGATGAATACGAAACAGTAACTTTTAAATACAATTACGAGGACATGGTTGTTTCAGCATGTGGATGTAGATGAAAGTCTAAATATATCTTGGAAACAGTGTTTTTTTGTGCTCGTTATGTGGTGCTTTACAGAAAAATTATTTATCCGAAAGGCACTAGCAGACAACCTCTGTCTGAAGATTCCGATTGTCAAAAAACACTTCAGGTGCAATATTTTGTACAAACGTATCTTGGAAACAGTATTTTCTTTGTTTGTTAAGTGGTATCTTGTAGATGAAGTAGGGATAATTTAGAGGAACAATAAACCAGAATGTATTAGCAGATAGCCTATACGGAATTTTTTCCTTCCCTAAAAATTGCATCTTATATGACATCCCTTCGCAATGTATATTTGACTTAAACTGTGTGCATAAAAGCCCCGAAGAATTTGGAGGTTTCAGGCTTATAACAGTGTTATTCTTTTGTAAACCAATAAAATTTGCCGCAAAATTTTACATCGTCCATATCAAAATCGTCTAAGATATACAATATTATTTTATCTTTGTCCCTCCTTATTACTAATATAGATGAGACTAAATTACTCTTATTGCCTTTAAAAGAAAACATGAAACACTTCAAAAAATTTACCTAACGACAGTTAGAAACTAGTAGTTTCTAAGATTCTGGAAAACGTCCCTTATCAAGTGTGCATTTTTGCATCATTTTATTTCTCCCACTGAGGACGAAATAAAGATACATATGTACTGGACCTCCAAAATGACAAACTGTTATTTTTCATCAATTTTGGATGAGACTTAACCATTTATTCTCGTAGATACCCTGGTGATGGCAATTTGGACACCCCTCTCCTAAAGAAGGTTGTATTGTATTAAGAAAAACCAAAATCATAGTGTGAAAATCGTTTCAATTGTCAACAGAATTTTGCTGAAAACTGACAACCTATCCTGGCAGAAGTCTCGATTAGCAAGGCTCACCCCTACTGTGACGTGATTTTTGAGGAAACTCTTACTTTCCACCATTTTGGTAGGAACTGGCTATCACATTCTGGTAGACATGCTGATGGCAAAAAATTAGGGAGCCGTTTTTTTTTTGCCCTCTATAACGGTCAAAACGATCCAGGATCCCCAAATAGCGAAAATATGGCACTATCTCATGCTTTTCACAGAGTTTGGTTGACATGCAAACTCAAAAGACAGCTTCTAAAACTTTTTCTTGACGAGGCAAGATTAGGTTTCCCTTCCTCTTCTCCCCAAAGAAGGTAGAATCAGTTCTCGAATTCGAAAATACAAAATAGAGCATAAAATATAACTTCTAACCCAGTTTAGCTGAGATCCAGCAAAATCATTTGGTTATTTTTCTGACGATATTCACCAATCGAAAATTCCCCTTCCCCTCCGACATTGAGTTCTGATCGAATCTTGATCGCCAAAAGACAAAATTTGGACATTGGTTGTTATTTCCCATCAGGCTTCTTTGGAATCCAACTTCTGTTTCTGGTAAATCTCCTGGTGAAGAGAATGAAAGATCTCGTCGTTCCACAAAGGTTGTATCAGGTATGAATTCCCAAAACACGGAACTAGAACACTTGATATTACTTCTTGTAAAGTTGGATAGAGGCTGTGAAAGCCAGTAGATGTCGCGCTGAAAAGGATTTACGGACTCCCTCTCCAAGGCCGTATCCAGAGGGGGGGGGGTTGAACCCCTCCCGAAATGTTTTGACTCGTTAAAAACGTATCAAAATGGATAGAAACAAATTTTGTATGCGTTTTTGAGGTTTTTTTGTGTAACCCCCCCCCCCCAAAAAAAAAAAAAATCTTTGAGTAAAACCCCCTCCGAAAAAAAAAATCTTGGGCACGACCTTGCCCCTCTCCTTACTGACACCAGAACAAGAAAGGATCCCAGAATGCAATGGCATTATCATTAACCCGGGCCAAGTTTGCCTGAAATGCAATGAACTATTTTCGTATTTGTTCCTAAACACATGAATTCAGTGACACTAGTTTCTACAATGTTCAGATTGGGATGTAACCCAATCAAGCAAACTATCACATTAGCTCTTACTTCTTACCAAGGTTATTTAAGATACGACAACCTCTTCTGGTACCCAGATTAGAAAAAATAATTGAAGATTTGAATTTAGTGTACGTGACATTGAAGTTAAAGTAATTTAAAAGAAAAGTTATTATGTCAACAAGCGGTGAGGAGGTGGGGCTTATAAAAAATATTTCCTTATAGATAAAAAATGAAGAAAGGTCGACATTAAAACTTAAAACGAACGGAAATTAACCTAGGTAATTTCGAAGACCCCACTGCCTTTCCATGACGATAAATATAAGTTTGAATGGGGATAAATCCTTTTATTAGGCAGTGATAATTCAAAAAAATACAGGATATTTTGGTCACGTGTACAGCGACTTTTATCAGCACAAATACATCAGTGACCGTCTGCTGATGACGGTCACTGTACATGTGACCGAAATATCCAGTGTTTTTGTAAATTATCACTGTCTAATAAAAGGATTTATCCGTATTCGAACTTTTATTTATCGGAAATTAGCCTATAAATGTAGGGTAATATACGTACACTAATCTTATTTTCTTATACCCCCCTCCCCACTGCCTCCATCTCTCATTTGCATTGCATGGAATAAATTTATTCTAAATATATCCCATTTAAAAAAGATAAGCCTATATAGGCATCATGGGTGTTGCTGCACCATAGATATTGCTGTGACTGGTGAGAATACGTTAAATTACGTTTTACAATAACACATAAAAATCGAAACGAAACAAAAACCGATAAGTAAAATTTACAATGTAAACTAAACATTTTAATTATCACAATTAATTACAAAAGAGTATATAGGCCTATATTACATATGGATGGCGGCAAAATTGCTTTTTTGGGGGAGAGGGGTGCTCAGTTTATTACAGCTCATAGGAGACAACAGCAAATAGATGAATTACAAAAAAAGATGATGTAAATTACATGAAAACCCCACTTGTCACGGGAGTTTAAAGTTGAAGCTTTAAGGGGCTCACGGGCTCTGCGTAGGTATCTGCCTTCCCTGGTGAGATTAGCATTTTTGTAGCTCTAAAATGAATTAGTTATTATTCCTTCGCTTTATTAGGAAGAATAGTCAAAACAAGTAAACAAGAGGAATCAGAGCCGTTACGATTCGATTGGAATGCCTTTCCTATTTACCGACCTGACAAGGTACCAAGAGATTCCCCCTTTCTACTTTACTGAATCGGAGAGCAGATGTGACCCCCTAGCGAGCTATTTAGTAAGGGGGCAAGAGACTTTCAAATCGGAAAGCGTTCAATTATTCCATGTAATCTCTGGCTACTGAACATGACGTAAGGTCGTAGAGTCAGCGATCGTGGATGGGGGACTTTAAATAGTGTTAAGCACGTGTCAGTGTTTAAAGAGACGTTGGTGCGAAGTGTGTTAGTTGCCAAACAACACGTGGCTAGTTAACTCCAATATCGTGGAAAGCCGATACGAGGAAATTGTAAAAAAGACTTAGAGCCTTGGAAATTAAAGTGATAAGTTATAGTTACTACGAATTTTTTAATATATTATTGCTCCTTGGAAATGTTCGATATGCAGTTTTCACAGAGCTTGAATGAATATCCAACCCAAACAAGATATGATTCTTACCCAAGCCTTCAAGAAGAAGAAATAACTCAGAGCCGGAGGCGTCGAGCACCAAGACGCCGCCAGACTCGAAGTCCCACTCAGATGTTAATAGTGAAGAAGTGTCGGCGTACAAAAGCGAATGATAGAGAACGAAACCGAATGCATTTACTTAACCATGCATTAGAAGGTTTGCAGCGTCGTCTTCCAGTGAGTCATCTCGATACTAAACTAACAAAAATTGAGACACTTCGATTTGCCCGAAATTATATATGGGCTCTATCCCAGATTGTTCAGCTCACTGACGAAAATACCAACCAAGTTCATAACGATGAAATAACATTCACTAATAACGGTTATTCCATAAGCTGTAATGAGAGTACCTTGTTTTTACCTAAGAGTGACTATACCAATGACTTCTCAAGTTGGAATACCCGATCTTGTAATTCGTTAAATGAATCTTTCCAAGGAAGCTCTGATGAATACGATTCAGGTTTGTAATTCCACCAGCATACTTATGGGAGACATATAGCCTATATTGTAAATTCAAGGGTGTAAAAATTCAGTGCAGAAAAGATATTGAAAACGGAATTACATGAAAATTCAATTATGACCAGAATAGGTAAAACAGTTTATTTAAAGAAAAATGTTTGCCACGAGGAAAGATAGCTAATAAAGAAGACATTACAAGAAATGGCAGACCATAATTACAGAGAATTAGACATTAGTTTGCAAATTCAAAACATCGGAGTGGTCAATACGATTGAAAGAAACCTAAATGTGAATTAGTTGTAGGTCTAAACTTACCTACTTAATCTCTATCACAGTGCTTATAAGTTAAAAGTGTATTTATTACTATCATTATTAAGTATCCTAAACATGGGTACCCAAAAGGGGAATGGGAAGGAAGGGGCAAGACAGACATCCTTTCTTCCTAAAATATTAAAAAGGTATAGAACAATTAAACATTATAATACTCGCAAAGATTTATAGCTTTCTGGCCTTTTTTCAAACTGTTGTTTTGCTTGTACCCCCTTTGAAGATTCACCCGCCCCTCCCCTTGCAACAAGTTTCTTGAGGTGCCCATAATCTCAAACGTTTTCTAGTCCGTCGTGAGTCATCAAGAAACTAAGTCACTTTTGTGTTATAATCTACGATTTGTGATTTCTAGTGTCGTATAAATATTGTTTCTTGAATAAATTCATATTTATTTCTATCTAAAGGCATCTGTATTAGTTTAATTAGGATATGATATCAAGCATCGAACTTTTTCAATTGTTTTATTGGTGGGCCTTAAAATCTATGAAAAGCCTTTTGTTTAGGTTAACGATCCACAGATATTGACTCATGTTATAACAAGACAAAACTAGGCATTTTCAGTTTGAAATCATAGAAAATGTTTCTAGTAATTGGGAGATGGTTACTATTCAAATTCCTGAGAGATTCTAGAAGGACTTAATGAAGTACGACCGGTAGCAGTATTTTAAACAAAATTTTATCTTTAATTATAAGTTATAAAAATTTAAACCGAAGTACTTTGTGAAAAATACTGCTGTTAAAAAAAAAACACAAAAAAAAACTACTTGACAGCTTGACGAATTAAGCTAAGAATATGAATATAATAAGAAGAACAAAAGAAAGGTAGGGGAGGGAGAAAGAGAAAGCGTGCAAGAGCAGGATAAAGAGAGAAATACAGAGAGTGAGAGAGATAAAAAGAAAAGCGTTGTTTAATAGGGCAAATAAAGGTTTAACCTATTAAAAGTGCAGACAAGTTATCCTCAATCTTTAAAAAGAAAACATAAGCAATTTATCTTTGGCTGCTTTCTTTTTTATTTTCATTGTGTTCGGGCCCCAGGTTTTATTTTTACTGAATACCAAGCCAATGTATGATCTAGTAGAATCTGGTAGCTGCAGCCTTACAAAGAACAACCACACGACTATTAGTAAGCAATTTTTAGCAATCAGATTCGAAAAAAGGTATATAGCGATAAAAATCTATTCTATATTTTTAGTTGAAAGAAAGGTAAAAAATTAATATATTTCTGAGAAGGGGAAGAGAGATTCCCTCGTGGGTACTTGTTTAGAATCCGGGCAACACGCGAGAAGTGATGTTTCGATAATGCTAATGAAATAAAACAAAATAGGATGAAAATATAATAGTTCAGAAACAAATTTGGGCTATATATTTGCATATTAGGGGGGGGGTAAAGAATAGCATATGTTAAATACGGTACGTAGCCTAATCTAGGTACCTTTTTTTGACCCTTCAACCCCAACAAACTTAAGTTTAAACCTTTGTCACGGAGGGAGCAATACCTCACTAGGCAGCAAAAACATGTTTTCCCTGTAGCATCTGAAAGATTTCGATGCGGTCTTTCTCGCGTGTTGCCCGGATTTTAAACAAGTACTCCCTCGTGTCTTGATATTCATCTTTAAATAAAAAGAAAAAAGGGTCAAAAATCAGAGTTTAGCAAGAGTAACAGCTGAATATTTCCTTCTTTCTTCCTTTTTTCCTGTGGGACATAGCAATTGAAGGAGTTGTTGAAAATAAACTATTTCAGAAACGAATATTATCACTGCTGACATATTATGAGAGCACCAAGTTTCGTGTGATCACTTCCCAACTCATTTGAGGACGTCCCTTCGAACCCCAGCTCAATTGCAACAAAAGTGTGGTTTCTGGCATTTTTCTTGCTTTGATCCCTTTTATCTTTCGTTTTTTCGATTCCTTTTTTTATAGTTCAAGTAAGTCAGAACTTTACTTTTCGTATAGCTAATTGTATGATATTGGTCACCTCAACAAGTGCCCAATCCTATCCTTTGACAATTCCTTTTGCAATGCCTAACATATCTTCCTTAACCTTTCTACGCACCCGACTTTCATAGCCACGCTTAACAACTGTCATCACCAAGCATTCTAAGTATTCTAAGTAAGTATTCTAACATTAATTGAGAAAGTTACCTTCCTATTTTTCGAATCAAACAGTTCGTCGTAACGAACTGTAAGTAAGGAGCGACCCGGCTCAATGGTAACCGAAACTCTAGAAAACTGTATTTTGATACAAATAGATACATCAAAAGAATCAGATTTTAATTTTTATTTCAAATATATAAGTTTCATCCTACCCATCAAAAGTTACGCGCCTGAGAAAATTTGGCTGAATTTTCGAAAAAAGGGGGAAAGACCCCCTAAAAGTTATAGAACCTTAATGAAAATCACACCATCATATTCCGCTTATCAGAGAACCCTACTGTAGAGGTTTCAAGCTCCTATCTACATAAATGTGGAATTTTGCATTTTTTGCCAGAAGAAAGATCACGGGTGCGTGTTTATTTGTTTTTTTTTTGTTTTTTTTCCCAGGGGTAATCGTATCGACCCAGTGATCCTAGAATATCGTGGGAGGACTCATTGGAATGGAAATTAAAAGTTCTAGTGCCCTTTTTAAGTGACCAAAAAAATGGAGGGCAACTAGGCCCCCTCCCACGCTCATTTTTTTCCCAAAGTCACCTGATCAAAATTTTGAGATAGCCATTTTGTTCAGCAGGTTCGAAAATATTATAAGTATGTCTTTTAGGATGACTTAATCCTCCGAAGTTCCCGGGGGGAGGGCTGAAAGTTATGAACTTTACCCAATGTTAACAGATAGTATTGGTTATTGGGAAGTATACAGACGTTTTCAGGAGACATGTTTCCTGGTAGTGGGGGGAGGGTCGGGGGCTATATGGGAGGATCTTTCCATGAGGGAAGTTTTCATGGGGGAAGGGACATTGCTATGAAGGGGACGCCGGACTTCCCAGCATTAAAAGAATCAGAAATCAAATATAAAAAAACAAGTTTTTCAACTGCAACAGCAGCAACATCAAAACTTTAAACGAACAGAAAATATTACATATATTTTTAAAGTGCAAAATGAAAATATTACATTTTTAAAGAATTGGAACAAAATTCGAACTTTCGCTTAAAGAGCAAGGTATTGACTAGGGGGCGAACCCCCTAATATACGTATTAAAAATATATGAATATAGAAGTTCGTTACGTAAGTTAATTCGTAAGTTACGTATATTTATTACTAATAAAAACGTTCGTAAATAAAATTAAACAAGTTTCGAGAAAGCCATTTAACCAAACAAAAGTAAATTAATATGAAAATTTTGTTTTAATTATTCATGTACTGTGAGCCAAGATCAAAACCTGCATTTATTCAAAAACGTTCAAAAATTAAATAAAAAAAAAATAAGTTTTTTTTAACTGAAAGTAAGGAGCGACATTAAAACTTAAAACGAACAGAAATTATTCCGTATATGAAAGGGGCTGTCCCCTCCTCAACGCCTCGCTCTTTACGCTAAAGTTTGACTTTCTCACAGCTCTATTTTTTTTTAAACAACGAAAAACTTTAGCGTAAAGAGTGAGGCGTTGAGGAGGGGACAGCCCCTTTACGGAATAATTTCTGTTCGTTTTAAGTTTTAATGTCGCTCCTTACTTTCAGTTGAAAAAATTTGTTTTGTTTTTTTATTTAATATTTTTCAAGTGTGACATCCCTACTGCACTTTTGCCTATTAAATTTTTACATGACTGCGTCCTCCGTTCCTTTTAAAGCTGTGTTTTAATTTGGCGTTTCATTGACAAAACACCAAACTGAGTAAGGCACAGGTTTCTTATGCTGTTTTGGAAGGGCGGTTTTCTCGAAGCTTTATGGGTTGACTTGATTTAAATTTTGTCTGTAAAACGCCAAAAAAAAAACAAAAAAAAAAACAGCTCATTGCTACCTATGCAAGTGAACCTATCAGCCCATTCAATTTTCTAATTACGTATCATCACTTTTTCATCCTCCTTTATTCATAACTTAAGCGACTTAGTCTTCTTAAGGTTAATTTTCAAACCTATTCTCATATCCTGGACTTTCAGACCGTGACGGGGAAAGGCTTTAGAAAGCTTGAAAATCGACCAAAAACTTTTTGCCCTTTATGTAATGGGTTTGCCGGAAAAGGGGGCCCGAAGGGCTATTTTTCGGACCGATTGAAGTTTACTTGTATAAGTTAATATAATAGTATCAGTTACTTGTATAAACAGCTTATGCAAAAGCTAATAGCTGATGCACAAAAATGGGAAGGGGCAAGACCACTACCCTTCCCCCAAAAAAGTGGGCTAAAAAATGTTCTTCCGATCAGCTTGAAACTTATGTCGGGAAACATTTTGTCCAAGGGAGCTCCCAATACAGAAAAAAGAAAATAAATTCTGTTTCACTAAAAAATGGGCCCAATGAAGATAAAAAAAACAACTATTTTATCCGGGACAGCATGACATTTATACCTGTAAAATCCTTGACCAATGGGATCCTACTCCAAGAACACACTACGGGCCACTAATGGGTCTTATTAAAATTGATTTTTTAAAAACTATTTTTTTTTAAGGGAAGTAAAGAGTGAAGTTGAAACTTAAAACGAACAAAAATTATTACTTCACAGTCTATCGAACATATATCAATAAAACTAGTACAAAAAAAAACTAATTATATTTCCCTATATTTGTAGGGTTATAGGAAACTAGCGCTTTACAGGACACTTATTGTATAGCCTACCCTACAGCCCTTTTCCCAGGGTCTATGGAGGGTTATATCACCACCAAAAGCATATTTATTGGACCTTATTCAGCAAATACGTTTGTAATTAGCTATTATAAAACATTGAATTAATTAAAGTTTCTATTATAAAGAGTGAGCGGATTCAACTATATTTGGCAAAGCTGAACTTCTGCGAACAGGAGGGGAGGGGGTACGTCAAGGAATAGTCATAGAATTTCGAGATTCAATTATTTGTTATTCTATGAGTTTCTTCCTCTTAAAAACATTCGATATGTTAATAGTAGTGCCATTTTTAGTGCCATTTGGCGCTTGCATATGGTAGAATTTATAAGAAAAATGTAAATATGAGAAATAGCTTTTATATGAGCTATTAAACATCTGTCCACGATAATTTGGTAGCCCGCTAGTCCTACCCCTTGAGAAATGGCCCAAAAAGTGTCATATATGTGCCATATGGCACTTTCAGATAGTGTAGTTTATAAAAAGCATGTAGATATGAAAAATAGTTTTTTTTTATGAGCCATTAATCATCTCTCTATGATGTTCTGGTAAACTGCTAGCCCTGGAAAAGAAAAAAGAAAAAAAAAATCGGGAGACAGATCAGTGCTACCCATGCAAAAAAGTGATTTTCCTTATTGTTCAAGGTGGGGGACTCTAATTTCCCTCTACAGATTTTTGACTATGCTGATTCATTGGTGCACTTTTCACTTCTGACGCCATTTTCGAGGGGTTTCAGGCTTTTTTCTAGATCACCATAAATTTCTTTTCGCAATAAAATTTTACTTTTAAGACGAATCAAACTAACAGTTACCATTCCAATACCAATTTCAATTGAATTCTTTTTTCACTAGCCTTTTTTTTTCTAAACGCATTTTTTTAACTTCTGGTTACTATGGTTGATCGCTCTTTACTAGGTTGCAGCTACTGCTGCAACCATTATCTAGGATGTGATCTTCTCGATGCCTAAGACTCTAGGCAGGCATGCCTTTCCAAAAACTAACCTGACAAGTACGTGTCCAATAAGAGAGTCATGCATACTCCTGCCATTTACCCGTGCCCCAGCCATTTAAACATTTGCCTCTCAATTACTTTGGACTATCTGTCTTGACTTTTCTCTTTCCTACAGTTACCCAGCCCAGTCTTGACGCAACCTATACAACCTATTGTAAAATACTTGATAACTTCAATTCAATAGTCCATTTTTCATTTTGGACAATAGTCCAAAGTAATTGAGAGGCAAATGTTTAAATGGCTGGGGCACGGGTAAATGGCAGGAGTATGCATGACTCTCTTATTGGACACATACTTGTCAGGTTAGTTTTTGGAAAGGCATGCCTGCCTAGAGTCTTAGGCATGCTGATCAAGAATTCAAAAAGAGGCAAACAAGGCACACCCGCCTATGGTCTTAAGAAGAATTTAAAATTGATATAGGACCATAAATTTGCTTGAAATAACAGGCAAACAATCGTTTAAAGCCATCTTTATCTTTCAAATAGTACCTATTCGTTGCCTAAGCTTAGCCTAAGCTTAGGTGCCGAAAACGGGTTACAAAACACTTTTTGCCTAAAATTTAGTGTCATGTGGTTTTTGTGTCAAAATGACTCCTATGCAAAAAAATGGTTTACCAAAAAAATGGGCCAAAAATCTTTTGTTCTGAACGGCTTGAAAATTACATATTTCAGATCCTTAGAGTAAAAAGACTCTAATGTGCATATGGAACTGAAAAAAATATTTGTTTAACACAGTTGTTTAACACAAAACGTCTGTGGACCATGCCAACAAAATATAAACAAAACAAAAACACTTAATAGCCCTAAATCCCACAAGTAAAAACAAGGCTACCCTATATCCCATACAAAATAGAAATAAAGCTTTATAAACGTATACACCCTAGGAAATTTTCTCCCTATATTCCATGATTATCTATCTATGTATTATCTATCTATCTATCATGATTACCTATGCGTCTTGTAGTTCAAAAATGCCTGCTGCTTAATAAATTTTCGGCAAACCTAGCCTCCCCAACATGTGGGTCAAAGAGCTTAAGCCTCAGCTAATTCAGTTCATTGAACAGCCGAGAGGTGGACAAGATCTTCCTCAACATTCCGACACACACACACACACACACATATATATATATATATATATATATATATATATATATATATATATATATATATATATTATATATATATATATATATAATATATATATATATATATATATATATATATATATATATATATATATATATATATATATATATATATATATATATATATATATATATATATATATATTTGCAAGTCCCTGGGCCAAGAGGCTCCCGAGGCACAAAAAAAAAAAATTATAAATGAAAAATATAGGTTAACCCAAAAATACTGCTCGAAAAACGGCCAAAAAACATGTTTTCCTGACAGCTTGAAAGTTATTTCTATAGGTCCATGGGTTAAGATGATGCCAATGCATAGGAAAAAATAATTGAGTAACACATTTGTTTCGCCTAAAAACGAGCCATCAAGCTTCTTTTCTGGTCAACCAGGAGTATTTTCAATCAGACCAGACCAGGGACGGATCTAGGGCAAAATCTTGGGGGACAATTAGGGCACCAATATACAGAATCTTCTTATACAGAATCTTCAGACTGGCATGTTAAACATTGAAAAATGGATGAGGGTTAACAGACTTCAGCTAAACAATGCAAAATCCCATTTTCTAATGTATGAGAGAAGTAGCAATTACTACCCTTGGATTGACAAAATATAGTTCGGTGAAATTATTCTGCCTCGGGAAGTTTCGAAAAAGTATCGAGGTTGCAACAAATGTTGGGATGGTGAGGAAATTGAAGCACTTTTTTTCCGAAAGACATTATGAGATTGCTTTATTTTTCTTTTGTTCAGCCATACCTTCTATATGGTTGTCTTGTGTGGTCAAGTACGTTTTTAATTCACCTTCGTCCCCTTAGAAGTTTACAAAATAATGCCCTACGTGTTTTAACTGGAGATAATCATAATATGTCTGTTAGACATAGATATAATCAAGTAAATATATTACCGATGGCTGGATTATTCCGTTTTTATAATGCTCTTTTTATGTTTAAATATACACACGCGTTATTACCTGAGTGTTTTAGGGAAATGTTTACAAGTGGTGTTAATTTTCATAACTACTCGACTAGAACATCAAAACTAGTTCGGCGACCTCAGGTTATTACAAAGAGATCCGTTTTTTCCATAAGACATGTTGGCCCTCGGGTGTCGGAACCATTAACGCAGGCAATTTCAACAATTGATGAGCTAAATGAATGTCGCAGTAAATTATAAGGACAGTGTTTGTCTACATATGAGTTTTAATCCTTGCTGGGCGAATTTTCTCTCAAGTGATTGTGACACTTTTTTGGGAGGGCGACGAGGAGGTAGAATAGAAGAATGATTTTTAGTTTTGTGTCTTCGGTATCCAATTAGGTCGTGAAATTTTTAGAAATTAATTTATTTCGTTTATTTTATTTATTTATTTTCTTATTATTATTTTTTGCCCTTTTTTTTGGGGGGGGGGGCTAAGGATGGCTGGTAGTAATTGTGTATGTTGGGTTTTGTAAAGGGTGATGTCTGCCCATACAAGTTTACTAAACTTCGGGTTTTGTTGTTAATGTGTTTTATTTATTTATTTTTTTTAATAAAACCTTTCTTTCTCTCTCAATCAGTAAAATCGTGGGCGGCCCAATGTAACAAGGGCGCCAATAATTGACTATATTGAAAAATTTATTTAAAAAAAGAGTAAAAAAAACAAAAAAGCAAGGAATGAGGGAGCCTGAGAAATCTTGGGGACCCCCCGGGCCCCCTGGATCTGTCAGTGGACCAGACCAAAGATGATATTGGGCTTGGAACATGTTTTTTTCATCCCAGACCAAAAGAATAAAAGAGTTGCGACACCCAAAAGTCCTAAAAAACAAATTGGTCTCTCTCATCTCCCAGGGGTCTCATGAAATGAAAATTACATCCATAAGTATGTTTTTCTAATACAGAGAGAATTGGATCTAATTTTGCCTTCGTGGATTCTTGACGCCCGAAAACCGACTCAATTTATCTCTCATCACCTTGAAAATACAGGGCATACAGACAGAGCCAAGCAGAAGAGCAGAAACTGAATCGAAAAAAAAAACATTTGTTGTCGATTTGTGATGCCTAAAACTGGGCAAAAACTGAACTGTTTTGGCAATTGGGTTGAGACTCACAAACTATATGCATAGGGACAAGGAAAGATCAAAGAAGAAAAAAAGAAATCGGAAACAAATTTGGTTTTATTGCCTTGTGACGGCTAAGTTTGACTTTTTTAAGATAACAAGATAGAGCTCTTTTATAAATGACCCAGAAATCCATTTGTTTATAAACACTATGGGTAGCAACAAACATGAGAATATGCTTTCAATAAAGAGCTTGATATACATAATTCTTTATTCAAGAGTATATATTCAAGGTTTTAAGAGTTATTCGATATTCAAGAGGTGTTTCTTTTAATTCCCAAACTGAATTTAATAATAAAAATTTGATTAAAAATACTTGCGCAGAACTACGGCTAATTGCTTAAAATATAAATCGTACTGAGACGATTTAGTTCCTAACTCCTAAGCAGAAAGTCTACAAAATTTCTACAAGTGCTCCTACATATTAACCCAATAGTTAAAACATGTCAATTCAAAAATGAACAGAAATTAGTTTTAAAAACCATGTTTCAGATATGACTTTCTCAAAGAAATGTAAAGAGTGACATTAAAATCTAAGACAAGCAGAAAATTCTCTTTTTTATGTATTATTACATTTAAATTAATCAATCTAGCTGTCAGGAGCCGTGTTTCTCCTAAGTTTTTATTTATATCTCTGAAGTAAAACTCTTCTATATAATATTTTAGTTTTCGTTAAAGCGCTGAATTTTTTAAAACATGCAAGAACACTTTGTTAATTTGCAACCTATGTACCTAAACATATCAAAAATAAAAATCACAATTGAATCCTGACTCGCTACCGTTTCGAAATTAACGGTCATATAAGCATATCAAGCAGTTCGCGGTAATGAACTGTTAGTAAGGAGCGACCCGACTCAATAGTAACCGAAACTCTAGAAAACGGAATTTTGATACCAATAGATACAATAAAAGAATCAAATTTTTATGCTAATTTCAAATATATAAGTTCCATCAATTTAGTCTCGACCATCAAAAGTTACATGCCTGAGAAAATTTGCCTTATTTTCGAAAAAAGAAAGAAACAACCCCTAAAAGTCGAAGACTTTTAATGAAAATCACACCATCAGATTCAGCGTATCAGAGAACCTGACTATAGAGGTTTCAAGCTCCTATCTGCAAAAATGTGGAATTTTGCATTTTTTGCCAGAAGAAAGATCACAGGTGCGTGTTTATTTGTTTTTTTTTTTTTTTTTTTTTTTTTACTTGTTCCCAGGGGCGATCGCATTGATCCAGTAGTCTTAGAATATCGTGAGAGGGCTCATTCGAACGGAAATTAAAAGTTATAGTGCCCTTTTTAAGTGACCAAAAAAATTGGAGGGCAACTTGCCCCTTTCCCACGCTCATTTTTTCCTGAAGTTACCCAATCAAAATTTTGAGACAGCCATTTTGTTCAGCATAGTCAAAAATCTAATGAATATATCTTTGAGGATGACCTAATCCTCCACAGTTCCCGGGGGAAGGGCTGCAAGTTATGACCTTGCCCATTGTTTACATATAGTATTGGTTAATGGAAGTATACGACGTTTCAGGAGGATTTTTTCTGGTGGGGGGGGGAGTCGGAGGAGAAGGTTTTGGGCAAGGATCTTTCCATGGAGGATGTTTCCTTGGGGGAAGGGACATTTCTATGAAGGTGGTGCCGGATTTGCCAGCATTATTTAAAAAATGATCAGAAATTAAATAAGAAAAACTATTTTTTTCAACGACGAACAGAAATTATTACGTATATGAGGGGGTTCGCCCCCTAGTCAATACCTCGCCCTTTATGCTAAAGTTTCTTTTAAGTACTTTCAAAAGAGCTATCTATTCTGATTAACCGGCTTTGTGATTCAGGGGTTTGTGATTCGAACAAAATTCAAACTTTAGCGCAAAGTGCGAGGTGTTGACTAGGGGGCAAATTCCCTAATATACGTAATAAAAATATACGAATATAGAAGTTTGTTACGTAAGTTAATTCGTAAGTTACGTCAGAACAAAATTTCGAGAAAGCCATTTAGCCAAAAAAAAGTAAAATTGATATGCAAATTTCGTTTTAATTATTCATGTGCGGTGAGTAAAAAATCAAAGCTGCATTAAAACAAACAGAAATCATTCCGTATATGAAATGGGTTGTCCCCTACTCAGCGTATAGCTCTTTACGCTAAAGTTTTTTTTTATTGTTTTAAAAAATAAAGTTGTGAGACAGAGTCAAACTTTAGCGTAAAGAGCGAGGCGTTGAGGAAGGTACAGCCCCCTTCATATACGGAATAATTTCTGTTCCTTTTAAGTTTTAATGTCGCTTCTTACTTTCATTTTAAAAAACTTGATTTTTTTTTATTCAATATATGCTCCAGACTGAATAGCAAGTCCAAGGGTTGCCCAATTCAAGATTTTCAATCTTGCATGTTCTTTAAAGGATATGTTTGAATCAAAGACCTATCTGGTAGTAAACAGCACTGACGTCAATTCACAAAAATTTAGGGGATGGGTGGCAAAATACATTTTTTCAGTGTGAGGGGGTGGGAGCAATTTTTTAATTTTGTCAATAAAATACCCAAATATGGCATTTTCAGTGAAAATATTCCAATCCTAGAAGAAAGAATATTAGAATTCTAGGGGTCAAATACGAGGCAAATACCCCTCCTGCGCCCCAATTGACCCCACTAGCAAACGAAATATACCTTTGCTGAATTTACAGTTTAATGCCATCTTTTATTAGCTACGTATAAGTGTACCCATATCTGAATCCTAAACAAAAATAAAAGTTCGCTGAATTAGTGGACGTATCCGAAAGATGCTTTAAGCAAAAATCCAATACAAAATCCAGCGAGATATCCAACGTTGTTTGTCCGAAAGCTAGCGTACAGAATGTGCTGCAGTTTCTGCAAACAATTACAATCGTATCGGTTTAGACATTAGAGGTGGGGGGGGGGGGCTGGAAAACAGATAAACTGTAAGCAATCCTGATAATAAAACGAAAACAAGTTTTGTGTGTTCAGTGAAGTAAAAACCTTGCTTTTAAGTATTTGGTTCATAATAGGGCATTAAGAAGACCGTTACTGAGTGAGGAATAGAATACCGTTATTTCCGTTGTCAAATTGATGTATTTGATTCTATCTTTCAAAGATTCTTTCTCTTTTTTTTAATCTTTAGATTTTATAATAAAAGTCTTAGTTACGATTTAGGGAACGATGCGATTGAAGATTTTCAAATACTTTCCAGTAGTATTTTAACAGAAAAATTAACTAAAAGCAAAAAGTTTATCAAATAATTTCTTCCCTTCTAAAAATCGAGCACAAAATCCTGGGCTTTCATTGGATTTTTGATTAGGTAAATTCGTCAGATTATCCAACCAATTATCCTATAGTCCGAATGAAAAATCCAACAAAAATTTAACAACTAATCAAGGATAAAATAAGAACGCAGAGCTTTAGGACACGTTCAGTTCCTTGTGTGATCCTGCCAAGCCACGCATAACTTTTGTTGACAGAAATAGTGGAAACTTTTGTTCTAAACCGTCTTGCTTGCAGAGGCGTCAATTCATGAAAATTTAGGAAAATATTTTTAAAATTTATAGGTGGCAAATTTGTCGCCTTTTTCAATCTTTTAAATAACAATAACAAACGATAATTAAAAGCTCGAATAGGGATAAATCCTTTTACTAGACAGTGAATAAAAACAATAAAAAAACTGGATATTTCGATCACATGTAGGCTACAGTGATCAAAATATCTAGTATATTTTTTGATTGTTTGTTTTACTGTCAGACAGTGATTTTTGTTTCACTGTCTAATAGACAGATTTATCCTTATTTGAACTAAGGCAGTGCGGTCTTCGATATTGTAAACAATAAAAAAAAAAAAAAAAAAAAAAAACATTTTCAGTGCAAATACCTAAAGCCGAAACTTTTTTCATAATCTGGGGGGTCAAAAGAATGTAGGGGGGGGGCAAATATCCCTCCTCATCTCCAGCTTACACCACTGCGTTCTCCTTTATTAGCAAATCAATTATGTAAATAGATTGCATAAAATGTATATGTTCTATAAATCAATTTCAATATTAAGCGAATTTCTAGTCTTTTCATAAACCTGATGTAAACGATAGGGTATCACAATCTGCTTCGCCGAAGCTAGTTTTTTAACTCGGGGCATCAAAGCTATTGCTCGTATAGCTTCCATTTATTTAACCAATGCCTATGTAAAACCGTGCTTCCCATTTTTCTTATTTATTTTTTTTTTTTTATCAAAGGCAGAAATACATGAGTGCGTATTTAACATTCATGACTCTTTTTACAAACATTAATCATCTCTTTTAACATTCATGCTCCAGTTTTGTTTCACACACTTAGCAATCCGTGAGAAAGCTTCGCATACAAAATTTCCAAAGTCTCTCTTTAAAATATTATTTTTAAGACTTTTGACTGCTTAAATCCAATATTGGTTCTAGTCTAGAAAATGGAATTTATACTCCAAGTAATTATATATGTTAGAGGAAAGAAGAGTTTAGATTACTGTATCCATCCATTAGTTTTTATTTGTTTTTGCTAAGCATATTTGGAAAAATTGAATATAGAAAGTCTTTAATCTTGAAGTCTTTAATCATCAAGACTAGAAAGCCTCGCACCGGTATTACCAATAAGCCAGAAGAAGATGGACATTTTCTTCCCAGTTTGCTGTTTTTACATGAAAAACAGCAAACTGATGATGAACTTTCCAAAAATTATAAATCCAGTCTTTAAACCAACAAACACATGTATGAATAAATAAAATGGGGATTTAAACTTTCCTCCCTTTAAACTCATCCATTATTCATCCCATTCAGTGCGTTGTAAAGTGTGCTTTGTGCAAACAGACGACAGGTGGCTTATAGTTCCCCCGTTATTCTGCTTGTCTGCACTCAGAGGGATATAAACGAGATTCTATTGACGCTCTAGATTTTATGGCAGATAGAATAGATCCTTCCCCTTCCTTTTTGGAAATTGTTATTGCCTATATGAGCTTGATTAATTACAAGACGAAAGTACTTCTTTTTTCTCTCTGGAACTTGATTAGAAGCTTATGGGCTTATTCAGCAATCTTCTAACAGAAATATGTGCATTTTCACGATAAAGAACAGAAAGACTACAGATAAGACTAGGAATAAGACCATGGGGTAGTCAAGACATAAAATTGTCTTTGAGTAATTATGATGTGTCACGTTTGCCCAAAGTTTTCGTTACTAGCCTAAAAAAATTGCATTTTTCCTTGATAGAAAGAAAAAAAATATATTGTCGAGTTTTTAGTACATTTGGAGATAAGACCATTTAGTGATTTCAAAGAATATTTTTATTTTACTCACTGTAAGCATTGGTAATTCTTGTAATCATCTCTCTTGTAGTTACCCTAATTGTGTGTGTTTTATAACGATAAAATTAATGTTTACCCTTAATAGTGTAATTTGTGAGTAGCTTATACATACAAACTACATACGATTTTGCTCACTATTCATAGTTACTAGATTTTTATGCAGTTAGTATTTACTTTTCGTAACTCTTGTAATCCGTTTTGGATCATTCCACTCAAACAAGACTTACTAATGAAGCAAAACCAACAGCATAAATGTAGTTTTAGGTAGGGTCATGATTCGTTATGGGGCAGGGGGGACAACTGTCCCTACAGACCTCAGTTTGACCCCCCTCTTCTTGGCAACTGCCCCTTTCTAACCCCAGCTTACTCCCCTCAGCTCAAATTTAGTTTCTTCAAAAATCATGTCAAAACTACAATAATCCTGCATAAGTCAATCATCCAGAAAAAACGGATTAGTTTTCTTTCCTATATCTTTGCATTCATGGTACTATAAGGCTTATTTTTCATTTTCACTGTCATTTTCACTTGATTTGGAAAAATGGGCTCCAACTTTGCCCTCCCCCCTCAGGATTTTAACGAAATTACTCCACTGGCTCTAGGCGGCTCGTTTGAAACTCAAGATGAAATTCTGTTTTTTCTTTTATCTGAGCAGATCAAGCTAAATTGAAAGCAGTTAATATTCATAAAGATAAGCACTAAAAAAATGTGGGTTATTAAACTGTTTTCTGAATTTGCATTGCAACATCAGTCGATATTTTTGCTTTCTTCGTGGAAACTGTTAATACCCTTATTTAGTTTTACGGAGTTGCCAATTTTGGCAGGTGCATAATTCAACTGAAAAATTGAGCATGGTCTCTGCTTCTAAAACCTATCTTGTTAGTTCTTTGCTATAAATACATAAACCATAATTGCCTTCTAAAAAGTTAAGACACATAAATCTTAATAATCTAGAACTGGAGATGTTTTTTTACTTTTTTAAAACGCATACTAAAACATAAATAAGACAATTTTTCACCATTTAAACATTTCCGCCTGGAACGCCCTCAGATCCTTTCGCAGGTACCATTAAAACAATTTTTCACTATCAAAACTATTTTGATGATGTTAGTCAATGGCCCCTGTTAGCGTATGCCAGGCATAACTTCGGAGGTAGAATGTTCAAAAAATTCTAGGATAGGGGAGGGGCAAGGATGTATCCATAATATTTTTCAGAGGGTGGGGTATTTTTTTTTTGGGGGGGGGGGAATTTCAAAGAAAACTTTCAAGACGCATCAAAGTTTATTTAATATATTTTTGTTACGTTTTTAGGAGCCGGGCAAAAATTTCAGGGGGATCCAAACCCGGTAGCCCTCCTCCCCTGAATACGACCTCGGGAAAGGGGAAAGGAATTTACCACAGGACCTCCACTCTCCCTCCAAATTTATGCCTCTGGCTGGTTGATAAAATATGGGGCCAAAACAACGTACAGAATCGTAATTAGTGCAAGACCACCCTCCCATAACTGAAGGGCTCTTTTATACCAAGTTCCAAATCTAACCACTCGATGATAATTTCTTGCTTAATACTTTCGTTCAATATTATTTGGCTAAAGCAATACCTCAGTATTATGCTGGAATTGGAATTCTCTCAAGAAGCAATAACTACAGGAAATTACAGCTTTACATTAATTGTGGTAACCATGGTTTTACTCTATTTTGCATAACTGATTTTATAAATAAAAATAATAGTCTACTATTGAATATTATGTGGGTGCTTGTCTTAGTTCCCCTGTAATAATTAATCTCCGGAGGAAAGCAAAGGAACTTTACAAAAATCAACCCTTTCATCTTCTCTTTTTCAGAAAAGCTTCTGAACTTAGAGTGGCTTTTGCAGAGCTTTCGACACATTGCAAGATTTATCTTTTTCTTATCTAGACATTAAAACCAAATACGAACCGCTAAACAAAAAAGGAGCGTGTCCAAATGGATTTGAATCGATTTTACGAGCGAGCTTAAATTGCATTACCAGCAAAAAGGAAATAGGTTCGAGATTTGACAAAAAGAACTTAAGGTACCTTGATACTGAGAAAGAACAATTTATATCTCCATTATGCTAAAAGCTAAAGTTCTTTATTGGTGTAATAAGAGGACAAGTGATAAAAAAAATAAAACATATAATTGGATATGCATTTTCTTGGCCATATTTTTCTGCTGAACCGACTGATTAATCTTGTTTATCAATGTCCTGTTACTTTAGCTTGTACAAAAGGGCATCAACTCATCATTCATTAAAATCTTGGATTTCCATAAGAAGATAATACTACTACTACAGATACTATTAAAAGTCACCGTAGCACCAAGCCGCCTGAGGCCCACACAGCCACGCACACTCCTCCTCCGTCCCAATCTATTCAAAGCCTCCCTCTTTACACTCTCCCAGGAAATTCCCATTTCACTTAAATCTTTCTTTACGACATCTCCCCACCCCAAATGAGGAGGACATGCTTTTCGTTTATCCCTAGACGGTTGGCCGAAATGAAAAATCTTTGGCAATATGTCATTCTTCATCCGCAGATCATGCCATATCCACCTCAGCCTTTCTATCATTATAGCCCTAGAAATTGAACCACACTTTTCGTACAGCCTACTGTTTGAGCTACGGTCAGTCAGTCGGATACCCAAAACAATCCGTAGACAATTTCTCTAGACAACGTCTAGCAAATCTTCCTCCGTTTTTCCTAGCGCCCATGTTTCAGAATCAAAACCATACTTGACCACAGTCATCACTGTAGCTTCTAATATTCTACTTTTAGCATCTTCACCGCACCCACCGTCTATACTAATAATACTACCTAGGTAAGCGAAGCTTTCGACTTGATCGATCTTTTCCTTACCCAACGTCACCTTTTCATCTTCACTTTTTCTAGCCTTAGCGACTTTGTCTGCTTAACATTAGTTGTCAAATCTATTCTTGCACTCTTAACCGCAGCATAACACTACTGCGGATAAGGTAGAAAATGCGGTTAGTAACTGGTTTCTTATGCCTCATGGTGTTTTTTATAATTGAAAAAGTTTGGAAGAATAGGAATATAAGTCTGCGAACCAGGATTAAAATATTGGAAGCTAAAGCGATGACAGTGGTCAAATATGGTTCTGAAGTATGGGTGCTCCGAAAAACGGAGAGAGATTTGCTAGATATTTTCGAGAGAAATTGCCTACGCACTGTTCTGGGTATACGACTGACTGACCATATTTCAAACAGTAGTACGTTAGACCCTGTCTCAAAGTTCTCTTTTCAACATCAAAGTTCTTTTTTCAAAATTTGAAGTTTCATCAAAGTATCAACTCATCAGTGATGGTTTGTTCAACATTAAAGTTTCCAAGTTCAACATCCCCCACGGAATTCTCTGAAAGGAGTCACAAAAAGCTTTTTACATAACACTGCCTTTAAGTTTACAGAACTTAGCAAATGAAATTATAATGAAAAACGGATATAATATTTTAAAAAAACAGTGGACGAAAATGTTATATTCCTTTTGAAAATATTAAAATTTTATGCCTATTTTCATTGCCCTTCGATCACTTTTCAACCCCCCCCCCTCCCAGCCCAATATGCTGGATACACATAGCGCCTTTTAATTTAGTATAACAAACTCCTCAATAATTTCGGAAGTTTCACCTTAATACTCATACCCTTTTCGGGCTGTTGAACCTTTTGACTAGTTTGAACAAAAGAAAATTCCAAAATTTCGGTCAGTGTCGGCCAGAGGGGATACCTAAAAAGAGAAAGGAGGGAAGGAGGCTGGTTGCCCTAAAGGAACATATACGGTTAAAACAAATATCTGATTTTATTAGAAATATTTGACCATTTAAGAAACTTGGGTTTTAGTTTTGATAAATAAGAACACACACAGTTAAGATACATCTGATTTACTAAACATATTTGATCATTTAAGAAACTAGGGTTTTAGTCAAACAGTTCGTGGTAACGAACTGTAAGTAAGGAGCGACCCGGCTCAATGGTAACCGAAACTCTAGAAAAAGGTATTTTGATACAAATAGATACATCAAAAGAATCACATTTTAATGCTGATTTCAAATATATAAGTTTCATGAAGTTTAATCCTACCCATCAAAAGTAAGGCGCCTGAGAAAATTTGGCTGATTTTCGAAAAAAGGATGAAAGACCCCCTAAAAGTCATAGAACCTTAATGAAAATCACACCATCATATTCCACGTATCAGAGAACCCTACTGTAGAGGTTTCAAGCTCCCATCTACAAAAATGTCGAATTTTGCATTTTTTGCCAGAAGAAAGATCACGGGTGCGTGTTTATTTGTTTTTTTTTTGTTTTTTTTTCCCAGGGGTGATCGTATCGAACCAGTTGTCCTAGAATATCGTGGAAGGGGTCATTGGAAAGGAAATTGAAATTTCTAGTGCCCTTTTTAAGTGACCAAAAAAAATGGAGGGCAACTAGGCCCCCTCCCACGCTCATTTTTTTCCCAAAGTCACCTGATCAAAATTTTGAGATAGCCATTTTGTTCAGCATGTTCGAAAATATTATAAGTATGTCTTTTAGGATGACTTAGTCCCCCGAAGCTCCCGTGGGGAGGGCTGAAAGTTATGAACTTTACCCAATGTTAACATATAGTATTGGTTATTTGGAAGTATACAGACGTTTTCAGGGGAGATTTTTCCTGGTAGTGGAGGGGGGGGGGTGGGTTGTTCAGGGGTTATGTGGGAGGATCCTTCCATGAAGGAAGTTTTCATGGGGGAAGGGACATTGCTATGAAGGGGACGCCGGACTTCCCAGCATTATTTAAAAAAAGATCATAAATTTAATATAAAAAAACAAGTATTTCAACTGCAACAGCAGCAACATCGAAACTTTAAACGAACAGAAAATATTACATATATAATTGGGTTCACCCCGTAGTCAATGCCTCGCTCTTTAAGCCAAAGATTTTTTAGTACTTTCATAAGAGCTATTTATTCTAATTAACGGCCTTTGTGATTAAGCGGTCATTTCTAAAGAATTGGAACAAAATTTGAACTTTCGCTTAAAGAGCAAGGTATTGACTAGGGGGCGAACCCCCTAATAAACGTATTAAAAATATATGAATATAGAAGTTCGTTACGTAAGTTAATTCGTAAGTTACGTATATTTATTACTAATAAAAACGTTCGTAAATAAAATTAAACAAGTTTCGAGAAAGCCATTTAACTAAATAAAAGTAAATTAATATGAAAATTTTGTTTTAATTATTCATGTACGGTGAGCCAAGATCAAAACTGCATTTATTCAAAAACGTTCAAAAATTAAATTAAAAAAAACAAGTTTTTTAAACTGAAAGTAAGGAGCGACATTAAAACTTAAAACGAACAGAAATTATTCTGTATATGAAAGAGACTGTCCCCTCCTCAACGCCTCGCTCTTTACGCTAAAGTTTGACTCTGTCTCACAACTTTATTTTTTAAAACAATAAAAAACTTTAGCGTAAAGAGCGAGGCGTTGAGGAGGGGACAGTCTCTTTCATATACAGAATAATTTCTGTTCGTTTTAAGTTTTAATGTCGCTCCTTACTTTCAGTTTAAAAAACTTGTTTTTTTTTATTTAATTTTATAAATAAGAACACACACGGTTAAGATAATCTGATTTATTAAAAATATTTGATCATTTAAGAAAGCTGAGTTTTAGTTTGGACAAATAAGAACACATACACACGGTTAAGATACATCTCATTTATTAAAAATATTAATTAAAAAAACTTTTTCCACAAAATAAAGTACAAATTATGTTCTGGCCTTGGGAAGACATAGGGGTTTTGAGCACAACTTATGTTAATTTCTGCTCTTTTTGAGTTTGACTCGGTTATTTATTGTAATTTCTGTTCGTTTTGGGTTTCATTTATTTATCAATGCTGATTTGCGGCAGTTCCATGCTTTGTAGATCATTTTATTTAATTTTTGCTCATTTTTTGTTTAATGGAGTTCTTTACTTTTCTTTGAGAAACTTATTTTGTGGAAAAAAAGTTTTATTAATTAATTTCTGTTCGTTTTATATTGACATAGTCTGTTCAGGGAAGAAGATAATAATACTTTAAATCTTTTTGTTTTTTTTAAGACTTTATAGTTTGGTCTGCTATTTGTATTCTGGAGAATTTTTTTTAGCAATTTTTAACAACATACACCCTTTTAAAAATCTGGACAATAATAGTAGTGTTTAATTTTGTTTCATACCTCCTCTAGTTGACCTGAAATGGAAAACTTGATACCATTCGCAAAAAAATCTGCTTACTTTCTTTGATAGCTTGAATACACTTACGCTATTTTGACTTAGTTAAATTTTAAGAGCATAAGTAGTCCCAAAAGTTTGAACATAATACCCTCAGTAGTTCTTGAGATACTGCTGAGATGCCTTATTGGGAATTAGCATTAACACAGTGCATTTTGATTTAATCTTAAGGCAACATTTAGTTTTTAAACATAAAGACAAATAGAAGGGTGGGCGTGGGAGGGGGATTAGTTGCCCTCCAATCACTTTTGACTATTAAAAAGGGCATCAACCCTTTCTGTTTTCAATCAAATGAGCCCTTTTCGAAGTTCCTACGACAACTCCTTCGATACGAATTGCCCTGGTCTAAACGACAACAACAACAACAAAAAAATCATACATTATACCCACATCGATCTTTTCAATAAAAATTTCAAGCCTTCCAATAACTTTCGACTATTAAGAAGGGCACACAGCCTTCCAATTTCCAGTTGAATGAGCCCTTTTTGAGTTTCTACGACAACGCTTTCTATAAACACCTTATATGCCCCCAGGGCATAAATTACAACCCTTTTCCTAAGGGCTGTGAGGGTGGTTGTCATCCTCTAATACATAATTTCCAGAACTTTCAACTACGTTAAACAAAATGGCTATCTCAAAATTTTGATTGGATGTGTTTGGGCACTAGCCCTTTCAATTTACAATCAAATGAGCCCTTTTGAAGTTTCTGCGACAACGCTTTCAATAAAAACCTTATATGCCCTCACGGCATAACTTACAACTCTTGCCCTGAGGGCTGGGGGGGGGGGGTTGTCCCTCTCAAAGACCTAATTTCCAGAACTTTCTACTACGTTGAAAACAATGGCTATCTGAAAATTTTGATTGGATGTGTTTAGGGGAATGGTGCGCGTAAGAGGGTGGTTAGTTACCCTCCAATCACTTTCGACTATTAAAAAGGGCACTAGTCCTCTCAATTCGCAATTGAATGAGCCCCTTTTGAAGTTTTTACGACAACTCTAACTACAAAATCCTTATATGCTCCCAGGGCATAACTTACAACCTTTGCCCTGGGGGCTCCGGGGGGTTTGTCATCCTTAAATACATAATTTCCAGAACTTTCAATTACGTTGAACAAAACGGCTTTCTCCAAACCTTGATTGAATGTGTTTGGGGAAATGTTGGGCGTGGGAGGGGGTTCAATTATTCTCCACTCACTTTCGACTATTAAAAAGGGCAATTTCAATTTCCAAACAAATAAGCCCTTTTTGAAATTTTTACAACAACTTTCTATATAAACCTTATATGCCCCCAGGGCATAACTTACAACCCTTGCATTGAGGGCTCTGATGGGGTTATCATTCTAAAAGACCTAATTTCCAGAACTTTCGACTACGTTGAACAAAATCAATATTTCAAAATTTTGATTGGATGTGTTTGGGGAAATGGTGGGCGTAAGAGGGGGGTTAGTTGCCCTTCAATCACTTTCGACTATTAAAAAGGCACTAGTCTTTTCAATATCCAATTGAAAGAACCCTTTTTGATGTTTTTACAATATCGCTTTCTATAAAAACTTTACATGCCAAAGGGCATAACTTACAGCCCTTGCCCCGAGAGTTGTGGGGGGGGGGAAGCGGTTGTCATCCTTAGAGATCTAATTTCCAAAACTTTCAACTACGTTGAATATAATGGCTATCTAAAAATTTTGATTGGGTGTGTTTGGGGAAAAGGAGGGCGTGAGAGGGGGGTTGGTTGCCCTCACATCACTTTCGACTATTAAAAAGGGCACTAGCCCTTTGAATTTCCAATTGAAAGAGCTCTTTTTCAAGTTTCTACGACTAAGATTTCAATAAAAACTTATACCCCCAGGGCATAACTTATAACCCTTGCCCTGAAGACTGTGAGGGGGGGAGTGTCCTGCTCAAAGTTATAATTTCCTGAACTTTAAACTGCGTGAAACAAATGGCGATCTAAAAATTTTGATTGGATGTGTTTGGGGAAAAGGTGGGCGTGAGAGGGGGGTTAGTTAACTTCAAATCACTTTCGACTATTAAAAAGGGCACTAGCCCTTTGAATTTCCAATCGAATGAGCCCTTTTTCTAGTTTCTACGACAAAGTTTTCAATAAAAACCTTATATGCTCCGAGGACATAACTTATAACCCTTTCCCTGAAGACTGTGGGGGGAGTGTCCTGCTCAAAGGTATAATTTCCTGAACTTTAAACTGCGTGGAACAAAATGGCTATCTCAAAATTTTGATTGGATATGTTTGGGGAAAAGGTGGGCGTGAGAGGGGGGTTAGTTAACTTCAAATCACTTTCGACTATTAAAAAGGGCACTAGCCCTTTGAATTTCCAATCGAATGAGTCCTTTTTGAAGTTTCTACAACAACGCGTTCTATAAAAACCTTATATGCCCCCAGGGCATAACTTACAACCCTTTGCCCTGAGGGCTGTGGGGGAGTGTTCTCCTAAAAAACGTAATTTCTATCTGGAAATCAACTACGCTGAACAAAAATGGCTATCTAAAAACTTTGATTAGATGTTTTTGGGGAAAGGTGGGCATGAGAGGGGGGTTAGTTGCTCTCAAATCACTTTCGAATATTAAAAGGACACTATACCTTTGAATTTCCAATCGAATGAGCCCTTTTTGAAGTTTCTCCGACAAAAATTACAATAAAAACTTATATGCCCCCAGAGTTTTGACAAATAAGGATACATACGGTTAAGATGCATTTGAGTTATTAAAATATTTGATCATTTAAGAAACTCGGGTTTTAGTTTTTACAAATAAGAACACACACGGTTAAGATACATCCGATTTATTAGATATATTTGATCATTTAAAAACTGGGGTTTTACTTTTGACAAATAAGAACACACACGGTTAAGATACACCTGATTTATAAAAAAATGTTTGATCACTTAAGAAACTCGGGTTATAATAATAGGTTATAAATAAGAACACATACACATGGTTAAGATACATCTGATTTATTAAAAATATTTGATCATTTAAGAAAGTTGGGTTTAAGTTTGGACAAATAAGGTAACACGGTTAAGATACATTTGACTTATTAAAAGATTTGATCATTTAAGAAACTTGGGTTTTAGTTTTGACAAATAAGTACACACACGGAAGATACATATGGTTTTTTAAAAATATTTGGTCATTTAGGACACTCGGGTTTTAGTTTTGATAAATTAGAATACACACAGTTAAGATACATCTGATTTATTAAAAATATTTGATTATTTAAGAAACTTGGGTTGTGTTCAGAAATAAGAACACTCAAGGTTAATATACGTCTGATTTATTTGAAATATTTGATTATTAAAGAAACTTGGGTTTTAGTTTTGACAAATAAGAACACACGCACGGTTAAGATACATCTGATTTATTAAAAATATTTGATTATTTAAGAAATTGGGTTTAAGTTTGGACAAATAAGGTAACACGGTTAAGATACATTTGACTTATTAAAAGATTTGATCATTTAAGAAACTTGGGTTTTAGTTATGACAAATAAGAACACATACGGTTAAGATACATATGCTTTATTAAAAATATTTGATCATTTAGGACACTCGGGTTTTAGTTTTGATAAATTAGAATACACACAGTTAAGATACATCTGATTTATTAAAAACATTTGATCAATTAAGAAACATGGGTTTTAGTTTTAACACATTAGAACGCACGCAGTTAACACACAAGGGTATGTTCAGGAATAAGAGCACTCAAGGTTAAAATACATCTAAGTTATTAAAAATATTTCATCATTTAAGAAACTTGGGTTTTAGTTTTGACAAATAAGAAAATACACGGTGAAAATACATCTCATTTATTAAAAATATATGATCATTTAAGAAACTTGGGTTGTTTTCAGAAATAAGAACACACACGGTTAAGATACATCTGATTTATAAAATAATGTTTGATCATTTAATAATCTTAGGTTTTAGTTTTGACGAATAAAAACCCACACACGGTTAAGATAAATCTGATTTATTAAGAATATTTGATCATTTAGGACACTCGGGTTTTAGTTTTGATAAATTAGAACACACACAGTTAAGATACATCTGATTTATTAAAAATATTTGATCATTTGAGAAACTTGGGTTTTAGTTTTGACAAATAAGTACACACATGGTTAAAATACATTTGATTTTATTGATAATATTTGAGCATTTAAGAAACTTAGGCGTCAGTTTTTATAAAGAGGAAAGCACACGTATCATGGCTTAAAATATATACTTTTTTGCTAATTCCGACTTTATGCATACCCCAATACTATGCGATACTTTCAAATACGCTTTATTCTATCATTTACCTCATAGGGCTGTCGTATCATCGCTTAAAATATATATTGCTATATTAATTTTGACTTTATGCATACCCCAATACTAATCAATACTTTTCAAGAAAAAAATTCAAAGTAAAACTAAGAAAAAATTGTCACTACAAACACTATTTTTCTAATAGGAAAAAATCCCGACTAACATATCTATATCATCATCATTTCGTATTTAAAAAATATCACAAGTGATTTTTTTTATTTTAAGAATCTTTTGTCATTTTAAGACGTGAAAAAAAGTTGAAAAAATTTCTGAGTAAAAATAAATAAATAAAAGTTCCAAAAATTAAAGTTAAAAAAACAATGAAGTACAAAAAGGGGGAGCGGGGAAAAAGTTGGGAGAGGGGCATTGGTGCCCTTGGAGGTTGGGACATGGATTACCATAAGTTCCCTCTAAAAGAAGTGTTGATATAAGCACTCATTTCCATGAATATGACGATACAAGTGGTTACCCTATGCCTGTGTTATAGATAATGTCCAGTAAAGTTCAATACTATATCATAAATTCTATTTGTCCAATTAGAAATAAAATAAAATGGTTTGCTTAAGTGGTCATCACCTTTCTGCACTTGAATCAATTGACCTGTGAAGGTTGAATATGTGATAGTACATCCAGTCAAAATTTTTAGATACCCATTTTGTTCAATGTAGTTAAAATCTTAGAAATTAGGTCTTTGTGCATGATAACCCCCTCAGAGCCTTCAGGGCCTGGGTTGTAAGTTATGCCCTGGGGGCATATAAGGTTTTTATAGATAGTGATGTTACAAAAACTTCAAAAAGGGCTCATTCGATTGGAAATTGAAAGGGCTAGTGCCCTACTTAATAGTCAAAAGTGATTGAAAGGCAAATAACCCCCTGTCACGCCCATAATTTCCCCAAACACATCCAATCCAAATGTTGAGATAACCATTTTGGTCAACGTAATTGAAAGTTTTAGAAATTAGGTCTTTGAGGATGATACCCCCCCCCCCTACAGCCCTCAGGGTAAGGGTTTTTTATGCCCTGGGGGCATATAAGGTTTTATAGAAAGAGTTGTCGTACAAACTTCTAAAAGGGCTCATTCAATTGGAAATTACATAGTCTTTTTGATGCAACAGTCAAAAGTGATTGGAGGAAAACTAACACCCCTCCCAAGCCCACCATTTCCATAAAAAAATCCAATAAAAATTTTGATATACCCATTTTGTTCAACGTAGTTGAAAAGTCCAGAAATTATGTCTTTGAGGATGACAAACAGCATAACTTACAGAAGGGGTGTAAGTTATGCCCTGGGTGCATATAAGGTTTTATAGAAAGCGTTGTCGTAGAAAATTCAAAAAGGGCTCATTCGTTTTGAAACTGAAAGCGCTAGTGCCCTATTTAACAGTTGACAGTGATTGGAGAGCAACTAACGCCCCTCTCACGCCCACCATTTCCCCAAATACATCCAATCAAAATTTTGAGATAGACATTTTGTTCAATGTAGTTGAAAGTTCTGGAAATTAGGTCTTTGCCACCGTTGTCATAGAAACTTCAAAAAGGACTTATTCAATTGGGAATTGAGAGGGCTAGTGCCCTTATTAATAGTCAAAAGCGATTGGAGCCCCCCTGATACCCATCATTTCCCCAAACGCTTCCGATCAACATTTTGATACAGCAATTTTGTTGAACGTAGTTGAAGGGTCCGGAAATTGTGTTTTTGAGTATGACAACCCACCATAGCCCTCAGGGCTAAGGTTGTAATTTATACCCTGGGAGTATACAATGTCATATAGGAAGTATTGTCGTAAAAAATTCAAAAAGGGATCTTTCGATTGGAAATTCAGAGGGCTATTGTCCTTTTTAATAGGCGAAAGTAATCAGAGGGAGAATCGCCTCACCCCCATCATTTCCCCAAACATTTCCGATCAACATTTTGATATAGCCATTTTGTTCAACGTAGTTGAAAGGTGAGGAAACTATATCTTTGAGGATGACAACCCTCCCCCAATAGCCCTCATGACAAGGGTCGTAAGTTATGCCCTTTGGGCATATAACGTTTTTTAAAGAAAGTTTTGTCGTAGAAGCTTCAAAAAGGGCTCATTCGATTGGAAATGGAGAGGACTAGTGCCTTTTTTATTAGTCGAAAGTGATCAAAGGGCATATGTCTCCCTCCACGCCTTCATTTCCCCAAACAATTCCAATCAAAATTTTGATATAGCCTATCAGAAAGGTCTGGAAATTACGTCTTTGAGGATAATAAATCCCCCCAGCCCTCAGGGCAAGGGTTGTAAGTTATGCCCTGGGGACATATAGGGTTTTTATATAAAGTGTGGTCATATAAACTCCAAAGGGGCTCATTGGATTGGTAATCAGACGCTCTAGTGCTCTTTTTAAGAGCAAAGTGATCAGAGGGCAGCTACCCTCTCACCCTTACACACACTTCATATTGTCCCGAAATGCGTCTAATAGAAATTTTGAGATAGCCATTCTATTCAAAATAGTCTAAATATCATATAACAAGGCTTTTGAGAAATTAATCAAAAGAACTTTTTGCACAAAACAAGTTTTTCAATAAAAGTAAAGAACTCCATTAAACCAAAAATGAACAAAAATAAAATCAAATAATCTACCAAGGATACAACTACCACAAATCAGTATCGATAAATAAATGAAACCCAAAACAAACAGAAATTAAAATAAGTCAAACTCAAAACGAGCAGAAATTAATCTGTTTAGGGTTCTAAGCCCTATGCTTTCTAAAAGCTAGAATATAATTTGTACTTTACTGGAAAAACAAATATTTTAAGTGTTTTTACTTTTATAAATTTAAGAAATCCAAATTAATTAAGATTTTAAGGAATAAATATCAGCACATGCATATTAAACTTACAAAGCTTATTTTTTTCATTTGAATTTTTTTCAGTAAAGTACAAATTCTATTCTAGCTTTTAGAAAGCATAGGTTTTAGAATCCTACACAGATTAATTTCATCTCGTTTTGAGTTTGATTTATTTTAATTTCTGTTTGTTCTGGGTTTCATTTATTTATTGATACTGATTTGGGATAGTTGTATCCTTGGTAGATTATTTGATTCTATTTTGTTCATTTTTGGTTTAATGGAGTTCTTTACCTTTTTTTGAAAAACATATTTTGTGCAATTTTTTTTTTTTTGATTAATCTATAATAAAGGGACATCCTGCATGCTAGTTCAAGATTTAATTAAGTGGGAAGTTTTAATTTCAAGAAATACCACCCGTTTTTGAGTCGCCCATTGAAAAATCAAGATGTTTTTTTCCCTTGTTTTCCTTTCCAAACCCTACATACTACTACTGTATCCATTCCTACATATACAAATACTTTCGCCCTACCAAAATGTCTGGGGTAAAATAAATTATTTCCCTTGCTTTAGATAAGACAACTCAGTCCTTAAAAACATGGAGTATGCATAATCAAAATAATGTGATCAGTAAGTCTTAGTGATTAGTCATATACTTGTTCAACAGCAGACATAGAACTCGTCATTTGTGATTAATGTACATTAATGGGGCCCGATTAGAAAAAGACATGCTGTCTAGTGGTGGAAATGAATGGCTCTTTTCCTTATGACATTTTACCCTAGGAATCTGCTGTGAGTCCCAATTTATTTAGCTTGGCCACAGTGGGATTCTCGACTTTATTCATTTCCTGGAAGAATAATAAATCTTCCTCCTGCGGTACTGCCAGTTGGCAAAATCAATTTTAGAAATGTTTCATTACCATTCGAGACGTGTTTAAGTTGCTTTTTTCTTCTGAGGCTCTTTCGTAATTCTAAACATAATAAATTACAAAAATATAAATTAAAATTGGCAAAATTTGAAAGTTTAAAGGCTAGGAAATAGAGTGGCAACAATGTCCTTGTTTTAAACCTGATAATATTACGCTAGCTTAGCAAAAACTAAATTGTAGATTATATTACTAAAAAGAGCTAGTTTTTCGGGCAAAAGAGCGACGTTACGACTCAAAATAGACAGAAATTGCCGCCTCACTATCTCTCCATTCGTTACACATAAGTCTAGTTAATGTATTTCAAAACATTTGAACGGAAGATCAAGGAGGCACACTTGTGCCTCTATAAAGAGGCGACCCACCACAATGTTAAGCGATTTCAGGTCCTAGAGGTCGCAGAGAGACGGCGGTAATCGCATTTTGTAGCCCAAGCTCAAACTAAGAAACTTGCAAAATTTCATCCTCCTCCGACTTTATCTTCATGGGGTAAACTGGGCCGGAAGTTTGGACCCTCCCACCACAGCCCCCCTTTAACGTTGTCTGATCGGGCTGAAATTTAGAGGTTAAGCTTTCCTAGGGACCCGGGAGCTTATCCTCGAAATTTCAGCTCAATCCGATCACTCCTTCCCTGTTTTCAAAAAACCAAATATAGCCACTTAAAATTCATCATCTCTTTTTTTTTCTTAGCCACGCCTACAGGCCACAGTTGGCAACGGATCCGGTTGAATGAGGACTCATTCGAAGCAGAATTCGACCTGTTAGGGCCTTTTGATATTTTCAGACCGAAAAAATTATCCCCCGAATTTACATTTACGAAAAACCTCGTTTTCCTATATTAGCCCATGTTAATTTTTCCCACCACAACCCCCCTTTAACGTTGTCTGATCGGGCTGAAATTTAGAAGATAAGCTTTCCTGGGGCCTGGGAGCTTATCCTCGAAATTTCAGCTCAATCTGATCACTCCTTCCCTGTTTTCCAAAAACCAAATATCAAGTTTTTTGGGAATTTGCTTGCGTCGAAAATAGCTTCCATATACTAAAAAACAATTACCATTGTATCTGTATAGTCCAGCGGTTGATACTTCAGACTCTCAGGCGGAAAACTCGGGTTCGATTCACCATCAGAGCAAATTTTTATATACTGAATTTAGACTTTGAAAAGAAACTCAGTTTTTTTTTAAATTATTTAAAAAAAATTACGTTTTCTAAAGAGTTAAAGAGGCTGAGTTACAAGGTCGACCCTTAAAACGTACAGGGATTAGGAGGCACCCTGTACGACGTGATTTGAGTATTCAGGAATTAAAAGCCTTAACACAAGAATGTTCAAGAGCGGGGGGTTTGGCGGGCGGCAGCCCCCAACTTTAACTCCTGACACGATCAGCTAACAGTTAGTCAAGCAATAATAAGTAATAAACTGTACAAAAACGTGCAGAAATTATTTGAAAAAAACTACGTTTTCTAAAGAGTTAAAGAGGCTGAGTTACAAGGTCGAACCTTAAAACGTACAGGGATTAGGAGGCACAGTTGGGGGGCTACCGCCCCCCAAACCCCCCGCTTTCGCAGCCTTTAAATATAAAAAAAATTTCTTTAAACTGAAAGTAAGGAGCGACATTAAAACTTAAAACGAACAGAAATTATTCCGTATATGAAAGAGGTTGTGCCCTCCTCAACGCCTTGCTCTTTACGCTAAAGTTTTTATTGTTTAAAAAAAGAGTTGTGAGAAAGTCAAACTTTAGCGTAAAGAGCGAGGCGTTGAGGAGGGCACAACCTCTTTCATATACGGAATAATTTCTGTTCGTTTTAAGTTTTAATGTCGCTCCTTACTTTCAGTTTAAAGAAATTTTTTTTATATTTAAAGGCTGCGAAAGCGGGGGGTTTGGGGGGCGGCCGCCCCCCAACTGTGCCTCCTAATCCCTGTACGTTTTAAGGTTCGACCTTGTAACTCAGCCTCTTTAACTCTTTAGAAAACGTAGTTTTTTTCAAATAATTCTAGTATTAAAAGCGAGCTAGACTAAACGAGTCCTATCATTCTCTCAGCATTGTGAAAAAAGTCAAGCTATCCATGACAATGCCTTTGTGCTACAGGATTCAAATATTGGGGGACCCTACACTTAGCGCAGAGAGCCAGGCTGAAGGGGTGGCAGTCCCGTCAAAAACAGCATAATTTCTGTCTGTTCTGCGTTTTAACGTTACTTCTATACTTTAATATAAACAAAATGTTTTTATGGGATTTTTCTGTGTTTGTAATATCGTATTCAGTGTTATCCTAAATATAAAGGGGGCTGTTGCCCTCCTCAGCTCTCTATTCCTGGCACTTTAACTCAAATTTTAATTGATTAAAAAATGCTGTTTTTCTTCGAATTTACCTTTTCAAACAGTTCGTGGTAACGAACTGTAAGTAAGGAGCGACCCGGCTCAATGGTAACCGAAACTCTAGAAAACGGTATTTTGATACAGATAGATACATCAAAAGAATCAGATTTTAATTCTTATTTCAAATATATAAGTTTCATCAAGTTTAATCCTACCCAAGTTACGCGCCTAAGAAAATTTGGCTGATTTTCAAAAAAGGGGGAAAGATCCCCTAAAAGTTATAGAACCTTAATGAAAATCACAGCATCATATTCAGCGTATCAGAGAACCCTACTGTAGAGGTTTCAAGCTCCTATCTACAAAAATGTGGAATTTTCCATTTTTTGCCAGAAGAAAGATCACGGGTGCGTGTTTATTTGTTTTTTTGTTTTTTTTTCTTTTTCCCAGGGTTGATCGTATCGACCCAGTGGTCCTAGAATATCGTGGGAGGGCTCATTGGAATGGAAATTAAAAGTTCTAGTGCCCTTTCAAGTGACCAAAAAAATGGAGGGCAACTAGGCCCCCTCCCGCGCTTATTTTTTCCCAAAGTCACCCGATCAAAATTTTGAGATAGCCATTTTGTTCAGCATGTATCGAAAATATTGTAAGTATGTCTTTTAGGATGACTTAATGCCCCGAGGTTCCCGGGGGGAGGGCTGAAAGTTATGAACTTTATCCAACGTTAACATATAGTATTGGTAATTGGGAAGTATACAGACGTTTTCAGGGGAGATTTTTTCTGGTAGTGGGGGGGGGGGGTTGGGGGTCGGGGGTTATGTGGGAGGATTTTCATGGGGGAAGGGACATTGCTATGAAGGGGACGCCGGACTTCCCAGCATTATTTAAAAAAGATCAAAAATTAAATATAAAAAAACAAGTTTTTCAGCTGTAACAGCAGCAACATCAAAACTTTAAACGAACAGAAAATATTACATATATGATTGGGTTCACCCCCTAGTCAATACCTCGCTCTTTAAGCCAAAGATTTTTTAGTACTTTCATAAGAGCTATTTATTCTAATTAACGGCGATTTTGATTAAGCGGTCATCAAGGAGGCACACTTGTGCCTCTATAAAGAGGGCGACCCACCACAATGTTAAGCGATTTCAGGTCCTAGAGGTCGCAGAGAGACGGCGGTAATTGCATTTTGTAGCCCAAGCTCAAACTAAGAAACTTGCAAAATTTCATCCTCCTCCGACTTTATCTTCATGGGGTAAACTGGGCCGGAAGTTTGGACCCTCCCACCACAGCCCCCCTTTAACGTTGTCCGATCGGGCTGAAATTTAGAGGATAAGCTTTCCTGGGGCCTGGGAGCTTATCCTCGAAATTTCAGCTCAATCTGATCACTCCTTCCCTGTTTTCAAAAAACCAAATATAGCCACTTAAAATTCATCATTTCTTTTTTTTTCTTAGCCACGCCTACAGGCCACAGTTGGCAACGGATCCGGTTGAATGAGGACTCATTCGAAGCAGAATTCGACCTGTTAGGGCCTTTAGATATTTTCAGACCGAAAAAATTATCCCCCGAATTTACATTTACGAAAAACCTTAGTTTTTTTCAAATAATACAGATAAACAGGTTAGACATGCTTTGTTATGAAAATATCTGCGCGTCAATTTTCATAACAAAGCATGTCTAACCTGTTTATGTGTATTATTTGAAAAAAACTACGTTTTCTAAAGAGTTAAAGAGGCTGAGTTACAAGGTCAACCCTTAAAACGTACAGGGATTAGGAGGCACAGTTGGGGGGCTGTTAAAGAGGCTGAGTCACAAGTTCGAACCTTAAAACGTACAGGGATTAGGAGGCACCCTGTACGACGTGATTTGAGTATTCAGGAATTAAAAGCCTTAACACAAGAATGTTCAAGAGCGGGGGGTTTGGGGGGCGGCAGCCCCCCAACTTCAACTCCTGACACGATCAGCTAACAGTTAGTCAAGCAATAATAAGTAATAAACTGTACAAAAACGTGCAGAAATTATTTGAAAAAAACTACGTTTTCTAAAGAGTTAAAGAGGCTGAGTTACAAGGTCGAACCTTAAAACGTACAGGGATTAGGAGGCACAGTTGGGGGCTGCCGCCCCCCAAACCCCCGCTTTCGCAGCCTTTAAATAAAAAAAAAAAATTTAAACTGAAAGTAAGGAGCGACATTAAAACGAACAGAAATTATTCCGTATATGAAAGGGGCTGTGCCCTCCTCAACGCCTCGCTCTTTACGCTAAAGTTTTTATGTTTAAAAAAAAGAGTTGTGAGAAAGTCAAACTTTAGCGTAAAGAGCGAGGCGTTGAGGAGGGCACAGCCTCTTTCATATACGGAATAATTTCTGTTCGTTTTAAGATTTAATGTCGCTCCTTACTTTCAGTTTAAATTTTTTTTTTTATTTAAAGGCTGCGAAAGCGGGGGTTTGGGGGGCGGCAGCCCCCAACTGTGCCTCCTAATCCCTGTACGTTTTAAGGTTCGACCTTGTAACTCAGCCTCTTTAACTCTTTAGAAAACGTAGTTTTTTTCAAATAATTTTAAAGAATTGGAACGAAATTCGAACTTTAGCTTAAAGAGCAAGGTATTGACTAGGGGGCAAACCCCCTAATATACGTATTAAAAATATATGAATATAGAAGTTCGTTACGTAAGTTAATTCGTAAGTTACGTATATTTATTACTAATAAAAACGTTCGTAAATAAAATTAAATAAGTTTCGAGAAAGCCATTTAACCAAATAAAAGTAAATTAATATGCAAATTTTGTTTTAATTATTCATGTACGGTGAGCCAAGATCAAAACCTGTATTTATTCAAAAACGTTCAAAAATTAAATAAAAAAAAACAAGTTTTTTTAACTGAAAGTAAGGAACGACGTTAAAACTTAAAACGAACAGAAATTATTCCTTATATGAAAAGGGCTGTCCCCTCCTTAACGCCTCGCTCTTTACGCTAAAGTTTGACTTTCTCACAGCTCTATTTTTTTTTTAAACAATGAAAAACTTTAGCTTAAAGAGCGAGGCATTAAGGAGGGGACAGCCCCTTTCATATAAGGAATAATTTCTGTTCGTTTTAAGTTTTAACGTCGTTCCTTACTTTCAGTTAAATTTTTTTTTTTCAAATTTAATTTACAATAAGAGGGGAGCTGTAAACCAGGAGCCCTCAATTACAGGCTTAGCCCTAGTATATTGCACTTCATGAAGGGAGGTAAAGGGACGAAACTTTCCCTCAATATTTACCTGAAGGATTTTTTATGGAAAATTTAAATATGGGCATCAATGCATACTTCTTATAGCTTCAGCCCACAAGAAAAAAGTCCTACACATTATGCAGTATAACTACTAGTATTGCTGTGTTAATCTATACATTTACATTTAATCGAATTCATGGGGTTGTGTGTGCCTGCGTATCCTGTATGCATTGCAGCACTTTTCGTCCGATCGCCATGACACTTTGAGAAGTTGTTGAGTATACTCTTCCGAAGAAATGTAAATTCCCCCACCCCAAAAGGCTCTCTTAATATTTTCCGCCCTGACTGAAATTAGAGACCCCTCAACAAAAATACTTGACAGTTCTTTTTGGTCAAATTATTCGCATTTTCTGAATCTTAAATTAACAAGTGAGTCAATTACGAATTATGTCATCTTACACACTTCCAGAATTACGAAATTTCTTTGAAAAGCATGACATTCGAAAAAAATCGATGTTCTTGTTTATCGATTCAGCGAATTATTATGTTTAAGGATCAAATCTGCTTTTGTTTTTTGGCAACTGAAGTCAGTTTTAAGGATAACACAAGTGGCACAAGACAGCTAAATAAATGCAAAGAGAAAAGACAAGCTCTGGAGAAGGCTTCTTGGGACCTGGTTAAGCTAGATTTTATTTTACATTTTTCAAATATGGTTACCCTCGTCCACTGTAAAGCCAATTTTAGCCGTTATGTTAAGAAGCAGCTGGTCTTTGGATTTTATTTCGTTCTCTTAGAATGTTACGAGTATCTCAACCATGTTTTCCTTGCAAAATGAAAGAACAAAATTTGATATATTTCCGATGAAAGAATAGAAAACCATGCGAGGGGTTCGGATAAAAGAACTGTCAGTGGCTTTTCTAGAAGATAATTAAACGTATTTCTTGTGCAGCGTTGGCACATGGACAGTATCCTTCTTCAAATAACATTTTCATAGGCTTCTAGTTTCAGTTTTTCGAACATTCAGGGCCGGATTTAAAGCTTTGACGCTTCTAGGCCAAGCGTTTTTGCCGCTTCATATTCATGCCATAGGAGGGAGGGTCAATTTTCCTTAAGAAAATGGTCTTTATGATAACAATTTTCATTTTATCGCAAAATAACATCACTTCTGATAATAATTTGAGAATCAAATATCTGTACGTTGGGGGTATTAAGTAAATTAAATAAACCAACAAGGTATTGGAAATAAGTTTAAACCATTGGTAGATAAACACATAAATACATGTACACCTTATACATTATTTTGTAATTAATACTATTTATCTTCAAAACCAATTGATAAGGCATCCTTGCTTTTTTCCGTGCGATGGTGAAATCATCGTACGGCATCTCTTGAGTCAGCCTCCCCTCAAGAGTGAGCAGGGATAATGATGTAAATATGTCGTGGCTGATTGAAGATCTAAAGTAGTTCTTCACCCGACGAAAAGTTGAGAAGGATCTTTCCTCTTTGCAGTTCGTGACAGGCACACTAAGAACCATTCTTAAGGCGATGTGAATGTTTAGGCAGATGTCAACCGCATCAAAATGACGCAAAACTTCAATTGCTAACATCAGTTAGAGTCATGCAATGTTTTCCTTCATCAGTATTTTGTACCAAGATGGGTTTCAAATGTGAGCATTCATCTACAATCATTGGCTCAAGATCGTCGGAATAAAAACTCAATAGCTCACTTGCATGCTTCGAGATTTCTAAGGCGTGGATTTGCGCGGTGGCGGACTCCACCTGGCACTTTGAGGATGAATTACATCAGTCCAGTTTTGTTAAGAAAAGAAATCCCTCAGTGATAATTCATTGCGCCCCTAAGCCCGGGCCTAATGGTAAATCCTGACCTGTGTACCTTAAACTTCTTTATTACTTTGTATGTTTATTAGTCATTTTCAAGACAAATCAAAGCCTTGCCAACTAATTACCGAATTGTTTTGAGCCCAATTCAAGCTTTCGCGTTAGTTTGGACGCAGCTGGATTCTCATTTTATGTAATACTTCCTGAGGCTTATAAACATGTCTGCTCATGTTTCCCTTGCAAAATGAAAGAAAGAAATTGGAGATATTTCCGATAATCACATAAAAAATTACTTCGAGTGATGTGATTCAGATAAAAGGATTTGACAGCAATGGGGATTCGGAACTAAGGTTGATTACAGACTGTCAGTGGTAAATGCAATTTTCCTGGCTAGATCTAGAGGTCGTCTCCAACGAAGAAAATCACCTGTTTAAAAAAAAAAAAACCTCAATCGGTAGAAGAAGATGGAAAGTTGCAGTAAGCAAATGACGACAATTGCTTAGGCATATTGTCTCAACTCATCAAATTAAGAATGAAGTATCTTTAATGAACTAATGAAGTATCTTTGAGTGTCTTAGATTATCTGTTCAGCATATGCATTCGAAACATGAGCTGATTTACAAATCGCTTTCGAGCGACAAAACTAAGCTATAAATAATATAAAGGAAGAAGACAATCATCGGATGACACGAATATGCGGATGCCAATCCTTAGAATATTCAACTTGGGCACTATTTCAAAACCCTTTTCATCTTTTTTTAATCATCGTCTTATTTGGTGTTGCGGCTATTGGCTAAAGATAGAGCAGTACAACGAAATTTACCTTACGTTATTTTTATTTCTTTCGGATTGGAAAGTCCAAATCTTTCACTTTGTTCATTCTCTTCTGTAGTCATACGGCGCCTGTACTAGCCGTATTATCGCCAACAATAACCTGACAGTGATGCTGCCTAGACGCATGCTACATACTTTATTTTAAGTATTCTAATCTACATTTAGACTTTGCAATATCATAAAATAAAAGGGCCGTAGAGGGGGTGTCACCCTTGGACTTCTGTTATTTTGCCAATACACGGAAAATCCTTCATTTGTGATCTTAAAAATGCAAATGTCGTCAAAAATGCAGATAATGCGCTAAATTACAAACAATAACGCGAGCAGTATATCATTTTAAAAGTAATTTATGAGACTTATATTTCATAGCATTGATTTATAAGTCTTTGAGGGAAAGCATGTTTGCCTTACGTTTTCCCTTTCATTACTCAACTAAGCGAAAAAATAAACTGGCTCTCTTAAGAATATAACAAATGTTTTTTCCCGGGATTCAATCTTAAAATGTAGACAAATCAAATTTGTCAGTAAGAAAAAGTGGTTTCCCAGACCTTCTAGTTTTAAAGACTCTGGTATTCAGATTTTAGAAAGGAGGCTGCCTAGCCACACACTTTTGCTTTCTTTTCATTTCTTCTGAACCTCAGCTTCGCTCTGATCTCTGGCCTGTTTTCCCATGCGTATTTTGTTAGCGTTTTCAGTAGACGTGACAAACACTACCAAGTTAACTATTATCAGACTGAAGATTGCTAGAGTCATCACGCACCTCCCTTATTAGTAGTTTAAAAACGACACTGAAAAAAAGTTTAAAAGCGACTTTCAGGCAGCGAACCTTCACATAAACAACATAACAAGATTACAAAGGATATTTGTACATTACTAAAGACACATAATGTACATAAATGATATTTTTATATTACAACATTATACATTACTAAGAATTTATTAACTTTAGAGAAATTCAGTAAAGTGATGGGATTTATGCCGATAGTTTCCTATTATTAGTGTTGATTCCCGAACTATTCCGAAACACTTTCTTGCAGTTATCTGAAACAGGGTAAAACCATATATTTTGTGTTTTTCCATGAATGTCGAGCAGTAATATATGTCGAAATTGTTTATTTTGTGTTTTTATTAATAAGCTATTTGAAGGATGTAAATTACTTATGCATTTGCGTCAATAGAAATTTTGTATAATTTAATAATCAATTGATTTAATTGTTTACTTTTTTATAAATATTCACACTCTGAAGAATTATGTATAAAGCAGATGCGAATAATGACAATGACAAAACTAATCCAATGTGTTTTGATAAATTTCCCATGCTATATAAACATAGTTTTGAATTTAAAGATAAATAAAATTCTTCGTGGGGATTTGAACTCGAGAATTCCGTGGGATAAAACCAGTTTTATGTCTAACTTTTAGGGACTATAGGCAGCGCAATAGCACTGCCTAAGTAAAGAACGATGTTGGCACAATGTATTATTTATTTAATTTTTTTAGGAATTGTCGTAGAAACTTCAAAAAGGGCTCAATCAATTGGAAATTAAACGGACTAGTGCCCTTATTAATAGTCGAAAGTGATTGGAGGGCAACTAGTCCTTTGCCCAAATACACACAATCAAATTTTAGATAGCCATTTTGTTCAACGTAGTTGAAAGGTCTGGAAATTATGTCGTTGAGGATGATAACCCCCTCCCTCCTCATGGTAAAGGTTGTAAGTGTTGTCTTAGAAACTTCAAAAAGGGCTCATTCAATTGGAAACTGAGAGGTCTAGTACCCTTTTTGATAGTCGAAATTGATCGGAGGGCGAATATCCCCCGCCCCAATCATCGTTTCCCCAAAGACTTCCAATCAAAATTTGGAGATAGCAATTTTGTTAATTGTAGTTGAAGGTTCCGAAAATTATGTCTTTGAGGAAGACAACCCCTCGTTTCACACCCGCCCCCCAAAGTAGCTCTCTTTTCACCAAATGTATCTGATTGAAATTGTGTGACGGCAATTTTGTTTAAAATAGTCCAAAGAACATATAACAATGCCTCCAGGGTTGGCACAACCCCCCAGAGGTTAGTTATGCCCGGGGCTTTAAGTTGTGCCCTGGGGACATATAAGGTTTTTATGGAATGGGAGGTCGTATTAAAGCCATATAGTATTTGTAATTTGCACTATACTAAAAAAATTAAATGTTTTCACTTTTATAACTTAAAAAAATCAAATATTATGAACATTTTAAGGAATAAATATCAACATATGTAAATTAAACTGACAATGCACATCCATTTGTATTTTTTTCTGTGAAGTGCAAATTATATTCTAGTCTTGGGATGCTGATTTGTGGTAGTTTTACGCTTGGAAGATTATTTGATTTTGTTTTGGCTCATTTTTGGTTTAAATGAGTTCTTTTCTTTTCTTTTCTTTAGAAAACTTATTTTATGGAAAAATTTTTTTAATTCATTTTTTAATAGTTATTCCGTTTTTTGAACAAATATAAATGGGTATGTTTAATTTACAACTTCCTATGAAAATGGCGGAAATGAACATAACTTCTTATAAGAAAGTCAAGGGAGAAAACAATTGTATTTGTTATGTAAAAGCAAACCTCATGAGATTTAAAAGAGAAAATAGACATCGGATCAAGCAGAAATTTCGAATATAAGTTGTTGAACCCCCTGAATCTTAACAAATAAAAGTTTAGCACATGTATACACAATGTATAAGCGGTCTACAATCAGACAGCGATTGGCAGGCTAAAACTCCCGGCAAGGTTTCAATATAAAGGAAATGCCGAAAGGACTTTAATTTTAGCTAATTTATTAGCTGTACTGTTGCCAATAAAACGTATTCTTCCTCTTTCTCTGCGACCAGTAGAATCAAAAATGGTCATGGCTCTGACTTGTTGCCTCTTTTAGAAGACACTACCATTCCTTCTTGATATTGCAATCATCAGTTAATAGTAAATTGCGTGACTTAAAGCTGCTTTGATGATTCAACTACAGAGGCTACTTTGTCAAAATGTGGGAATCATTAAAAATAATTATGCTTCGAGCCAAATTAAAGAGGTTCTGAGACAAAACGTTTTTCAGCATTGAGTGAACTGCTAGCAAAATATTTGTGGAATTCGACAAAAGCAAGTAAACAACCTTGGAATATTATCCCAAGTTGCCCTGCCAAGTGAAAAGGACGCCTCTCAAGAAAAACAATTTTTCCAATCAAGATGTCTTTTCTATTTAGAGTAAAAGTCAATTGACTCCTCTTAAGTCAAGGCTTAAATTTGTTAAGAATGAAAATATGACGATAAAAAATGATACACGTATTTTACATCTAACGGCTGTGTATGTAAAAATGCAAATAAGGATTTCAATTTTTTCAATTCAAGTTCTTTCGTCATTATTTTCTTCATTGTATAGCATTCCATTTCTAGTTTTACCAAAAAAAAAAGCAATTCTAGGTCTTTTTTTATAAGCAGACACGAGAAATAAATGAAATAAAAAATAAGAAACGATCCTAGCTTTTGAGAAATTTAGTTGTTTATAAAACGCTTCATAGGAAAGAGACATAGTAAAAACGCAAGGGGAGGGAGCTTAGTGAAAATAAATTAGCAACGTATTATTATAATGTCAGAATAAAAGTCAGGCAAAGGCTGACCATGGTGAAGGCGTTCCAAGCTCTGCCACTGAAGGTTTAGATTTAAAAATGATTCATAGAAATAGTCTACCGTCACTTTTATTAAAGTTCTTTTCTTCTGGATTTGGTTGTGTCATTAATATGTCTGAAACATGGATCATAGACTCAGCACTTACACGACAGGATAAGAAAAAACCAAGTACGCCTCACACTCTACATCAGCAGTACAAAAGCTATTGACAATTGCCGGTACTCCTTCAAATCTGAAGGAGGCAGACATATTGACTGCAACATAGCTGAGGAGTAAGTAGAGAGATTTGGTCCATGTCTTAGGCAAGTCATAAATAGTCCTTAAATGATACAAAGTCCTTTAATATATCAGTACCGATACACTGGGCACAACACTCTTGTAAATACTTCTAATCCTTTAAAAAAGACCAAATTTCTTTTACAGCATTTCAAAAGGGCCTCATTTGACTCAAAATTGAAATTCTTTTTTCAAAGCAAAGATACCTCGTTACAGGTGCAGCAATTGTATTCGAACAATTAAAAATTGATTTTGGTGAAGGACAAACTAAAATAATTTTTATTTGAATACACATTTCGTAATTAAACAATGTTGACTAATATTAGCGGCCTCTAACTGTTGGATTTCAGTCGGTCATCTATAAATATAACACTTCTTTAAGTCAGTGGTGGATCCAGGGGAGGGGCGATGGGGGCGCGCACCCCCTAGCGTAGTCTAAAGTAGTGTAATTTACTTAATTAACGCAAGTTTGCGTTAATTAAACTTGCTCCTAACGCAAGTTTATCGGATAAACCTATTTTGCGCCCACCCCTGAAAAAAATCCTGGATCCGCCCCTGCTTTAAGTTTAAAAAAGCTATGTGGTATTGTAGGTGTGGAGCAAATAAATTTATTACAACAATTCTTTGAATCCTTAATAGTCCGTATAATGCATAAAAGAAGAGAAATAATTTTTAGGCAACAATCAATAACAAAATTGCTAAAAGTACTTTCATCCAGCCCGGAACAAAATAAAATTTACTTGTCTCTTTTAGTCCCTGGAAAGCTACCTTAGTCAGATACATGATATCAGTTATCCTTTCATCAGAATATTCACATAAACAGCTTCACACAATCAATTTTACTATTGTGTAAAAACAAATACTGATTACAATTTTTCAAATACAGGGGAACAGAAATCATAAAACTTTGTTTCTACCATTCAGGCTCATCCCAACTAAGGCCGACAACAGGGTTGACACAACTGGTTTAACAGAAATACCCCTCTGACTTGTCTTAGCAGAGGTGCTACCGAAAACGTCCTCAAATATGTCGTCACTCACATCTTCTATTTTTTCAGAAACAATGTCAACAGCCATTATATCAAATTCTAAACCTATCATCTTTTTGTCTTTATTCATATCCTTCTTTACACTATACGAAGTGTTATTAACTGTTTTCAATGACTTTGAGCTACTAATAGATTTGTTCCTACCCTCTACTTCTACCCTCTACTAACCTACTTCTTTAAGTCAGCGGCGGATCCAGGGGAGGGGCGAGGAGGGCGCACGCCCCCCTAACGTAGTCTAAAGTAGTATAATTTACTTAATTAACGCAAGTTTGCGTTAATTAAACTTGCTCCTAACGCAAGTTTATCGGATCAACCTATTTTGCGCCCCCTCCCCCTTAAAAAAAATCCTGGATCCGCCCCTACTTTAAGTTTAGAAAATCTATGGAGCAAATAGATTTATTATAACAATTCTTTGAATCCTTAATAGTCCGTATAATGCATAAAAGAAGAGAAATACTTTTTAGGCAACAATCAATAACAAAATTGCTAAAAGTACTTTCATCCAGCCCGGAATAAAATAAAATTTACTTGTCTCTTTTAGTCCCTGGAAAGCCAACTTAGTCAGATACATGATATCGGTTATCCTTTCACCAGAATATTCACATAAACAACTTCACATAATCAATTTGACTATTGTGTGAAAACAATTACTGATTATAATTTTTAAACTACAGGGGAACAGAAATCACAAAACTTTGTTTCTACCATTCAGGCTCATCCCAACCAGTCCCAGACTCTTCTATTATTTCACTTGCATCAAGGCCCGACAACAGGGTTGACACGACTGGTTTAACAGAAATACCCCTCTGACTTGTCTTAGCAGAGGTGCTACCAAAAACTTCCTCAAATATGTCGTCACTCACATCTTCTATTTTTTCAGGAGCAATGTCAACAGCCATTATATCAAATTCTAAACCTATCATCTTTTTGTCTTTATTCATATCCTTCTCTACACTATACGATGTGTTATTAACTGTTTTCAATGACTTTGAGCTACTAATAGATTTGTTCCTACCCTCTAAATAATCTTTAGTGGTTGCTTCAGAGGCTGGCTTCTTTAATTTCGACTTTAGTACCATTCCTTTAATGGGTTTGGTCTTCCCTTCCGAAGTTTTCTCCGCTTTTTTTGCACTTTCAAACTTGTTGTTTAAATCTTCATCTTTTTTGGCTTGCACTTTCTCATCCGTTTCCACAAAATCAGTAGAAATGTTTCTTATAATGTCTTTTGGATTGTCCATCTTTTTGTGAGTCTTTTCAAGATTAAGCACGTTTTCACCTGTATCAACATCGTCATTAGAAAATCCTTTAAGAGAGTCAGAATCACTGTCCCAGAGGGAACTTTCTGAATTCTCCAAAGTTAAATTACTATTTATATGGAATATTTGCGGTTTTTCAATTATTTCTTTTTTACGAAGTGGCTGTGATGTCTCTAAATCCTCCCCTCCTTCAGGAGGAATGCGTTCTGGGAGGGATTCGCCCCTTTTACCTTCGTTAACATAAAATAGCGGCACTGTTTTAGAGCCAGATGAAGTATTTACTGATGAAACCAAAGAAGCGTCTATATTGGCAGTCATAACCTGAAATAGAATAGAGAAGTACATTTATATAGAATTACAATAGGCCAACATTAAAATGCTACCCCACCATAAAACAAAACGTACCTTTGCATGATTTACGTACGTTCTGTTAAACTCTACAGTACGTGCTGTTACGCTCTACAGTCGGGAGCTATGTCTTAAATTAGATGCGATAAAAGGGACTCCCGGGACTGTACAAAGAAATAGGGTAGTTCACAGGCATTAAACTGCAGAACTACATATTACAGGAGAGGAAATACCAAAATAGGCGTAGGATTTTCAACCCCAAATAGTATTTAACGCCAATCGTAAGTAATTGCCCGAAATTTACCTGTCTCTTACTATGCGTTCTGAGACCACACTGACTATGCCTATATAATAGAAAAAAAAACGAAGACAACGAAGAAAAAAAGCCTAATAAACCAGCGAGGGTGATTTTCAGCCTTTGAAACTAAACAAACCTTTTTGAGCTTCTCCGGTTCGGCGCGGTTTACTCCAAAAGGTTAGGATTACTGATTTATGAGGTTTATTGATAGGTTAGGTAAGTCTTTGTCTTTATCCTTTTGTTTTTCTATTTCATTGGCTGAAAATTATCCTCGTTTAGATTTTTATTGTTTTTTCGTTTATTTCCTTTTCTTATCGAACGCCAGTCTCTTATTATAACCAATTTTGTAAAAGGCTCAAATCTGGGAAACCAGGAGTAATTCATTACCACTTTGGACTAACTAATTAGTCATTGATTTCATTAATTAACAAACTTCCGATTTTACAACAACAGCTTCAAAACCAGTCACGTTCTAATACAGTTTTTTATATAATTATAATTTTATTATAAACTACAGTTTTATTGTAGCATGAGTATTTTGCAACTTGGAGTTTCGGAAGTACGAAAAAAGAACAGAAAAATTATTTTGCCATTCATAAGAATGATACATTCAAATAAACCGAACTTTTAATTTCAGATGCAAAATTTTAAAGTTCAAAAAGAGCCAAAATCCCAAAAACATTGCGACAAATCAAGAAAAAGTGCACCAACGGAATCATCATGGCCAAAATCCTTAGCCAAAGGTTTAAACTACCCCCATTTAGTTGAAGCACAGAATATTTAACTATTTTCTTGTGTACTCGGACCTTCATCAGTGCACACCGACAAACACAAATATGCTCTAGTGGATGTCAAAAAGAGAAACCAAGGTCAACATAGGAGACAGAATGTCGCCAAATCCCTCGATCTGCTGTGAATAAATTGTTGGTGCATGCATTCGGTATAGTCTGGAATATTACAATTTATCAGTATTATTCAAGATTTGATGGTGATTTTCATGAAAATTTTCAGAAATTTTGAATCCGATACCTTCATTTATATAGAAAGATACTAGTGATACTGCATTTTCTCCAGCGCAAAAATGTTGTTTAATTAATCTTTTCGTTTGAGAATGTAGAAAAATAAACTTATAAACTAACTTATGAACTAAAAAAAAAACCCGTGACCCTTTTTGAAAAATTAAACGTATTAATTCTGAGTAAACGAGAAGACAATGGTTCTCATTTTTATCAAAAAAAGTACCCCAAGATACTTTCTTAAGTGATTTCTGCTAAAACGAATTGCAGCGTTTGGACTATAGATGATTATGGCCTCTCAACATTTTAATCATTAATGATAAAGAGAAGTCAATTGCACCATTAAAACAAGGAGAAACAAATATACTGTATTATGTTTCCAAAGATGAGTTTTTCAGTATACTATTCGAAACATACCAGAACAGGCCAAGAAGGAATGACATATCTGCTCAGAGATTTGCAAGTTAAATGCGAAAATTTTGCATATGAGCTTGTAATGTTGTAATTAAACTTACGTAACCTAAGTCAAATAAAACTAGGGCATCTAAAAAAGATATTGTTGTGAGAACAATGGTTTTTTGTTCTCAGCCTTTGTGTGAGAACAAAGGCTAACTCAAAATGTAGAGAGATAGGGTTTGAACAACCGGGGATGGAGGGGGAGCATGTTCAGCAGTATTAGCCTCAGGCAGTTTACTTCTGCAGTGATTTGTTAGTAGTAGTTGAAGTAATAGCAATTTCCAGCTGACCTGATAAATCTACAGTCCAACAAGGAGGGCAAATCCAAATTCATAGTGGAGTATCAAAACCATTTGACTAAGTTTGGCATGGTACGAACATTAAAAACTGAGACAGCTGAAGAAGTAGCATATAACCTTCTTCAAATACTTTAACATTTGATGCTCCAGCTCCAGCTATATTGTATTAATATAATGATGGGAATTCAGCAATCAAGTCATGTCCAAACAATGTGCTATTTGGAAAGATATTAAGAAAGTTCATCGAAAGCTTCGTTATAGTCACAAGGCTCATCTGAAACGGTTAATCAGGACATACAAAATACATAAATTTTGAATTCATTTACAGATTCTTTTGGTATAGCACAGCGTAGTTAATCCGTCTAATCGTTATTTTTCTTTAGATACGAAATCCAGAAGATACGACAAACACAATTTTATATAATATAAATCTTCCGAGTCAAAAAGCTTTAAATTTCTCAATAAATATTTAAAGATGTCTCAATAAAATAACAAAAAAGTGGTATTTATAATTGGCATTTTTCAGATATATACTGTCAATTTAATCAGCCAATCTGCCAAGCAAGTCTTTCTCATTTAGTACAAGTTTTGGCAAGTCAGACCAAGCTGACATTAGTTAGGTCGATTAGACAAAACTTGAGGTCAAATTCTTGCAGCGATTACCTAGGTTATGGTAAATATGTAAAATAATTTTTCAGCGTTATTTTTCGCCAATTAAACAAGAGTAAAAGGATCGGTTATTAGATTCAAATCGGCGTGAATCTAGAAATCGTTGGAATATTACCTTTAAAGATCTCAATATTAGCACTCTCTTTGAAGTAGTCACCGAAGCCATGTAAGAAACCGACGGCGAGTCCCCGAAAATATCTCAGCGACCCGCCATCGCAAACGCTACAGTGCGCCAGCCCACTTCCACCATGATGGGCAGAGGCGGGCTAGCAAAACAATGACCAACATAGTGCCAGAAAAACTAACAGCCTCTAATTTATTTTCAGTTCTTTTCCCTGACCTTTTCATTGTTCTCATCGTAGCCTAACTACTACTACAGCAGAATAATTTTGAGCTGTAATGGCGTTTTATTTGACTAATAGCGTAATTAGGTGCGTAATTTTTCAATTATTACTTATCTTAACCAAACTACCCACAGAAAACTGATCCAGTGACGAGTCAACGTTTCTACCACTGCAAGTACACTAATCGTTCTTATGCCGTAATTTTTACGTTTTTATATGAAAAACGTGATTATAGCAAGCGAAGTGAAAGAGCTACGCAGACAACTGTCATGTACTGTGAATACTTAGCTTAAGTGATACAAAGGTGAAGCAAAAAAAATGTCTGAGTTGAAAATTTGCAGCAACTAACCTTAGGCCTGCCATCAGCGAATATTTTCGATCTATTCCCACCAAGGACTGATTCTCCACCAAAGCGGCTGACTAAAAGTGACAAAACCTTTAAGGTTTCAGAAACAAGGTCATTATGAGTATCCCTTATGCCCAGCATGATCTGCAAAATAAGCAAAACTATGAAAATATTATAGCATCTACGATAATTAGATCTTCTGGAAGAGATTGGATCCCCTCCAAAGAACTAGCCCTATGGTCTCTAGTCTGAATTTTGTAATGCTTGATTTTGGCTAAAAAGTACTGCACACAACTAAAAGAAAAGAAAACAAAGATACACAAAAGAATATCAACTTTGGTAAAAAAAGGAAAAAAGAAAGTCACTTCACCATCATTCCTCTCAAATAATATAGATAATAATAAAGATAACAAATAATATAAAGATAATTATACAAGTTATAATAAAAATTTCTTCTTGACAAAGAAACGAGAATTAATCTGATCATCTATTAATTTACTCCTAGATGGAAAAAGTAAACAACAAAATGCGGAGAATATAACTCTTTGGCGGTTCTTTCAGCCTTCTTTTTTTTATTCTTTTTAACGCATCTTGTTTCAGGACAATATCAGAGAAAATGAATGTAATCTAAAAATAAATTAATTATTTCATTTCCATATAGGGCTCCTTTTAGCTTTTTTTCCTTTTTTTCGAACTAAAGAAGAATAAAGAGAAGCTATTCAAACACTTGCTTTAACCTAGTTTTGACCGTTCTTTTGTTATGCTTTTTCAATACATACATCTTCGTAAAAAAAGCAAAATACACAACTTAAGAGGTAGTTCTGGTCAAGCTTTGAACTTATTAAATAAAAAAACAAGTTTTTTTTAACTGAAAGTAAGGAACGACGTTAAAACTTAAAACGAACAGAAACTATTCCGTATATGGAAGGGGCTGTCCCCTCCTCAACGCCTCGCTCTTTACGCTAAAATTTTTTATTGTTTAAAAAAATAAGAGTTGTGAGAAAGCCAAACTTCAGCGTAAAGAGCGAGGCGTTGAGGAGGGGACAGCCCCTTTCATATACGGAATAATTTCTGTTCGTTTTAAGTTTTAACGTCGTTCCTTACTTTCAGTTAAAAAAAATTGTTTTTTTATATTTAATTTTTGAACGTTTTTAAATTGATGCAGGTTTTGATTTTGGCTCACCGTACATGAATAATTAAAACAAAATTTGCACATTAATTTTACTTTTATTTGGTTAAATGGCTTTCTCGAAACTTGTTTAATTTTATTTACGAACATTTTTATTAGTAATAAACATACGTAATTTACAAATTAACTTACGTAACGAACTTCTATATTCATATATTTTTAATACGTATATTAGGGGGCTCGCCTACTAGTCAATACCTCGCTCTTTAAGCTAAAGTTCGAATTTTGTTCCAATTCTTTAAAAATGACCCCTTAATCACAAAGGCCGTTAATTAGAATAAATAGCTCTTATGAAAGTACTAAAAAATATTTGGCTTAAAGAGCGAGGTGCTGACTAGGGGGTGAACCCAATCATACATGTAATATGTTCTGTTCGCTTTAAGTTTTGATGTTACTCCTTATTTTCAGTTGGAAAACTTGCATTTTTTATATTTAATTTCTGATCTTTTTTTCAAATAATGCTGGGAAATCCAGCGCCCCCTTCGTAGCAATGTCCCTTCCCCCATGAAAACTTCCTTCATGGAAAGATCCTCCCACATAGCCCCCAGCCCACCCACCCCCTACTACCAGAAAAAATCCCCCCTGAAAACGTCTGTATACTTCCTAATAACCAATACTATATGTTAACATTGGGCAAAGTTCATAACTTTCAGCCCTCCCCCCGGGGACTTCGGGGGATTAAGTCATCCTAAAGGACATATTTATCATATTTTAAACCATGCTGAACAAAATGGCTATCTCAAAATTTTGATCAGGAGACTTTGGGAAAAAAATGAGCATGGGAGGGGGCCTAGTTGCCCTCCATTTTTTTGGTCACTTAAAAAGGGCACTAGAACTTTTAATTTCCGATCCAATGAGTCTTCCCACGATATTCTAGGACCACTGGGCCGATACGATCACCCCTGGGGAAAAAAAAAAAATAAATAAACACGCATCCGTGATCTTTCTTCTGGCAAAAAATGCAAAATTCCACATTTTTGTAGATAGGAGCTTCAAACCTCTACAGTAGGGTTCTCTGATACGCTGAATATGATGGTGTGATTTTCATCAAGGTTCTATAACTTTTAGGGGGTCTTTACCCCTTTTTTCGAAAATCAGCCAAATTTTCTCAGGCGCGTAACTTTTGATGGGTAGGACTAAACCTGATGAAAGTTATATATTTGAAATCAGCATTGAAATCTGATTCTTTTGATGTATCTATTGTATCAAAAACCCGTTTTCTAGAGTTTCGGTTACCATTGAGCCGGGTCGCTCCTTACTTACAGTTCGTTACCACGAACTGTTTGATAACCACCTTTCGTTGTAGCAAGGTCCATACAACAGCCATTGTCACAAATTCTATTTTCTATACAAAATACATCGTGATTTTCAAGAAGAAATTAATCACTATGATTTTTATATAAAAAGACCATTTAAATAATATTGATGATAGAGAATTTATTAAATATTATTATGTTGAGAAGAGTTCATCATAGCTATTTTTGTGCATATAACGGGCTCACATCCTTGTCAATGAGCAGAAAAGGAGACAATATATAGGATACTACACGAACTGAGTGTTATCTGAAACTTTAGCTCCGTCTAGAATTCTAAAATGCTCTAGTAGACTTCATCAACAGTAAAACATTCTAAAAAAATGTAACAATAAAGTAAACCGTTTTAGGGCTAGATTTGAGTCAGTCATATCCGTGCTTCCTAATTAAAAATAGTTGAATAATACATTAAATTGCAGAGATTCATTAAGAAAGCTACTAAGAATATTAGGACATTGCATAGTAATCCCCTCAACCGTTACGAGGACTCTACCACTTAGTGTCTGTTTTAGTAATTTAGAAACGTATATTTTAACCTTCATCAAAGGAGCTGCGGAAGCTCATTCCTTGCCATTGTGCTATTCCTCACCTACAACAGGGACACCGCAAAGGGAGATTTACCCGACGTATCCCACCATGTGGAATCACTTCAAAGACCTAATTTTTTACTTTATGATTAGACCCCCAAGAAGCAAAAGACGTTTGAGCTTAGAATGTCAAGAGATCCACCCCGGTGAATCCTTAATCAAATGAACATACTCAGCATAGGATTGGCTTAAAGTTCCTTACAAGAGTGTACAATAGAATGGAATTATTTAACAAAAAGAGCTTTCATAGTTTTGGCCTAGGCCGCAACTAAATAATGCTATTTTTTTTACAAAATTGGTCACTAAAGTGAAAAAAAAGAAAAAAAGAAGCAATAACAGGTTAATATAGCATACATACCTCAGGCAGTACTTCTTGCATTAAGGTTGTTATTTCAATGTACTCGAAGAAACGGTGGAAACTGCCGAAGAAATATGAGCCGAATTTCAACTTCTCTAACGTGAAAAACTTTGACAATTTCTGGAATAATATACTTCTTAAATAGATCCAAAGACAGGATTCCTCGTTCAAAGTTGTCATCATTTCTTCTAAAAAAAAACAAAAAAAACGAAAAACTATTCAGACTTCAAATCAGGAGCTTTTTCTCAGCTACAATAATGGCACCTTGAAACGTTGAGTTTAACGTTTATATAGTTGGAAATCATATTTCATTTGGCATTATAATATACTTCTCAATACATCTTAAATAAAAAAGCTAACAACCTTAAGATACAATTAATTGCATCTCTACTCCCTTAGCATTATATATTCTGACTATTTCTTATATAAAATGTTTTATATAAAATGTTTTTTCTTATATAAAATGTTTTAATAATAATAGCTGCTTGCTCAAGACAGCGGATAATTCAATATCAAACTTGAAGCTTAAAATGGCTTTATTTTTGAAAATAAATGAAAAACGCTAAAGCTATGACCCTGAATGAACAGTTGAGCATGTAACAGATACGATTACGTTCTAAGATTTAAACTATGTATATACACGTACTATTAGAAAGGATTCTAAAGATTACTCTCTTGAGGAACATGGTACATGAGAAGGCACCAATCTACACCATTTTTTTTTAACCAAGTTTTTCACTCGATAATCAGAATAATAAACAAAATACCTTCAAAACCTTTCAACAGCCTGGGAGTTAGCAATTTTGGCAAAATACTGCTCTGAGCGTTTTCGTCAAGAACAACGTGGCGTCTAAGGAGCTTTTGACCCAAATGACGGGCAATCATCTCTTCTGGAATACACTCAAGTTTCTCATCCAATTTCCTTGAGCGAAAAAACTGAGATAAATAGAAAAAAAAAACACAATAAGCCACAATAACTAAAAACCATGAGCAAGGGTGTATCAAGAAACTCAAGAAACAGGAGAGGGGGTCTAGTCCAATCTGGAGTTTTGAAGAAGTTTATATAGCACACTAAAATTTTGCTTTTTCGTACAAGATAAAAAAAAATCATCTTTTTTAACAAGTTTATTGGCACTTACAATAAAAAAACACTGTATATGCGAAACAAGAACTTACTGCGTTGTTGTAAGTAAAGACTATTAAAACAATGATTTCTTTTGGCATTGTTGATTTGGAAAATCTTTGTCACACTATACAAAATCAGCGACACAAAAACTATCAGAAATACTTTTTGAAAGATGAAAGAAAAACCTGGCAATGCGGGTATGGTCTGAGAGACATACAGCCCATCAGAATTTAAGAAATAACATCTACATTATCATCAAAATTTGTTCACTCTTCATCCAATAATACGCAGCCATAATTTAAAAACCAACATGGTGTTACATCTTTGTCATTTTATAGCAAAATATTAAGGGTAAAATGTCAGCCTAGGCTACAATTCAGAAATCCCCGAGTTGTAGATTAGTCGAACCAGATTTTGTGGTGACAATTTTCCTTGTGTTACTTAATTGTTCTGTAGTTGTTTGGCAAAGTAAATTGACTGACTGAGGTTATGAATGCTTCTGGCTTTAGGCTCAACCAGGTCGTGTTCTTCAAAAGGAAATCGCCCCTTGATCGAGTAGGTCTATCTTACATAGGAGACATTTAACCATTTACTAGAATGACTTTTGCAAAGAAAGTTAAATTAAGAGAAAATCAAAATTAGTAATGTTACTTAGAGGGTCCAAGACTATAGACGCCTAAAGATATAAGGGCAAGACCCGCACTGAGCCGAGGAACTGTGGAGCTAATCGAAAGAAATCAGCCGGCTTGGAGAAAGTTCGCCACAACTCATACCGACGAAGACTATAAACTATTCTGTCGCTTAAGAAATAAAGTAAGAAAACTAACACGTTTTTATCCAGCTCAAATATCCACCAAAAGGATCTCAAGGCTTTCTGGAATTATGTAAGTACCAAGCGACAAGACCAACCTGGCATCCCAGCTCTAACAGATCCTTTAACTGGAAAAAACATTGGAAGACCCCACTGAAAAGCCAATCTATTTAATTATCATTGTGCATCCGTTTTTACACCACAATCGGGGTATAGAAGTGAGGCGGCACCAATAGAGAAAGAAAATTTTGGCTTCTCAGTGATGGATTTTGATGAAGAGTCCATCTACCAAAAATTTAAAAACCTAACCACAAATAAATCGGAAGGCCTAGACGGCATACACCCTCGCATTCTCAAAGAACTTGCAGCACAAGTCACAAGACCCCTATCTATCATCTTTATGGCATCTCTAAATACGGGAAAACTCCCTAATATCTGGAAAAATGCAACTATCGCCCAAATCTTCAAGAAAGATGAAAAAAAAAAAATACAATCAACTAAAGGCCCATAAGTCTTACATGCATCACTGGTAAAAATCCTCGAGTCCATCATAGCAGACAGATTGCTAGAATACCTTCTAATCGAAATTTAATCAACAAAAGGCACTTTGGATTCCTAAGACGCAGGTCAGCTGAATCCCAGCTACTTCTAGTTACAAAAACCTGGAGACTAAACCTCGACAAAGGCATATAAGTCGACGCAATATACCTTGATCTTAGTAAAGCCTTCGATAAAGTTTCTCATTCAAAATTCCTTCATAAGTTAAGAAACCTTGGGACTGGGGGCAAAGCTCTTGGCTGGATCACGAATTTTCTGGCAGGAAGAACTCAGAGAGTGAAAGTAGATGGCCACATTAGCGCAGTTGGGACTAAAGTATCTAGAGGTATTCCACAAGGTAGCGTCATCGGGCCCCTGCTCTTCAATCTTTTTGCAAACGACCTGCCTGACAATATTAACTCAGATATCGCACCCTATGCTGACGATACAAAGCTTTTTACTCCTATGAAATGCACAAATTATATTGAAGAACTGCAGACCGAATCAAACAAGACAGCCGATTGGATGAGGACGGAGGTCAACACAAACAAAAGCTCCCACCTCTGCCTTGGACCACAGAATTTCAAGTCAGCCTATAGCTTTAACACCAGTCTAATACCAAAAACATGTTTTGAGCGGGACCTTGGAGTAATAGTACAGTGAGCTAAAATTCACCAACCATTACGCATCGTGAGCAAAGCTTCGAAAGTACTTGGACTTATTCGTAGAAACTTCACATCTAAACGAATCTCAGCTTTTTTCAACTCTATTCAAGTCTCTTGTCCGGCCTATCATTGAATGGTCACACGACAATAAGAACTTACCTTCAAAAAGATATTGATGCACTTGAGAAGATTCAGCGAAGAGCAACAAAATCTGTACCAAAACTAAGAGGCCTCTTCTACTGTCGACGATTGGAAAAGCTGTCGCTTCCTTCCATCTCCTATAGACTCCTCCGAGGTGATCTTACTAAAACTTTCAAGCTATGTCACAAGTACTACAATAACACTGGACCAGAAGAAATACTTTTCTTCAACACAAACCATCTGCGAGGACACAACTTTAAACTAAAGCAAAACTTTCAATAAATAAGTTGGAAGGTGGGCCTGCTCAAAACCGAGAAGTCAAAGAATGGAACAACACCCCCCAAGAAGTGGTTATGGCTGTACCAGCTCTTTCAGGAATTAATTAAAAACAATTTCCACATAATAAGTTTTTCAAAGAAAAGTAAAGAACTCCATTAAACAAAAAAAGAGCAAAAATAAAATCAAATAATCTACCAAACGGAATCTACCATAAATCAGCATCGATAAATAAATGAAACCCAAAACGAACAGATATTACAATAAATAACCGAGTCAAACTCAAAACGAGCAGAAATTAACATAAGTTGGGCTCAAAACCCCTATGCCTTCCCAAGGCCAGAACATAATTTGCACTTTACTAAAAAAATATAAATGTTTTTACTTTTATAACTTTAATAAATCAAATAATATTAACATTTTGATTACTAAATATCAGTATATGTATATTAAACTGACAATGCACATTCATTTGTTTTTTTTTTCAGTAAAGTGCAAATTATGTTCTGGCCTTGGGAAGGCATAGGGGTTTAGAGCCCAACTTATGTTAATTTCTGCTCGTTTTGAGTTTGACTCGGTTATTTATTGTAATTTCTGTTCATTTTGGGTTTCATTTATTTATCGATGCTGATTTATAGTAGTTTCACGCTTGGTAGATTATTTGATTTTATTTTTGCTCATTTTTTGTTTAATGGAGTTCTTTACTTTTCTTTGAAAAAACTTATTATGTGGAAAAATTTTTTTTAATTAATTTCTGTTCGTCTTATATTGACATAGTCTTTTCAGAGAAAAAGAAAATAATACTTTAAATCTTTTCGTTTTTTTAAGAATTTATAGTTTGGCCTAATATTCGCATGCTGGAGAAAAATTCTCAGCAATTTTTAACAACATACACCCTCTTACAAATCTGGACACAAATAGTAGTGTTTAATTTAGTTTCATACTTCCTCTAGTTGACCTGAAACGGAAAACTTGATACCATTCGCAAAAAAATCTCTTTACTTTCTTTGATAGCTTGGATACACTTACGCTATTGTGATTTGGTTAAACTTTAAGAGCAGAAGCAGCCCCGAAAGTTTGAACATAATACTCTCAGTCGTTCTTGGGATACTGCTGAAATGCCTTATTGGGAATTAGCATTAATACAGTGCATTTTGATTTAATTTTATGGCAACATCTAGTTTTTAAACATAAAGTCAAATGGAAAGGTGGGCGTGGGAGGGGGATTAGTTTCCCTCAAATCAAGTTCGACTATTAATAAGGGCATCATTCCTTTCTATTTTTCAATCGAATGAGCCCTTTTCGAAGTTCCTACGACAACTCCTTCGATACAAAATGCCCTGGTCTAAACAACAACAACAACAAAAAAAAATAATACATTATACCCACATCGACCTTTACTATAAAAATGTCAAGCCTTTTAATCCCCTATGCCTTCCCAAGGCCAGAACAAAATTTGCACTTCACTGAAAAAATATAAATGTTTTTACTTTTATAACTTTAAAAAATCAAATAATATTAACATTTTGATTACTAAATATCAGTATATGTATATTGAACTGACAATTCACATTTATTTGTATTTTTCACTAAAGCGCAAATTTTGTTCTGGCCTTGGGAAGGCATAGGGGTTTTGCGCCCAACTTATGTTAATTTCTGCTCGTTTTGAGTTTGACTCGGTTAATTATTGTAATTTCTGTTCGTTTTGGGTTTCATTTATTTATCGATGCTGATTTGTGGTAGTTTCACGCTTGGTAGATTATTTGATTTTATTTTTGCTCATTTTTTGTTTAATGGAGTTCTTTACTTTTCTTTGAAAAACTTATTTTGTGGAAAAAGTTTTTTAATTAATTTCTGTTCGTTTTATATTGACATAGTCTTTTCAGGGAAAAAGAAAATAATACTTTAAATCTTTTCGTTTTTTAAGACTTTATAGTTTGGCCTGCTATTTGTATGCTGGAGAAAAATTTTCAGCAATTTTTAACAACATACACAATTTAAAAAATCTGGACACAAATAGTAGTGTTTAATTTAGATTCATACCTCCTCTAGTTGACCTGAAATGGAAAACTTGATACCATTCGCAAAAAAAATCTAATTACTTTCTTTGATAGCTTGGATACACTTACGCTATTTTGATTTGGTTAAATTTTAAGAGCAGAAATGAGAGAGGTGGCGTGGGAGGGTGGGAGTGGAAGGGGGATTAGTTGCCCTCCAATCACTTTCGACTATTAAAAAGGGCATCAACCCTTTCTATTTTCAATCGAATGAGCCCTTTTCGAAGTTCCCACGACAACTCCTTCGATAGAAAGTGCCCTGGTCTAAACAACAACAACAACAACAAATAATACATTATACCCACTTCGATCTTTACTATAAAAATGTCAAGCCTACCAATCACTTTCGACTATTAAAAAGGGCACTAGGCCTTTCGATTTCCAATCTAATGAGCCCTTTTGGAAACGACAACGCTTTCTATAAAACCCTTATATGCCCCCAGGGCATAAATTACAACCCTTACCCTAAGGTCTGTTAGGGTAGTTGTCATCCTCTAAGACCGAATTTCCAGAACTTTCAACTACGTTAAACAACATGGCTATCTCAAAATTTTAATTTGATGTGTTTGGGGAAATGGTGGGCGTGAGAGGGGTTTTAGTTGCCTTCCAATCACTTTCGACTATTAAAAAGGGCACAAGCCACTCCAATTTCCAATTGAATGAGCGCTTTTCGAAGTTTCTTCGACAACTTCTTCAATACGAAGTGCCCTGCTTTAAAGGAAAAAATTAATAAACAATACATTGTGCCAATATCGTTCGTATATGCCCCCAGGGTATAACTTAAAACCCTTGCCCTGAGGGTTGTGGGGGAGTGTCCTCCTCTTTACTTAGTCCCAGTTTCTTGTCTCGTTCTCGAGTGTCCCCGTTCTCTACTTAGGCAGCGCGATCGTGCTGCCTATGATTTATACAACAACTTTCTATATAAACCTTATATACCCCCAGGGCATAACTTACAACCCTTGCACTGAGGGCTCTGAGGGGGTTATCATCCTAAAAGACCTAATTTCCAGAACTTTCAATTACGTTGAACAAAATGGATATCTCAAAATTTTGAGTGGATGGGTTTTTGAAAATGGTGGGCGTAAGAGGGCGTTAGTCGCTATCCAATCACTTTCAACTATTTAAGAAGGTACTAGCCCTTTCAATTTCCAATTGAATGAGCCCTTTTGAAGTTTCTACGACAACGCTTTCAATAAAAACTTTGTATGCCCCAGGGCATAACTTACAACCCTTGCCCTGAGGGCTGTGGGGGGAGGAGTTGTCATCCTTAAGATTTAATTTCCAAAACTTTCAACTACGTTGAATAAAATGGCTATCTAAAAATTTTGATTGGATGTGTTTGGGGAAAAGGTGGGCGTGAGAGGAGGTTAGTTGCCCTCAAATGACTTTCGACTATTAAAAAGGGTACTATCCCTTTGAATTTCAAATCGAATGAGCCCTTTTCAAGTTTCTACGACAAAGATTTCAATAAAAACCTTATATGCTCCAAGGGCATAACTTATAATCCTTGCCCTGAGGGTTAAGGGGGAGTGTCCTCCTCAAAAATATATTTTCTATCTGGAAATCAACTACGCTGAACAAAATGGCTATCTCAAAATTTTTATTGGATGTGTTTGGGGGAATGATGGGCGTGGAGGGGGGGGCTATTTGCCCTCCAATCACTTTTGACTATTAAGGGGCGAAAGCAGTCCAAGTCCCTTGGCTATCTCTTCAATGTTAAAGAAATTTTGTTCGTTTAAAGAAACAGATACATTAGAGAACTTAAATTGTGGTTCACCTGATTTGGGAGACTAATGGCTATCATTGGGTCAGGTTCACTTTTTTTCTTATGCTCCCTCTATAATTTAAATGTTTTTTTTACACAAAAATTCTTTTGGCTTTGTTCAACAAAACGATATTAACAACTTTAATAAAATTCATACTAGCTTGTAAATATTTTTAAGCCAAACTATTTGTTCAAACAGTTTATGTTGATTTTACTCAATTAAAGACCTTTTTTATCCTTTGTTTTTTTTTTCGCTGCAATCGATTTAGAGTTACGGAGCCCTCAATTTCAACAAAGGTTGTTTAATTTTCGGGTCAGTGTTTCAATTAACAGGTGCCGTGTCTTGTGCAGGATACCACTAAACTTGGATGAACATGCCGTATCTGCTGTATGCCGTTGTTCAAAACCAATCGAAATATATCAAGAATTGAGGAAGTTCTATTCAAGAGATTGAAAAACTTTTTGAGTTATGGGAAAAAAGCGCAATAAAAGAGGACTTAATTTAATTAAGGTGCAAAAGTTAAAACAAATATACGTGAAACGTGGAATACCAAAGCTTCCAAAGTATTTGCTTGACTTGGAGGAAGTATCTGTGCAAGAGGAAAGCACTATAGAACCACCGAGACTAAAAACAATAACAGCTGGCCGCAATTTAACATCTGAAATCTTGAAGACTGCTAGTTGGATCGTCAATGTGCCTTATTTTCTGAAGAGCTACGAAGATCTTGTAATCAAACATATGTAAGTACGAATTTTTGATTTTACAGAAAAATAATATGGTTTCCCAGCCTGACCCCAAAGATGGTTACATTAACCCCCCCCCCCCCCAAAAAAAAAAAAAAAAACAACAAAGAACTGTAGAGGTTCAGAATAATTTAACGGTACTTATTAAGAAAGCGGTAAGTACAAGCGAATTGTATTGCGAGAACAGATAGACATTTTATCTGGTAATGCCTCGATGCTGTATAAAAATAGGTTACGTATTTAATATATTCTATGCTTTACGAGCCCCAACCCCTAATGTGCAAATATATAGCCCAAATTTGTTTCTGAACTATTAATTTTCATCCTATTTTGTTTTACTTCATTAGCATTAACGAAACTTCACTTCTCTTGTATTTACCGTTTTCTTAACAAGTACGAATTTAACGCTTGTGCTGGAGTGCTATTTTATGGGTATTTTCCGTACTAGATTTGAAACTACTGTTTTTTAGTATTTTTACTGAGAAAAAAAGAAAAAAATTCGGTACTTGTACGATATAACCCTGACAGTGGCGGATCCAGGGGGGCGCCCCCCCCTAGCGTAGTCTAAAGTAGTGTAATTTACTTAATTAACTCAAGTTTGCGTTAATTAGACTTGCTCATAACGCAAGTTTATCAGATCAACCTATTTTGTGCCCCCCACTAAATTTTTTTTCGGATCAACCTATCCCCCCCCCTAAACAAATCCTGGATCCGCCCCTGAACCCTAAACTAATATTCTTCATCTAAGTAGAACCTGTTTCTCTGACGCTCAATCCAAATGAAATATACCTAAGTATGATAAAAATATAATACTATAGAAACCAATTTCGGCTATATATTTGTTTATTAGGGGGGAGGGGGGTAAAACATAACGGGTCTGCAAGCATAATGTGTTAGGTATAATTATTTTCCATATTTTGAAGTAAGAATTGTTTTCTAACTTAACACTGTCCAAATACTTTACCAACACCCCTCCCCCCTTAGGTGTAAATATATTGCCCAAAATATATATTTCCCATCTATTCTGTCACTTCTCTTTGTCTTGTCTCATGCTAAGCTGAAAGAAACGAGCTAAAAAAAACCGGTTCTACAATGTGTCAATGGATGAAACACTTGAGTGGTCACGGCTATACGATACAAGTAGCCTACCAAAATTCTCTTAAATCTTGAAAAAAAATGTATGCGGGTATCTTATTTTCTTATTAAACAAGGAGTTCTCACCCTTTCCGATGTTTTCAAAAATTGGTGCCCCTGCACTTGTGTGCAATTTACTTTTATTTATTTATTCATTGTTGGATTTAAGTTTGATGTGTGTCAGAGTAAAATGCATAAATAAAGACTTGGACTCACGGATGCCTTGATTTGCTGCAGCAAATTGGCTCGATTTTTAGGTGGAATCCCAGTATGTGACATGCTTTAGAGGCTACCATTTGAGATATTCACAGGTTTTAACTAAGGGTGACCAAGATGCATCTTGACGAAGGGATAGTCATCCGTACGAAACCAAAGGATCCATGTAATACTTCTTGGTTTCCGTAAGCAAAATATAATATCGACTGTGTACCGCAGTTCCTACCATTTGAAGCCAGGGATGATTGCAAGGACCCAAAAATCACATGGAAAAGTGCAGTGCCAATTTTGAAACCAAAAGCTCAAGCTAACGACCTTAAAATTTAGGAACAAGACTTTCTGCTACCCAAGAGGTTCTTGATCTGGTCGTTAACCATAATCTTATCCATTGTTCCTTTTACTTCCCTAATAACTTGAAGCTTATTTTTTTTTATCAGTCCCTGCTCCCTTTAATCCAAGTCTGAACCTTTTCTAGTCGCAGATGGAACAAAATTATCCTGAATATATGGGGAACTACCAACCTTTTAAAGTACCGCTCTTTACGCTAAGGTTTATTAATGCTTAACTTCAAGTCTTTTGTAGAATAAAAAAAACCATATAGGCCTCCCCAGATGGTGATCACAAAGCGTTTCCTTTGCCGATCTTTCTTCTAAAACATAAAATTTTATATCCAGCCGGCAGCTGCAACTTGCATCAGAGGGACAAAATACGAATATCCTTGTATTCATTACTCTCAAAATCCATCCATTCATCCAATCGGAATTATGATAGTAATTGCAAATTTTCTTAATTTTTTCCAAAAGGTTATCAGTTAGTTCTTAGGATTAGAATAATACCATTGAACAGTTTTCGCATTTGGTCAAAAAAGGAAAATCCTTTGGATTCAAAAATTTCGTCATGATCTGATTTCCTAGAATGCTTAAGGTTTTCACTTTCTATTTAAATTCACTAGTTTATTTTTTTATTGATCATGGCAGCAGCGATAGCTGCACCGCAGTAAAGAGCGAACCAGAGCCTATAGGAACCAAAGTTGTAAGAATGTTTTTAGAAAAACAGTCTAGGGAGGAAAATTGGGGCTGATGGTTTTCCTCCCTGGAAAATCCCCCCTCCCCACAGGAAATCCATCCCCCACTGAAAACCCCCCATGAAAATTATCCCCATACATAAAGTACAGCGTCACAGAGAAAGCGCAAAACATGTAGCTCAAAATGTTGATTAGATGCCCTGAGAGGTATCTGCTAACTCCATGCCCCCGTTTTTTGGTTAAATTTTCAAAATCGCCAATATATTTTTCTGTCGTCCAATTTACTTCCGCATAGCATATTAAAAACTCCTTATCGTAACTTGGAACTCCTAGAGATGTATCTTTTCTATTTTAACCCTCCACTCATATATCCCATTATTCTTATAAATTTGTATAGTCTCTCTCTAGGCTGCTGAAATAGGAGGGCTGATTTCTCCCTCTCTCGCTTCCTATAGGTAAATATATCCAAGAAACTGACAAAACTTTTTGCTGATTTGGCCCCTATTTACCTTGAATCTTTGATTAAATTTTTTTTTGCAATTTTATTTTCTTTTTTTATCGTCTCTTTTTCTTAATTTCTTTTTTTCTTTTTTGTCATTTTCGTGCAACGGTGTTTTTAGAGAGCCGGCGTTTACCCCCTCCCCCCTACCGAAAAATACCCCATCCACCCTCGGCACTAGAATTCTCAATTTCTGAAGTAAGTGGCACACTCCGAAGTTTCTATAACCATGATGTGGACGTGCAGATGAGGAAAGGGCAGCCCCCCCTTCCTATGCGGAATAAAATCTGCTAATTTTGGGGTTAAATGTTACTCTTAATTTCATAATAACAGCTTAGAGCAGAAATATTTCCAGAAATCAAGAGGGATTAAATATTAATCACACATCTCCCTCCCTCCCTTGTTAGCCGAAGTATTTTTAAGATTTAAACAAATTTTAATGTCTTATTTGAATTCCTTGTTACTTTACAATTCCAAACATTTGCATATAAGGGCTCTAAACCTCTACAATGGGGTTCTCTGATTGTTTTGTAGTTAGATAGAGGGAGATGCCTTAAAGGGTGCACCCCTTCTAAAGTTTTAAAGTTTAAAGGGCATTTTAAAGTTTCCTGTACCCCATCCCCAAAGTCCTGGTTGTGGCTCTGGGGATTATATATCAATTTCTATCCTCTCATCTCTTCCTTAGAACTAATTCTGTATTTATCTGAAGGCTACATGACACTTGGGATGTTTTGGCATTAAAATCATCCTTCCCTCCGTAACTACAAAATAAATAGAGAACCCCATTTTAGAGGTTCAAAGAGATTTCTAGTCCTTTTTTATTAGTCGAAATGTATTGCAGACCAGCCAAAAAGGGGTGGGGGTATTAATTTTCGGGGGGTGTTTCATGGGGGGAGGGGTACTTTTCTGGGGGGAACGCCTATACTCATTTCCGTTTTTACTGCTGTGACAAATTTAATCTCATCCCATGAATACACCCCCCCCCAATGTCAAATCTTAGCCAATGTCTTCTTTCAGGTGCCAAGACATACAACTTATCGCAAATATGATGTTCGACAGAGAGTTCAGGGCTGGATTATGTTCACGTTTCATTTTCAAATGTGAATCGTGCAGTGAAGAGGTTACTTTACACGCTGAAATGCCACCAGCACCGGAAAAGACATCGAAACCATCTCGCCATCAGATTTACAGTCAGATTTTGTACTTATTCTTATTTGTATTTTTAATCAATATAAGCTTGTTTTCAAGCGTGTTTTGCTTGTTTTCAATCAATATAAGCTTGTTTTGTGTTCAAGTAAGATTTTTTTCTCATGCAATAAACTATTGTATTTTGAAACAGTATATTTACATGTCATGACTTGTTTTAGTCCAGGCAATCTGAATAATAAGCCTTTTTAATCGGTTCTGAGCTATTTGAATGAGCTTCTTCAAGATAAACTAGTAAAGATTTTCTTAATCAGCCTTATGTGCTGGTACACCCTCCAGAGGAGATAGGTAGACCACATTGTCAATCTGATCTTAATCCTATAAATAAAAGCCTGATTCCATAGCATCATGTGGTAAATACTATTTTTGCCAAACAAATTCCGAAAAATTACCATAATTAGAGACAAATTCATACAGATGTATCTGTCCATGGTAAGAGAGGCGGAGCAGCTACATGCATTCCATCCCTAGATCTTAATCTTTATTTTCTCTTTCCATTGGGATCCTCTGTTTTGTCGATACTGTTTTACAAAGTGGTAAGCGCGCGACAATTGTATTGAAAATCAGATAGGATAAAACCCGGTACTAATACGAGACGCTGTATAAAGATAGGCATTACAAAGGGTTTCTCACGCGGGAACTATATTTAAACTTTAGTTTTTTGGGGTTTAGGGGGACTAAAAAGTACCTAAGTTGGGTTGATTATGTTAGGTTAGGTTAAATATTTAATATATACTATGCTTCACCCCTCCCCCCCCCCCCTAATGTGCAAATATATAGCCCAAATTTGTTTCTGAACTATTATATTTTCATCCTGTTTTATTTCATTAGAGTTAACGAAATTTCACTTTTCGCGCGCTTACCGCTTTGTAAAACAGTACCGTTTTGTCTGCTGAATTGTGTACCATCCACCTGTTTTATTTAATAAAATAGAAGTTTTATTAAATAAATAAAACAAGTTTTTTTTAACTGAAAGTAAGGAGCGACATTAAAACTTAAAACGAACAGAAATTATTCCGTATATGAAAGGGGCTGTCCCCTCCTCAACGCCTCGCTCTTTACGCTAAAGTTTTTTATTGTTTTAAAAAATAGAGTTATGAGAAAGAGCCGAACTTTACCATAAAGCAAGGCTTTGAGGAGGGGACAGTCCCTCTGTTCGTTTTAAGTTTCAATGTCGCTCCTTACTTTCAGTTTAAAAAAACTTGTTATTTTTATTTAATTTCTGAACGTTTTTGAATTAATGCAGGTTTTGATTTTGGCTCATCGTACATGAATAATCAAAACGAAATTTGCATTTTAATTTGACTTTTTTTGGTTAAATGGCTTTCTAGGAAGTTGTTTAATTTTATTTACGAACATTTTCATTAGTAATAAATATACATAACTTACGAATTAACTAACGTAACGAACTTCTATATTCATATATTTTTAATACGCATATTATGGGGTTCACCCCCTAGTCAATACCTCGCTCTTTACGCTAAAGTTCGAATTTTGTTCCAATTCTTTAAAAATGACCCCTTAATCACAAAGGCCGTTAATTAGAATAAATAGCTCTTATGAAAGTACTAAAAAAAACTTTAGCATAAAGAGCGAGGTATTGACTAGGGGGCGAACCCAATCGTAAACGTAATAATTTCTGTTCATTTTAAGTTTTGATGTTGCTCCTTACTTTCAGTTGAAAAACTTGTTTTTTTTTTAAATTTAATTTCTTATCGTTTTCTTTAAATAATGTTGGGAAGTCTGGTGCCCCCTTCATAGCAATGTCCCTTCCCCCATGAACGATAAATAAAACTGCATACAAAGCTTCAAAGGTAATGTATTTCAGCATTAGTGTTTATATACTGCACGCAATAAAAAATGTCTTAAATGCTGAAAAACGAATGTATTTGTACATATGCATGTTATTACTATGTAGTGGATATACATTTACGTTTCTTAGCTATCCTTATCATTGAAATTTTCCTGTCTAGATTATGCTAAAAATTATGGTAGGATTTTCTTCAAAATTAACAAAAATTTCCTTTTATATGCAAGGTCAGTCTGGACCAAAAGATAAAAGGAAAGCCCCGTGTGTATGAATTTTCTAACCCCTTCATATATATAAGATGCGCGATTTCGTAAGGAATACAATTGCTTCTGTCACGAAAGAAGAAAATACAGCCCAGGACTTAGTCAGGGCACTGAAAGTCATTGTGGTGCTTACAAGTACCACATATTATCATAATCTGCGAGCCATTTCTTAACGGATCGAGGGCAGGGGATAGGGGGGGGGACAACTGCTCCCTGCAGATCCAATTTTGTCCCCCCCCCCGACCTCAGTTTGCAGTTCCCTCCCGCCAGCTAAAATTGAGTTTCCGCAAAATAAATCTTGTCAAAACTAAGATAAGCCTGCCTAATTTAGGTATCCAGAGAAACTGGTCAGTTTTCTTTAATATATCTTTGCCTTTATGGTAATATATGGATCATTTTTCAGTTTTACTGTCATTTTCACTTGATTTGCCCCCCCCCCTTCCTCCAGAATTTGACAAAATTACCCTACTGATCGAGGGGCAAATAAAATTGCTTGTATACTTCTAAGCAAGGCATTATCTGTTATTTTTTAGGGTGGGGGGGGGGAAATAAAAAAACACCCATCAAAAATTGGATTATATACATTTTTGTTGTGTTTTTACCAGTCTGACAAAATTTTGGGGAGGTTAAATCACCCCTGGAGACAGCCTTACTTTTATGAAAATGTATTTCAGCATTAATGTTTATATGTTCCTCGCATTTAAAAGTATCAACTGTCTAACCTGAATGAATTTATAGGGTTTTTTTTTTTCAAACTTTCCCAAAAACTTGCATTTTTTTAGTTGTTTATATATTTAAATTTCAGTTGATTCCTGCCCCCATCCCTTTTCAGTCTATTTTTCAATCATATTTCATAAGTTCGCTGTAAGAGTTCGCTAAATGTTAGATCACTGCATATTCTTGCCACTAGATTAAGTAATCTCTATGCTTTTTATTTTCTGGAAAAAAATTCAGAATCGGTTACCCGGAAATAAATCCGCGAAGTAACGACCCATAACAGAAAGATATGAAAACACTGCCTCAATAAATGTACGTCATTCCTTTTAAAACCGTTTATTTCTGAATCCATCTATTAGCAAAGTTGAATTGTATGCTTACTGCACGTGGACAATGGTCGCCCCTTAAAAAGGGCACTAGCCCTTTGAATTTCCAATCGAATGAGCTTTTTTGAAGTTTCTACGACAAGGCCTTATTTAAAAACCTTAAATGCCCCCAGGGCATAACTTAAAACCCTTGCCCTGAGGGCTGTGGGGGAGTATCCTCCTCAAAAACATATTTTCTATCTGGAAATCAACTACGCTGAACAAAATGGCTATCCCAAAAATTTGACTGGATGTGTTTGGGGAAATGATGGGCGTGGGGGGGGGGGGGTTAGTTGCCCTCTAATCACTTTCGACTATTGAAAAGGGCAGTAGCCCTTTGAATTTCCAATCGAATGAGCCTTTTTGAAGTTTCTACGACAACACCTTCTATAAAAAACCTTATATGTCCCCAGGGCATAACTTAAAACCCTTGCCCTGAGGGTTGTGGGGGAGTATTCTCCTCAAAAACATATTTTCTATCTGGAAATCAACTACGCTGAACAAAATGGCTATCTCAAAATTTTTATTGGATGTGTTTGGGGGAATGATGGGCGTGGGGAAGGGGGGCTAGTTGCCCTACAATCATTTTCGACTGTTCAAAAGGGTACTAGCCCTTCGAATTTCCAATCGAATGAGCCTGTTTTGAAGTTTCTACGACAACGCCTTCTATAAAAACCTTATATGCCCCTGGGGCATAACTTACAACCCTTGCCCTGAGGGTTGTGGGGGACTGTCCTTTCAAAAACATATTTTCTATCTGGAAATCAACTACGCTGAACACAATAGCTATCTCAAAATTTTGATTGGATGTGTTTGGGGGAATGATGGGCGTGGGGGGGGGGGGGCTAGTTGCCCTCCAATCACTTTCGACTATCAAAAAGGGCACTAGAACTCCCAATTTCCAATCGAATGAGCCCCTTTTGAAGCTTCTACGACGACCACATGAAGTGCCCTGCTTTAAAGGAAAAAAAAAATAAATAGTACATTGTGCCAACATCGTTCTTATATGCCCTCAGGGCATAACTTAAAACCCTTGCCCCGAAGGTTGTGGGGGAGTGTCCTCCTCAAAAACGTATTTTCTATCTGGAAATGAACTACGCTGAACAAAACAGCTATCTCAAAATTTTGATTGGATATGTTTGGGGGAATGATGGGCGTGGGGGGGGGGTTGCTAGTTGCCATCCAATGACTTTCGACTATTAGAAAGAACACTAGCCACTCCAATTTCCAATCCAATGAGCCCTTTTCGAAGTTTCTACGACAACTCCTTCGATACGAAGTGCCCGGGTGGAGAAAAAAAAACAAACATTGTGCCCACATCGTTATTTACTTAGGAAGCGCTAGCGCGCAGCCTATGATAGTGTTGACATGTTTTTTTAGGGAAAGTAAATTTTTATACAGGCGAAAGCCTTTTTATTGCAGTATATTATTATTATTACAGATAATTTGGGGCAGCCTATTTTAAAACACGTTTCCAGGCGCAGATTCACCGAAGCAACTCTGTCCACCATGGAATGCAAATTCGGGCGTATCATTTAGAAATACATGAGGAACAAAAGCTTGAGCCCTTTCCTCCTCCCAAAAATATAAACTAGAAAGCTCAAATTTTTCAGATATAATGAAAAATCACAAGAATGGATGCAGGGTGACAAAATCTAAAGAATTGTTACTGAAAAAGAACATATGGAGAATTCGACCTGGAAAGACGTCATGATATAAGGCTTTATGTGCAGGTACTTTGTTTCACCGCGGTTGTGTTCTTTTTTAGGCAGTTCGAGTAAATCTCCGGATGGCAATGACGTCACGAGGAAAGTAACACCTCAGGTTGTAGGGAGCAAAGGCCTGAGCTACCGAGCAAAGTGGTAAACTGAGCCTACGTTGTATAACAAGCTAGAAAAGGCAAAGAAAGTTGGGAAAACCAACAGCCAATGTAGCCAGCTCCTTAGTCTTCTATGATAAACATGCATATTTAACTGCTATGCAGTCCTCCTTTTTGAAAACAGCATGCCTTGCCAATATACATTGTGTTGGGGTTCCAACCCCTGTTCCTTTTCCTTTCAGATAAATGACCTGTTTTCGTTTTCTTAATTACATTTGCTTATAGTATAATTTCAAAAGACAGGTTAAATTCCGTTACTAAGCGATAGTGGTTTTGTAATAGGTAAGCTGTGAACCAAGTTTATTTTTTACTTCCTGGTTTGGGAGTCATTGAAAGATAAATCTAAGAGTTAGAATTGGGTTTGAATGGGGATGTAGCTGATTGGCTGGGCCAAGCCGAGGTCCACCCATATGAACAGTTGTGTAAAGATTATTATTATTTTTAGTCTGCGTTTTGACCCCGATTGGGGAAGGATATTTCTATTGTTATATGCGACCCTTTTGGAAGAATACAAGTAAGGTATTTTCTACAAACTGTGTAGGCCTACTATTTTCCGTAACCCAGGCGTAACCAAGGACGGTACGGTCCAGAGAAAAACGATAAAAGTAGGCTCAGTACCTACGCTAGCAGTGGATGTTTTAGTAGGAGGAGACTTTGGAGATATCGGAAATCTCCTATCGTTAGAAGCGACTTCTTTAACAGAGGAAAAATTACAAAATTACACTACGACGGAAAAATATGCTACTTCGTTGACAAGGCGGGGAGGGGTACCGGCCCATAAAACAAATTGGGAGGCTATGCCACCCTGTCGAAAAAACCAAATACTTGATACTCGGGTTCAAAATGTTGATAATCCACAAAAATGGGATGCGGAAGTAAAAAGACCACAAAATATTGAAAAAAAGACGCGCGAGAATGATTTTTCGGGAAAATTTCCAGAGGATGGAAAACTTGAAAACACGTTTAATGAATATGTGACGCTAACAAGTATAGGCCAAAATGAAACACTGATTGTATCAAAGAAAAATGAGACGAAATTTACGGTACGCGCTTTTCCTCGTAAAAATCGAGAAATTTTAGTACAAAATGAAAAACCAAATGTCGGAATTCAGTTCCCATTTGATGACGAAATATTTGTTTCTGCGGTAAGAATAAAGAAGACTAAAAGAGAGAAAAAAGATATTAAACGGAGATACAATGAAGAAATGCAGTCAAAGAAGGTGACTGCATTTCTGAATTGGACTGGAGTCCAATTCAGATTTCATGATGATTTAGTATTTTGCGAGAATGACAGAATTGCGAAAAGTAGAGATGAAAAGAAAAGTGTAAAAAAGAGACAACATTTGGAGATTCAGCCTGCAGTGGCGAAAAATAAAAAAATGCTGGATGGGCTGTGCCTTGAAAACATAAATAATAGAGAGAAAAATAAAATGTTGGATGGGCTGTGCCTTGAAAACATAAATAATAAGGGGGAAAAAGAGGTCAAAGACCCATGGGGAATAAAACAAGATGGTTACAAAGTGGAGATGAATGACCTACAACGGGTTGGGGGAAAGTTGGGAGATATGGAATGTCGAGTCAGATTGGAAAAATTTGGGAAGGAATCCAATATTGCTCTGATCAATTCAAAAGAGGGTTTGTTCCTTTATGAGGGGGAGGAACCCCTTGGGGAAGATCCCCTGCGGGAAGACGTGAAAGATAGCCCTTTTCCTCAATGCACAACTGGCGGACAAGTTGTGATCCCTTTACTGAAGCCTTGTCTTTCCAGTCTTCAATATTATTTTCATCCCTCATCGCCGAGCATTATTCATTCGATTATTTTAGGGGATGGGACCCAGAGAAAAGCGATTCATGGTTCGCGAAAAATTTTACTGCATTTCCAGTACCCCTATCGTTGTCACAGGCCTTTGCATTTTCGGCCTTAGATTATTTGAAATTATGCCAAGGGGCAATTCCCTTTTTGATTGAGATGTGGGGTTGTTTCCACAGATGGAAATTAAGAGGCTAGTGCAGCCAAATCTTTCACGATGGCTGGCATCATCACATGTGCCAGAAACTGATTCTCTGCTTCTCTCAAATGTAAATTTGTGAGAGCGAGAAAATTTTTGTTTTGAATTGTGCTGCGCACAATCATTATCTACGAATCTTGAAGATTTCAACTTTCAAACATTAATGCGGAGGCTATACGATTTAGACCATGGTAGTCCTACAGTAGAAACGTGTCGATGACGACCGATCCAGTGCCAAGCGGTGGAAGAGAGAAGGCAAATGGATTTTGTAAAGTTGAAGTTAAGTGTTTATGTTTGTAAGGGCGGACCAAGGTAGCGCGTGGGCGGTCATTTATCTTACGGGGGGAGGTGTTGGGGTTCCAACCCCTGTTTCTTTTCCTTTCAGATAAATGACCTGTTTTCGTTTTCTTAATTACATTTGCTTATAGTATAATTTCAAAAGACAGGTTAAATTCCGTTACTAAGCAATAGTGGTTTTGTAATAGGTAAGCTGCGAACCAAGTTTATTTTTTACTTCCTGGTTTGGGAGTCATTGAAAGATAAGTCTAAGAGTTAGAATTGGGTTTGAATGGGGATGTAGCTGATTGGCTGGACAGAGCGGAGGTCCACCCATATGAACAGTTGTATAAAGATTATTATTATTTTTTAGTCTGCGTTTTGACCCCGATTGGGGAAGGATATTTCTATTGTTATATGTGACCCTTTTGGAAGAATACAAGTAAGGTATTTTCTACAAACTGTGTACTATTTTCCGTAACCCAGGCAGGGTAGGAATAGAGCTACGAGGTAGCGTCATTATTATATTGACAGGGAGGCTTGTTACCTCCAAGGAGAGAGTTAAGAGATTTTCTAGCCGTAACCCAAGGCGGATACATTTGGCTTTAGAAAGTGGCCATTTGACCACTCGATCGCGTTATCATACCCTGGGACAGGGTATACTGTAAATAGGGTAGTACCAAACCCGATATTTGCAGAACCGTTGGGGTAAGAGCGGGAATCTCACTAACATTTGGGCCGATAAGGGGTTCTCCCCTTCGAGTAAGTGGCATAGCAACCTTTTTGCGCCATTTTTGCATCAATAAGTGGCGACACCCGTACAAACACCCCAATAAGTGGTGCCAGCGGTAGCTAGCACTACGAACACATTGGTAAGGCATTACTGAAAAACAGCTTACATGTGTTTTTATCAATTGGAATATTCTCTCATAAGAGTGATGTCTCATTTTAATGATCATTTAGTCAATATTTATACTTGCCAATCGCGAAATGGCGAGCCGTCGACTATATATGGATATTGTGTTGGTTTGGGACTCTTTGTCTTTGAAACTAGCTAATCCCACCTTCTGAGGATACGCCTGCTGTCAAACACATGTTTGTCGCAGCATCAATAACGGAATCAGTTCTTTCCTTTAAATGAATTTGCCTCTTTGTATGACAAAAGCCATCTTTATTTTTTTTCAGCAAACACACTTTTAAACTTCTTTTTTACGACACTAGGTAATATGGTTTATTTTACAAAATACTAGGAAGAAGAGAACTAAAACAGGATATTTCGCCTTTAGTAGGTGCAATCAACCAATTCGTATTTTATCCTTAGTTTTATGCATAAAAAAGATCAAATAAACTTACTCAAAAAAGGTCTTTCTTTCAGACGGCAGACTAATCAAAAAATTGTCGAGGAACGTTACCGTTTCCAAGAAAGGATCATGAAAAAATATATGCTTCTTGACTTCAGTTATATTAAACAGATCATTTTCTACAGCATCCAATAGGTATTCTAAGAATTCATTGGTGTTGGGTAGATCTAGAAAAAATACTTTTTTTTAGATAGCCCAAAGATGATACAAAGGAACAAAAGCTGCAATTCACGTCACTATTACATCATATAATGTTCAAGGATAATATAAAAATTTACAGACCTATGCAGTGTTTAGTCATAGATAGAGATACAGAGTTAATCATGCATCTATATCTTATATTTTTAAATGAACAATAATTGTATACGTATTTATGTATTTTTTCTCGAAAACGGCTCCATATTTTTTTTTGGCAAATTGGCATCCTGGGATTTTCTGACCTAAAAAAAAACGATCTATACAGGTCACGAGCTTGAAAAAATTGATAAAAACCATTAATTTTGGGGAAAAAATCTCGTGAGTGACGTCATATTTTTTTTAGCTCATTTCAAGAGCGTACATATATTATGTTTGTCTCAATAGTGGTTGTATCCTTTTTAGTGTCTATGATGCTGGCAAAATTACACAAGAAACATATGATTGACAAGAAAAATCATATGATTGATGTCATATTTATGTGCACATGTCAAAAGAATAAATTACACCATTTCTGCCTCCCCCCTACCAGGAGTAAACGTATCGTTTTTATACTATAACGCATGCAACATTACAAAAGGAACATAGTAAAGTAGACAATACCAAGTGTAATGAGTCTATTTACAAGAGGCGTTTTAAGCAGTTTCACAATACCTAGAGAACAAATGAAAAACCTAGACCATCAAATTTGACAGGACCAATCCGAGCAGCAGAGTTAAAGGGTATTGAAAAAATGTCTAAAGTGATGTTAAACGAAAATGAAGAACAGAGAAATATACAGTTAGAATACTTGCGTCAGCGACAATTACAACGAGTCAAAAACAAATATGAAGAACATGAAATATGCAGTTCGAAGATAAGTGACAGCAAGAATTCAAATGAGTCAAAACCAAAGTGAAGAACAAAAAAATATGCAGTTACAAGACATGCGACGACGAGGAGTGGGACGAATTAAAAATGAAAGTGAAGAACAAAGAAATATGCGGTTAAAAGACTGCCACAGCAATAAAAAAGAAATATGCGATTAGAAGATAAGCAGCAGCGAGAATTACAAGCGATAGCGAGAAAGCGAGAATCAGAACGCGTCAAAAATAAAGGGAAGAACAACACATTATGTTGATAGAAGATAAGCAACAGCGAAAATCAGAACGAGACAAAATGAAAGTGCAGAAGAAAGAAATATTACGTTAGAAGAACAACGGCATCACATTCTTCGACGCCAACAAAAGGTAGCGCAAAACCCAGTACAAGCCTAACAAGATGCCATACACTACGCAACTGTTGATTGCAAGTCATTAGGGCCCTTCAGTTATTTGTATTCCATGGGGAGCCCTCTATTTTTCCGAGGAAAGAGTAGCAAACAAAGGTGATTCATTTAGAGGTTGCTACTTACAACGAGAATCAATATACATAAGCCTGCCACATGTCAAGTGCCCGGGCCCGGCCTCAAATCGGCTACATATGTTTCTTTCTTAAAACTGGTATATTGACATTTCCAGCCACAAAAACAATCAAAAAAGGTCACAACTTTATTATCTCGAAATTTTCAATTCCTGTTATGGCTTCTGTAACCATTCTCGTCTCGGAGCTTTTCAGTAGTAGAAAATGCTTAGTCAGGGTGGGGCTGAATTTCGAGAGTTATTCCTTTGTTTCCTTACATTCCACCTTTCTATGCCAATTTTGTTCCGCTCTCTCATTGCTTTAACCCCTCACTGCCACCTTCCAGCAACTCTGAGAAATTTGGATGAAGGGTTTGGACTCTCACAGCGGCCCCGGAAGAAACCCTGAACCGCATGCTTGAAATTCATGTAAAAGACCCTGAAGCAAATAGTCCCGTGCCAGCTTATTTGATAAGAACAAATATGGGGGAGGAGCTGGCATCCCGAATTGTAAGGGAGGGCTGGGTCATAAAACCTTGACTAAGGCAGAAGCCTTAAGTCAAGACTGGGTCAAAAAAGAAATGGGATGTTTTTCAACCTTATAAAGCCCCTGGAGCCGGATAGGATATACCTTATAATGATATACCATTATAACACACCGCAAAACGCAATCACACCGCAAAAACGGGCCCAAATTTGTTTTGTCCTCGATTGGATAGCGGCTTTCTGGCCATGTACACTGGTCCAAGTGATTCTGAGAAAAAAACGGGTTGCATCGATCCGTAAAAGCCAAAGTGGGTCAAACATTGTTTTCTCCTGCTGGCGTAAAATTTCCAGGGTAAGTAGAACGGACCCAGGGGTCTTTAACGAGGGCAATAAATCTTGAAAGAAAAAATGGTTATATCTTAGCAAAAAAGGGCTGATTTTTTCTAACGCTGATCTGCTTTAAAACTTCAAACCATGCAGTCATCTAAATTAAGATTTCGGAACGAAGAGAAGCACGCTTAAGACAAAAAATTGGGAAATAAATCTAGCTGTATTGATTTGTGACGTTATTTTTTTTTAGACGACAAATCTGTCAAATTAATCTCTCCTTGATAAATGACCATACTTAAAAAAAAAACACGAAAAAACCTTTTAATAAAATATATATTCAAGGGCGTCTATAGGATTTGGGTCAAGATGGCAACAGCCCTATATACAAGACCAAGAAATATGCAGCTGTTCATTTCACAATAATAATAATCCTTCTCGCAATCTACACAAAATTTATGTTTCTATATTATTAAAATTTATTACACAACACTGCTGCTGATCAAAACTTTAGGCGAATATTTAAATTTAGTCCAAAATTTAAGTTCCAACTCAACATATTAATTCTTCCTTATAATATAAGGATTTTTTATATTAACCAATAATCAAAAAATATGTACTTTTTGTATAATTTTGAAAATCGTATTCCGCAAAAAAAAATGTATTAAAGGAAACTAAAGAGCGACATTAAAACCTAAAAACAGCAGAAATAAGGTGATAAAATACTCTAAATTAAGTGCACAGAAATTACTGTCCATGAATAAATATAATCCAAAACAAACAGTAATATCAGCATAAAGACAAAACATACTACTATTGATGAATAAATGGATTCTAAAAGGAGCAGAAAGTAAAATGAATACTCAGGTCATTGTTTACTAAGTTAACGCTACTTAAAAATAGCATATTCAGAGAATTTTTTGAATATTAAGGGCACTATCCCATATTAAGTGCTCGCAATTCTTTAATAATAAACCGTATACTCACTACAATATTTCAATGCCTCAATTCCAAATTCAGCCAATCCTCTTAAGTCACTTATTATATCTTTCTGCTGACTGATTTCTTTGGAATTGTGGAATAAACCCAGCTTCCACATTCCAGACGATGTAGCAAAAATATGTTTGGTAGAAAACCCGGAGAGGTGTACCTATAAAAAGTATGCTGAATTGCTTTTTGATCAACAAATTTTCTCTAACTATTTCTGAACTGAAAAAAGAAACTGAACTGGGCCACATCATTAATTAATTCAATTTACACACTTTTCAATTGAATTCGCCCCATTTTAAATGAAAATTTCTAATATTTTAGCAATTTTCCATCATGAGCTCTAACATCAAAAAAGGTCTTCTGAAATAAGAATTTTTGATGTAATTTGAAAAAATATTCCATTCTTCTTATACTACTGATAAAATGTAATAATTTAATATTTATTAGATAGTTCGATATACTACTAATTAAGTTAGATAATTATTATTATCTTTCCCTTTTCTTTCAATAACCTTTAAAATCATACCTTTATCTTTTTCTATTTTTTTAAATTTCTTTTCAAAATCAGCTGCTTTAGAATCAAATCGTTTTGGTGCCAAGATATCAACCATTTCACCCTCAAAATTAATAATAATAACGAGTTTATTACCATATTTAGTTACTACGTTTTTCATTGCTTTAATTGTGTATTGTATTCCAATGTCTAAGTCTTCTTTCTTAACGGTTCGATTGTATTTATTTTCCACTTTCATTTCTCTTAAAAGTTTCTCCATTTATTTGTAAATTATTTTATTAAACAAATTTTCTGAATCGAAAATAATTTATATATTAACATTTAATTTATAGATTAACATGTAATTTATGATCAATAACCTTGGCATTATTCCCAAGAATCTTTCACTTGGTGAAAGATTTCTGGGAATAATGCCAAACACGCGACAAAAACACCTGTATGTATCTAACGCAATTGTCAGCGCGTAGCCTTAGCATTCTATGAAAAAGAATTTTTAAAGTTTTGGAGAATATAGTGTGGAAAGTAATATAGGAAAAAATAGGCTTTATTTTGACTCAACTGAATTAGCTTTACAGTATTTATACCCATTTAATTTCACTTGCTTCATATATTTTTCACGAGGAAAAAACTGTAATGTTTTCCGTAATTCATTTTCTCGTTTAATTATTTCTTCATTAGTCAATTCACCCGATTTGTACATAGCAAGCAATTCTAAATAGAAAGAATAAGCAGTTTTATACTCAGCCTTTCTTTCTGCTATTCTTAGATATTTTTCAAGTATTTCAATCAGAACTGTGCCAAGACTTAAAGAAGCAAGGGGTAACATAGCAAAAGCAGATAAACCTGAAGCACTAAATATAAATTTAAATACTAAGAAAGCATTGCTAACATTTCCATAATATTTACAACTTCTAAGATAAACAAATAATCGTTTCTCTAATTCTTCTTCCATTTATATTAAAAAATAAAATCTAAATAAAATTTTGTGGATCCACTCTTTTTTAATATACTCTGCACATAAATGTCCACAATTGACGTCACTTAAATTTTGTATTGGGATAGAATGATAAGCAATTGGTTTATTTGAAGTCTTTAAATATTTTACTATTTCATTTCCTGGCGGAATACCAAACGAGTCAAAGAATTCTACAAATAGATGCTTAGGGTCATTGAAATAACAAGTCCAATGAGTTCCAGGTGAACCACTTAAATCATAATTAATAAAACCACATTCTTTTTTATTGATTTTATTTGGTAAATTATTTCTAGAAAATACGCCTCTGAAGTAAGGAATGTGATGTAATTCAGCATTTACATCAATATTTATTAAGGGGTTTTTTCTTTTTTTACCCGCTTCACGTTTTTTGGATAAGAAGATGAAACTGCAGTATCAGCAAGTTTTTTGGGTCTTCCACGTTTCTTAGGAACTTCAACGTTTTCAGCAAGTTTTTTGGGTCTTCCACGTTTCTTAGGAACTTCAAGGTTTCCCATTCCAACAATTTTCTGTGTACCTGGAAGTCTTAAAGCTCCTCCACCGATTTTCCTAGGTAATTTTAAAGCTCCACCAGAGTTACCAGTAATTTTATCAGCAACTTTTTTTTACCAGCATAAGTTTCTAAGGCTGCAGCACCACTTGTTAAAGCTGCTTTTCCAAGTGCAACAGCTAAAGGTATTAACAACGGTAAAAATCCTCCATTTTGGACCAGCTGTTTGTACGAAACATCAATATCACATCCTTTATTTTCTTTCTTAAATTTTTCTATTGTATTCACTTGTCTTTGGTTTCAAACGGTTCGTGGTAACAAACTGTAAGTAAGGAGCGACCCGGCTCAATGGTAACCGAAACTCTAGAAAACGAGTTTATGATACCAATAGATATATCAAAAGAATCAGATTTCAATGCTGATTTCAAATATATAACTTTCATCAAGTTTAGTGCTACCCATCAAAAGTTGATTTTAAAAAAAGGGCGAAAGACCCCCTAAAAGTTATAGAACCTTAATGAAAATCACACCATCATATTCAGCGTATCAGAGAACCCTACTGTAGAGGTTTCAAGCTCCTATCTACAAAAATGTGGAATTTTGCATTTTTTGCCAGAAGAAAGATCACGGATGCGTGATTATTTGTTTTTTTTTGTTTTTTTTCCCAGGGGTGATCGTATCGACCCAGTGCTCCTAGAATATCGTGGGTGGGCTCATTGGAACGGAAATTAAAAGTTCTAGTGCCCTTTTTAAGTGACCGAAAAAATGGAGGGCAACTAGGCCCCGTCCGACGCACATTTTTTTTCCCAAAGTCATCCGATCAAAATTTTGAGATAGCCATTTTGTTAAGCATGGTCGAAAATATGATAACTATGTATTTAAGGATGATTTAATTCCCCGAAGTCCTCGGGGGGAGGGCTGAAAGTTATGAACTTTACCCAATGTTAACATATGGTATTGGTTATTGGGAAGTATAAAGACGTTTTCAGGGGGGATTTTTTCTGGTAGTGGGGAAGGGGGGTGGGTTGGGGGTTATGTGGGAGGATCTTTCCATGAAGGAACTTTCATGGGGAAGGGACATTGCTATGAAGGGGGCGCCAGATTTCCCAGCATTCTTTAAAAAAAAGACCAGAAATCAAATAAAAAAAAAAGTTTTTCAACTGAAAGTAAGGAGCAACATCACAAATTAAAACGAACAGAAAATATTAGGTATATGATTAAGTTCACCCCCTAGTCAATACCTCCCTCTTTAAGCCAAATATGTTTTAGTACTTTCATAAGAGCTATTTATTCTAATTAACGGCCTTTGTGATTAAGGGTCATTTTTAAAGAACAAAATTCGAAATTTACCTTAAAGAGCAAGGTATTGACTAGGGGGCGAATTCCCTAATATACGTATTAAGAATATATGAATATAGAAGTTCGTTACGTAAGTTAATTCGTAAGTTACGTATATTTATTGCTAATAAAAACGTTCGTAAATAAAATTAAACAAGTTTCGAGAAAGCCATTTAACATAATAAAAGTAAAATTAATTTGAAAATTTTGTTGTAATTATTCATGTACGGTGAGCCAAAATCAAAACCTGTATTAATTCAAAAACGTTCAAAAATTAAATAAAAAAACAAGTTTTTTTAACTAAAAGTAAGGAACGACGTTAAAACTTAAAACGAACAGAAATTATTCCGTATATGAAAGGGGTTGTCCCCTCCTCAACACCTCGCTCTTTACGTTAAAGTTTGACTTTCTCACAACTCTATTTTTTAAACAATAAAAAATTTAGCGTAAAGAGCGAGGCGTTGAGGAGGGGACAGCCCCTTTCATATACAGAATAATTTCTGTATTGGTATTTCTGTATAGTATTGGTTTTGGTTTATTGGAAAGCCATTTAGCACAAGAAAAGTAAAATTAATATGCAAATTTTGTTTTACTTATTCAGTGACGGTAAGCCAAAATAAAAGCTGCATTAACTAAAAAACGATCAGAAATTAAATAAAAAAACAAGTTTTTTTAACTGAAAGTAAAGAGCGACATTAAAACATAAAACGAACAGAAATTATTCCGTATATGAAAGGGGCTGTCCCCTCCTCAACGCCTCGCTCTTTACGCTAAAGTTTTTTATTGTTTTAAAAAATAAAGTTGTGAGACAGAGTCAAACTTTAGCGTAAAGAGCGAGGCGTTGAGGAGGGGACAGCCCCTTTCATATACGGAATAATTTCTGTTCGTTTTAAGTTTTAATGTCGCTCTTTACTTTCAGTTAAAAAAACTTGTTTTTTTTTATTTAATAAAAGAAATTGAACGGGTTCTCTATCATTTTTTCTGCTGTGATTTACACGAATTTGACATTTTTGTTTTGCCTTAAAGCATTTTTTAATTTTCTTTTTTAAAAAGGGGATAGATAAATTGTATACTCAATAAAACTTGACATTTATTAGTGAATTATTTTATGTATTAAAAAAATCTAACATTATTTATTTCGCTTCAGCCTTCCTTTCTTTCTCTTTTTAAATGCTTCATCGGAATCTTTTTCAAGCATATTTATTATAGCATTTTCTATATTGTCTAAACGATCAGATAAGTGCATAATTTCATTCGCATATACCAATAGTGATGAAAGATTAACTGCATCTGCACCATTTTTTGGGTTTGCATCATTTCTAATTCTTCTACTTTCAGCACTTATATTTTCTTTTGTTACTTTTAAGGTATTTTTACGAATAATCCTTTGTTATCAACTCTAGTCAATGTATTGTCAGATGATTGATAAATTTTAGTTAATCTATTAACATCTTCACTTAAATACTGATTTGTAAGGATTTGTTGGTTAACAACTTCACCCTTGAAATCGTTTAAAATAATTTTAACATTTTGTAAAGTAATGGCATCATTGTTTGATTTTGCATCACCTAAATTAATTAAGCGCTTACCCTGTAGATCATGATTACCATTATCATCGAGTAATTTGCTTTCACTGTTATCTTTACTGGATTTACTTCCTAAACTTCCAAACTTATTCATTTATTATACAAATAAACTTATTAAGAAATTTTATTCGATGAGTAGTATAGAAGCATATAAAACGAGCCAGAGATTTTTTTTTAATAATGTTATGTCAAAGTTCTTTCTACATTTTAGAGATTCTTTATTTGTTTTCAGATCAATAACTAAAAATCCATGATTCTTTGTAGCACGATTAAAGTAATTGAGAAATATATCTTCTTTTAAGTCAGATGCATGATTTTGCCCAATTCTACCGATTTCGCTTCGATTACAGCATTTGAAAAATGCAAAATAATTACAATTTAATCGTATGATTTTAGGGGTATTAAAATAGCTTTGAGAAATATATACTATTGAGGCATTTCGTTTTCTACCTCTCACGAATAAATCTTCAATTTTTTTCTGATCCTTTTTTGTTACAAAATCGTCAAAGATAACTAAATTCATATAATTAGGCTCTAAGTCATCTATTTCTACGATATCATTTTTATCATTACTTGCAAACAATATATCCTGCCCACTTTTTCCTTCTAAACAATTTATGTTTTGAATTAAGTCTTGATATTTGTCTTCTTCAAGATCTTTAGCATATAAAAAAATTTTATTGAAATATACATAATCATATATTAAATTTAAAAGTAAATTGGTTTTACCACTACCCGAATTTCCGCAAATTGATAATCGAAAACGCCATTGAGGTGCTAGTGGATGTTTATTCTGCGACTGACTATTCGAGTGTTTAAACTCATATACTTTAATAGGTGCTTTTTGATTCATTTACTTAGTATAGAATTTTAATAGATAAAGTACTAGTAGTATACCTATCTATCCAACTAACTTAACCTACCTACCTAACTAACTTAACTACCGAACTAGGTTAACTAACTTAACTACCTACCTAACTTACCTACCTAACTAACTAAGTTAACTACCTACCTAACTAACTAACTAACTAACTACCTACCTAACTAACTAACTAACTAACTAACTACCTAACTACCTAACTAACTTAACTACCTAACTATCCAACTAACTTAACTGCCTACCTAACTAACTTAACTACCTAACTAGGTTAACTAACTTAACTACCTACCTAACTTACCTACCTAACTAAGTAAGTTAACTACCTACCAAACTAACTAACTAACTACCTACCTAACTACCTAACTAACTTAACTACCTACCTATCCAACTAACTTAACTACCTAACTATGGGTCAAATCCCAATGGTACTGTGTTAACTTTATTTTTCAATACGTTTCTTTTAGTGTCATTGGGGTCTAGAGCTTTTTTATTTTGTTTTCTCTAAGAACATTCTGTGTTTATTTGCTCTTAAAGTATATTGGGTTTTTGATAGACTTTCCACTTTTCCGAATAATACATCTTTATAATTCTGTAATGTTATTTTATCTTTGACGATATTAGTTTTGATTCCTTTTAATTTTTTCTTTGCTTTAGCTTCATTGTCACCCTCTTTTAAATAAGCGTATACTTTTGACCTCAAACCTACAAACTCAGACATTATTATTCCAGATAATTCATCCTTCATCATGCCTATCACTTTTTTATTGACTGCAGGGAAGTTATAAGGATTATCTTTTATATAATCTGAAGTATCGAATTTTTCTTGGAGGTCAGCTTTAATGTCTTCATAAAAATCCTCAGTTCGAATATCATAAATAAAACTATCCGTATCCATGTAGCATAAGTCAATGTTTTTATCATACTTAGGTTTCATGTATTCATAATGAAATTCATACATTAATAGCTTGGATAACTCTAATACAGCGAATCCGATATAAATAGGTTTATCTAGATTTATTTTTGACTTGGCCATTCTGGCTACCGAGAAATTCTCGCTAAAGATTATTTCCGATCTAAAGTTATGTTTTTTAATTATTTTTTTGTCTTTGTTCATCACTAGTGATTATTTCAATACTAGCTCTTTTTCTAACATTTTCCATAGTTTTCCCAAAACAAGCATTATTCATTAATTTAAAGAAATCTTTCTCGAAATCATTCTTTCCCTTTTGTCGTAATTTAGTATTATGATTGATATATTCATTTAAATAGGGTGCTTCAGTAAATGCTAGTATTCTATGTACTTTTTTCAATACTAATCCATGTTTTAAATAACATTCTAAATTCTTATAATGCACAACATAGTTTATTTTATTATTTAAAGTTGTACTTAATCTATATTGAAAATGTCCAGGAGCTAGTGGTAAATCTTTGTGTAAATTGTGTAACTCTTTTGGATATTCTAAATCAACTTCATAAATGGCTCCCACATTATCTTTATTCATTTCTGATTGGATATGTTGTTTTAGTTGTTGGTAGTAATCTAAAGAATTGTTTTCTTTTAAATTTTCTGGTATATTAATAAAAGTAAAATCTTTTTCTGGTAATTGTTGGGACATTGCCCAACCATATAAATTATTAGCGTCTAAATACATTGAATAATTAGAAGGTTTTGTTTTATCAAAGTTTTTCATATATTTATTATTTGCTTTAGCATATCTTTTCATACACTGAGATACGCCACCTCTTATACCTTTTTCAATAAATGTATACATATCTTCGTCAGAAAATAAGGGAATTTTAGCTTCAGAATGTTTGAGAAAAGCTTCCCATGTTAATCCCGGTGCTGAGAAGAAATTTAAGGGATCTAGTTTATAATTATTTAAACATACAATTTCTAAAATTTTCAATGACATCTGATAGAATTAAAACATCACTTTTTAGGTATAATTTAATGTAATCTAATAGCGTTTTACATTTAAATAACTTCCAAATAGTGTGTGCTCTTTCATAATCTTCTTCTGAAATATTTGTTCCTGTTAATCTAGAATAAAACTTATCAATTGAAGGTAATTTTCTAACATTCATGTTATCATATCCATCGACATATTCATAAGGATATACACCTTTCTTTATTATTTCTTTAAATTCTTCAGTATTTTCAAATACAGCAGAAGTATACTTGAAATTATTTCTCAAACAGTTGCAATTTAATTTACAATCACATTTCGCTAAATTTTCAGATAATTTATCCAATGATGAAGCCATAAATCGAAATGAATCTATGAAGCGCATTTCGTATTGGGTTTCATTAACAGTAATTGTTTTATAAAATGATATAAAACTCTCCGCTGAATCAAAAATATCATTATCAGGTACTAATTCTCTAAGAAATAAATGAGAGTCATATTTTGAGAGATTATGCATTACAATAGGTATATGTTTAGGAATTCTAAAGTTTTTATTACATTCAGCATGTGTAAATCCACGTATATTACCAGTCATGTGGTCATGATCTAAATGGAAATTATTATCTACTATTTCTTTTTCACAAATATGGCAGCTTTTATTAGTTGTATTATTCCATTTTTCTCTTACTTCTTCTTGTGTATAACCATGTTCTTTTTGTCTATTTTCATACTCATTGGCTATTTCTTTATAAAACTTCTGTTATGGTAGTTACAAAATGTTTGCTAGCATCTTCACCAAAGTACTCGTAATATTTATTTTGTGCTGTATCAAAAGAACAACATACTTGGAATCCATAAGCAAATGCTTTTTGTTCTGCTACTTTAATTGTCTTTTTACCTTTCTTTTGATTAAATTATTCATTATATGATTCAAAATCACCTATTATACAGTAATGTACTTTTATTTGTTTAGCTATATTTTTAAATTCAATTTTAGATCCTGGTTTTGGCATAATGATGTCAGGATCTGCACAATTTTTTTTATCATGCTTTTCAAATTTTTCTTGTTCATTAAATTGTCTTCCACAGTAGGTGCAAAGATGATTTTTCCATTTAGTTTTTGATATTTGAGATGCAAGTAGTTTGTTTAAATCTTTAATTAAAACATAGTGATTATTAAAATAGAGTAAATTAATCACATGTGTAATAGTTTTTCCATTGATCTTAGTTTTAGGAATATGAGTTCTAATCACTTTATTTCACTTATTTCAAATAAACAAATTTTAATATTGTATTTGTTTTCAAATTTATAAATATCTTGAATATCCATTGGAAAATTAGTAATCCCTGTGAAATTGAATTCATTTTCATATTTTTGATAGTTTGATAGTCTGTCTACATGATTTTTAGCTGGATGAAGATAAGCTAAGATTGACCAAAGAAAGCATTTATTATCATTATTTTTTATATTAATACACGCTTTTTTATTTTTTACAAATTCAGGTAATTCTTTATAAGTACCTATGACATAATTGGGTAATCTTGTCATTCGATAATCAATTCCATCGACTCTTTCAAATTGTAAGCCTGATCTTGGGGTAGTTTCAATGACTAATGTATGTAAATTCATGTGATTACTATTTAGATGGCTTTGATCGATATCACTATTTTTATTAAAAATCCAGGAATAACTATGGTAATGGACAGGTTCGAGTTCTTCATTATCCTTCTGAGAATAAAATATTACCCGAGTTGTGAATTGAACTCTGTAAATATATCTTTCATTCATTCTATTTTTAAATCTCTAACAACAGTGTCAAAAAGTGTTCCAAATTCAGCTCCATTTGCATTCATTGAAATATTAACTGTAAGGGAATTTTCTCTAATCCATTGAATACTTGAGTTATTATTATGTTCTTCTTCTATTTTAAAAATATACTCTGGAATATCTGAACTTCTCTTGTTTTTTTTTTATTTATAAATAAATTAGAAATGTCAATATTCCTATCTTTTTTAACCCTATTTCTACCACTTAAGTCTCTAATAAGTTTTTGAGTTTCGTCATTCACTTTTTTATTAATCTCAACTTGTTTATTGAAATAAATTTTTACTTTATTCTTCACTTCGTTATAATTTCCAGCAGTTGTACTCTGTTTTTATTTTAAGAATTTTTTAAGTTCAATATTATCTTTATTTCTCATAGTGTTAAATTGATTTTGTAAATCTGAAATAATTTCAGTATTTTCTTTTATTTCATTTTCTAACCCTTTTTTTTAACTCTGGAATAATATTAAATCTGTAGGGTTTTTTATCATCTCGACGCTTTGCATTACGCTCTAACTCAATCAGATTATCTTCAAGTAATATTTTATTATTAAGATGATTATTTATTTTATTGAATAGTTCATCTTTTCTACCAACAGCTTTTATATCAAATAATTTAGCTGCTGCGCGTAATTCATGAATTGTGTAACGCGATAATTTATTTTTTATTTTGATGAATTTGGATTTTCGTTGTAAACAACTTTTAATCACTTCTGCAATACCCTCCATTTATTTAGAAATTATTTTATAAAACAATTTTGCAAATCTTAAAAATTTTCAATCCTGAGGAATTTCATTGTTTTTTTTTTTAATTTAAGTTTTTTTATATGTTTGATTATATTTGTTTTAAAATAACAAATTATTTTTAATTAAATTTTAAGATAATTTTGATAAATTGTATTATATTCATTTTTCTTTAATATTTTATTTTTAATAAGGAATTTAACAAAGTTACAGCTTCATTTCTAACTTCATCTGATTTATTTCCAGCAGCTCTGCTACCTATTAGACTGTATAATCGTTCAATCATTTCATTTGCATTCAGAAACAATCCAGTTCCTACTTGTGGTATTTCTATGTCAATTTTAAGGATTTCAGCAACCTTTAACAATCTGTACCTATAAATTTTTACAAAATCAACTATTTCATCATATCCGGGTATTCCATGTCTTTTTTCCCACCATATTTTTGATTCAATTCACCCGATTTCTTTATAGCGTCTTGGAGGAATTCAGGATGATTTATGTAATAATTAGGCAATTATAAAGAAGTTGGTTCTTGAGGATAATTTTTTTTATCGTCTTCATTTAACCATTTCAGCAGTTTAGTGTCAAGATTCAAATTGAGATCATATACTCTCGGTGATTTATCAGGAGTTTTTGTTTTTAGTATTTCTAATGGTTCAATACCTTGAAGTAACGATGATGGTGCTGGTAATGATTCAATACCTAAAAGTTGCAATGGTGCCGGTAAAGCGTTTCTTAAATTTTGATCTAATCTTAGAAATCGCCGTTTCAAATTATCATCATTTTCTTTTAATTTTTCTACAATTGGAGCATTCAGCTCTTCAGTATATCCATGAAATCCTTCTTGTATTAACGCATTCTGTCTAACCTTTTGTCTTAGTATTTCCCTGTTGTTAACTATATTTTTAAACAAATTTTTTAATTCTTTAACATCCATTTATACAGATTAAATTATATATAAGAAAATTATTATTTAAATCAATAACTTTTGATAACTCTTTTTCATAAAAAGCACCAATAATTAACTCACCCGATTTATCGGATAATTCATACGTAATAGGAGTTGTCTGTTTAACTGTAGCATTTTGAAATATTTCCGTTGTATAATTTGGAAGATAGCCTTTATCAAAAACACTCTTTTTCTTATTAATTCTAACCAAATCACCTACATTAAATTTATATTTCGTTGTTTGAGAATGTATGTCTGGAAACAGATTTTTATACACCCTGTTTTCATTTTCTTTTCTACTAGCTTCTATTGGTTTCATTTTGATTGATCTATGATATAACTTATTATAATTGTCAACTAATGACGGTAATACATCTATACAACGTTTAGTATTGTTGTAAGTAAAATGTTTCCATAATTTCTCTTTAATAGTTCTATTAAATCGTTCCACTATTTGAGCTTTCAATTCACTTTCAGATGAAAACCAATGAATTTCATGACTTTTTAAAAATACTTGAACGTTTTTTTATAACAAATTCTTTACCTTTATCTGTTTGTAACTTTTTAGGTTTTCTATTTTTAAATAAATCCATGAAAGCATTAATAACTTCCTTACCCATTTTATTTTTTAAAGGTATACACCAAGCATATTTGCTAAAACAATCAATCACTATAAGAATGTAATTAAAATTATTATTTTCCTTTTTATACTGTTGCATATCAACTAAATCAGCTTGCCACTATTCATCAATACTATGTATATAAATTCACCTAATTTCAAATGTGTGATAAGAGGGATGGTGTAAAGAATAAATATTTTGTTTTTGCAATATTTCTTTTATTTTAGCTTTTGAAACAGTATAACCATTTTCTCTTAATTTTCTATGTAAATCATCAATCCCTGAAAAATTAGCGTAATATAATTCCAAAACCTTGTCTTCGATTTGCTTATACCCAGCTTTTTCCTCTACCCAGGGTTTTTGTTCATTGCTTCCTTTTTTTAAAAACGATTTTTCTTGCAACCAAATAGTGCACATATACCTTTAATCATTAGCACATCATTTCTTTTTGAAACTGCTTGAGTCATTGAAGTAGTAGCAGTAACCTTTTTACATCGCCTACAATAAATCTTACTTTGTAAATTCCTTTCCATTTATAAGAGACTGAAATTACTAGATAAATTTTCTAAATAATAGAAAAAAATTTGTTCTTAAAAAAAGTATTCTATTAAATGGGTTTGATTATTATTGAAGGTAATAAAAGTGAAATTGAACAATCTTATACAAGTAATCCAATTAGATTAGATCGTAATTATGATTATGAAATCGCCTTAACTCAGTGTACTTTATGGTATTAATGGTATAATATTAGTGATAAATTTAAAAACAATACATTTGAGTTTAGAAAAAATAAAGATGAACCATGGCTAAATGTTTTGATACCCAATGGTATGTATAATGAAGAGTGTTTTAATTATTTTCTAAGTCATTATTTTAATGCTTCTAGAGAAAATTGTCCAATAACTGTTTCATCAAATCCTGCAAAAATGAGATTCGTTATATTATTAAAAGATAATTATGAATTTAAATTTAATAGTGATTTAAGTATTATTTTAGGATTTGAAAATGATGTTAAATTATCAGATAAAATTAATGAAGGTACAAAAGTTCCAAATATTATAAGAAATGTTGATAAAATCCAAGTCCATTGTTCATTAGTTGATAGTTCAATCGTTAATGGAGCTAGATCTGATGTAAAATGGACATTTGCACCTATTACTGAACCAGGTTGTTTAATTGTAGAAATTCCTAACGAAAGACACATCTCTTAATAAATCGAAAAGAGTTTATTAATTCTTTGAAATTGACAATTACAGATCAATCAGGTAGACTTATCGATTGACTTGTCGATTTTAATGGTGAGAATGTTGGTTATGTATTGTATTTGAAAAAAGTTTAATGAAATTAAAAAAGTTTTAGTTAATGATTTTCTCTTATAAATTTTTTACTATAATAAATGTTGATTAATAAAAAACAATTGCTATACACAAGACAATACGGTAGTGGTATTGACAGTTTCTTTAAGAATATAGCTAACTCGGAATTATTCAAGACTTCCCTGAAAAATATAAAAGATGGAGCTTTATCAGTGTATAATAATATGATTAAACCTCGATTAGAGTTAGTAAAAAATAGAGGTATCGAATATGGTAAAGAATTCATCGATTTAAAAAGAAAAGAAAAAGATGATAAATTTAAAAATAAAAAATTGATGAAAGAAGTTATTGGAAATAATAAAAGGTATATAGATAGAAGAGGTCGAGATCTCTTAAATACGTTGATTACAGATAAGGGATTAAAAATTTTAAAATGAAAAATTATTTAATAAATTTCTTCTCTATATAAATGGAGGTTGTCAATGAAGTTGTTGCTCGTTATTGGCAAATATTTGAAAAGCCTATTGTTGATGATTCGACAACGAAATATGAATTTAAAGAAATTAGAGAAACAAATGTTAATGTTTCAAAATTAGATAATTTTGAATTTACAATAAAAGATTTAGAATCTTGGATCCTTCCTAGTGATAGCTATCTTCATGCAAAAATAAAAATATCGCGAGAGGATGGAAAGAATATGGATGCTGTAGATAAGGCTACTTTAACAAATAATGGGTTTAATCTGTTTAAAAATGCTGAATATATCATTAATGGAAAAACAATTGAATCTATTGATTATGTTGGTATTTCGACAACTGTTAAAAATCTATTAGAATTTTCTGATGATTATTCGAGAAGCGCAGCAACAAATATGTTTTGGTATAAAGATAAAACGCAAACAAATGATTCATTTACAGAAGAAAGTGAGTTTGTAAGTACTTCTACAACTGCAAAAGCAGGTGAAAGTCCAACAATTAAAACAAAGAAAAATGATAAATTTAATAGCGTTTTATTAAAAAGATATAATAAAACAAAAGAAAGTCATGTAGTTAGTATGTATTTACCACTATCAAGATTATTTGGATTTTGTCAAGACATTAATCGTGTATTTAGAGGTGTTACACATAAAATTGCGTTGAAAAGGAATAATAACAATAATATGATTATAAAAAAGGGTTCTCAAAATTTTAAAGTAGAAATAATGTATTTATCTTGGCAATACAACTAAAATTGTTGTAGTATTACAGAAAACAGAAAAAAATAGTAAAGATTTACAAAATAATATGGTATTTGATCATATGAATATTGAAAAAATTGAAGTGAGAGTGAAAGGCTATAAATATCCACAAGAAGAATCAAAATATGATTTTAGTAATGATAATGAGGATTATTCTAATGCTTATCAAAGATTTTTACATTTAGGATACAAACATCGAAACGATGATAGTTGAACTATTGTTAGCTATAATCACTTTAAAACAGTATATCCATTATTTTGTTTTGACGTTTCAAAACATGAACCTAATATTTATGCATCTGGATGAAATGTTGATATCGAAATTAAACTTTTGTTAGATCAAGAGTCTGCTGATTCATACAACATTTACTGCGTTATATTTTCAGAAAGAAAAGCAAACATGGACGTCATTGATCATAAATTATATGTTAATCTATAAATTATTTTCGATTCAGAAAATTTGTTTAATAAAATAATTTACAAATAAATGGAGGAACTTTTAAGAGAAATGAAAGTGGAAAATAAATACAATCGAACCGTTAAGAAAGAAGACTTAGACATTGGAATAGAATACACAATTAAAGCAATGAAAAACGTAGTAACTAAATATGGTAATAAACTTGTTATTATTATTAATTTTGAGGGTGAAATGGTTGATATATTTGCACCAAAACGATTTGATTCTAAAGCAGCTGATTTTGAAAAGAAATTTAAAAAAATAGAAAAAGATAAAGAACGGTTATTGAAAGAAAAGGGAAAGATAATAATAATTATCTAGATATTGATATTGAACTTAATTAGTAGTATATCGAACTATCTAATAAATATTAAATTATTACATTTTATCAGTAGTATAAGAAGAATGGAATATTTTTTTTTCAAATTACATCAAAAATTCTTATTTCAGAAGACCTTTTTTGATGTTAAAGCTCATGATGGAAAATTGTTAAAATGTTGAAAATTTTCATTTAAAATGGGGTGAATTCAATTGAAAAGGGGGTAAATTGGATTAATGAATGATGTGGTCCAGCTCCTGTATTTCTTATACTACTTCTGTAATATTTTTCAAAGTGTCCCATGATCTTAGAATAAACATCAATTCCTTAAATGCCACCCTTTTAACTTGATAGTCCAAAATATCTAAGACGAGTTTAGTGTTGGAGACAGACTGCAGAGGTCAATTAACACTAAGGAAAAGTTGAGCTATTTACGTTAAGAGGCACCGGGAGGCATCTTCAAAATTCTAAATGGTAACCCCTGAAAATATTCACATATTCTAATTTTGTAGCATATTTTGTCGAAAATCCTTTTTAACATTCTTCGCTCGATAAAAATCGGCCTAGGTTCCATAGTCATAAGTTAACTTACTTATTTTAGTCCTAAAAATTTCAAAAGCACTTGACACAAGACTTTTTGTCTTAAAAAAGGGGGCAACGCTTGAAAAAAAGTTCCATAAGGGGCAACGATGCCTACAGGAGCACTGGGGAAATCTTACAATGTTCAAAAGACAATCTCAACAAAATATCATATATTTAGATTCTACATGAAAAATAAAGAACGTGATGCTCAAAATAATATTTCAAGAATGTACTAGTCACAAGTTTTATTCAATCGAAACTTTTATATGGGTTTTGCAGGTCAGAAACCACTAAAAATGGGATATCAAAACTTTCAAGCAGCTTTGACCAAGACAATTCTTAAATAGCTTTTAGTTAAAATTTGCTTTATTTTTCTTGTATAATCTAAAAGTCCATAAATTTAAATGGCTTGCCAAAAGAAAATATGAATTTGTTTGCAATATCCATAGCGTCTAGGCCGCAAGAAGCTCATGTAATATATTCCCTCCATCCTTCAGGTTGAGGGAACATTTGTAAAACAGATTTCTAACTCTAAAGATCATTTTTAATTGGAACTATCAAGACTTTCAAACAACTTCTGACCAGGACATTAAAAAAAGATCCGGAAAAGAAAAAACTATTCAACAAAAATTTCGGAAGAGATGTGCTTAATTTTCATATATAACCTAAATATCCACAAAATTATAGTCCATTAAAATCCACAAAATTCAAATATCCATACTAAAAAAATACAAAGCTGTTCCCTGTGTCTCTATGAAGAGAGGAGTTTAGGCCCGAGAAAGCTCTTGCAATTAACCCAATCCCCAGGATGATTTAAAATCTGAAAAAGCTAATTTCCTTTTCCAATGCTCATTTTTAACAGATATTTATCACTATCAAACTGTTTATGATAACGAACTGCAAATATAAACCTCTACCGCAGAATCTACCGCCTCATTATAGAATTCGAACAGGCGTTCAACCTCATGTGGAGAGAAGGCCAACGACATATCTTTCTTCGCTTTGGCATCCCACCCACCTTGGTTTCCTTGATCAGAGACATGTGCACGAAGTTGAGAAGCCAAGTTTTGATTGGAGAAGGCCTAACCAAAAGCTTTGAAACACTGACTGGTGTTATCCAAGGTTGCTTGCTATCACCGCACTTCTTCAATCTCTTTTGAAATGTAGTCCTTTAACCGACAACAGATCGCCTGGTGTCTTTGTAGGAGGAATATTGACAGACAAACTAGCTTATGCCAATGATAAAGACCTGATGGCCTAGTCCTTCCATAACTCCAATCTCAGGCCAAAATCTTCCACATGGTCAGCAGCCTTTTTGGGATCACCATAAAAAACTTAAAATCAAAAGCCACAAGCCACTCACGGAGAAATAATTACCACGTTAATCCCAGCCTCCAGATTGGAGGTGATAATACAGAGTGGGTGAACAAATTTACCTACCTCCGTGGCTAACACAGCTCTGACAATAACAACTACAAAGATATCGAAAGATATCTGGCACTTGCGAACTCCATTTTAAAACTCTTACGTCCATCTGGAAGAGCAAGAACTTATCAAAAACGGTTAAAGTGAACCTCTTCAACTTACTCACCATTCCTATCGTCATTTATAGCTGCAAAACTTGGACTCTAAAAAGAGATTATCAGTCCCGCATCACGCTGCCTTTGAAACAAAATCATTACTACGCATTCCTGGTATCATTTACCAAATAGGATCTCCAACATTAAGCTTCTCTGAAGTCTCAAGGCTTCTCTGAAATATCATCATCCTCGAAAAATAAAACTACAACAGTAGATGACTAGGACGAACAAAACGCATTGAAACAACTCGTTTTCCTAAGATAGCTTTTGAAGGCCGTGTACACTGTTCTTGTCCTAGAGGGCACCCCAAAGAGATGGATAGGCATTGCCTCGTCACTAACATGCCACACCTTCTCCACCTAATAGAACTGAAGTTCATATAAAAGCTATATCGATAGACTGGTGAAAGAAGAGACCCAAAACGACTTTGGAAGACGGATGGGACTTCAGTCACGTCATAGGATTCACATTTCTGATCCGATATAGGATCCGCATTTTCGAGTCAAAGTAATTGAACCAAAGGTATTTTTTTCTGAAATCAGCAAATTTAAAATTTGAACAAATAATATTGCCTATTGTCGTTGGTTTCAATTAAATGAGAAATGTGTTGGGCAGAATTATCACATAAAGTTATCGAAGTTAGTGCATGAAGTTGAAGTTTTTAACTAGAAAACTTCCATGAAGCTTTGATAACATAGAGGTAAGCTTAACCAGTCTTAGGTTACTAAATTCAGACTCATTGGCTCCCATCTAAACGGTGGTGACATAAATCCTGTTTCTGGCATTTGCGAAACCTGTCAATTGTTGTGCGTTTATTAATTTTTTCTTTTACTTTTTTCTGTCTTTCTTGTTCTTTTGGTGATTCTATCAAGCCAATAGAAGAAAAATATTGAAAGATGGATATATTGATGGAAATATGAAGAGTATAATAATTATTGTTGATATAAAAGACGAAAATATTGAAAGATACAAATTTAGATTTTTAGTGTCCTTTCTAATAACAAAACAGATCACACCACGGCGAGGTGCTATTTTCGGCCACTATGTGCCCCAAAACAACAACAACTTTGACCCAAATAGAGTCAAAATACAGATTAGCAAAAACATTTAAACAGCCAACCAGTTTAAGACTTTGAAAACTCTTGTATAAAACTACTTAGTCTTTAAGGAAATACGACCAAAGTATGGTGTATTCATTCCTAAGCAGATTTGTGTAAAATAAAGCCAGGTACTAACAATAATGAGAAATAAATCTTTTAAAAGATCATTCAGCATACATTCACGTACAAAATTGGAAAATTACCCAGCAATTTGTAAGGAAGAAATCAGGGGGTCTTCCTACGACGGCTTGATGCTTAAAAAGTGTACTTCAAATACAGAAAGTTCTAACTTTTCGTGAAAGGTCCTTCAGCTTAATGGAAGGGGTTTGAATATAACCCTAACCTTCTCTCATTTGAATGAATGCATTTCAGTTAAGCGCTGTGCTGAGGGAGTGGCAGCTCCCCTGTTATAGCACGAAAATTACAGGTGTACACTATATTCATTGGCTTAACTTCACAGAGGATAGGATGTACGAAGACATTACCCACAGGTTAAGATTGTCCATGCATAAATTTGAGAATTATAACCGGAAAATTCTTCTTTATTTTCGAATTTCAGGTTCTGATTGGAATTTTCTCATGGATACACTTTTTTGGGAGCAATTGTATCGAACCACTGGTTGAGGATAATATAGAGAAAGGCTCATTTAAAAGTATTGTTTCTAATTTCAGAACCCTTTGAACAAATACTGCTTACATTCATACGTTGTCTTAAACAGAGTGAGAGAATAAGAATGTCTGCCAATGAACAATAGTTATTGGAGGAGCTCCCACCAAACCGTCCATATCAAGAATTAGAAAATTATGAAATAAAAATTCATATTTGGAATGAAATGAAAATGGATTTCAAATTTCACACCTTTCAAAACCCACCCAGGAAACTTCTTGTTACGACTGCATTTTTTCAAAGGGATTAAGCCAATGTTTACAGAAAATTAATTGAAAAAACTTTTTCCACAAAATAAGTTTTTCAAAGAAAAGTAAAGAACTCCATTAAACAAAAAATAAGCAAAAATAAAATCAAACAATCTACCAAACGTGAAACTACCACAAATCAGCATCGATAAATAAATGAAATTCAAAACGAACAGAAATTACAATAAACAACCGAGTCAAACTTAAAACGAGCAGAAATCAACATAAGTTGGGCTCTGGGCTGTGGGGGAGTTTCCTCCTCAAAAACATAATTTCTATCTGGAAATCCACAACACTGAACAAAATGGCTATCTAAAAATTTTGATTGGATGTGTTTGGGGAAAAGGTGGGCGAGAGAGGGGGCTAGTTGCCCTCAAATCATTTTCGACTATTAAAAAGGGCAATAGACCTTTGAATTTCCAATCAAATGAGCCCTTGTTCAAGTTTTTACGACAAAGATTTCAATAAAAACTTATATGCCCCCAGGGCATAACTTATAACTCTTGCTCTGAAGACTGTGAGGGGAGTGTCCTGCTCAAAAGTATAATTTCCTGAACTTTAACTGCGTGGAACAAAATGGCTATTTCAAAATTTGATTGATGTATTTGGGGAAATGGTGGGCGTGGAAGGGGTGTTAGTTGCCTTCCAATTACTTTCGACTATTAAAAAGGGCACAAGCCATTTCAATTTCTAATCGAATGAGCCCTTTTTGAAGTTTCTACGACAACACTTTCTATAAAAACTTTATATGCCCCCAGGGCATAACTTACAGTCTTTGTCCTGAGGGCTGTGAGGGGGTTGTCATCCTCAAAGACCTAATTTCCAGAACTTTAAAATGCGTTGAATAAAATGGCTATCTCAAAATTTTGATTGGATGTGTTTGGGGAAAAGGTGGGCGTGAGAGGGGGGTTAGTTACCGTCCAATCACTTTCAACTATTTAAAAGGGCACTAGCCCTTTGAATTTCCAGTCAAATGAGCCTTTTTTCAAGTTTCTATGACAACGTCTTCTATAAAAACCTTATATGCCCCCAGGGCATAGCTTAAAACCCTTGCCCCGAGGATTGTGGGGGAGTGTCCTCCTCAAAAACATATTTTCTATGTGGAAATCAACTACGCTGACCAAAATGGCTATCTCAAAATTTTTATTGGATGTGTTTGGGGGAATCATGGGCGTGGGGGGGCTAGTTGCCCTCCAATCACTTTCGACTATTAAAAAGGGCAATAGCCCTTTGAATTTCCAGTCGCATGATCCTTTCTTGAAATTTCTACGACAACGCCTTCTATAAAGCCTTATATGCCCACACGGCATAACTTAAAACCCTTGCCCCGAGGGTTGTAGGGGAGTGTCCTCCTCAAAAACATATATTCTATCTGGAAATCAACTACGCTGAACAAAATGGCTATCTCAAAATCTCACTTTCGACTATAAAAACGGGCACTAGCCCTTTGAATTTCCAATCGAAGGAGCCTTTTTTGAAGTTCCTACGACGCCCTCTATAAAAACCTTACATGCCCCCAGGGCATAACTTAAAACCCTTGCCCCGAGGGTTGTGGGGGAGTGTCCTCCTCAAACAGATATTTTCTATTTGGAAATCAACTACGCTGAACAAAAAGGCTATCTCAAAATTTTTATTGGATATGTTTGAGGAAATGACGGGCATGGGGGGGGGGGCTAGTTGCCCTCCAATCACTTTCGACTTTTGAAAAAGGCACTGACCCTTTGAATTTCCAATCGAATGAGCCTTTTTTTAAGTTTCTACAACAACGCCTTCTATAAAAACCTTATATGCCCCCAGGGCATAACTTAAAACCCTTGCCCCGAGGGTTGTGGGGGAGTGTCCTCCTCAAAAAAATATTTTCTATTTGAAAATCAACTACGCTGAACAAAATGGCTATCTCAAAATTTTGATTGGATGTGTTTGGGGGAATGATGGGCGTGAGGGGGGGCTAGTTGCCCTCCAATCACTTTCGACTATTAAAAAGGGCACTAGCCACTCCAATTTGCAATCGAATGAGCCCTTTTAGAACTTTCTACGACAACTCCTTCGATACGAAGTGCCCAGGTATGGAGAAAAAAAAACCGGGTATGGAGAAAAAAAACACATTGTGCCCACATCGTTCTTTACTTAGGCAGCGCTAGAGCGCTGCCTTTGATGGAGATTAAACTCATTCGAAGGAATTTTTCTTTAACTCTATTGTCCTCTCTGAGTAGCTAAAAACTGCCAAAGCCATATTATCTTATTTTGATAGTACGAAATTCAATATCGACATAATATAATAATATGAGAGAAAAATGAAACTTTAGCATAAGGAGAAGGGGACTGACAAGTGCTAATGATTAAAAAATAGTATGTATCTAATTGAATTAAAACGAAGAGAAGACAAGTTTTACAAAACAATTGCTTTAAATGAAAGTAAATATAAGTATTAAAACATAAAACAAGCAAAAAATAAGCCTAAAGATGAAGAGGCTACCTTCCACAGTCCATCAGTCTCTACGCTAAAGTTCTCAACGTGATTTACAGAGAGCGATCAGAGGTCCATTTAACAAATATTAATAAAAAAAAAATTCCACAGAATAAGTTTTTCAAAGAAAAGTAAAGAACTCCATTAAACCAAAAATGAGCATAAATCAAATCAAATAATCTACCAAGCAAGATACTACCATAAATCAGCATCGATAAATAAATGAAACCCAAAACGAATAGAAATTACAATAAATAACCGAGTGAACCCAAAACGAGGAGAAATTAACATGAGTAGGGCTCAAAACCCCTATGCCTTCCCAAGGCCAGAACATAATTTGCACTTTACTGAAAAAAATACAAATGAATGTGCATTGTTAGTTTAATATACATATGCTGATATTTAGTGATCAAAATGTTAATATTATTTGATTTATTAAAGTTATAAAAGTAAAAACATTTATGTTTGATACATAAATGTATCAAAATGTATCCACCCCAGCTTAGTTTGACTAGGCGTGATTTTAAGGATGTGTTTCACTTGGGAAAAAGTAAACCAGGTGTGGTGCGCCCCATTTTGGTGAAATTTAATAATCGGGAACTTCGCGACATAATCCTACGTAGTGGCCGGCTTTTAAAAATGTTTGATATTTCAGTAGCCCCGGATTATACTTATTTGGAACGTAAATCTCGCCAAGAGCTTAAACCAATGCTGAATGAGGCTTTGTCGCGTGGACAAGACGCCAAATTAAGAGGAACACGCCTTTTGATTGAGGGCCAAACATTTTATTATGACCAAGTCACAGGCAGGGTGGAAATGTTGGCTGCTAAATCTATTACTGTGCCCAGATCGCAGACTCAGCAAGTTAACCCCCAAGCCCCGGGAATTCAAAACTCTCAAACTGTAAATTTTGGAGACAGCACTAACAAGAACGCGGCTTGGCCTGATCAAAAACACAAAATGGTTACCCGTGGGAAAGCAAAGAGGAGATTAGAAACCAACATTAGTCCCGAAGATGCCCATAAAACCGGAAATCGATGAGTCCGTAAAAACAGCACGGCTGAGAGCTGCAGTGAAACTGCACCCTCCGACAAGTCGAATGGTTTGAATTCACCCCTAAAACAAGGGGCTGGTGACTCCTCTGAGAATATGAGTGACGAGAACGAGGATTAGGACCGGTGTGGCCATATACCTTTGTCTGTTTATCGCAAACTTAGGATTGGGTGCTGGAACATTCAAGGTTTGTGTGGTTGAGTCTTGGCATAATTGTGAGGATGATCTGCAGTGCCCCCCTTTACAAAACTATTCCTTTTATGCAGTGAATAGAAAAGTTTCTAAGAATAATCGGTATTATGGTGGTGTGGTTATGTATTTTAGCCAAACGTCATTTTCTTCTGCAGTGAGACTCGCGACCCAATCAGAGAATATAGTGTGGGTAGATTTAAGTGTGAGAGTACTTTTTTTAATTGTAGGTTCTGTATATCTAGCACCACAGAATAGTTCTTACTCGTCTGAAGACACGTGGACTATACTACATGAAGAAACGCGATTGATACAACAGAAGTTTCCGGGGGACCGTCTGGTTGTAGTAGGGGATTTTAATGCCTATACTTCAAATGTATTAGAGATGGCTCCTGAATTTTTTCAGATGATAATACGGAGGTCCTTCCTGAGGTCTTTGAGATGCCACGGAGCAGTGACGATCGGTCAAGAAGAATGAATTTGGGGAAATTTATTCTCGGGGGGAGAAATTTATTGGCATACTGCGAGGAGAATAGTTTAGCAATTTGCAATGGAAGATTTGGTAAGGACAGAGGTAGAGGTGAGTACCCATGCTTTTCTGGGCCAAATCCCAGTGTTATAGATTACGCGTTGGTGGGTGTGGAGTTTGCTGCCTGTGTTGTTGATTTTGAGGTTCTCCACGTGCTGGGTTCGGATCAATTTCCTATAAAACTTTCTCTCCAACTTTCTAGGACGTTTAATGTTCATTCTCTCCCTCATTCTAGCCGTATATCCTGAGCTCAAGCTATAAGGCGGTTACGACAAGATTGGACTGATGAAGAAACAAAAACGCTGAAAGATAGGTTTTGCTCGGAAGAGATTTTGGATAAGTTAAAGGGTTTATGTGAACTCTCTTCGGACCCTGAAATAATTGCTGGCTGCCTGTCACAACTAATCCATGAAGAGGCTGATCGGGTCCTGAAACGACTGCCGCAGAAAATGGGTCCTTTTGATAATGATTGCAAACTTAGTAAGTTGCGCCTATTTAGCTTATTAAATAAGGTAAAAAATGCCAATGGCCCAGAGCAACGACAAGAAGCCCTATCAACATTTAGATTAGCTAGAAAAGAACACAAGGCTTTGGTAAGGAGGAAGAAAGCATTATATGAAATTAAAGAGCAAGAGAAGTGTTTTCAAGCTTATAGATCGGCCACTATGAAGGAATTCTGGAAGTATTTACGTGGGCCACGTGACCAATCAAAAATGATCCCAGAAGTTAACTCTTGGCCGACTTATTTTGAAGACCTGGAGAACCATAGAAACTCAGATGGCCAGGCACCCATCTACCCGCAAGTGTATACTGAGCCGATAGATGCAATGGTCAGTGAATTCCCCTTCCCAGAGCATTCTTACCAGCTAATTCAGGAAATATCGGAGAGTGAGCTGAAACAATCCATCAAGAGCCACCGTTGAGGATCTTCGCCAGCTATTGATGGAAGTCCATCAACAATGTATAAGAAACTAATCGGTCCCCTGTTGCCAGTTCTATTAACTTTGTATAATGCGTTCCTGGTTTCATGTAGTCGGCCAACAGCATGGAAAATGTCGGTTATAATGCCGTTATTTAAAAAGGGTGACCGGGTGAAGCATGGTAACTATCGCCCTATTAGTCTAGTACTAACAATTAGTAAATTTTTGGAAAAGGTTCTAGATGGTAGATTAGGGCTGTGATTAGAAAAGGAAAATATTGTCAGTGAGACCCAAGGAGGATGCCGAAACGATTATTCAACTACAGATCGTGTGTTTATACTCCAGGCTCTTATTGGAAAATATTGCAGGGGAAATGGTAGGCTTTTTGTCACGTTTTTGGACTTTGAAAAGGCATTTGATAGTATTGATAGACTTATTTTATTCCGCTACCTTGTTAAGATAGGCCTACCCAGGCCTTTTATTATGTTATTAATTAACATGTATGAGATAACTTTATCTGTGGTTTTTATTGTTAAAAAAGGTGTATCTAGGCCATTCAGAACCTTCAGAGGAGTTCGCCAAGGATGCACGTTGTCACCGAAGCTTTTTAGTCTGTATTTCAATGATTTTGCAGAGTTCCTTGAAATGAGATGGGCCCCAGTTGTGTCACTAGCGAATACCCTATTTTCTTTTTTGCTGTTCGTTGACGACACAGCTTTAGTGGCCAAATCAGCCGAGGAACTCCAAACTCTTCTGAATTTAACTGAATCTTACCTACAATCAAAGAAGTTGAAGCTGAACGCATCTAAGACAGAGATTGTCATCTTCCAAAGTAGGAAGCCCAATGGACCTCAGGATTATTCCTTTACTTATAAAGATGAGGTAATAAAAGTGACCCCAAAGTATAAATATCTGGGATTCGTGGTCGCAGCAGATGGGAATTGGTCCGAGCACATTAAATTGATGATTTCACGTGGTAAGGCAGCTGATTGTGCTCTACTTCGACAAAAACAGATCATGGGAATCAAAAATATGAAGATGCACAAGTACCTTTTTATGACTAAAGTCCTACCTGTTGTCATTATGGATGTGAGTTTTGGGGGACTACTACGGTAAAACAGCTGGAATCTCTGCAGTTTATGTATTTTAAAAGAGTTATAGGCCTCCAAAATAATTTTAGCAGTTTGGTCCTAAAGGGTGATTTGGGTTTGCAGGGTCTACGTCATATGAGGACTATACAAATGATTAAGTTTTGATTACACGCTTACCTGATAACCGCCTGGCGAAAGCGGCCTACACAGAGATGTTGAGTTTTACCAAAAAGGCAGCATGGCCAAAACAAGTTAAAGCACTGTTGGATAATGCTGGTTTATCATGGGCATGAAATGAGGGGCAGGGTCCTCTAGGTAAACCTGAAGATTTCCTTGGTAAGTTTGCATCGCGCCTTCGGGACCAAGAGATTCAGGTTTGGCTAACGGGTCTGGGAAAGTCTAGTAGCCTGCACTTTTATAGACAGATTAAAGATGTGTATGGGGAGGAGTTTTATTTGAAGCTGAATCTACCGTGGAGAACCGTTAAGCATTGGTTGCAGGCGCGAGCAAATTGTATACCACTGCGTAAAGGATACTGGGAGTCTTATGATGAGGATGGCTCGGGAAGTAGGCGTGCCTGCCCCCTCTGTGGGGAGTTTGGGGATGGGATGGACCATTTTCTGAGTAGATGCCAAAGTTTGGCAAATTTTAGGGATATATTTAACCATGGGGAGGTACCACTGCTACCGGGTGTTTCGGGAACTACTTCGAGGGACTTAATTATTGCGTTAGGTTGTTTTATAGAGAATAGTCTGATGGCGCGGAAAGAAGCTGTAGTTTAAATTTGCTGAGTTTTATTGTTCTTTCCTTATTGTTTTTTGTTTATTTTTTTTTTGTGTAGGCTATATGGCCACTGGTTTTTAAATACACGCATGTATGTATGTATACTCAAGAAAGAACTGAGTATATTAATTTTTTACGAGCTATAATGCCCTTTTTAAGAATCGAAATTGATTGGAGGGCAACCGGCACCTCAAGCCCATCCTTTCCCTCAAACAAACATCCAATCAAAATTTTGACACATTTATTTTTTTCAGTATTGTTGAAAGGTCCAGTAATTATGTCTTTAGGAATGTCAATCCCCCTCTACAACCCAGAGGGCAAGGGCAGTTAGTCGCGGAATTTAAGTATTTACATATAGTATCTGTTACTGAGAAAAGTAGCCTACGCATCTTTAACCTTTATCATAGGCAGCGCGCTAGCGCTGCCTAAGTAAAGAACGATGTGGGCACAGTTTTTTTTTTTTTTTTTTTTTTTTTTTTTTTTTTTTTTTTTTTTTTTTTTTTTTCTCCATACCCGGGCACTTCTTACCAAAGGAGTTGTCGTAAAAACTTCGGAAAGGTCTCATTCGATTGGAAATAGGAGTAGATAGTGCTCTTTTTAATAGTCGAAAGTGATTGGAGGGCAACTAGCCCCCCCCCCACGCCCACCATTCCCCCAAACACACCCAATCAAAATTTTGAGATAGCCATTTTGTTCAGCGTAGTTGATTTCCAGATAGAAAATATGTTTTGAGGAGGACACTCCCCCAAAACCCTCGGGGCAAGCGTTTTAAGTTATGCCCTGAGGGCATATAAGAACGATGTTGGCACAATGTACTATTTATTATTTTTTCCTTTAGAGCAGGGCACTTATTATGGAAGGGGTCGTCGTAGAAACTTCAAAAGGGGCTCATTTGATTGGAAATTGAGAGTTCTAGTCCCTTTTTTAATAGTCGAAAGTGATTGGAAGGCAACTAAACCACCCCCACTCCCATCATTCCCCCAAACACATCCAATCAAAACTTTGAGATAGCAATTTTGTTCAGCGTAGTTGATTTCCAGATAGAAAATATTTTTTTGAGGAGGACACTCCCCCACAACCCTCAGGGCAAGGGTTTTAAGTTATGCCCCGGGGGGCATATAAGGTTTTTATAGAAGGCGCTGTCGTAGAAACTTCAAAACAGACTCATTCGATTGGAAATTCAAAGGGCTAGTGCCCTTTTTAATAGTCGAAAGTGATTGGAGGGCAACTAGCCCCCCCACGCCCATCATTTCCCCAAACACATCCAAACAAAATTTTGAAATAACCATTTTGTTCAGTGTAGTTGATTTACAGATAGAAAATAAGTTTTTGAGGAGCACACTCCCCCACAACCCTCAGGGCAAGGGTTTTAAGTTATGTCCTGGGGGCACATACGGTTTTTATAGAAGGCGTTGTCGTAGAAACTTCAAAAAAGGCTCATTCGATTGGAAATTCAAAGGGATAGTGCCCTTTTTAATAGTCGAAAGTGATTGGAGGGCAACTAGCCCCCCCCCCCCCCACACCCATCATTTCCCCAAACAAATCCAATCAAAATTTTGAGAAAGCCATTTTGTTTAGCGTAGTTGATTTCCAAATAGAAAATATGTTTTTGAGGAGGACGCTCCCCCAGAGCCCTGAGGGCAAGGGTTTTAAGTTATGTCCTGGGGGCAGATAAGGTTTTTAAAGAAGGTGTTGTCGTAGAAACTTCAAAAAAAGCTCATTCGATTAGAAATTCAAAGAGCTAGTGCCCTTTTTAATAGTCGAAAGTGATTGGAGGGAAACTAGCCCCCCCCACGCCCATCATTCCCCCAAACACATCCAATAAAAATTTTGAGGTAGCCATTTTGTTCAGCGTAGTTGATTTCCAGTTAGAAAATATATTTTTGAGGAGGAAACTCCCCCACAACCCTCAAGGCAAAGATTACAAGTTATACCCTGGGGGCAAGATTTTTTTTTTACTGAAATCTTTGTCGTAGAAACTTGAAAAAGGGCTCATTCGATCTGAAATTCAAAGGGCTAGTACCCTTTTTCATAGTCGAAAGTGATTTGAGGGCAACTTACCCCCCTCTCACGCCCACCTTTTCCCCAAACACATCAAATCAAAATTTTTAATAGCCATTTTATTCAACGTAGTTGAAAGTTTTGATAATTAGGTCTTTAAGGATCACAACCCATCCCCCACAGCCCTGTGGGCAAGGGTTGTAAGTTATGCCCTGGGTGCATATAAAGTTTTTAATGAAATTCAACTAGCCCCCCCCCCACGCCCATCATTCCGCCAAACACATCCAATCAAAATTTTGAGATAGCAATTTTGTTCAGCGTAGTTGATTTCCAGATCGAAAATATGTTTTTGAGGAGGACACTCCCCCTAAACCCTCAGGCCAAGCATGAAACTACCACAAATCAGCATCGATAAATAAATGAAACCCAAAACGAACAGATATTACAATAAATAACCGAGTCAAACTCAAAACGAGCAGAAATTAACATGAGTAGGGCTCAAAATCCCTATGCCTTCCCAAGGCCAGAACATAATTTGCACTTTACTGAAAAAATATAAATTTTTTTACTTTTATAACTATAATAAATCAAATAATATTAACATTTTGATGACTAAATATCAGTATATGTGTATTAAACTGACAATGCACATTCATTCGTATTTTTTTAAGTTAAGTGTAAATCATGTTCTGGCCTTGGGAAGGCATAGGGGTTTTGAGCCCAACTTATGTTAATTTCTGCTCGTTTTGAGTTTGACTCAATTATTAATTTATTTTAATTTATTTTAATATAATTTATTTCTATAAAAACCTTATATTCCCCCAGGGCATAACTTACAACCTTTTCCCTGAGGGCTAAAGGGGGAGTGCCCTCCTCAAAAACATAACTTCTATGAGGAAATAAACTACGCTTAACAAAATGGCTATCTTAAAATTTTGATTGGATGTGTTTGGGGAAATGGTGGTTGTGGAAGGGGTGTTAGTTGCCTTTCAAACACTTTCGATTATTAAAAAGGGCAAAAGCCACTCCAATTTCTAATCAAATGAGCCCTTTTCCAAGTTTCTACGACAACTCCTTCGATACGAAGTACCCTGGTCTAAGACGAAGAAAAAAATAAATAAATAAATAATACACTGTGCCAACATCGTTCTTTATTTAGGCAGCGCTAATGCGCTGCCTATGATTACTTGGATCAGAAGCAGCGGCTTTTCATCTTAAATAAAGGAACAGTAAATTAGGGTTTTGTGCTTTCTTCTATTTTGTTTAAAAAAGTAAATTATTTCTACTACTACTAACAACTCACCGCAGCACCAAGCCGCCTGAGGCCAACACAGCTACTCAAGCTCCTCCTCCATCCCAATCTATTCAAAGCCTCCCTTTTTACACCCGCCCACAAAGTTCCCATTTCCTTTAAATCTTTCTTTATGACGTCCTCCCACCCCAGACGAGGACGACCTGCTTTCCGTTTAGCCCTAGACGGTTGGCCGAAAAGAACAATCTTCGGCAATCTGTCATCTTCATCCGCACAACGTGCCCTAGCCACCTCAACCTTCCTTTCATTATAGCCCTAGAGAGCGGTATTGAACCACATTTTTCGTATAGCCTATTGTTTGAAATACGGTCAGTCACCCGGGTACCCAGAACAATCCTTAAGCAATTTCTCTGGAAAACATCTAGCAAATCTTCATCCGCTTTTCGGAGCGTACATGATTCAAAGCCATACTTGACCACTGTCATCACTGTAGCTTCTAATATTCTAATCTTAGTTTGCAGACTTATCTTCCTATTCTTCCAAACTTTTTTTAACTGTGAAAAAAAAAAAAAAACACCCTGAGCCTTGGCTATTCTACTTTTAACATCTTCACTGCTCCCACCATCATTACTAATAATTAATTCAAAAACACTTTCCGAAAAATAAGTTTTTCAAAGAAAAGTAAAGGCCATTTTAAACTCAAGCTCAGGAGATATGAATACCTGTTAAAATTCAAACTCAAAACGACCAAAAATTACTATTAAAGAATAAATGAAACCCAAAACGAACAGAAATTAAACAAACAATCATAGCAAAAACATACAACAAGTAATAATCTAAATGAATAAATAGATCTTAATGCGAGTAATGCTTAGATTGAATACGAAAATCAAGCTTAAAACGGAAAAAAATAGTTTGCTATTAAAGTATAAATGAAACTTAAAACGAACAGAAATTAAATAAACGATCAATGCGAACAAACATACAATATATATCAATGTAAATGAATAAATAAATCTTAAAACGAGTGAAATTTAAATTGAATATGCAAATCAAGTTTGAATCGAATAAAAATAACTACAAACAAGAGTTTGGGTATCGCCTCACGGCAGAAGCCTAAAACCTACTGCGTCATTGGCGCCTTACTGAAAACTATATGAGTCTTGAACAGTCTTGGAAAGTATAAACAAAATCAAATTGAATATTAGATATATAATGATATAAATTGTTGAAAGATCCATCAGTTCAAGATTTTTTTTTCACTGTAATTTTTATTTTTATTTTCAATGCTGTAAAAACTGGAAAAGAATAAATTTGTAATATACAATTAATTCGTTTTCAGTGAAGCTCCAATGACGCAGAAGGCTTTAGGTTTTTGCAGTTAATGAAGGAGGCAGTATCCAAATTTTGTTTGTAGTGAAACTATATCTGTCTTGACCAATCTTGGAAAGAACTAATAAATTAAACTGAATATTTGACGTATAATGATATTAATTGCTGAAAGCTCATCAGTTCAAAATTTTACTGTAATTATAGTATTTATTTTCAATATTAAGTACAAAAGAAAACATTTGGAATATAAAACGTTTTCAGTAAAGTGCCAATGACGCAGTAGGTTTTATGCTTCTGCAGTGAGGCGATACCCAAACTCTCGCTTGTAGTCATTTTTATTCGATTCAAACTTGATTTGCATATTCAATTTAAGCTTCACTCGTTTTAAGATTTATTTATTCAATATCATTAATATATATTGTATGTTTGTTCGCATTGATTGTTTATTTAATTTCTGTTCGTTTTAAGTTTCATTTATACTTTAATAGCAAACTATTTTTTCCGTTTTAAGCTTGATTTTCATATTCAATCTAAGCATTACTCGCTTTAAGATCTATTTATTCATTTAGATTATTGCTTGTTGTATGTTTTTGCTATGATTGTTTGTTTAATTTCTGTTCGTTTTGTGTTTCATTTATTCTTTAATAGTAATTTCTGGTCGTTTTGAGTTTGCATTTTAACAGGTATTCATATCTCCTGAGCTTAAGTTCAAAATGGCCTTGACTTTTCTTTGAAAAACTTATTTTACGGAAAGTTTTTTTTAATTAATTTTTGTTCGTTTTTGATTGCAAAAAGTTTCAAGTTTTTATTGCATGGGCGGGGGGGGGGGGGGTGCTTACTGTCCGATTATTCTTGACTTAAAAAAAAACAGATCTAGAACTTCCAATTTAAATCGAATGAGGCTTTTTTTCAAAGTCTATACGATTACCTCTTTGATAAAAACCTTATATATGAACAATAGACAGCTTGCATAACTTGTGGACAACGATTGACAACAATGAATGGATTGAAAAATTAGCTCCAATAAGGGGGTTTAGACCATTTCACTTGCTGACACAAAGGGATCACGACTGTTTGGAATTGACCTTAATAGGATTTTGTGTGCCAAAGCAATTTTGCATCTATCACAGAGTATGTATTTTAACCTCATAATTGGATAATTATAATATATTTCCTATGTGTTCTTCCCATACAAAACCCCTTCCCATAAGTTATAAACCCCCTTTAATAAGTTATGCCCCAGGCATAATAGTAAAATAGATTTACTATGTGTTCTTCCCATACAAAACTTTACCTTATTAAAGTCTTTGGGGCGGGGGCAGCGTAGTTGGCATAAAGAAGAAAACTTTAGCGTAGACAGTAGGAGAGGGGGAGGGTGAGGTTGGAGACTCATCCAATACGGAGCGGAACTTCACTTATCTCCTCCGTTCCCGATTTAGGAGATTAGACGATTGAGTTGTGGAAGACGTTAACATACTCAAAAATACTTTATATTTTCAGTTACTGCAGGATTGATTTCATAGATTGTGGAATGGTGAGCCCCCTGGCCCATCATTTGGGTGAACCTCATAATATGCAATTTTGATTAATTGTTCCGTGTTATGTGCATATATTATTCTATGTATGTTATTTTGAGTTATACTTTTATCGCATTGCGTTCATCTTTAAGCCTTGAGATAAAAACTGAAACCTTAGCGGAGACAGTGGTGGGGGGAAGTCTCCCCCCTCACATGCATAATTGAGCAGCCACAGAGAAAGTAATACAAATGAAATTAATCTATCTTTTGAAAATGTCTTCTTTCAAAAGACACGAACAAAATCGTCTAAAGGAACCTGAAGTGCTATCTGTGACATTTCCGTTGATTCTTAATTCCCGTTACTTTCAGATGTAAAATTTAGAATATTATCGAATGGGTTTAGTCGTCCCCTTCCTGAATATTTCACATTTGAAAACCCACCCCTGGGAAATTCCTCCCCCCTCAGAGAACATTTTCTTTTCCTGCTGATAATTCCCCCACGTTAAATTCCACCCAGCAGAAATTTTCCAACCGTGGAAGCTGAAATGGAAGCTGAAATTTCTACTCAACTTTTTAGGTCAGAAGCAATGCTATAGCGTTACCTAAGTTAAGAGCCATAAGGGTTCAATGAATTAATAGAAGCTGAAATTTCTACTCAACTTTTTAGGTCAGAAGCAATGCTATAGCGTTACCTAAGTTAAGAGCCATAAGGGTTCAATGAATTAATACTTATTTATTTTTCCAGGGGCACTTTATGTGGAAGAGGTGGTCGCATAAACTTTGGAACGGGGTTTATTGAATTGCAAATTACAGTTTATAGTGCCCTTACACCTTTTTTATGAGATATGAGATATACATTTATTAAAAAAGAAAACAAACACTATTCGCCTTTTGCCTGCCTAGAAAGGCAATAAGCTTGAAAGGGCAAGCGAGGTTATCACTCTCAGCTAATTAAAACAACATTCATACCTTGCTACTCAACACACAAGAAACTCGTCTGATGAAGGAATAAAGGAAAAAAGAGAGAAAGAGGAAAAGACAAGAAGTAGATAGAAAAAAAAACAAAACAAAAAAAAACAGCAAAGTAAATCGGGGAAATATCTTAAATAGAATGACAATCTGGAGTGGGCTTGACACCAAATTCACTAACGAGATAAAAGAAACTTCTTTGCCCGTGACTTGAAAGCCGGAAGACTAGGCGCACTTTTCACACACTCGGGCAATATATTCCAAACATGGGGACCATAATGGCGAATCACAAAAGATGCCCGAGTGATGCTCCTAAACTCACGAGTTAAGTTATCAGCTTTTCTTGTATTATGATCATGACGGTCTCTATTAAAAGTAAAAAGATTTTCAAAAGCAGGGGTGAGCAGCTGATTCAAATATTTATACGAGAAAATCGAGACTTGGTAATCTCGAATTTGGGATACACCCATTAACTTATTCTTTTTAAAATGCTCATGAGCAGGAACCTCATCAGAATCATCAAATTCAGATAATAATTTTACAGCTCTATTCTGAAGTTTTTGTACTCTTTTGAAACATACTACAAAATTACTTGCCCATATAGAACATCCGTAGCTAATATATGGGTAAAATATAGAAAAATAAATCCTTTTCAGGATCTTTTTTGGGACTAGATTTTTAATTCTTGGCATCACCCCGAGGCCTCTGCTTAATTTTTCAGCTATTGCACTTGAATGGTTTTTCCACGACAGATTTTCATCAATTAAAAACCCCAAATACTTTATCACATTTTCTTGAACCGTGATATGGTCATTTCCAGCACTAGACGAAAGGATAGAAAATATCATGAAAAAAGTTTTAGAAAAGTTTAGGGTTAACATATTTTGCTGAGAAAAAGTTAGAAATTCAGAAACTGCATTATGAATTTTATTATATAACAGATCAAGTGAAGGCGCTGCCAGAAAGAGCAAAGTGTCATCTAGAAAGAGCAAAGTGTCATCTTTGCTCTTTCTCCAGGGGCAGATCCAGGATTTTTTAGGGGGGGGGGGGCGCAAAATAGGTTGATCCGATAAACTTGCATTAGGAGCAAGTTTAATTAACGCAATCTTGCGTTAATTAAGTAAATTACACTACTTTAGACTACGTTAATGGGGGGCACCCCCCTCGCCCCTCCCCTGGATCCACCACTGCCTTACACTCTCTGTTTCTTTCCTTGTTAGGGAGGAGAGCAGATGCCTAATAGGTGTGTGTTAATACTAAAACATTCTAACTCTCATTGGGCGTTCAGGTATAAACAGAATTAGTTCAAAGGAAGGGGTGGGGAAAAAGGGCGTGGGCGGGGGGGTTATTTTCCCTTCGATCAATTTTGACTCTTAAGAGCTGAACTAGAACTTCCAATTTCCAATCAAATGAGCCCTCTCTGAAGTTTATACAAGAATCCCTTCCTGCCCCCCGGCCCTGGGGGTTTTGTCGACGCCAGAGTTTTGTTACTTAACCTTTCGACTATTTTTAACAAGTTTTATCTGATGCATTTAGGGCGTGAAGGACGGGGAGGGGCTAGTTGCCCTCCAATCTCTTTTTACTCTTAAAAAGTGAACAAGAGCTTTCAATTTCCAATCAAATGAGCCCTCTCTAAAGTTTATACGAGCATCCCTTCCATAAGAAATAATATGAAGGATTAGGAGAATCCTTAAATTACAACCCTTGCCCTGAGGGCTGTGGGGGAGTTGTCATTCTCAAAGAACTAATTTCCAGACCTTAAAACTACGTTTAAACAAATGGCTGTCTCAAAATTTTGATTGGATGTGTTTGGGGAAAAGGTGGGCGTGAGAGGGGGGTGTTGCCCTCAAATCACTTTCGACTATCAAAAAGGGCACTAGCCCTTTGAACTTCCAATCGAATGAGCCTTTTTTGAAGTTTCTACGACACCGTCTTCTATAAAAACCTTATATGCCCCAAGGGCATAACTTAAAACCCTTGCCTTGAGGGTTGTGGGGGAGTGTCCTCCTCAAAAACATATATTCTATCTGAAAATCAACTACGCTGAACAAAATGGCTATCTCAAAATTTTGATTGGATGTGTTTGGGGGAATGCTGGGCGTGGGTGGGGGGCTAGTTGCCCTCCAATCACTTTCGACTATTAAAAAGGGCACTAGCCCTTTGAATTTCCATTCGGATGAGCCTTTTTTGAAGTTTCTACGACAACGCCTTCTATAAAAACCTTATATGCCCCAAGGGCATAACTTAAAACCCTTGCCCTAAGGGTTGTAGGGGAGTGTCCTCCTCAAAAATATGTTTTCTATCTGGAAATCAACTATGCTGAACAAAATGGCTATCTCAAAATTATTATTGGATGTGTTTGGGGGAATGATGGGCGTGGGGGTGGGGCTAGTTGCCCTCCAATCACTTTCGACTATGCAAAAGGGCACTAGCCCTTTTAATTTCTTTTCGAATGAACCTTTTTTGAAATTTCTACGACAACGCCTTTTATAAAAACCTTATATGCCCCCAGGGCATAACTTAAAACCCTTGCCCTGAGGGTTGTGGGGGATTGTCCTCCTAAAAAACATATTTTCTATCAGGAAATCAACTACGCTGAACATAATGGCTATCTCAAAATTTTGATTGGATGTTTTTAGGAAAATGATGGGCGTGGGAAGGGCTAGTTGCCCTCCAATCACTTTCGACTATTAAAGGGCACTAGCCCTTTGAATTTCCAATCGAATGAGCCTGTTTTGAAGTTTCTAGGACAACGCCTTCTATAAATGCCTTATATGCCCCCAGAGCATAACTTAAAACCCTTGCCCTGAGGGTTGTGGGGGAGTGTCCTCCTCAAAAATATGTTTTCTATCTGGAAATCAACTACGCTGAACAAAATGGCTATCTCAAAATTATGATTGGATGTGTTTGGGGGAATGATGGGCGTGGAGGGGCTAGCTGCCCTCCAATCACTTTCGACTATTAAAAAGGGCACTAACTCTTTGAATTTCCAATCGAATGAGCCTTTTTTGAAGTTTCTACGACAACACCTTCTATAAAAACCTTATATGCCCCCAGGGCATAACTTAAAAGCCTTGCCCTAAGGGTTGTGGGGGAGTGTCCTCTTCAAAAACATATTTTCTATCCATAAAAAAACTACGCCGAACAAAATGGCTATCTCAAAATTTTGATTGGATGTGTTTGGGGGAATGATGGGCGTGGGGGGGGGGGCTAGCTGTCCTCCAATCACTTTCGACTATTAAAAAGGGCACTAGCTCTTTGAATTTCCAATCGAATGAGCCTTTTTTGAAGTTTCTACGACAACACCTTCTATAAAAACCTTATATCCCCCCAGGGCATAACTTAAAACCCTTGCCCTGACGGTTGTGGGGGATTGTCCTCCTCAAGAACATATTTTCTATCTGGAAATCAACTACGCTGAACAAAATGGCTATCTCAAAATTTTGATTGGATGTGTTTGGGGAAATGATGGGCGTGGGGGGGGGCTAGTTGCCCTCCAATCAGTTTCGACTATTAAAAAGGGCACAAGCCCTTTGAATTTCCAATCGAATGAGCCTGTTTTGAAGTTTCTATGACAACACCTTCTATAAAAACCTTATATGCCCCAAGGGCATAACTTAAAACCCATGCCCTGAGGGTTGTGGGGGATTGTCCTCCTCAAAAATATATTTTCTATCTGGAAATCAACTACGCTGAACAAAATGGCTATCTCAAAATTTTATTGGATGTTTTTGGGGGAATAATGGGCGTGTAAGGGGGGGGGGCTAGTTGCCCTCCAATCATTTTCGACTATTAAAAAGGGCACTAGAACTCTTGATTTCCAATCGAATGAACCCCCTTTGAAGTTTCTACGACGACCCCTTCCATATGAAGTGCCTCTGGGGGAAAAAAAATAATGAAACATTGGAGCCGTATGGCCTTTACTATTAGCAACGCTACAGCGTTGCCTCTGATACTACCAAGGTAAGTGAAACTGCCCACCTGATCAATCTTTTCATTACCCAACGTCACCTTTTCATCTGCACTTATTCCTAGCCTTAGTGACTTAGTCTTCTTAACATTAATTTTCAAACCTATTCTAGCACCCTGAACTCGCAAAACCTCTAAAACTTCATTCCTTTTGCTCACACTTTCATCTAGAATGCTTAAATCATCAGCATAATCTAAGTCCAGGAGACTTTTTCCTCCCCATTTGATTCCGTGGTCTCCCATTGCCTTTCCTGTGCTCCTTAAGACAAAGTCCATCAAAATAATCCATATAACGGGGGATAGAACACAGCCCTGCATAACTCCTAATTTAATACAAAACCAGCTGCTAACCTCATTTACTACCTTAACCGAATCAGTGTTATTCTCGTACATAGCGCTAATCACTCTAATGCATTTGTCTGGTATACCATACAAGGATAAAACCTTTAGTAAAGCTCTTCTATCAACAGAATCGAACGCATGCTCATAATCTATAAAACTGAGGACCAAAGGTGTTTGAAAACTCAGGCACTTCTCAATTATTAGCCTAAGAGTGAAAATTAGGTCGACACATCCTCTACCTTTTTTGAAACCGCACTGTTTTTCTCTTAAAACATTGTCTACGGCATCTCTCAGTCTAAAAAGTTTCATATTACTAAGTAATTTACTACCTACAGAGACCAGACTAATGCCTCTATAATTACCACACTCACTTTTATCACCTTTCATAAAAAGAGGCTTAATTAAGGTTTTCCTAAAATCGTTAGGTACTTCCACTTTTTCAAAAATCATATTCATAATCTTCAGTAACTTATTTCTAACCTCAGAGCCACCATATTCAAGAAACTCATTTACCACCCTATCAGCACCTGGAGCCTTATTACTTTTTAATCCTTTTAGTACTGTCGCTAATTCCTCCTCACAAAACAAATCTTCCTTTACATCCAAGGTATCACATACTTTTTCATTTTCCTCTATATCTTTTCCTGCAACTCTATCTCGGTTAAGCAAATTCTCAAAATGTTCGGCCCATCTCTCTTTAGTTTTTTCTTTATCGCTAACTGCGGCCCCATTCCTATCTTTAACTGGGCCAAGTCCGGATTGACTACTCCCTCTCAATTTGTTAACATTCCAGTACAATATTTTACTATTATGCCGTCTAGCTGCATCTTCCAGATCCTCGGCAATTTTATCCATGGCCTCCACTTTACACCTCCTTAGTTCATATTTTAATGTTTTCTCCACTTTCTTTACATTCCTTTTGTTTTCATATGATCTATCACTCAGATAATTCTTGTACAAGTCCTTTCTCCTTTCTATTAAACATAAAGCTTATTCACTAATATTCTTAGCTGCAGTTCTAGCTTTCTTCCCTAAGACAAATTCAGCAACTTCACAAATTATTTTTCTAAAATTATTCCAACCATCTTCCACATTATCAAATTTTAAACCCTGAAGTTTAGTATTCAGCTGTTCCTGGAAAGTTTCTCTCAAATTCTCATCCTGGAGTCTACCGACATCATAACTTCCCGGGAGGTAGTTACCCTTCCGATATTTCAGCTTTAAATTAACCTTTGACACTACTAGAGGGTGATCTTTACTTTTAACATCAATAACGGCACTCCTATATACCCTAGTATCTTGTATTGCTCCGGCCAGTCTTCGGTTTACTATAACATAATCAATAAGGTTTGCTGTCTTACCATCACGTGAATACCATGTTAACTTATGAGCCATTTTATGGCCAAACACCGTATTGGTTATAACTAGGTTGTTATACCTACAAAATTGCAAAAGTCTGTATCCATTACTGTTTTCTTTTCCTACACCAAATTTAAGTACGCTAGGATACCATCTATCTCTATTTCTACCGACCTGGGCGTTAAAATCTCCCAGTAATAACATCATATTTCTACCTGGGACCCTGTCTATTTGCTCCTGCAGCTGTAAGTAAAATTCATCTGAGTCACTAGTATCTCCTTCAGTCGGTTCTACCGGGGCGTATACTACTATAACTGATACCCTGAACTTTTTAGTCATAAAATGAGCAATTAGTATTCTATTATTAATACCTTCCCAGCTTAAACAAGACTTAGCAGCTTCCTTGTTCATCATGAGCCCTACTCCCTGTCTATGTTCCCCATCCTTCCTGCCAGAGTAAACAAATTCTATATCACCTAATTTCATGCTTCCTACCCCCGGGATATGAGTTCTGAAACTCCTAATAAATCCAGTTCGAATCGTCTGAATTCGTCAGTCAAAATGTCGATACGATAGTCATTTTTTAACGTCGTAACATTCCAAGTTCCAATTTTCATGTTCTTTAAATCATTGAAATTATTTTCGCCTCAGGAAAAGCAATGATCCCGGATACCAGTGCAGGACGGGGATCACATATCTCCTCAAGTCTACACCGAAGTGCTTAAGCCGGCTTAGAACCGGACAGCAAGAAGTCCCTGGGACCTCCATGAATGGAGGCTTTGTGCAATCCTGGGCCCATCTTGGTCACAACATGGTTTTCAACACTTGGTGATGCTCTTCTATCAACAAGAGTCAAAATCCTGCACAGACAGTCTCAAGCCTATTACCTCCGACTCATTATATATTCATGCCTACAAATATTATGCTACTATGGGGAGGCAGCCCATAATAGACAAATTAGCTAGGAAGAGGTTTTTCAGCCCGAAGACGTCCGTCAAAACATACCAAGCCCAGAAGAATTGTCCATTAGTCAAAATCCCGTGCGAATGCTGTGTCGTTTACTAGGCTATAATTTACTCGAGGGGCGTCACTCCTCAAGTGGAAATAGTGTTGACCGCAAGGTCCCCAGTCTTGCAGGTACCCCGAAAGGGTCGAGGCAGCCCTTTGCAGAGGCCGTTGTCCATAGATCTGGATCTTACGCCCTGCCGCAGTTGTCATCCTATAGAGGATCCTCCCGCGATGGTGTTCTGCATTACCATGCAATTTAACCCATTGCTGGGAGAAAGTTTGTAACTCATGGGACTTGTGGACAAACCAGTGGGCCCTTTTGAGTATACATTTGAGGGGCCTTCTTCCCCCTTCGCCTGTATTTGTGACCCTGGGCGAGGGTGCCCCAGTTTCTATTATGAACCCCCAGGGACAAGGTCCCCCCTTGGTCCGTGCCTCCTATGGAGGTGCCCTACATATCTGTAGGGCGTTCCCCTATCGCCACCTGGGGAAACGCTGAATGACCTGGGGGAGGCCAGGAACAAAAATATTATGCTTCCTTTAAACATGGAAAATGATATAGTCTTCTGTATGACTTTTTAAACATCAAATTATTATAGAGAAGTATGAATAAAGTTATACAGAAGACTTTTTGGTTTTCATATTTAATATAACTCAATATTAGGTTGTAAAACTAATGTTTAGGCGAATTTATTGATTTACCTCAACATACGCTTGTAAAACTAATGTGAAAAAAACTAATGTAAAACTAACGTCTAGTCTGTTTTATTGATTTACTTCAACATTAGCTTGTAAAACTAATGTAAAAAACTATTCAATTTCCAATTGAATGAGCCCTTTTCGAATTTTCTACGACAACTTCTTCGATACGAAGTGCCCTGGTCTAAAAGAAAAAAAAATAAATAATAAATAATATATTGTGCCAACATCGTTCTTATATGTCCACAGGGCATAACTTACAGCCCTTGCCCTGAGGGTTGTAGGGGAGTGACTCAAAAACATATCTTCTTTCTAGAAATCAACTACGCTGAACAAAATGGCTATCCCAAAACTTTGATTGGACGTGCTTCTGGAAATGGTGGGCGTGGAAGGGGTGTTAGTTGTCTTCCAATCACTTTCGACTATGAAAAAGGGCACAAGCCACTCCAATTTCCAATTGAATGAGCCCCTTTCGAAGTCTCTACGACAACCCCTTCGATACGAAGTGCCCTGGTCTAAAGGAAAAAAATAATAAACAATACATTGTGCCAACATCGTTCCTATATGCCCCCAGGGCATAACTTAAAACCCTTCCCATGAGGGTTGTGGGGGAGTGACCTCCTCAAAAACATATTTCCTATCTGGAAATCAACTACGTTGAACAAAATGGCTATCTCAAATTTTGATTGGATGTGTTTCGGGAAATAGTGGGCGTGGAAGGGTTGTTAGTTGCCTTCCAATCATTTACAACTATCAAAAAAAGCACAAGCCACTCCAATTTCCAATTGAATGAGCCCTTTTCGAAGTTTCTATGACAACTTCTTCGATACGAAGTGCCCTGGTCTAAAGGAAAAAAATAACAAATAATACATTGTGCCGACATTGTTCTTATATGCCCCCAGGGCATAACTTGTAATTATTTCTGGTTCAATTTTAACACCGTATTTAGAATATAAAACATATTTCCCCCTCTAGCTTAATTGCACTCAACTCATATAACCCTCAAAATGCTTCTTTTTTAATTTCCTTGTGTCACTGAAATCTTCTTGAAATGAAAATAAAATAAGACTTTTGTTTCCACAAGGTTACTCCCAAAAGTGTTTCCACGATATCTTAAAGATTTAATACTAAAAGCCAACCTACTCCTTGAGATCACCTTGGTCTGCTAAACAGGGGTTGTTAGTTCAGCTTCCAGAGCATGAACTTGGTAGGTATAATAAGGAGCTTGCACCTGACCCTTCTGAAGATTATTATTACCTTTAATGATGGTAATTATAAAGTCATGGGCTTTTGGAAGCAATATTACCTCAGGATTATTATTTTCTTTGCCATAAAGTAACCACTAATACAGCTGATAATTCGCTTATTACCAAGACTAAGGTATATCATTGAGCAGCCAATGGCATTCCAATTTTTGCCTTTTCATCAAAAAATAGAACACTTTTTTTTTTAAATAAAGAAAAATACACTAACCTCTTTATGGAGGAACTCAACAACACTGAATAATGAATAAAGTCCATAACAAATTTCTTGGTCTGTCACAGTAGTGAAATCAAGTACATTACAGTTTTCAACTAAAATAGCAAGGCCAGCATCTTCACTTCTAGATCCAATATATCTTAATATATTAGGATGCCTTAAAATCTTCAAGAACTGAAACCAAAATACACAATAATAAGGGCTAAGCCATTACGACAAACAATTAACTACTTAAACTAAAGTCTAGCTGTTTAAAAAACAGTTTCATAAGATACATGTCATAAAATATTGTCATGTCATAAAATTCATAAGATACATGTCAATGTGGAAAGATCTGTACAAATATTATCAAAAGTACAAATTATTTGCTTGATTCACGCTAACTTGTCAGTGACCCACATGAAAAAAAAAATTCAGGCGGTAAATTTTAAACAGATAGTTTGTTAAGCGGTGGCACAAGTGAAACCCATTTCAGACTGAACTTTATGAATGTAATTTCTTGTAACAATGGCACAGAGACGGGTGACAGTTGGTTTCATTGCCCCCCCTATCTCTCCAAACAGTCAAACTTTGTAAGATAGCGAAATATTGAATAATGGCTCCCACAAAGTCACAGGGTCTGTGAGTGCATATCTATAACAGAATACAGGGCGTTCTAAAATAATGAATTTACTACAATGAAATTTAACGCACTGATTAAATGATTTCTTTCATTTATGTTTACAGCATGGGTCTAGCAACAGTAGGCCCTGATGTTTTGTAAGACGACAATTCATTGGTTTAGGTAAGAGTTGTATGAAGTTGTGCCATTTCAGTCATTCTCTTTAGTCATCATTGTTAGAGGTAGCAGGAGGGGGCCAGAGTAATACCGAGGCTCCTCTTTTACACTCTAAGTAAAACAACCTAAATAAATTCCATACTGAGCTAGTTTTCAAGGTGTCTACATCTAAACTAATCGGGTTACATTTTCAAAATCTTGATGATCTGAGCTAGTTGTTGGATTAAATTAATTGTGTTGTTACGAATTGAACAATCTCAGGTAAAGTGAACTGTTTTGAACTTTTGAAACTGCCTGTTTAACTTAGTTGGATTAAAGCCTTTTTCTCTTGTTATCATCTTTTGTTCGAGGCCTCAAACTTTAAATGAGAAAATACAAAAAAGGGACTTGGCCTTTGCTCGTTTCCAGGATTACCCATTATGGCCGGTTGGCGTGGTCAAGCTGATGAACCAAACTGGAAAATCTTTTCGATAATTTGTTTTTTGCTATGGGTCCCATGACCTACAGAATGTTGTTGAGGCAAACCTGCATTGATACATTTATTGACATCAAAATTCCGTTTTTAAAAGTTTCGATTACTATTGAGCCGTATCGCTTGTTCTTTTAATTGTTTTTTTTTTATTACGTATACGTTATTACGTATATGGGGGGGTTCTCCCCTTAGTCAATACCACGCTCTTTACGTTAAAAGTTAAAAAAAATTTTAATTCACAAACCCCTGAATCACAAAGGCCATTTAATTAGAATAGATAGCTCTTTTGAAAGCACTAAAAAAAAACTGTCGCGTAAAGAGCGAGGTATTGACTTGGGGGAGAACCCCCTCATATAAGTAATAATTTCTTTTCGTTTTAAGTTCTAATGTTGCTTCTTACTTTCAGTTGAAAAAACTTGTTTTTTTTTAAATTTGATTTCTGATCGTTTTTTAAATAATGCTTGGAAATCCGGCACCCCCTTCATAGAAATCCCTTACCCCAAAGAAACATCCTCCACGGAAAGATTCTCCCAAGTAACCCCCTCCTCCATCCCCCCCCCCCACCAGAAAAAAATCCTTCCTGAAAATGTCTTTATACTTCTCAATAACCAATACAATATGTAAGCAATGGGCAAAGTTCATAACTTGCAGCCCTTCCCCTGGGAACTGTGGGGGATTGAGTCATCCTAAAAGACATATTTATTAGATTTTCGACTATGCTGAACAAAATGGCTATCTCAAAATTTTAATTGGGTGACTTTGAGAAAAAAATGAGCGTGGGAGGGGGCCTAGTTGCCCTCCATTTTTTTTGGTCACTTAAAAAGGGCAATAGAACTTTTAATTTCCGTTCCAATGAGCCCTCCTACGATATTCTAGGATCACTGGGTCAATACGATTACCCCTGGGAAAAAAAACAAACAAACAAATAAACACGCACGCATCCATGATCTTTCTTCTGGCAAAAAATGGAAAATTCCACATTTTTGTAGATAGGAGCTTGAAACCTCTACGGTAGGGTTCTCTGATACGCTGAATCTGATGGTGTAACTTTCATTACGTTTCTATAACTTTTAGGGGGTCTTCTCCCCTTTTTTCAAAAATCAGCCGAATTTTCTCAGGTGCGTAACTTTTGATGGGTAAGGTTAAACTTGATGAAACTTATATATTTGAAATCGGAATTAAAATCTGATTCTTTTGATGTATCTATTGGTATCAAAATTCCGTTTTTTTAGAGTTTCGGTTACCATTGAGCCGATTAGTTTCAGCCAATCTTGGAAGAGGCTTGAGACATGGGAGATTGCTGAAACCAGAACTTCTTCATAAATGATTATTACTAGCACACTTTACCAAGTTTTAAAGGTACACAGAGAGGCTAATCATGCCTGCAAATAGGACATCTCTGACACTACTAGAGTAGCTTTCTCCAGCTAGATTGTATACTTCCTGGGGCATCCTGGAAGACTAGAATGATTTTTACCCTTTTTTTAAATTGATGTTCCTCAAGGTCTCATGCTTCACAAAGTTTAAATTGATGTCGGAAATTCTAACTGAATTTCTTAGAAGAAGTAGGTCTTGCAGTAGCGTTTGATAAAATTTGTTTTTTGCTGGAACTCCATCTGATCTCCTATAGTGTTTAAGGCTATTACAACTGCTGTTCCCAGTGAAATTACGGTGCTTAGTAAATAAGCAGAGGACTTATCCTAAAAACTGTGAGTGAAAACTTTGTTGTCACTCTGCATTACTGAACTAAAAAAAAGCTGACTGAAGAATTTTTATCATCTATAACGTAGAAATCTAAAATATACTCTTGGTACTGTATAAAAAAAATTTCTAACAGTATTTCAACATTTTTCAGCATAGATCCTTAAAAAAAACTGTCAGAGTACGGATGTGCCCCTTTTCTGGTGAGATTAAAATCTGTTCTTCAGTACCAGAAAAGAAATATCTCAGTAGATTGGTGACAAACAAAGAAGGCCAAAGCTTAAATACAATTAGAAAAGCAAGAGAAGTCCAAAAAAAATTTGGAACAAAAGAAAACTCAATATGCGTCTAAGCCTTTGGAACGTATAACACATGGATCATTCATAAAGCATTCTTTGTACTTATTCATTTTTGACGTGACTTTGTCGCATTTGTCATTTCTAGTCTGTTATTTTATGTTTATATTATAAGAATTTGTGTTTTGTTTATAATTATTAATTGCTCCTCAGTTTCTGTATTTATTAAAGAGATAAAATTATAATACAAACAACAAACACAAGCATATAAAATTATTTCATATGCATTAATTGCACTTCATAAAGCATTCTATTTACTTGTAGCCTAGTATGCCTAGTTATAAACTTATTTGACGAATCAGGTATATTTATGAGTACAAAATTTTGTAGCACTTACTGCTTAAACACATTTGGAGTATTCAACACCATTGTCTTATCACCATTTTATACAACTTATCTTTGCTACCCATACTCCACCTATATCTCGAATCTTTGGGTTCGGTTGTTGACAATCCCAAACCTGCAAAATGAGGAGGGTGGGCAGTGGGCTTGTAGCCCACTCCCAGAACCAGGGAAGAAACTTCCTGGGGAAGTACTGCCTGCAAAAGAAACATCAAAGAAGAAAATAACCGGAATTTCATTTTCGACGACGACCCCTGCACCGACCGAACAGACAAGATTTTGAAAGTGAAAATACCACTAACTAATTTGAACTTGAACGTTCAAACGCTAGCACAGCAGTCAAAGGTAGAACAGCTGGAGATAGACATGACCCGCTATTAATTAAACATCATTATCCTCTCGGAAGTGCACTGGCTGGGAAAGAGAAAGCAACTGCTCAGCAGTGGAAACACCTGAATTTTCAATGACCATGAAACAAGACGTGAAATTGGAGTAGCAGTAGTCATGACGAAAACTGCAGCAAAATCATTGATTAGCTGGAAACCCATGAGCATCCGCATTATGACTGTTCGATTCCACAGGAAGCGTGCCAAAATGACCCTGGTTGTGGGCTATACGCCAACTTATGAAGCCACAGATGACCAGAAAGAGACATTCTATAACGAATTGAACTATGTCGTGAAAGATGTACCTAGACATGGCATCCTGTGGATGCCATGCGAAGATTTCAATGCGAAGGTTGGCAAAGATGGAGACTATCGTGTCAAAGCCCTGGGCAACCATGGTCTTGGAGAACGTGCCAAATATTGAATGGATACTAGGAAAGCCTCAGTCCAATGGCTTGGTCGTTGCTTACACTCTCCTCACCTACATAGATATCCACAAGTTATCCTGGACTTCACCTGACGGACGTACGAAAAATCAGATCGACCACTTTCTGATAAGTAAAAAGTGGTAGACATAGCCTTACGGTGTACACATATTCAGAGGCGTTGATATCTTCTCTGACCATAACTAGACAGTTGCCAGAATCAGGGTTAAGTTGTCGGCTTCAATACAGGTAAATACAGCTAGGCAACAACCCCATGGGCACAAAGAGGGGGGCAGTCGCCCCCCTAGACCTTCAAATTTACATTAGATATGGCTGAAAAAAGCAGTTGATAAAAGGTAGATGGTTGAAAAAACTGGAAATAAACAGAAATGTCCAAATATCGGTTCCGATATCGATATCGTACCGCGACACGCACAAATTTTTGTTTTTACTGTAGCACCGAAAATCGCTGCTTAGCACGCGAAATTGGGCAATTTTAACACTTTGGGAATTAACCGTTGTGGCAATTCTGTACAAATTACTACCTCGTGGTATATCAAATAAGATTAATGCTGAAGCATGTTGATGATTTATAATTTTTGGTGATTACTTATTAATAAATATTTCATAGGTATGATAGAACTTAATGGCAATGTCAGGTTTTGTAAACATCCAATTTAACTTCAGCTCCCCCCCCCGCCCTCCATCACAGAATCGGCTGCCTCCCCCCCCTAGGCAAGAAGTTACGTAAGCCCATTCCAATATAACTTCATTTCCCCCCTCCATCACACAATCTACTACCCCCCCCCCCCTAGACAATATGCTGCCTACACCCATGAACGGCCCTACAAGTGAGAAAAAAAATTGAACGAACAATAAATTTAGTCAGTTTAAATTGAAGCTTATCAACATGTTCGAAGACCTTGGTCGACTGAGAGATGAACATCTGGAGATAGCTTCAGTGGCTATCACATAGACCTAAAATGATGTCACCAATGAACCGCTTAGTCTGAAATAGCAAGGGACAAGTGGATCTCCGCAAAGTCATGGGACCTAATCAATAAGAGGGCCGACAAGAAGACAGCCCTTCGTCGGAATCGTCAAATCTTTCAACAAAGACACATAATGCTGAGTAAAGACAAGTGATGGAACACACCATTACTTCCGCGTCATGACAGGGGTGAAGCAAGGTCGTGTGCTATCACCACTGTTATTCATCGTCATGTCGACTATATCCTTCTAACTTGTGACGGCCATGGAATCCAGTTAGGAAATGAAGACTTGGAGATGCTGAATTCGCAGATGATATCAGTCTCCTAGATACCTCCAAGGAAAATCTTCAACAATACATCAACTAAGTCAGAGATGCTGCCAATTCTTTCGGCCTCAAAATCAATGCCAGCAAAATAAAAAGTATGGCCAACACTGGATCTTCACTTGACCTACACTGTGTAAAGCAGACCACTGAGTAAGTTGTGGATTTTAAGTATTTACGGAGCACCATCCCAGACACCAGCTCATGCCATGGAGAAGTCAAGCTCAGAACCGGCCAGCCAAATCCATTTTTAAGGAAACTACCCAGATTTGGCGTAGCCAGCAGTATTCTGTCCAACTCAAGCTAAGGCTGTTCAACAGCAAAGTCTTCTTGACACCTTACTATGGTTCCAAAACCTGACACTGAGAGCAACACCTTGAAAAGAAACTCCTTATGTTCAAAAATAGTTTAAGGTGCATTTTACATATCCATTGTATCCAAAAATAGCAACCAGAAAGAGAATGTCTCCAAAAACACCTTACAAAGCAGCTAATGAACTGACTTCTCAAATCAGAACGCCTCCATTCAACCTGAATGGGAAGGTCTCTGAGAGGTCACAGTGATAGAAGACGACTGGCGATTCTTCTTGGATGCCCTATGAACCTCTCGGAGGCACATGAGGATCTAAGATTTCTAAGGTCAGAACCTTAGTTACCTTAACCCATACTTCAGAGCCAAATAAAACCCAATTATGGATCTGTTCAGCTCTGTAATTAAATTGCAGCTAGATGTCTAACACAAAGAAAGCTTGATTTTTTGCATGTTTGGAGCTTAGTGGAATGCCTCCTGACTAGGATAATACTAGAGAGATGCTATTACACACAACAGTTATGTCCACTTAGTGAATACTACACAGCCGAAATTTTAAGGATGACAATTAGGTTTTTAAGGAGGGGTGATTATCTGATAATTTGAAAAAGTAGTTTGTTTTGTCCCCCAATACCGTTTTCTTCTCATTTGAGCTACATTTTCCAAATGCATCTGTGGATGTTTCATTATGGCCATTTTGGAAATGTTTGATATGAAAAAAACAATGATACAAAGAAACAAATAAGAAGAAAGCACTTACATATTCTGAATTAATCCTGCTTTTGTCATTTACAAGAATGCCTGCATAGGCTGTATTACCAGGTAGAATCAAAAGATGGAATCCAGGCAGTAGCTCAATTCGATGATTTATATCCAATTTTTCAGCTGAGCCTTTGTTGCCCATTTTCACATTTCAAGGGAAGTCTGAAACTACAGGAAAATCAACAGAACTAAACTATATGAAAAATCCTCACTATGCATGCTGCATAACTTTGTTGAATATAAATTATCCCTTTGAAAATAAACCTTTAACTTGTCATCAAATTGGTATCTATCAAAGCATCAAACAAAACATTCCTGCCTGAAGTAGATTTATTAAAAAAAATTATGGTTTTTAATTACTCAGGTGAGCCTATTGTATTCTTAAAACATCACTTGTGGTTCAAACAAGGTGCAATATACTGAACTTACTGCTAAAAACTGAACAGGGGGAAGAACAACATTTACTGAGCCACAATTATGGCTGAGGCTAAATCCAAACTAACTGATTTGTGACATAAAAATGAAATATGAACTGGATCAGAGGCAACGCTACAGCGTTGCCTATAGTAAAGGTCATACAATTCCAATGTTTTATTATTATTCCCCAGAGGCACTTCACATGGAAGGCGTCGTTGCATAAGCTTCGGAGGGGCTCATTCGATTTGAAATCGGGAGTTCTAGTGACCTTTTTAAGATTCAAAAATGATCTGAGGGCAAATAGCCCCCCCCCCAACCCTTTTTTCCCAAATACATCCGATAAAACATTTCAGATAGCCATTTTGTAAAAATAGTTCAAAGATTATATAACAAAAACTCCGGTGTCGACACAGACCCCAAGGGCCCGGGGGCAGGCGCTATAAGTTATACCCTGGGGGCATATTTGGTTCTTATGGAAGGAATGCTCGTATAAACTTCAGAGAGGGCTAATTTGATTGGAAATTGAAAGTTCTTAGTTCACTTTTTAAGAGTCAAAAGAGATCAGAGGGTAACCACCCCCACGCCCTATTTTTCCTAAATACATCTGATAAAAATTTAAGATAGCCATTTTGTTAAAAATAGTTCAAGATCATATAAAAAAAACTCCGGTGTCGACACAGCCCCCAAGGGCCCAGGGGCAGGCGTTGCAAGTTATGCCCGGGGGACATATATGGTTCTTATGGAATGGATGCTCGTATAAACTTCAGATAGGGCTCATTTGATTGGAAATTGAAAGTTGTAGTTCAATTTTTAAGAGTCAAAAGAGATTGGAGGGCAACTAGCCCCACCCCCGCGTCCTTTTTCCCCCAAACCCATCCGATACAAACTTTGATAAAGCCATTTTTTAAAATAGTTCAAAGGTCAGATAACAAAAACTCTGGTGTCAACACAACCCCCAGGGCCCGGGGGGCAGGCGTTGTAAGTTATGTCCTGGGGCCGTATATGGTTCTTATGAAAGGAATGCTCGTATAAACTTCAGATAGGGCTCATTTGATTGGAAATTGAAAGTTGTAGTTCAATTTTTAAGAGTCAAAAGAGATCGGAGGGCAACTAGCCCCTCCCCCTCCACGCCTTTTTCTTCCCCAAACCCACCCGATAAAAATTTTGAGGTGACCATTTTGTGAAAAATAGTACAAACATCCCATAATAAAAACTCCGTGGTTGACACAAACCCATTTTTTTTACTTTGATATTGTTACTTTGATACTAGTTATGATACTTTGATGACTATTTGATTTCGAAAAAATAAAATTGATTTTGAAATAAGGAATTTTTAAAAACTTGAAACTTTTTGCAATCAAAAGTGAACAAGATTAATTAAAAAAAAAAAAACTTTCCGAAAAAGATGTTTTTCAAAGAAAAGTAAAGGCCATTTTAACTTATGATCAGCAGATACAAATACCTGTTAAAATTCAAACTGAAAACGACCAGAAATTACTATGAAAGAATAAATGAAACAAAAAACGAACAGAAATTAAATAAACAATCATAGCATAAGAACATACAATAGATACTAATGCATATGAATAAATAAATCTTAAAACGAGTTAAACTTAAATTGAATATGCAAATCAAGATTGACACAAACAAAAATCACTACAAACAAGAGTTTGGGTATTGCCTCCTCTCACTGTAAAATCCTAAAACCTATTGTGTTAGTTGCACTCTACTGAAAACGAATTTTATTACAAATATTTTCTTTTGTACTTAACATTGAAAATAAACATCAAAATTACAGTAAAATTTTGAACTGATGAGCTTTCAGCAATTAATACATTATACATCAAATACTAAATTTAATTTATTAGTTCTTTCTAAAATTGTTAAAGACGAACATAGTTTCACTGCAAACATGAGTTTGGACACTGCTCCCTTCCTTAACAGTAAAAACCTAAAGCCAACTGCATAATTGGCGCTTCACTTAAAACGAATTAGGCTATATTACAAATATTTTCTTTTCCAGTTCTTACAGCATTGAAAATGAAAATAAAATTGCAGTGAAATAAAATCTTGAACTGATGGATTTTTCAACCATTAATATCATTATATATCAAATAATTAGTTTGATTTTGTTTATACTTTCCAAGACTTTTCAAGACACATGTAGTTTTCAGGAAAGCGCCAATGACGCAGTAGGTTTTAGACTTTTACAGTGAGAGAAGGAGGTAATACCCAAATTCTTGTCTGTAGTGATTTTTGTTCGTTTCCAGCTTGATTTGCACATTCAATTTAAGTTTCACTCGTTTTAAGATTTATTTGTTCATTTATATTAGTGTCTATTGTATGTTTGTTTGCATTGATTGTTTATTTAATTTTTCGTTTTGGGTTTCATTTAAACTTCAATAACAAAATATCTTTTTTTCGTTTTAAGCTTGATTTGCATATTCAATTGAAGCATTATTCGCTTTAAGATTTATTTATTCATTTATATTATTACTTGTTGTATGTTTTTTTGCTATGATTGTTTATTTAATGTTTATTTTCAATGTTAAGTACAAAAGAAAGTATTTGTAATAAAATTCGTTTTCAGAAGAGTGCAAATGACACAATAGGTTTTAGACTTTTACAGTGAGAGGAGGCAATACCCAAACTCTTGTTTGAAGTGATTTTTGTTTGTGTCAATCTTGATTTGCATATTCAATTTAAGTTTCACTCGTTTTAAGAATTTATCTATTCATTTGCATTAGTATCTATTGTATGTTTGTTTGCATTGATTGTTTATTTAATTTCTGTTCGTTTTGGGTTTCATTTTAACTTCAATATCAAAATATTTTTTATTCGTTTTATTTATTCATTTATGTTGTTACTTGTTCTATGTTTTTATGCTATGATTGTTTATTTAATTTCTGTTCGTTTTGTGTTTCATTTATTCTTTCATAGTAATTTCTGGTCGTTTTCAGTTTGAGTTTTAACAGGTATTTGTATCTGCTGATCTTACGTTTAAAATGGCCTTTACTTTTCTTTGAAAAACTTCTTTTTCGGAAAGTTTTTTATTCGTTATAGTAAATATTTCAAAATATTTTTTTTTCGTTTTAAGCTTGATTTGCATATTCAATTTAAGCATTATTCACTTTAAGATTTATTTATTCATTTATATTATTACTTGTTGTATGTTTTTTGCTATGATTGTTTATTTAATTTCTGTTCGTTTTGGGTTTCATTTATTCTTTCATAGTAATTTCTGGTCGTTTTCAGTTTGAGTTTTAACAGGTATTTGTATCTGCTGATCTTACGTTTAAAATGGCCTTTACTTTTCTTTGAAGAACTTCTTTTTCGGAAAGTGTTTTTTTTTTAATAAATTTGAAAAAAAAGCCTTACCTGGCTTAAAGGTTTACTTACACATTTATAATCTAAAATTCAATAACTATTGTCACAAAGTAGACTAAAAAAAGAATGGAAAAAGAAGTTTTTACAGTAAAGTCATTTTGTAAAAAACCTTAGAAGTAGAAATGAATTTAATATGATATGAATTTAAGATGTTTTTAATATGAAGTAAAAGACACTTTCATGCTGCATAATTTAGACTCTGATTGCATTTCTGAAAGTTTCATTCACCTATCTCAACTACTTTCTGAGTTATGTTAACAAAATGACAATTATCTAAAATTTTATGTTAGTGTTGCCAACAGGACAGAAATCAGATAGGGAAAAAGAAATATTCCGTTTGATTTTCCATTCAAAGGTCCTTCAAAATATATTGATTACTACAATCACAATTGAATCCCAGCTCCCATAACAAGGCTAGATATAGCCGTAGTCTATATGCAAAAGTCCGTTGATGGTGTTTTCATTTAAATTTGCTTTATTTGTATTGTGAGTCGAGGACCAACTACCAATAAACACAAAAAATAACAGTAAGCTCGGAAAACTTGTATATTTTTGTATATTACTTAGGGCTATATTTGGCCCTACTTAGGGGGGGGGGGATGCAGTTTCGATGGCAATCATTATTATATCTGACAAGATTATTGAATAGAGAACTTTATTGTGTATTATTTTCTATTTAATTTCTGTTCTGTAAGTAACTTTGAACAAATTTTACATCCTCCTTTTCTGAATCACATTTATACTAAGGCAACTCTGAACATCTAAAAAACATAAATCTGTAGTGTTTAGATTAGACCAAGGACGTATACTGGATGTTGGTTCGGGGGGGGGGGCATCAGGTAAAACTAGTGGAAGTTCAGAAACTTACTATCAACCAACTCTATTACTGTTACAGTTTCTTTCTCCATGAGCATTTTTATATTAAGTTATTATTAAGCTTATTTTTTCCTAAACTATAATAAAAAGTCTGTTTAAGCATATAAAAGAGTTCTAACAATAAGCCTTACTAAAGTTCAGATTATATATTAAACTACACAAATACTGTGAATGCTTCTTATAGCTAAATCTCAGCTTCTTCTTAAGTTGCTTAAATACCATCAGTATCCACCATAACATCTTGATTTGACATATGGGCAAGTCCATTCAATCTGCCCATCTCTTGTGCAAACCTAGGGACATGATTTCAGCATTGTTGAGGAACTCAAAGATATTTGAAAAAACTCCAGGAATCTCTGTTTCTACAAATAGAGGGGATGGTCACAACCAGGGTCTCCAAATAAACTGAAAACCAATCTATGGCATTTCTCTGTAGAAGTCTTGACCAGTATTGGCTGGCTCCTCTTACAGCATTCCATACTGCTTGCATTTTCATGATTACATTGACAGTATTAACATGAAGGGATGTGTGACTATTGTTTTGAAAGCTTAATGTAAATTTAATGCTCAGATTTCTTTAGTCTACTTCTAGCTGAATGAAAAATTTGGAGAAGTGGCACTGTACGTAAGCATTGGTTTACTGCCATTTCAGGATCACACAAAGCCTCCAATTATAATGGAGGTCCCAGCGACTTCTTGCTGTCTGGTTCTAAGGCAGCTTAAGCTCTTTGGTGTAGACATGAGAAGATGTTTTAGTCCCTACACTGGTTTCCAGGACCATTGCTTTTCCTGAAGCCAAAATAATTTCAATGCTTTAATGAATATAAAAATTACAGCTTGGGATGTTACGTAATTGTATCAATATTTTGACTGAAGAATTCAGGCACTTCAAACTGGACTTATTAGGAGTTTCAGAAACTCATATCCCAGGAGTAGGAAACATTAAATTAGGTGACATAGAATCTATTTACTCAGACAGGAAGGATGGGTACATAGACAGGGAGAAGGGCTCATGATGAATAAAAAAGCTGCTAAGTCTTGTTTAGGTTGGTAAGATATTAATAATAGAATATTAATCACTAATTTTATGACTAAAAAGTTCAGGGTACCAATCATACTAGTATATGCCCCTGTAGAGCCAACTGATGGAGATAGTAGTGACTCAGATTAATTTTACTTACAGTTACAGGAACAAATAGACAGGATCCTGGGTAGAAATATAGTCCTTTTATGAGATTTTAACACCCAGGTCGGTAGAAATAGGGATAAATGGTATCCTAGCCTAGGTAAATTTGGTGCAGGAATAGAAAGCAGTAATGGCTACAGACAGCTGCAATTTCTAGTTCTAGTTATATATATTCTAGACAGGATCCTGCGTAGAAATATGGTCTTTTTATGAGATTTTAACGCCCAGGTCGGTAAAAATAGGGATAAATGGTATCCTAGCCTAGGTAAATTTGGTGCAGGAATCGAAAACAGTAATGGCTACAGACTGCTGCAATTCTGTAGGTATAACAATCTAGTTGTTTCTTTTATGCAAGGTTTTGGGTATGTTGTGTGATGCTTTAGAATCCAAGAAATGTACAGACCAACTGCATCGACTCCTTTTCGAGCCTAAATCTGCAGAACTTCTCTATGCTATGATGCCAAATACAAACGACGATGTGCTAAATTCCATATTTTCTGTTATATCCATTCTGGTCAAATCAAGTAGAGTTTACCCTGAAAAAAAGAAATATTTTTTCTCAAAGATCCCCCAGCCCACTCAGCGCGTCCCCAGGTAGGGAGGCTCAGCGCGCCCTGGCAGGGAGGCGTGGATCAAGGGGGGCCCGGTCTCTGGGGGTCTTGAAATATAGCTGGAGCACCCACGCCTGGGGGTCATAAATTCAGGCGGAGGAGGTGGAAGGCCCCTCTGATGTGCACTGGGCAGGGCCCATCGGCGTATGGACACGTCTCGCCAGTCACAAACCTTCTCCCAGCAATGGGAAAATTGCAGGTGATGCAGGACGCCAGAAGGGCGCATAATCGGTAATAGATATAGCTAGGGATGGAGAGGAGTGGCTTACCGCCATCCAAAAATTAGCCAAGAAATCTTGTTTCATAGTAAAAATTATGAAGTACAAACGATCAAGAACGAGAACCAATACTACCGCGTCCAGGGCAAACGACAAAGTTTGCAACTGACGAAGTTACCGCGTCCGGGACAACCGACGATCTGACGACCGAGAATCTCGCGAATGGAGACACTTTAACAACGTTGACAACTCCGACCCCGGAGACTATGCTTTTCCCTAAATTGATTTTATCTATTGGAATCCTGAACGTTAGGACGCTTTCTAAACAAGGCAAAATAGACCTCGTCCTAAATAAACTAAACCGATAAAAATGGGATATTGTGGGTGGGACCTTCAGAAACACACCTCCCTACCACTGGCGAAGAAAGAATCAGCAACACTAGTCTGATAGTGTCTGGGAGAACCGATGGCTTCCATCACCAAGGTGTTGGCTTTTTTATGTTGAGTAAAGGACAAAGATCCCGGGTTTCCGTAACGTCTGTGTCAAAACGATTGATTATGATATGAATGAAAGGACCATCGATCAACATCACGATCATACAAGTCTACGTTCCTGACTGGGGCAAACCAGATGAAGATTCTGACAATTTTTACCTTCAACTGCAAAGCCTAGTTGACGCAGTTCCCAAAAAAGATCTTATCGTTGGCGCTGGCGACTTCAATGCAATTGTTGGTAATACTTCTACTGGAAACAACGATGTTATGGGTAAATTTGGCCTTGGAAGACTTAGGGGAGAACGCCTCATTGAATTCTGCAGAGACAACGATCTGGCCGTAATCAATACTCTCTTCAAACACAAAGAACGTCGTAAGGCGACATGGACCTCGCAAAATGGAAAAACCCCTAATCTTATTGATTACGTGATCGTCCCTAGGCGGGGGAAATTGTCTGTGCTAGATACTGTTACCCTTGCAGGTGGCGATTTCGACAGTGATCATTCCTTGGTCATGTCTGCACTGAAGATACACCCGAAATCTTCCGCGAAGCTGAACAAGAGACCCGCTCGTTTCAACACGCATCTTCTCAAAGACCCTCAAACCCGTTAGACTTACATGGAGGAACTATCTACTCAAATATCAGACCATCTTTCGGATACTCATATAGCCCTATCTAAAGAGGAGATCGATAAATTGGTAGCAAACTCCTCTAAGATCATCAGCGACGTAGTGATGTCTACTCTAGGAAACAAAATGGGGAATAAAAAGCCTTGGATAACCAACGAAATTACTTTATTATGTGCTGAGAAATGAAAACACAATTACAGGTCAGACAGAGAGAGCAGGGATTGATATAAGCAGTTGAAGCGTGCTGTAGAAAAAGCCACCTGTAGAGCCCATTGCACCTACATAAAAGACAAATGCAAACAGTGTGAGTCTTATTTTAAGAAAGGCGACTCACACTTTATGTATAAGAGAGTTCGCGAGCTAGCAAGCAAGAAGAGTCTCAGTTCTTGTGCACTGCTAGATACAAACAGCTCAAAGATACAAAGCACAGAAGGTATCCAATTGAGATGGATGGAGCATTTCAAAGAAAAGCTTAATCCTGATATCCCTCCAAACCCTGCTGTCCTGGATCTGTTTCCCGTTACTGTCTCAGACCCCAGCCCCCCTCCTCTCCGTTCTGACGTCAAAGACACCATCCAAGCGCTGAAGAATAACAAGGCCCCTGGACCGGACGGAATACAGGCAGAACTGATGAAAGTGTGGTTTGAACCACTTATAGATCTTTTCCACATGATAATATCTGCTGTCTGGCAAGAGGGTCATTTCCCAACTTCTTGGAGCAAGGCCACAATTGTTCTGCTACACAAGAAGGGGTCAAAGGCGATATGTGATAATTACCGTCCTATTCACTGTGCGCCAGATTTTAGAAAAATATCTGGAATTCGGTAACGACTTGCATCAACTCTTCATCGAGTTTAGGCAACCATTCGACCTCATTTGGAGAAATTTCCTACGGCATATACTCCTTCATACGGAATCCCACAAAACCTAGTCGACCTTATCAAATAATGTACTTCAAATTTGGGAGTCACGTCATGACTAGTGAAGGTCTCACTGACAGTTTCCAGACGTCCACAGTTGTCCTTCAATGATGCTTCTTGTCTCCATAGCTGTTTAACCACTTCCTCACAGCAGTCTTATCCCTGCTGGAAACAACTTGCAGCGCACATATAGGGGGTGTTTTCCTTTGAATAGACAGCTCTAAAAAATCATCATCTAGAATCAAACGTTTTTCCATAAACACAAGATTCCCCATGATTCGCTCTTTCTCAAATCTATCCATTTTTTAGAGTCCTAACACTCTCACAACCAACTTCAGACTAACCAGTTTTTTTTTTCCACTCTAAAATACACGCTAGCCTACTATAGAAAGAAAAATATCTTTGATTTAGAAACAGATTTATTGAATATAAGTACAACAATAATAATCACCGATTCAATTTGTTTTCATCAATATATTTCACTAGTGCATCTAATGCTGCCTGAAGTCTATTTATATGCACATTATTCAGTTTCGCAGCAAAACATAATTGGTCCTCCATTTTAAATTTGCTCAATGATATCACATATCTAGCATACATATCATCCCATTCAAGGCATAGTCAACAGCCTCCTGTTATTTCCACAGCCACGTTTGGTACTCGTATATCTTTGCTGCTGCTGCTACCGGCTCCACCATCAACCTCCAATAGTGTAAATGCTCCACTCATTTTCTCTACTAATATCGTTTCAAATAAATTATTCTCTCTGAATTCAATTCTCTTACTAATATGAATTGCAATGAAAATCACTCCTTTTATTCGAATCTAATTACTAATCAAGTTACCGTATATGGAGTAGCCTCCGCTCTCTCTCTGATTGGCCCTAAAAAATGGGCGTTGTCTCAAAAACCAGTCTGCTTGCATTATACAATCTCAATTATAGTTTCAAAACATGTTTGATCACTTTGCTTGGAAAGGTGCCAAGGAACATAGGTGTGAGAGGATACTCACTCTCTTTGAAAAGGTGTAGAGCATCAGGCAAATAGTATGGTAATTCCTAGGGCATTAAGCAAATCCATTCGACATTGTGATGGGATACTCACTCTCTTTGAAAAGGTGTAGAGCATCAAGCAAATAGCATTGCAATTCCTAGGGCATTAAGCAAATCCATACGACATTGTGAGGGGATACTCACTCTCTTTGAAAAGGTGTAGAGCATCAAGCAAATAGCATGGTAATTCCTAGGGCATTAAGCAAAGTATAATGTACTACTCTACTGTTATCTTCCTCAAAGACAAAATTTCCAGACCTTTCAACAACACTGAACAAAATGTTTATCTCAAAACTTTGATTGGATGTGTTTGGGGAAATGGTGGGTGTGAGAGGGGGGTTACTTGCCCTCCAATCACTTTTGACTATTAAAAAAGGCACTAGCCCTTTCCATTTCTAATCGAATGATTCCTTTTTGAATTTTCTACAAAAACACTTTCTATAAAAAAGACTTATATGCCCCCAGGGCATAACTTACAACTCTTGCCCTGAGGGCTGTGGGGGGAGTGTCATCCTCAAAAACATAATTTCCTGACTTTTTAACTACGTCGAACAAAATGGCTATCTGAGAATTTTGATTCGATGTGTTTGGGGAAATGGTGGGCATGGAAGGGGTGTTAGTTGCCTTCCAATCATTTTTGACTATTAAACAGGGCACAACCCACTCCAATTTCCAATCGAATGAGTCCTTTTCGAAGTTTCTGCGACAACTCCTTTGATACGAAGTGCCCTGGTCTAAAGAAAAAATAATAATAATACATTGTGCCCACATTTTTCTTTACTTGAGCAGTACGATTGCATTGCCTATGATCTAAGCTTCAGCAAAAGTTCCCCTTGTCCCCTTGCATAGATCATGGTTGCAGCGGCAGCTGCAACCTAGTAAAGAGCAAACCACAGTCCATAGTAATAAAAAGTTGAAAACATGATTTAAAAAAAACTGTCTAGCGAGAAAAAATTGCCATTTGACACTGAATCAGGAATGGTAACTATTGTTTTGGTTAATCTTATAAGTAAAAGTTTATTGCAAAAAGAAATTAATGGTGATTTCGAAAAAGAGCCTGAAACCCCTTGAAAATGACGTCAAATCGATATAAAAAATGTATCATCGGAATCAGCATGGTCGAAAACCTTTTGTAGGATAATTACAGTCCCCACCTTGAACGCCAAGGAAAATGACTTTTTTGCATGGGTAGCACTGATCTGTCTCCCTTTTTTTCTTTTTTTTTCTAGAAGGGCTATGGGGTGGCCAGAGCATCATAGAGAGGTGTGTCATAGCTGATTCAAAAGGGAATTAAATTTTTAAGTGCCCTTTTCAAGTGACCAAAAAGATTGGAGGGCAAATAGCCCCCCCCTACAGGCCCCCTTCCCCCCCAACTAGTCCTATAAAAATTTTGAGCTAACCATTTTGTTTAACATAGTTCAAAGGTCCAATATATATGGTTTTGATGATGATATGGCCCTCCATAGTCCCTGGGGAAGGGCTGTATGTGGTATCAGGCGTATCGGTATTGTGCGTATTGGTATCGCATCGGGAATATCGGTATCCGCTGTTGTTTTTTCAGTCATTTTCTAGGCTAATTTTTTTAAAGCATGGCCCAGCAAGGTATCATGGTTGCAGCGGCAGCTGCAACCTAGCAAAGAGCAAACCACAACCCATAATAACCAAAAGTTAAAAAACGCGTTTTGAAAAAAACTGGCTATTGAAAAAAAATTCCCATCTGACACTGAATCAGGCACGTTAACTATTATTCCAGTTCGTCTTAAAAGTAAAAGTTTATTGTGTAAAGAAATTTATGTTGATTTTGAAAAAAAAGCCTCACACCCCTCGAAAATGGCATCATATCAAAATGAAAATTGTACCATTGGAATCAACATGGTCAAAACCTTGTACAGGGAAGTTACAGTCCCCCTCCCTGAACAACAAGGAAAATCATTTTTTGCATCAGTAGTACTGATCTGTCTCCCATGTTTTTTTTTTTTCCATCAGGTCTAGCGGGCTACCAGAACATCATAAAGAGATTCTTAATGGCTCATTCAAAAGCTATTTCTCATATCTACGTGCTTTTTATAAATACTGTCATCTGCAAGTGCCATATGGCACTAAACTGACACTTTTTGTGCTATTTCTCAAAGGGTGGCACTAGCAGGCTACCAGAACATCGTTGGTAGATCTTTTATTGCTCATATACAAGATATTGCACATATCTACGTCTTTCATATAAATTCCACCATCATCAAGTTCAAATGGAACTAAAAACGGCACTTTTGGTGTCGTGCCTCAAGTGGAAAAGCTGCACTGTAAAAAAAAATTTGATTTCCAACAAAATGTTTTGCTTGAATTCAAACAAGTCAAAAAAATCGAATTTTTCTGTTGGAATTGGGACTTGCTTATTTAATTCAAACAAGTCACAAAAAAATCCAATTTTTCTGTTGGAATTGTGACTTGCTTATTGAATTCCAACAAATTATTGAAATTATTAAGATTAATGTACTTTTCAGTAGAAAAAATATAATTTTCACTGTAAATAGGCTATATCAATCAACACGGTTTGAACTTCAACGGTAGTTTGAAGTTTCTTGAGTATCATTTTAAATTTGACTATAGGACCATTGAAAGTAATATGTTCAGTATAAGTTCACTTCAAATATTTAAATTATAGCAGAAAAAGGGATATGCTAATTGAATTTTGAGTATAAAAAGATAATTATAAAAATAAGGAAATATATTTTTACTTTGAAATAAGTTGAGCTTTCTTGTCTGCAAAAAGAACATGCAGAAATTTATGTGCAAAAATTATCTTTTAACTTTTACAATCGCTTTTCTTAAATACATTTTTGTGAGTTTCTGTAGGTAGAAAATTTCTCAGAATGCTACCCCTAACCTTAACAGTACTAACGGCGAAAATATATTGCTTTCTGAATTCAATTTTTTCTAATTAAGAACAAAAATCCTTTTGTGGGAACAACTTATGTGTTTGTGATGAACATCATTTTTGGAATGGGACCCAAAAAGCGTTTCAAAAAAAATTCTTCCCGGGATTTACCATAAATTTGCTGCTTACGCTGAATAACCAAGTAAGAAATTATATCGAAGAAAAGAAGACGCCTGTAAGGGTGTTTCAGTCCTTTACATACACATAAAGGAACCAAAAGCTTCCCCAAAAAAGAGAATTTTCTAAAATGGTGAGCATTTCAACTGGACTCAGATATACTACACTTTGATAGCATGAATTATGCTTCAAAAACTTCGGTTTGCTACAGGATTAATTAAAAAATAGGATGTTAGCCCAATAAGTTTTATCAAACAGTTCATAGTGTTAAACTGTAATTAAGGAGCGACTCAGCTCAACTGTAACCAAAACTCAAAAATGGAATTTTGATAACAATTGATAAGAATTGGGTTTTTATGCAGATTGCAAATATATAAACTTCATTACATTTAATATCTACCCATCAAAGGCTCCAAGCCTCAGAAGAAAAAGGGATTTTGAAAACAGGGAGCCTGATTTTCGAAAAAGGGAGAAACACCCCCCAAAAAGTCAATAAACCTTGATGTAAATCAGACCTATACATTCAGCGTATCAGAAAATGTTATTGTGGGGGTTATGATCTCCTATTTGCACAAATGTGGAATTTATGCTTTTGCCAAGAAGACTGATCACAGATGGGTTTCTATTTGTTGTTTTTTTTGTTCTAGTGTCCTTTTTAAGAGACTGTAAAGATTGGAGGGCACCTAAACCTCCTCCCAAGACCTAATTTGTCTCTTATTTTGTTTTCGAATGTTATGATTTAAGATCAATAAGACAAACAAAACAAAAATCATCTCCTTCAACTACCTACAAACATATAATACAGAAGGTGATTTAATGTTAAGACCTTCAAACAACGAAGTGACGATTTTACCTAGGGGGCATATTCAGTTTAGTTTATTAATATCGATAACTTGTGTCTTATGTTCCCCAAAATGTTTAAGACAGCACATTTTTATAAATAAAAAAAAGTTTGGTAAACTTCTATAATACTGTTCAATTAGCTGTAAACCATGCAAGAAGTGAAGTTCTGTTAATGCTAATGAAACAAAACAAAATAGGAAAAGAATGTAATAGTTTAGAAACAAAATTCGGTTATATATTTGCAAATTAGGGGGTGGGGGGTAAAGCATAGCATATATTAAATACATAACCTAACCTAGGTACCTTTTTTTTTCTCCTAAACCCCAAAAAATTAAAGTTTAAATATTGTAAACGCAATTAGAAACCACTGTTTGCAATCCAATTCTACATTGAGAGAACCTGTTTGACTAGATTCTTTTATAATCTATCTTGCATGGCTTGCACCTAATAGAACAGTACCAATTCTACTTTAGCTACTTTAGGCTATCTTGGAAAGGGGTTAGGTTAGGAAAATGAAACTTTCAGGGATGGGTCTACAGGCTAAAGTATGGGTACTTATATGCTATCTGGAACACATGCAAAAAATGAAGTTTGGTTGATGCTAATAAAGTAAAACAAAATAGGATAAAATTATAATAGTTTAGAAACAAATTTTGGCTATATATTTGCAAATTAGGGGGTGGGGGGTAAAGCATAGCATATATTAAATACCTAACCAAACCTAGGTACTTTTTGTCTCCTAAACCCCATAAAACAATAGTTTAAATATTATAAACCCAACAACAAACTACACTTTACAATCCATTTCTCTATTGAAAGAAACCCACATCTTCCCTATATAATATAGCACATGTGTTCCAGATAATACATAAGTATCAAAGTATGTCCTGGGAAGGTATTTTGAAGTACCTACCTCCACTCCTTCTCCCTCTAGAGGATCCTTAAATTTGCCTACATGACAGGTCTATACTTATTGAAATTTTGACAAAACAAAATTTTACCTTAATTTTCAGTTATCAATTTCTTTTTCTCAAGGTTTAGTTCCAAAAATGCAATTCCTGTTATTTGAGTAGAATTTTAAGCCATATCAATGTTTTTTTTTCTTCAAAATTTAGGAAATGTATTTGCATATCTTTAAAACCTTATAAATTGGGATTGAGCAAAGTTGTGAAGCTGAAAACAATTTTGTTGTACTTCATCTAAGCAGAAGATCTATTTTGCAAGGTTTCAATTTTATAACACACCGATTTTATGAGGTGGCAAACAAGAGATTTGATGAGATCTGATGAGTAAGTCAAAGGTATTCAGAAAAGACAGGATTCATGGCATTATTATTGCAACCGTTCACCTCTGGAGGTAGAAAATAGAGGGAAAGTCTTTCTTGTATTTGTGCCTTGATTTGATTTCATCTTCACTTCAGGTCTGAGTGTCACTGTTTTCCTGATTGGAAGATATTTCTTACAAAAGTGTCTTCTGTCAGCCTGATACTATGCCATTGATTAACTGATTTCCACCATGAAAAAATGCAACTGTTAAGAGGTGTCATATTATCTGGGAGAAATTTTTTGTTGTAATTTTCTAAACTTGTAAAATAAATGAGATTATTTTTTTGTATTTATTGATACTTCAGAAAGAAGAAAGGGAAACTGAATCCTGAGAACTAGATATTAGACTGTAGACCTAGGAAACTGAACAATGCTAGTGATGGAAATCCAATAAAAGAACAGGAAATCCAGCAAAAAAGACAGAAATCCAATAAGAATCTTAAAATCCAACATGTTTTTTTCTCAACAAACTGAAAATTCAATTTGGGTATGGGAATTCAACATTTTTGTTTCTCAACACATTGGAAATTCAATAATGACCATGGAATTCCAAAATGGTCTCCAATATTCAATTTCAGCTATTGAAATTCAAATTTTGTCGTTGATATACATTACAAACAATTTTTGTTGAATCTCAAATGATTTGTTTTTACAGTGTGGGGCTATTGGGCTAGCAGAACTTTAAAAAGTGATGTTTAATGGCACTCATTTTTAAGGCATGTCCTGGGAAGGCAGATTTTAAACCTATTACTCATATCTATGTGCTTTTTATCAATTTTACCATCCAAAAGTGCCATATAGCACTAAAAACGGCACTTTTGGTACCACTTCTTAAGTGGAAGAGTTTGGAAGCATAAAACTGTACCATTGCAATAATTATGGTTCAAAGCCCTTAACTGGAGGCTTATAAGATCCCCTCACATATACTCCTCATCCAGACCCTCTTAGTAAGTTTCATAAATCAACTAGTCATATTAAAAGTAAAAGATTATTGCAAAAGCAAATTAGCTAGAATTAAAAACTTTTCAACTAAACATCTACCAAAAATTAAGCTTGATTGATCAACAGTTTTGAATTGAACCTTCAAATTTCAGTCTGTGATGAAGCCTGTGTGCTAGTTCTAACAGCGGTAATTGAGGGGAAGGGATGTCCTTGCCCCCTTAGTTTTTGCTCTTGCCTAGGTTTTGAAATCGCCTTTTTTGGGTCATTTCATTGGAAAAGGCACTTGTTTCATTTAAAAAAGTTGGGGAAACAACCAAAAATGCACTTTGTGGGAATGTGCTATCAAGTCAAATTTATAAAAAGTGATTAAGTATAAATATAAGCTTTTAAATGAGCCCTTAAACAGCTTTCTTTTGTTACAGAAGCCTTCTAGTTTCTGCTAGTCAGTAGGTGATTTATAAAGCCCTGTTTTCATTATGGCTTTATCAGACAAAGTTGGCCAAGTAAAAACCTCTTTTTGCTCATTGAAAAACAAACATTCCTGAAAAACATGTATTGTTTTGTAAAGTATGGATAATGAACTTTATTTTATAGACTAAAAGTTTTCTTAGCTGTCAAGGTTGTTTGCAGTATTTTTTAGAGCTGTCTTATCTCCCCTAGATCAGTGATAACTAGAAATTATATTAAAAATAAGTTTTCAACTGAAACTAAGAAGTGACATTAAAACTCAAAATGAGCATACATTATTCCATATAAATAAAAAAGATCATGGCAGTGTTGTTTCTGCATTAAATTTTAATCAAAAATGAACAAAAATTATTACTTCACAGCCTATTTAATATATATTAATATAACTAGTATAAATAAACCAGCTAATTATGTTTCCCTATGCTTTTACAATTATACAAAACTAGCACTTTACTGAAAACACAAAATAATATAGGAGTTTTGGTACAGTAAATGCAAACCAATTAAGGACACCTTTTATAGAATCAAAATATTATCAATCCCTTTTAGGATCAATCCCTTTTAAGATAAAGCAACAATTCATTTTAGGATTTTCTTTATCTTTTTTTACATTTAATTAGGTATCACTTCTGCACAATGGCTCAGTTCAATGACTGGCTCTTGTTTTGGTTCTTAAAAGGACATGTCATGATTAGTTTGTACACCTATATACAAGACAGATTAGTTTGTACACAAGTTGAATTGAAGTTATCAAGTATTTTGCAAAAGGTTGCATCAAGACATGGCTAATTGTAGATAGGGAAAAGCCAAGACAAATAGTTCAAGTAATTGAGAGGCAAATGTTTAAATGGCTGGGGCTGTACAGGTCTTGATAGTATTAGGACTATAGACTAGTTTTAGAATTTGTACCATAGCTTGAAATTCACTCTTGTATAGAGAGAAATAATCAGATTTCCAGAGTTCATATTGTCCTATTTGATCTTCAATTCAAGTGATACTAAAGCATATTTCTTACAATTTAAGACTGTAAATTACCCACTATTTGTATTATGGCTGGTGAGAGCAAAATGCTGCTTGATAAATCAATCCAATATTTCTATATGCTGTTCAATTACTTTGCAGCTATTAAAAATATTTAGTTTTATGCTTATGTTTTTAAGATAATTTTAATTGTATACTAGAAGTTACTAATGTCACAACTGGTGTAAGACTATGAATAGCTTTATGGATTTGTTTAGTGTTGTCAGGCTACATACTCACTTTTGACTCTTAAATCAATAATACTGTTTTTTATACTTGACTTTTGTGTTTTCAGTAAAGCATTAGTTTTGTATAATTATAAAAGCATAGGGAATATTTTAGATGCAGTGATAGTCAATAGTGGAACCTAATCTTGGACACATATTTATAGCTTGAACCTAATCTTGGAAAATGTAGTCTAATCTTGAATGCAGGATTTTAAAGTTAGAACTAAATACATAAATCATAGACAGACTCAATCTTGGACAAATTTAATCTAAAACCATTGTTATCAAGCAGAATAATTGTATTTAAATAGGCTAGGCTATAATCTAAATTTAAATGTTGAAAAACAAAGTTTCCAAAAATTGTATTCAGCTAATCCTATCAAGCCTTGTCCTAACTATCAGCCAAATCCCAACTATCTTAACATATACATCATGTCAAAGATTAAAAGTCTGTTATCTAGGCTCAGGAATGACTCCTTTTAATACTACAGGGTCTCAAGTCTTTAATAAGAGGGTCTTAAACTACTAAGGGTATTGCCCTAGTGTATATGGCAAAAGTATTCAAACTTATGGCACATTTACTAAGAAATATAGATAAATCCAATAATGAAAAATTTCTAGATGGTAGGCTTTAGGTTTAAAGGGTTATTATGGTGATATAGCTTTTGAGATGATTAGCATACGAGCTGGTAAAATTCTAGTTTAGAGGCTTCTTGCTATCTTGGAAAGTGGCTGAATTAGGTGAATAAAACTTTCAGGAATGAATCCAGGACCAAAAATATATCCTTGGAAGGTATTTCGAAGCTACTATGCTACCCTTTCCTTATTTTTAGGGTTGAGAAGATTGCACAAATGACAGATTTGTACCTGTCCAAATTCTAACAAAAACATCTTACTTTAATTTTTAGTTTTCAGTGTCAATATCCAGTAAAACTTTCATTTACTTACATAATTTAGCTAGGAATTAAAGTGAATGCACCACTTGATACCTTTTTTATGCTCTTTCTAATAATAATAATTGCTTCTTGGAATCTATTTTCATTGCATTTCCAAAAGGTAACTTTTTTTTTCACCACACAAAAAACTGGCCATCAATAGAAATGGGTTTAAAAGATTATAAAAACATACCATTTTTTTGTAAATCAATTATTCAAAAGTAATATATTCCACAAGCACTGATTTGAAACATTGTAATTTCACAAAAATACAAGAAATATACAGAAGAAGCCAGATTTATAATATACTCCTAGCATTGTGTATTTTAACTTCTTGTCTATAATTTTTGTAGAAAGAAGCAAATTGGATATTTTTTGCTGAACTTCTCCATGTTACATTACAGAAAAAGCTTATTTTATAGAAAACCTAATGAGGAAAACATTTGGGATTTGAGAACAGCTTTTTTAAATCCTAATGCTTATTGAAATGGGTTGTATACATTTGTGATGGACCAATACCTTTGGAATGTGTTGCTTTATAGAAAAATCAATTGAATTCTGAGCTTTTAACAAATTTTTTAATTTTACATTGCTGTTTAAAAACTATGGACAAGGTAATGAGTTGCATTTTCAGATCAAAATGGAATTCTCCCTGAAATTGATTGTTAGGCTATATTTGCAAAAAGCATAAAACAGGTCATCAACAGAATTGTTTCCTTTATATTGCAATTGCCAGCAAGATAAAGTGGTGGTGATTTCCTATAGCCTAAATTTCATGCTGGTGGTGGGACATCTTCAGTTGAGTCCCAATTGAGTTGACAGTCAATATTGGCCAAATTTTTACTGGCCCTAGATTTGAATAAGTCTATAAGGGCAGACTGGACTCTCTTTTCTGTCAACCTATTCTAGAATGGTACTGCTCTTATGCAGTGCCACTGCATTAGAGGAGGGGTAAATAGCCTAAATATTTCTTTACCCTAGAGTTCAGCAGTTTCTGAGTTGTAATTACATCACCCCTCTTTCAATAAAACGTCAGACTGTGCAACTTCCTGAGAGATTCATTCACCTAACTTAACTACTTTCCAAGACAACAAAAAGCCCCTAGGCTAAACTAAAATAGGCTATTACTGACCAGCTAATGGTTATGTTAGGCCTACTGATTTCTTTAAACCCTTTGCGCATAACCCCTTTAGAGAAAGGGGAAAAGATTGTCAAATGGGGAATCAAACGGTTCTAATTCTTATAGGCCTATTGTTACTGTGTTTGCTTCAAAACCTATTACAGTAAACAAAGTCATTTGCCAGCGATTCGTACTAAGCGCTCTTTTCTAGGCAGCGTTGCCGCCAGTCCAAAAAATTTCGTAACGTCCGGCTCTTAAAAACGTTACTTTTTCGTAACTTTGATAGGAAAGTCTGGAGTCTTAGTTTAGCCTTCAAGGTGTGAAGACCTCTATTACAGAAAGAATCGGAAAAAAGTGGATGTATCGCATAGCTTTCAGTGAACAGTGATAAAAGTTATACTACATTGTAGACAATAAAGTGCAGTACAGGATGGCACAAAATCCATCACATTATTTGAATTAATCAGTGTATTAATCACCAGCAAATTATGAAAACAATCCAATGAACATTAGTTTCCCAAGACAAGACCATAGTTTCTTTAACCGGGTTTGACTTTCGCTTTCACGAGTGACAGTGACTATGGCTTCGAGCAATGATACCGGCGGCCAAAATGAAAACGAAAGTTTTTGCCCCGTCGATCAACAGAAAAGCGTCGTTGCATTACTAAGACTTCTGAAAGAGGTCTTCGGAAACGTTAAAAAAGTCCCTGGCGGGAAAGATAATGTTAGAGAAATATGCGACCGGATCCTGGCTCTGCACCAGACTGTAATAGAAGAAAATTCGGAGCTTCTCCGTAACAAGAATAAACACCTGCAAAAATTGTCGAACTACAGAACGAGTTGCAAGAAATTCGTCAAAGTTCACCCATCATTCAGAATCATGCCCGGTCGTATGCCAGCGTAGCAAAAGGACCCGAGTCACATTGCCTGGTCCTCGAACCAATGAACACTACCCAAAAGAACCAAGATGGAAGGAACAAATCTCAGAGATATCAAAATACTGAAAATGTTACCAAAGAGATATCCCAAGTGCTAAAGGGGGATAACATAAAGTTCGCAGCAAAGAAAATTTTACCAGGACGAGGAGGTAAATATATTCTTGAAATGCAGAGCAAAAATGACTTAGATGAAGCCTTCATGGGTGTAACAGAAAAATCCGAATAGTTGCAGTTCAAACCAAAACCAATCACGAAGCGTCTCCCACGAATGGTAGCAAAAGAAATACCAGGTTACGTAACACGCGAAGAATGCATGTGTAAAGTATTTGGAACATAAATTCGAGAAGCCTTTTCCTGGTGTCTCGTTACTAACAGAGTTAGCAATGTATATGTCAACAATGGTTTCTCTATGGGGTCTTCCGGAGGACCAAAGCTTATCATGTGAAACCTTTTATTCCCAGGCATGGTTGAACAACCAATAGCTGGAACTTCCGTTCCAGGAAAGTTATATTCTTGGTTCATTTCTAAAGGCAGTCCATCTTTCGCCTTCGTCGTAGCTAGTTGTTCTTGTGCTACCTTATTTTCTCTATGTGTATTCTCGCGTTATTCAATAAAGACCATGTACCAACGCTTATCGTCTATGTTTGGAATTTACGTAAACCATTACATCTGCCAATATAAAAGGGCATACATATAGAAAGAACTAAATAGAGGTTTACAGAGTGGTGACAGCAGAGGTTTACAGAGTGGTGGCAAGCGGTTAAAACTAGTGGAGCATATATCACTAGTGGAAAACCTCCAAGTGACATTTGAGTGACCGTTATAAGTATTTAAGACATCTTATGCTAAATACGGGCAACATATTGAAGAGTATTTCGCCCGCTACCAGACTGTGATATTGAGCTGAAAATACTACAAAAGACTGATTAATAAGACATCGAAACGTTACGAGCTATTGAACTTTCTTTCATTCAAAGCGCCTTCTTGAAAAAAACTTTCGTTTAAATGAACATTTTGAAATAGGCTGTTACACAATGCCTAATATGGATTTTCTCACGATAGCTTCTACCTACTAATTCAAATTTCTACAACTGAGAGTCTCCGGTTGATTTCTACCTTCAGTTAGCCATTCTACGTTTGGTGGTTTTTTTTACCTGATTTTATACAGTCGACGTGTGATCCACATTTGACAGTTTCCAACCAAAATTTAACATTTTGAATTCGATAATCGAAAATTAATTCACAATTGTGACTACATTTGACGCTAGTGATTTAATTGAGACCAACTACAATTGGATTTGGAACGGACTATCTTTCGTAAGTGATTTAACACGACTAAACAACCCAGTAAATTTTATTAGACCCTTGTTGTTAGAAGTGAAGTTATTGCCCAAAATTTAGCGTCCGTAATTAAAGAACGGTGTTTAAAACAAATATTTAAATTTTTAGAATAACTGCTTTTTCAAATTTTGACCTCAAATTGTCAGTTTTTATTCCTATTCTCGATCCGGCGGAAACTGGATATAGCAAAAAGGTTGCTTTTGATTTTGTAAAACAGTGGAGGGAAAATGGCATATTTCCATTTATTCTATTTGACTCCCCTCAATTATAAATTTGTCAAGTTTAAAACGTGGATTACTTGTAGCATATGCCCCAGGCAAAATAGTAGGCAAAATGGTTGCAGAGTTTGTAGGCGTGGCTCAATTTAAGGATGAAAGGGCATATCTATTCTATAGAAGGATGCAAAAATTAGGAAGGTCATGTAGGGTGTCCTTAAAAACCAGGGAAGATGGTGTAGTCCTTGGAAGATTTGCTCTTAATTTATTCAAGGAGGGGATCAGACCGTCCTACAAACGGTATTTGTTAGAGAATAGTGCAGAATTTTTTTTTTTTGTTTAGGTGATGCGTACAAGGTTGCAAAGCAATATGAACAGATAGAACAGATAGTGGGGAAAGAAGACACGTCTTCTTTGTCCGATGAATTTTTTTCTGCGCTTATGAGGGTGAAATTTGGACTCAATGATAATGAGAAGGCAATGCGAGATGGTACTGATTCCTCGCAGGGCGGTTTGGCTACCCAGGAAAAGGGAGCTGGTTTTGAGGTCCCGTGGGATGGCACTGATGCCTCACGGGATGATTTTTTTGTCGCACTGCGAGATGGTACTGATGCCTCCCAGGGCGGTTTGGCTACCCTGGAAAAGGGAGCTGGTTTTGAGGTCCCGTGGGATGGTACTGATGCCTCACGGGATGGTTTTTTTGTTGCACTGCGAGATGGTACAGATTCCTCGCAGGGCGGTTTGGCTACCCAGGAAAAGGGAACTCGTTTTGAGGTCCCGTGGGATGGTACTGATGCCTCACGGGATGGTTTTTTTTTGTTTGAGGTGCCGTGGGATGAAAAAAAACAGGTGGAAAGGGGGCTGGTTTTGAGGTCCAGTGAGATGAGGTTGATGCCTCACGGGATGGTTTTAATGCGTAGCGCTAATAGTTATGTAGAGATATCAACAGTAGTACTGCCATTTGTCGAACCACAAGTTAGTAGAGCAAAACCAAATAGGTCAAAACCGAGGCGTTCCATAGCAATGAAACCCCGAGGATTTTATTGGGAATAATATATTAACGTCATAGCAGCATGGTATGATTTCTAAAGTTTCTGCAATTTCATTTATTTGTCGCTGGTATTTTCAGGATTAATTAGCCTTTCCCGGTCATTCCTTTTGCCCTAATCCGAAGTTTATACATAATCCCAACCTTCCTTGTCCTCATCAAATTCAGGGGTATGGGGAACAAGTCTATTTTAAAGTATAGAGAGAAAAGTAAAATGTGTTAAAATATCCAGTTTCCGACTACTGTTGGTAGTGTGGTTCGTTTATACTATGTAAGTGTTTACTTATGCAAGTATTGTGTAGTGTTTATATTATGTAATTGTTTACTAGTTTATGCTGAAGAATGCTAGTAGGCGAGAAGTGAATAATTTGGGAAGGGAATGTTTTGAATTCAATTAAAGTTTGAGGGTTTAATGAGAAGGGGATAAGCCAAATTTGGGAAATTTAACTTAAAACAGGGGGGAGAATCTGTAAAGTATTTGGAACATAAATTCGATAAGCCTTTTCCTGGTGTCTCGTTACTAACAGAGTTAGCAATGTATATGTCAACAATGGTTTCTCTATGGGGTCTTCCGGAGGACCAAAGCTTATCGTGTGAAACCTTTTATTCCCAGGCATGGTTGAACAACCAATAGCTGGAACTTCCGCTCCAGGAAAGTTATATTCTTGGTTCATTTCTAAAGGCAGTCCATCTTTCGCCTTCGTCGTAGCTAGTTGTTCTTGTGCTACCTTATTTTCTCTATGGGTATTCTCACGTTATTCAATAAAGAAAATGTACCAACGTTTATCGTCTATGTTTGGAATTTACGTAAACCATTACATCTGCCAATATAAAAGGGCATACATATAGAAAGAACTAAATAGAGGTTTACACATGAGTTGTGTGATGGACTCGAACCCCTCAGTTAAAGACCTCGTAGCGAAAGGAGAAACCTTAAAGGTTATCAGTGTTGTGGAAAGAGGTTCGATGGAGTACAGGAATAAGGTTTCATCACCGGAGTCCGCTTCGCCAGTATCTTCTTCCACTGCGTTTACTGTCTTACTTCGACAAACTCGTGCAAGATGGTTGAGCTTTTTGCAGATGGAGCATGACTTGCGCTTTGCTGGGCAGACATGGCAGGGGGAGTATGTTCCGCCACAGAAGTAGCATGGTTTTCTCTTTGAGCCGCTTGCTTCCTGTTTATTTCTGATATGGCATCAATCTCTTGCTTTATGGGAATAGACTTAGCTCCATGGAATGTTTTAAGCTGTGTATGGGTCACTTCCTGGGCTCTGCACATAATGGTTGCTTTTTCAAGCGTAAGTTCATCACCTTCAGCCAGGAGCTTTTCAAGTACGTTTTGGTTTAGTATTCCGCAAACTATGCGATCACGGACCATTTCGTTTGGGTCCGAGTAAGAACATGGTTTCACTAATGGCTTGAGCTCTGTAATATATTTCTCTACGCTTTCTGCCTCGGTTTGGTCTCGTTTTTGGAACAGATACCGTGAAAAAACTGTGTTCTTCTGTGGTGATGCATACGCCTTAAATTTCTCAAGGTACCGTTCGATTTTGTTCCGTTCGTCGTTTGCAACGGTGAAGGTGTTGAATATTTCTCGTCCTTTTGCTCCAGCCCAGATAGTAGGTAGGCAGAGAGAGCTTTCTCTGTTTTGCCTGCCAGTGGGCCTGCGAACATCAGTTGGGCATGCTCTTAGAAACGGCCCCCTTCGTCTGCTAGGGAGCTGACTTCCCAGTTGATTGATGGCTGTAGTACATCCATGAGATCCCACTTCTGACACCATGTAATACTTCTCTAGTGTAAAAGTTTATTGACCCAGGCTACCTACAAAATAAAGCAACATCTAAGCACAACACAAGCATTAAGTAAGCGCAAGCAGGGTATAGGCACAAGCAGGGATTAAGGACAAGCATAGCGGAATGCTACAAAGGCAAACGGGAGGGTGGGCGTGGGAGGGGGATTAGTTTCCCTCTAATAACTTTCGACTATCAAAAAGGGCATCAGTCCTTTCTATTTTCAATCGAATGAGCCCTTTTCGAAGTTCCCACGACAACTTCTTCGATAAGAAGTGCCCTGGTCTAAACAACAACAACAACAACAAAACATAATACCTTATACCCAAATCGATCTTTGCTATAAAAATGTCAAGCCTTCCAGTCACTTTCAATCATTAAAAAGGGCACTAGGCCTTTCGATTTCCAATCGAATGACCCCTTTTTGAGTTTCTACGACAACACTTTCTATAGCACCGTATATGCCCCCAGGGCATAAATTACACCCCTTACCCAAAGGGCTGTGAGGGTAGTTGTCATCCTCTAGGGCCTAATTTCCAGAACTTTCAACTACATCAAACGAAAGGGCTATCTCAAAATTTTGATTGGATGTGTCTGGGAAAATGGTGGGCGTGAGAGTGGTGTTAGTCACTCGCCAATCACTTTCAACTATTAAAAAAGGCATTAGCCCTTTCAATTTCCAATCAAATGAGCTGTTTTGAAGTATCTACGACAACGCTTTCAATAAAAACCTTAAATGACCCCAGGGCATAATTTACAACCCTTGCCCTGAGGGCTGGAGGGGGGATTGTCATCCTCAAAGACCAAATTTCCAGAACTTCCTGCAACGTTGAACAAAATGGCTGTCTGAATATTTTGATTGGATGTGTTTGGGGAATGGTGGGCATGAGAGGGGGGTTAGTTACCCTCCAATTACTTTCAACTATTAAAAAGAGCCCTAGTCCTCTCAATTTCCAATTGTACGAACCCCTTTAGAAGTTTTTATGACAACTCTATCTGTAAAAATCTTATATGCCCCAGGGCATAACTACAACTTTTGCCCTGGGGCTCTGAAGGGTTTGTCATCCTTAAATAAATAATTTCCAGAGCTTTCAACTACGTTGAACAAAATGGTTATCTCTAAACTTCGATTGTATGCGTTTGGGGAAATGGTGGGTATGAGAGGGGGGTTAATTACTCTCCAGTCACTTTCGACTACTAAAAAGGGCAATTTCAATTTCCAATCAAATGAGCCCTTTTTGAAATTTCTACAACAACTTTCTATTTAAACCTTATATGCCCCCAGGGCATAACTTACAACCCTTGCGCTGAGGGCTGGAGGGGGGATTGTCATCCTCAAAGACCAAATTTCCAGAACTTCCTGCAACGTTGAACAAAATGGCTGCTGAACATTTTGATTGGATGTGTTTGGGGAATGGTGGGCGTGAGAGGGGGGTTAGTTACCCTCCAATTACTTTCAACTATTAAAAAGAGCCCTAGTCCTCTCAATTTCCAATTGTATGAACCCATTTAGAAGTTTTTATGACAACTCTATCTATAAAAATCTTATATGCCCCCAGGGCATAACTACAACCTTTGCCCTGGGGCTCTGAAGGGTTTGTCATCCTTAAATAAATAATTTCCAGAACTTTAAACTACGTTGAACAAAATGGTTATCTCTAAACTTCGATTGTATGTGTTTGGGGAAATGGTGGGTATGAGAGGGGGGTTAATTACTCTCCAGTAACTTTCGACTACTAAAAAGGGCAATTTCAATTTCCAATCAAATGAGCCCTTTTTGAAATTTCTTCAACAACTTTCTATATAAACCTTATATGCCCCCAGGGCATAACTTACAACCCTTGTGCTGAGGGCTCTGATGGGGTTATCATCCTAAAGGACCTAATTTCCAGAACTTTCGACTACGTTAAACAAAATGGATATCTCAAAATTTTGATTGGATGTGTTTGGGGAAATGGTGGGCGTGAGAGGGAGTTTAGTTGCCCTTCAATCACTTTCGACTACTAAAATGGCACTAGCCCTTTCAATTTCCAATTGAATGAGCCCTTTTTAAAGTTTCTACAACATCGCTTCCTATAAAAATCTTATATGCCCCCAGGGCATAACTTAAGACCCTTGCCCTGAGGGATGTGGAGGTGGAGGGGTTGTAACCCTTAAAGAACTAATTTACAAAACTTTCAACTACGTTGAATAAAATGGCTATCTAAAACTTTTGATTCGATGTGTTTGGGGAAACGGTGGGCGGGAGAGGGGGGAAAAGGTGGGCGCGACAACTCCTTCGATACGAAGTGCCCTAGTCTAAACAACAAAAACAAAAAAAAAATAATATCTTATACCCACATCGATCTTTATTATAAAAATGTAATTTTTTGCCTTTTTGAAGTTTTTACGACAATTCGTTCTATAAAAACCTTATATACCCCAAGGGCATAGCTTACAACCCTTGCCCTGAGGGCTGTGGGGGGCTTTTCATCCTCAAATATATAATTTCCAGAACTTTCAAATACGTTGAACAAAATGGCTATTTTAAAATTTTGATTGGATGTGTTTGGGGAAAAGTTGGGCATGAGAGGAGGGTTAGTTGCCCTAAAATCACTTTCGACTATTAAAAAGGGTAGTAGACCTTTGAATTTTCCAATCGAATGAGCCTTTTTTGAAGTTTGTATGACAACACTTTCTATAAGAACCTTATATGCCCCCAGGCCATAACTTACAACCCTTGCCCTGAGGTCTGTGGGGGAGTGTCCTCCTCAAACACATATATGGAAACATATCTGAAAATCAAATACCCTGAACAAAATAGCTATCTAAAAATGTTGATTGGATGTGTTTGGGGAAAAGTTGGGCATGAGAGGAGGGTTAGTTGCCCTAAAATCACTTTCGACTATTAAAAAGGGTAGTAGACCATTGAATTTCTAATCGAATGAGCCCTTTTTCAAGTTTCTACGACAAAGATTTCAATAAAAACAAATATACCCCCACGGCATAACTTATAACTCTTGCCCTGAAGACTGTGGGAGGAGTGTCATGCTCAAAGGTATAATTTCCTGAACTTTAAACTGTGTGGAACAAAAAGGTTTTCTCAAAATTTTGATTGGATGAGTTTGAGTTGATTGGATGACTTGAGTTTGACTGGATGAAATGTTGGGCGTAGAAGGGGTGTTAGTTGCCTTCCAGTCACTTTCGACTATTAAAAAGGGCAGTAGCCATTTCAATTTCCAATTGAATGAGCCCTTTTTGAAGTTTGTATGACCACGCGTTCTATAAAAACCTTACATGCCCCCAGGGCACAACTTACAACCCTTGCCCTGAGGGCTGCGGGGGGGTTGACATCCTCCAAGACCTAATTTCCAGAACTTTCAACTGCGTTGAACAACATGGCTATCTTAAAATTTTGATTGGATGTGTTTGGGGAGAGGGTGGGCGTAGTAGGGGGGTTAGTTGCCCTCCAATCACTTTCGACTATTAAAAAGGGCACTAGCCCTTTGAATTTCCAATCGAATGAGCCTTTTTTGAAGTTCCTGGGAAAACGCTTTCTATAAAAACCTTATATGCCCCCAGGGCATAACTTGCAACCCTTGCCCTGAGGGCTGTGGGGGAGTGTCCTCATCAAAAACATAATTTCTATCTGGAAATCAACTACGCTGAACAAAATGGCTTTATCAAAATTTTGATTGGATGTGTTTCGGGAAATGGTGAGCTTGGAAGGGGTGTTAGTTACCTTCCATTCACTTTCGACTATTAAAAAGTGCACAAGCCACTCCGATTTACAATTGAATGAACCCTCAGCCCTTTTCGAAGTTTCTACGACAACTTCATCGATACGAAGTGCCCTTGTCTACAGGAAAAAATAATAAATAATACATTGTACCAACATCGTTCTTATATGCCCCCAGGGCATAACTTAAAATCCTTGCCCTGAGGGTTGTGGGGGAGTGACCTCCTCAGAAACATATTTTCTATCTGGAAATCAACTACGCTGAACAAAATTGCTATCTCAAATTCTGATTGGATGTGTTTGGGGGAATGATGGACTTGGGGGGGGGGGGGCTAGCTGCCCTCCAATCGCTTTCGACTATTCAAAAGGGCACTAGCCACTCCAATTTGCAATCGAATGAGCCGTTTTCGAAGTTTCTACGACAAATCCTTTTATACGAAGTACCCTGATCTAAAACCAAGAAAAAAATAAATAAATAAATAATACGTTGTGCAAATATCTTTCTTTACTTAGGCAGCGCTATTGCACTGCCTATGATTAAAAAAACCTTTTTCCACAAAATAAGTTTTTCCACGGGGGTATTTTTTTTGGCGGGGGGGAATTTTCTGCGGGGGTATTTTCCGGGGGGGGGGTGTTTTCTACGGGGGGTATTGTCCAGGGGGGGGGTATTCGCCGGGGAGGTAAACGCCGGCCAGTAGTGCCTTTTGATTTATTTTAAGATACGTTTCAACACTCTTGAAAGTTTGACTTTAGTACCTTTGGCCTTTTCGTATGCATCAAGAATCCAAATTTTCCCCTTTTCTTAGTGATTAATTTAAAAAGGTTTTTCCACAAAACAAGTTTTTTAAAGAAAAGTAAAGAGATCCATTAAGCCGAAAATGAGCGAAAATAAAGTCAAATAATTTTTAAAGCGTAGAAATACCACATATAACTATCAATAAATAATTGAAACTAAAAACGAATGTAAATTACAATAAATAGCCGAGTCAAAATCATAACGAGCAAAAATTTACATTAGTACGGCTGATAAACCCTATGCCTTCTCAAGACCAGAACATAATTTGTGCTTTACTGAAAAAAAAAAATGAATGAGCATGAATTGTCAGTTTAATTGACATATACTGATATCTATTCCTTAAAAATTTGATAATTTCTTATTTGTGACGGTAGAAAATTGAAAACATTTAAAATGTGTTTTAAATTTACGGAAATCTATATCCCCCATACCCTGATTTTCACAAAAAACTTGTGTGTAATTTTTTCCGAATTACACACAAGCCATAACCCCTTTCCTCCCTTCCGGAAATATATACCCTCCCCCCATACCCTGACTGAAATAAAAAAAAAATTGTGTAATTTTTCTTAAATTTCGTTTTTTAATAAGGATACAAAAGTAGAGAAGCCCTAATATCTCCGAACGGGAGTCCATGTATGGGCATAGAACCACGTGGTTTATGGCTTTTGTCAGTGAGAATTTGAAAAACAGGAACTTTCTCACATTTTTGTATGTTTTTATGGACTTTGTCAGTGAGAATTTGAAAAAACAGGAACTTTGTCACATTTATGTCTGTTTTTATGGACTTTGTCAGTGAGAGTTTGAAAAAACAGGAACTTTGTCACATTTTTGTATGTTTTTATGGACTTTGTCAGTGAGAATTTGAAAAAACAGGAACTTTCTCATATTTATGTCTGTTTTCTTGGACTTTGTTAGTGAGAATGAAAAAACAGGAACTTTCTCATATTTATGTCTGTTTTATGGATTTTGTCAGTGAGAATGGAAAAACAGGAACTTTCTCACTTTCATGGATTATTGAGTCATTAATCAAATTGTTTCCGAGCAAAGTTAATTAATGTCTGACAGATGACGTTAATTAATGTCTTTGATGTATTCCCAGAGAGAACGTTTCCGGGGCAAAGTTTAGATCGCACGTGACAGATGATGTCATGATTGATTGATTGACATGAAAGGGGAATTAATTTGTTGTTTCTAAAGAGAATCGTTCCCGAGCGAATGTTTTGATCTTAGCGCGCGAAAAGGTTTCTTTGTAATTTCAAATGTGAAAGCACAGGGATGCCAAAACAAAAGGAACACGCTGAAATTACGTTTAGGGATTATTTGGGCGAAACCGTTTTAGCCATTATAGGGAATTATTTCGGCGAAACAGTTAGAGACATTTTAAAAGATGATTTTAGAAAAGGTTTTAGAAGAGAATTTAAGGGTAAAACTCTGTGGTCCTTATAATACACAAGTTGTATTTTAACAGTGTCGTGAGGTCCTCTACCCCAAGCCCAAAGGGTTCCGATCCCCCTACCCCAACCCCAAAGGGTTCCAATCCCTTTACCCCAACCCCGAAGGAAGCCCCCCTCGATCCTCAAAGGTCCCCCAAGCTCCCAAAGGGCCCCCGGACCACCAAAGGCCATCCCCCGGTCCCCAAAGGTCCACCGGGCTCCCAAAGGACCAATCGGCACTCAAGGCCCCCCCCGGATCCCCAAACGCCCTCCCCGGGCCCCCAAAGGCCCTCCCCCGGTCCTCAAAGGTCCCCCAGGTTCCCTAAGGGCCCCCGGACCCCCAAAGGCGTTCCCCGGATCCCCAAACGCCCTCTCCGGGTCCCTAGAGGCCCTCCCCCGGTCCTCAAAGGTCTCCCAGGCTCCCAAAGGGCCCCCGAACCCCCAAAGGCCCACCCCGGGCCCCCAAAGGCCCTCCCCCTGGCTTGTAAAAACAAGGGAATTAAATTTAAAAGAAAAAGGCTCCTTCAAGCAGGCGGTAGCTTTTTCACACTTTTACTGCCAATAATTAATGTAATAAACAAGATTACTTAATATTTTTCATTATATCAATACTTTTTATGTCTAAAATTCATCAACTAGCTAGATATCTAAATTTAAAATCTGGGAAAAACTTTTTCCACAAGAGGTTATTTTTCAACAAAAAGTAAAGAGCTGCTACGCTAAATCAAAGATGAACAGAAATAATGTCGAATAATTGTTCAAACGTAAATGTTCTGTAAACTTATTCTCAATGTTATATTTAATACAAAAAAACTTACACACACAAAAAAATTACACACGCACACAAAAACTTACACCCAAACACAAAAACTTACACACACACACACACACTCACAAAAACTCACACACACAAAAAAAACTCACACACACACACAAAAACTTACACACACACACAAAAACTTACACACACACACCAAAACTTACATACACACGCCAAAACTTACACACACACACAAAAACTTACACACACACACACACACAAACTTACACACGCACACAAAAACTTACACACACAAAACTTACACACACACACACACACAAACTTACACACACACACAAAAAACTTACACCCACACACAAAAGCTTACAAACACACAAAAACTTACACACACAAAAAAACTTACACCCACACACAGAAACTTGCACACACAAAACGTACACACACACACACACACACACACACACACACACACACACAAACTTACACACACACACACAAAAAAAACTTACACCCACACACAAAAGCTTACAAACACACAAAAACTTACACAAACACACACACAAAACTTACACACACACACAAAAACTTACACACACACACACACAAAAACTTACACACACACAAAAACTTACACACGCACAAAAACTTACACACACACAAAAAATTACACACACACAAAAATTTACACACACACACGCAATTAGACTAAAAATTATGATATTTATGCACAGTTTCAACTAACTACGGCTAAGTATCTTAAAAGGCGAGGTATTTTTCTTGCTAGAGCACTTATGATTTGGGATGGTTAATTTGCTATTTTTGACTTTTCTGAGCTAGGTTTCTTAGCCATTCATAGGTGTGTGTTGTCAGAAAATTATGATTTGGGATATGTAAATTACTATTTCGGGCTTTTCTGAGTTGGATTTCTTAGTCTTTCATAGGTATGTGTTGTCTGAAACCTATGATTTGGGATGTGTGGGTTGCTATTTTTTGACTTTTCATAGCCAGATTTCTTAGTCTTTCGTAGGTGTGTGTTGTCTGAAACCTATGATTTGGATTGTGTGGATTGCTATTTTTGACTTTTCTGAGCTGGATTTCATAGCCTTTCGTAGGGATGTGTTGACTGAAACCTATGATTTGGGATGAGTGGTTTGCTTTTTGGACTTTTCAGAGCTGGATTTCTTAGCCGTTCATAGGTGAGTGTTGTCTGAAACCTATGATTTGGGATGGTTAATTTGCTATTTTTGACTTTTCTGAGCTAGGTTTCTTAGCCTTTCATAGGTGTGTGTTGTCAGAAAATTATGATTTGGGATGTGTAGTTTGCTATTTCAGGCTTTTCTGAGCTAAGGTTTCTTAGTATTTCGTAGGTGAATGTTGTCTGAAACTTATGATTTGGGATATGTAAATTACTATTTCGGGCTTTTCTGAGTTGGATTTCTTAGTCTTTCATAGGTGTGTGGTGTCTGAAACCTATGATTTGGGATGAGTGGTTTGCTTTTTGGACTTTTCTGAGCTGGATTTCTGAGCCATTCGTAGGTGTATGCTGACTGAAACCTATTATTTGGGATGTGTAGTTTGCTATTTTTGACTTTTCTGAGCTAGGTTTCTTAGCCATTCATAGGTATGTTTTGTCAGAAAATTATGATTTGGGATGTGTAGTTTGCTATTTCAGGCTTTTCTGAGCTAAGGTTTTCTAGTATTTCGTAGGTGAATGTTGTCTGAAACCAATAGTTTGGGATAACTAGTTTGCTATTTTTGACTTTTCTGTGCTAGGTTTCTTAGTCTTTCGTTGGTGTGTGTTGACTGAAACGTATGATTTGGGATATGTAGTTTGCTATTTTTGACTTTTCTGAGCTGGATTTATTAGCCTTTCATAGGTGTGTGTTGACTGAAACCTATAGTTTGGGATGACTAGTTTGCTATTTTTGACTTTTCTGAGCTAGGTTTCTTAGCCGTTCATAGGTGAGTGTTGTCTGAAACCTAAGATTTGGGAATATGTAAATTACTATTTCGGGCTTTTCTGAGTTGGATTTCTTAGTCTTTCGTTGGTGTGTGTTGTCTGAAACCTATGATTTGGGATGGGTGGATTGCTACTTTTGACTTTTCTGAGCTGGATTTCTTAGCCTTTCATAGGTGTTTGTTGTCTGAAACCTATAGTTTGGGATGACTAGTTTGCTATTTTTGACTTTTCTTAGCTAGGTTTCATAGCCGTTCATAGGAGAGTGTTGTCTGAAACCTATGATTTGGGATATGTAAATTACTATTTCGGGCTTTTCTGAGTTGGATTTCTTAGTCTTTCATAGGTATGTGTTGTCTGAAACCTATGATTTGGGATGTGTGGGTTGCTATTTTTTGAATTTTCCAAGCTGGATTTTTTAGCCGTTCATAGGTGAGTGCTGTCTGAAACTTATGATTTGGGATGGTTAATTTGCTATTTCCGGCTTTTATTAGCTAGGTTTCTTAGCCTTTCATAGGTGTGTGTTGTCAGAAAATTATGATTTGGGATGTGTAGTTTGCTATTTGGACTTTTCAAAGCTAGGATTCTTATTCTGTCATAGGTGTTTGTTGTCTGAAACCAATAGTTTGGGATGAGTAGTTTGCTATTTCAGGCTTTTCTGAGGTAGATTTCTTAGCCGTTCATAGGTGTGTGTTGTCTGAAACTTATGATTTGGGATATGTAAATTACTATTTCGGGAATTTCTGAGTTGAACACTTCTAAATTTTTCCGTAGAAGATAGGAAAAGTTATACTATGATTGTGATTATTTTCCATGAAGATAAAAAGTTTCACTTTAATTCTAAATTTTCTTAAATTCAATTCCGACCCTTCTCAAAGAGATGAAAAAATTAAAGTTCTGTTCCAAATATTTTCCCGGAAGAAGAAAAGTTCAACTTCGATTCTGAATTTTCTCAATGAAAATGAAATAAGTTATTGATCAAATCTATTTTCCCAAAATAATATAAAAATTTCCACTTCAGTTCAGATTTTTTTCTCAAAGAGATGAAGAAATTTAAAGTTCTGTTCCAAATTTTTCATAGAAGATAGGAAAAGTTATACTTTGATCGTGAATATTCGAGTTCTATTCTGAATTTTACCAAGGAAAAGTTATACTTTGATCGTGAATATTCGAGTTCTATTCTGAATTTTACCAAAGAACACATTTCAATCCTAATTTCCCCAATAAAAAATTTAAAGTTCAATTCTAAATTTTTCGGTGGAAGATAGAAAAAGTAATACCATACTTGTGAATATTTTCCCAGAAGATAAAAAGTTCTAGTTCAATTTAAAATTTTCTCAACGAAGTGAAGAAGAATTCAAGTTCTCTTCTGAATTTTACCAAAGAACACAATTCAATTCTAATTTCACCAGAGAAAATAAAAATCTTCCACTTCAGTTCCTTATTTCACAAAGACATAAAGAAATTTAAAGTTCAATTCTAAATTTTTCGGTGGAAGATAGAAAAAGTAATACCATACTTGTGAATATTTTCATGGAAGATAAAAAGTTCTAGTTCAATTTAAAATTTTCTCAACGAAGTGAAGGAAAGTTCAAGTTCTCTTCTGAATTTTATCCAATGAAAAAGAAATTAGTCATTGATCATTTCTATTTTTCCAAATAATATAAAAATTTTCCACTTTAGTTCAGATCTGACTCGAAGAGATGAAAAATTTAAAATACTGTTCCAAATTTTTCACTGAAGATAAAAAAGTTCAAGTTCTCTTCGGAATTTTACCTAACAACAAAATTCAATTCTAATTTCTCCAGAGAAAATAAAATCTTCCACTTCAGTTCTTTATTTCACAAAGACATAAAGAAATTTAAAGTTCAATTCCAAATTTTTCGATTGAAGATAGAAAAAGTAATACCATACTTGTGAATATTTTCATGGAAGATAAAAAGTTCTAGTTCAATTTAAAATTTTCTCAACGAAGTGAAGAAAAGTTCAAGTTCTCTTCTGAACTTTACCAAAGAACACACTTCAATTATAATTTCTCCAGAGAAAACAAAAATCTTCCACTTCAGTTCTTTAGTTCACAAAGACATAAAGAAATTTAAAGTTCAATTCCAAATTTTTCGATGGAAGATAGAAAAAGTAATACCATACTTGTGAATATTTTCACGGAAGATAAAAAGTTCTTGTTCAATTAAAATTTTCTCAACGAAGTCAAGGAAAGTTCAAGTTCTCTTCTGAACTTTACCAAAGAACACACTTCAATTATAATTTCTCCAGAGAAAACAAAAATCTTCCACTTCAGTTCTTTATTTCACAAAGACATAAAGAAATTTAAGGTTCAATTCTAATTTTTCGGTGGAAGATAGAAAAAGTAATATCATACTTGTGAATATTTTCACGGAAGATAAAGAGTTCTAATTCAATTTAAAATTTTCTCAACGAAGTCAACGAAAGTTCAAGCTCTCTTCTAAACTTTACCAAAGAACACACTTCAATTCTAATTTCTCCAGAGAAAACAAAAATCTTCCACTTCAGTTCTTTATTTCACAAAGACATAAAGAAATTTAAAGTTCAATTCTAAATTTTTCGGTGGGAGATAGAAAAATTAATACCATACTTGTGATTATTTTCGCGGAAGATAAACAGTTCTAGTTCAATTTAAAATTTTCTCAATGAAGTGAAGAAAAGTTCATGTTCTCTACTGAATTTTAACAAAGAACACAATTCAATTCTAATTTCTACAGAGAAAATAAAAATCTTCCACTTCAGTTCTTTATTTCACAAAAGACATAAAGAAATTTATAGTCCAATTCTAAATTTTTCGGTGGAGGATAGAAAAAGTAACACCATACTTGTGAATTCCCGGAAGATAAAAAGTTCTAGTTCAATTTAAAATTTTCTCAACGAAGTGAAGAAAAGTTCAAGTTCTCTTCTGAACTTTACCAAAGAACACACTTCAATTCTAATTTCTCCAGAGAAAATAAAAATCTTCCACTTCAGTTTTAAGTTCCCCAAAGAAATAAAGAAATTTAAAGTTCTATTCTAAATTTTTAGATGGAAGATAGAAAAAGTAATACTATGACTGCGATTGTTTTCCATGAAGATCAAAAGTTTCACATTATTTATAATTTTTCTTAAATTCAGTTCTGATTTTTCTCAAAGAGATGAAAAATTTAAAGTTCTGTTCCAAATTTTTCATAGAAGATAGAAAAAGTTATACATTGATTGTGAATATTCAACATGAAGATAAGGAACTCCAATTTAATTCTGAGTTTTCTCGAAGAAGTGCAAATTGTTCAAGTTCTCTTCTGAATTTTCTTAAAGAAGAGAAAAAAGTTAACTCAATTCTGAATTTTACCAATGAAAATGAAAAAGCCTTCCACTTCAGTTCTTAATTTCTCAAAGACATAAAAAATTTAAAGTTCAGTTCTAAATTTTTCTGTAGAAGATAGGAAAAGTTATACTATGATTGTGATTATTTTCCAGTGAAGATAAAAAGTTTCACTTTAATTCTAATTTTCTTAAGTTCACTACCGATTTTTTGCAAAGAGATGAAAAATTTAAACTTCTGTTCCAAATTTTTCATAGAAGATAGAAAAAGTTATACTTTGATTTGAATATTCGACATGAAGATAAGGAGCATCACTTTAATTCTGAGTTTTCTCGAAGAAGTGCAAAATGTTCAAGTTCTCTTCTGAATTTTCTTAAAGAAGTGTAAAAAGTTAGCTCAATTCTGAATTTTACCAATGAAAATGAAAAAACCTTCCACTTCAGTTCTTAATTCCTCAAAGACATAAAAAATTCAAAGTTCTCTTCTAATTTTTCCAAGAAAATAAAAAGGCTCCACTTCAGTTCTGTTTTTTCTCAAAGAGATGAAAAATTTAAAGTTCTTTTCTAATTTTAAATTAAATTTTAGCTCCTTTTGTCATATGGATTTACCCATCAAATTTTTAAATTAGAAAATGAGTGACTCGTTCTATTATTAAAGACAATCGTTCAAACTCGTTCATCTAACCTTCAAAACAATTGGTTAGGTTAGGTATAAATAAATATTAATAAATAAATAGAAACATTTCTACATGTTTAAGTTAGGTTAGGTTAGGTTAACTTATCATGAGTGCTCATGATAAGTTAACCTAACCTTTTCCTGCGAGTATGGTTAGGTTAGGTTAGACTAGATTAAGTTAGGTTAGATTAGGCTAGGTTAGGTTAGGTTAGCCTACGTACGCTTCACTTAGGTTAGCTTAGGTTAGGTGAGAGACATGCAAAAAGTTAGGTGTATGATTAGGTTAGGTTAGGTTAGATTAAGTTAGGTTGGGTTAAGTTAGGTTAGGCTAGGTTAGCCTACGTACGCGCGCGTTTTAAATTGAACTAGAACTTTTTATCTTCTGGGAAAATATTCACAAGTATGGTATTACTTTTTCTATCTTCCACCGAAAAATTTAGAATTGAACTTTAAATTTTTTATTGGGGAAATTAGGATTGAAATGTGTTCTTTGGTAAAATTCAGAATAGAACTCGTATATTCACGATCAAAGTATAACTTTTTCTATCTTCTATGAAAAATTTGGAACAGAACTTTAAATTTTTCATCTCTTTGAGAAAAATCAGAACTGAATTTAAGAAAAATTATAAATAATGTGAAACTTTTGATCTTCATCAAGTACGTTTTTCAAGTACGCTTGAAAAACGTACGAGCTTTTCAAGTAGCTTTTCAAGTACGTTTTGGTTTAGTATTCCGCAAACTATGCGATCACGGACCATTTCGTTTGGGTCCGAGTAAGAACATGGTTTCACTAATGGCTTGAGCTCTGTAATATATTTCTCTACGCTTTCTGCCTCGGTTTGGTCTCGTTTTTGGAACAGATACCGTGAAAAAACTGTGTTCTTCTGTGGTGATGCATACGCCTTAAATTTCTCAAGGTACCGTTCGATTTTGTTCCGTTCGTCGTTTGCAACGGTGAAGGTGTTGAATATTTCTCGTCCTTTTGCTCCAGCCCAGATAGTAGGTAGGCACAGAGAGCTTTCTCTGTTTTGCCTGCCAGTGGGCCTGCGAACATCAGTTGGGCATGCTCTTAGAAACGGCCCCCTTCGTCTGCTAGGGAGCTGACTTCCCAGTTGATTGATGGCTGTAGTACATTCATGAGATCCCACTTCTGACACCATGTAATACTTCTCTAGTGTAAAAGTTTATTGACCCAGGCTACCTACAAAATAAAGCAACATCTAAGCACAACACAAGCATTAAGTAAGCGCAAGCAGGGTATAGGCACAAGCAGGGATTAAGGACAAGCATAGCGGAATGCTACAAAGGCAAACGGGAGGGTGGGCGTGGGAGGGGGATTAGTTTCCCTCTAATAACTTTCGACAATCAAAAAGGGCATCAGTCCTTTCTATTTTCAATCGAATGAGCCCTTTTCGAAGTTCCCACGACAACTTCTTCGATAAGAAGTGCCCTGGTCTAAACAACAACAACAACAACAAAACATAATACCTTATACCCAAATCGATCTTTACTATAAAAATGTCAAGCCTTCCAGTCACTTTCAATCATTAAAAAGGGCACTAGGCCTTTCGATTTCCAATCGAATGACCCCTTTTTGAGTTTCTACGACAACACTTTCTATAGCACCGTATATGCCCCCAGGGCATAAATTACACCCCTTGCCCAAAGGGCTGTGAGGGTAGTTGTCATCCTCTAGGGCCTAATTTCCAGAACTTTCAACTACATCAAACAAAAGGGCTATCTCAAAATTTTGATTGGATGTGTCCGGGAAAATGGTGGGCGTGAGAGTGGTGTTAGTCACTCGCCAATCACTTTCAACTATTAAAAAAGGCATTAGCCCTTTCAATTTCCAATCAAATGAGCTGTTTTGAAGTTTCTACGACAACGCTTTCAATAAAAACCTTATATGACCCCAGGGCATAATTTACAACCCTTGCTCTGAGGGCTGGAGGGGGGATTGTCATCCTCAAAGACCAAATTTCCAGAACTTCCTGCAACGTTGAACAAAATGGCTGTCTGAACATTTTGATTGGATGTGTTTGGGGAATGGTGGGCGTGAGAGGGGGGTTAGTTACCCTCCAATTACTTTCAACTATTAAAAAGAGCCCTAGTCCTCTCAATTTCCAATTGTACGAACCCCTTTAGAAGTTTTTATGACAACTCTATCTATAAAAATCTTATATGCCCCCAGGGCATAACTACAACTTTTGCCCTGGGGCTCTGAAGGGTTTGTCATCCTTAAATAAATAATTTCCAGAACTTTCAACTACGTTGAACAAAATGGTTATCTCTAAACTTCGATTGTATGCGTTTGGGGAAATGGTGGGTATGAGAGGGGGGTTAATTACTCTCCAGTCACTTTCGACTACTAAAAAGGGCAATTTCAATTTCCAATCAAATGAGCCCTTTTTGAAATTTCTACAACAACTTTCTATATAAACCTTATATGCCCCCAGGGCATAACTTACAACCCTTGCGCTGAGGGCTGGAGGGGGGATTGTCATCCTCAAAGACCAAATTTCCAGAACTTCCTGCAACGTTGAACAAAATGGCTGTCTGAACATTTTGATTGGATGTGTTTGGGGAATGGTGGGCGTGAGAGGGGGGTTAGTTACCCTCCACTTACTTTCAACTATTAAAAAGAGCCCTAGTCCTCTCAATTTCCAATTGTATGAACCCATTTAGAAGTTTTTATGACAACTCTATCTATAAAAATCTTATATGCCCCCAGGGCATAGCTACAACCTTTGCCCTGGGGCTCTGAAGGGTTTGTCATCCTTAAATAAATAATTTCCAGAACTTTAAACTACGTTGAACAAAATGGTTATCTCTAAACTTCGATTGTATGTGTTTGGGGAAATGGTGGGTATGAGAGGGGGGTTAATTACTCTCCAGTAACTTTCGACTACTAAAAAGGGCAATTTCAATTTCCAATCAAATGAGCCCTTTTTGAAATTTCTTCAACAACTTTCTATATAAACCTTATATGCCCCCAGGGCATAACTTACAAACCTTGTGCTGAGGGCTCTGATGGGGTTATCATCCTAAAGGACCTAATATCCAGAACTTTCGACTACGTTAAACAAAATGGATATCTCAAAATTTTGATTGGATGTGTTTGGGGAAATGGTGGGCGTGAGAGGGAGTTTAGTTGCCCCTCAATCACTTTCGACTACTAAAATGGCACTAGCCCTTTCAATTTCCAATTGAATGAGCCCTTTTTAAAGTTTCTACAACATCGCTTCCTATAAAAATCTTATAGTCCCCCAGGGCATAACTTAAGACCCTTGCCCTGAGGGATGTGGAGGTGGAGGGGTTGTCACCCTTAAAGAACTAATTTACAAAACTTTCAACTACGTTGAATAAAATGGCTATCTAAAACTTTTGATTCGATGTGTTTGGGGAAACGGTGGGCGTGAGAGGGGGGAAAAGGTGGGCGCGACAACTCCTTCGATACGAAGTGCCCTAGTCTAAACAACAAAAACAAAAAAAAAATAATATCTTATACCCACATCGATCTTTATTATAAAAATGTAATTTTTTGCCTTTTTGAAGTTTCTACGACAACGCGTTCTATAAAAACCTTATATACCCCAAGGGCATAGCTTACAACCCTTGCCCTGAGGGCTGTGGGGGGCTTTTCATCCTCAAAGATATAATTTCCAGAACTTTCAAATACGTTGAACAAAATGGCTATTTTAAAATTTTGATTGGATGTGTTTGGGGAAAAGACGGGCATGAGAGGGGGGCTAGTTGCCCTCCAATCACTTTCAACTATTAAAAAGGGCACTAGCCCTTTGAATTTTCCAATCGAATGAGCCTTTTTTGAAGTTTGTATGACAACACTTTCTATAAGAACCTTATATGCCCCCAGGCCATAACTTACAACCCTTGCCCTGAGGGCTGTGGGGGAGTGTCCTCCTCAAACACATATATGGAAACATATCTGAAAATCAAATACCCTGAACAAAATAGCTATCTAAAAATGTTGATTGGATGTGTTTGGGGAAAAGTTGGGCATGAGAGGAGGGTTAGTTGCCCTAAAATCACTTTCGACTATTAAAAAGGGTAGTAGACCATTGAATTTCTAATCGAATGAGCCCTTTTTCAAGTTTCTATGACAAAGATTTCAATAAAAACAAATATACCCCCAGGGCATAACTTATAACTCTTGCCCTGAAGACTGTGGGAGGAGTGTCATGCTCAAAGGTATAATTTCCTGAACTTTAAACTGTGTGGAACAAAAAGGTTTTCTCAAAATTTTGATTGGATGAGTTTGAGTTGATTGGATGACTTGAGTTTGACTGGATGAAATGTTGGGCGTAGAAGGGGTGTTAGTTGCCTTCCAGTCACTTTCGACTATTAAAAAGGGCAGTAGCCATTTCAATTTCCAATTGAATGAGCCCTTTTTGAAGTTTGTATGACCACGCGTTCTATAAAAACCTTACATGCCCCCAGGGCACAACTTACAACCCTTGCCCTGAGGGCTGCGGGGGGGTTGTCATCCTCCAAGACCTAATTTCCAGAACTTTCAACTGCGTTGAACAACATGGCTATCTTAAAATTTTGATTGGATGTGTTTGGGGAAAGGGTGGGCGTAGTAGGGGGGTTAGTTACCCTCCAATTACTTTCAACTATTAAAAAGAGCCCTAGTCCTCTCAATTTCCAATTGTATGAACCCATTTAGAAGTTTTTATGACAACTCTATCTATAAAAATCTTATATGCCCCCAGGGCATAACTACAACCTTTGCCCTGGGGCTCTGAAGGGTTTGTCATCCTTAAATAAATAATTTCCAGAACTTTAAACTACGTTGAACAAAATGGTTATCTCTAAACTTCGATTGTATGTGTTTGGGGAAATGGTGGGTATGAGAGGGGGTTAATTACTCTCCAGTAACTTTCGACTACTAAAAAGGGCAATTTCAATTTCCAATCAAATGAGCCCTTTTTGAAATTTCTTCAACAACTTTCTATATAAACCTTATATGCCCCCAGGGCATAACTTACAACCCTTGTGCTGAGGGCTCTGATGGGGTTATCATCCTAAAGGACCTAATTTCCAGAACTTTCGACTACGTTAAACAAAATGGATATCTCAAAATTTTGATTGGATGTGTTTGGGGAAATGGTGGGCGTGAGAGGGAGTTTAGTTGCCCTTCAATCACTTTCGACTACTAAAATGGCACTAGCCCTTTCAATTTCCAATTGAATGAGCCCTTTTTAAAGTTTCTACAACATCGCTTCCTATAAAAATCTTATATGCCCCCAGGGCATAACTTAAGACCCTTGCCCTGAGGGATGTGGAGGTGGAGGGGTTGTAACCCTTAAAGAACTAATTTACAAAACTTTCAACTACGTTGAATAAAATGGCTATCTAAAACTTTTGATTCGATGTGTTTGGGGAAACGGTGGGCGTGAGAGGGGGGAAAAGGTGGGCGCGACAACTCCTTCGATACGAAGTGCCCTAGTCTAAACAACAAAAACAAAAAAAAAATAATATCTTATACCCACATCGATCTTTATTATAAAAATGTAATTTTTTGCCTTTTTGAAGTTTCTACGACAACGCGTTCTATAAAAACCTTATATACCCCAAGGGCATAGCTTACAACCCTTGCCCTGAGGGCTGTGGGGGGCTTTTCATCCTCAAAGATATAATTTCCAGAACTTTCAAATACGTTGAACAAAATGGCTATTTTAAAATTTTGATTGGATGTGTTTGGGGAAAAGACGGGCATGAGAGGGGGGCTAGTTGCCCTCCAATCACTTTCAACTATTAAAAAGGGCACTAGCCCTTTGAATTTTCCAATCGAATGAGCCTTTTTTGAAGTTTGTATGACAACACTTTCTATAAGAACCTTATATGCCCCCAGGCCATAACTTACAACCCTTGCCCTGAGGGCTGTGGGGGAGTGTCCTCCTCAAACACATATATGGAAACATATCTGAAAATCAAATACCCTGAACAAAATAGCTATCTAAAAATGTTGATTGGATGTGTTTGGGGAAAAGTTGGGCATGAGAGGAGGGTTAGTTGCCCTAAAATCACTTTCGACTATTAAAAAGGGTAGTAGACCATTGAATTTCTAATCGAATGAGCCCTTTTTCAAGTTTCTATGACAAAGATTTCAATAAAAACAAATATACCCCCAGGGCATAACTTATAACTCTTGCCCTGAAGACTGTGGGAGGAGTGTCATGCTCAAAGGTATAATTTCCTGAACTTTAAACTGTGTGGAACAAAAAGGTTTTCTCAAAATTTTGATTGGATGAGTTTGAGTTGATTGGATGACTTGAGTTTGACTGGATGAAATGTTGGGCGTAGAAGGGGTGTTAGTTGCCTTCCAGTCACTTTCGACTATTAAAAAGGGCAGTAGCCATTTCAATTTCCAATTGAATGAGCCCTTTTTGAAGTTTGTATGACCACGCGTTCTATAAAAACCTTACATGCCCCCAGGGCACAACTTACAACCCTTGCCCTGAGGGCTGCGGGGGGGTTGTCATCCTCCAAGACCTAATTTCCAGAACTTTCAACTGCGTTGAACAACATGGCTATCTTAAAATTTTGATTGGATGTGTTTGGGGAAAGGGTGGGCGTAGTAGGGGGGTTAGTTGCCCTCCAATCACTTTCGACTATTAAAAAGGGCACTAGCCCTTTGAATTTCCAATCGAATGAGCCTTTTTTGAAGTTCCTGGGAAAACGCTTTCTATAAAAACCATATATGACCCCAGGGCATAACTTGCAACCCTTGCCCTGAGGGCTGTGGGGGAGTGTCCTCATCAAAAACATAATTTCTATCTGGAAATCAACTACGCTGAACAAAATGGCTTTATCAAAATTTTGATTGGATGTGTTTCGGGAAATGGTGAGCTTGGAAGGGGTGTTAGTTACCTTCCATTCACTTTCGACTATTAAAAAGTGCACAAGCCACTCCGATTTACAATTGAATGAACCCTCAGCCCTTTTCGAAGTTTCTACGACAACTTCATCGATACGAAGTGCCCTTGTCTACAGGAAAAAATAATAAATAATACATTGTGCCAACATCGTTCTTATATGACCCCAGGGCATAACTTAAAATCCTTGCCCTGAGGGTTGTGGGGGAGTGACCTCCTCAGAAACATATTTTCTATCTGGAAATCAACTACGCTGAACAAAATTGCTATCTCAAATTCTGATTGGATGTGTTTGGGGGAATGATGGACTTGGGGGGGGGGGGCTAGCTGCCCTCCAATCGCTTTCGACTATTAAAAAGGGCACTAGCCACTCCAATTTGCAATCGAATGAGCCGTTTTCGAAGTTTCTACGACAAATCCTTCTATACGAAGTACCCTGATCTAAAACCAAGAAAAAAATAAATAAATAAATAATACGTTGTGCAAACATCTTTCTTTACTTAGGCAGCGCTATTGCACTGCCTATGATTAAAAAAAACTTTTTCCACAAAATAAGTTTTTCCACGGGGGTATTTTTTTTGGCGGGAGGGGAATTTTCTGCGGGGGTATTTTCCGGGGGGGGGGGGTGTTTTCTACGGGGGGTATTGTCCAGGGGGGGGGGGGTATTCGCCGGGGAGGTAAACGCCGGCCAGTAGTGCCTTTTGATTTATTTTAAGATACGTTTCAACACTCTTGAAAGTTTGACTTTAGTACCTTTGGCCTTTTCGTATGCATCAAGAATCCAAATTTTCCCCTTTTCTTAGTGATTAATTTAAAAAGGTTTTTCCACAAAACAAGTTTTTTAAAGAAAAGTAAAGAGCTCCATTAAGCCGAAAATGAGCGAAAATAAAGTCAAATAATTTTTAAAGCGTAGAAATACCACAAATAACTATCAATAAATAATTGAAACTAAAAACGAATGTAAATTACAATAAATAGCCGAGTCAAAATCATAACGAGCAAAAATTTACATTAGTACGGCTGATAAACCCAATGCCTTCTCAAGACCAGAACATAATTTGTGCTTTACTGAAAAAAAAAATGAATGAGCATGAATTGTCAGTTTAATTGACATATACTTATATCTATTCCTTAAAAATTTGATAATTTCTTATTTTTGACGGTAAAAAATTGAATACATTTAAAATGTGTTTTAAATTTACGGAAATCTATATCCCCCATACCCTGATTTTCACAAAAAACTTGTGTGTAATTTTTTCCGAATTACACACAAGCCATAACCCCTTTCCTCCCTTCCGGAAATATATACCCTCCCCCCATACCCTGACTGAAATAAAAAAAAATTGTATAATTTTTCTTAAATTTCGTTTTTTAACAAGGATACAAAAGTAGAGAAGCCCTAATATCTCCGAACGGGAGTCCATATATGGGCATAGAACCACGTGGTTTATGGTTTTTGTCAGTGAGAATTTGAAAAACAGGAACTTTCTCACATTTTTGTATGTTTTTATGGACTTTGTCAGTGAGAGTTTGAAAAAACAGGAACTTTGTCACATTTTTGTATGTTTTTATGGACTTTGTCAGTGAGAATTTGAAAAAACAGGAACTTTGTCACATTTTTGTATGTTTTTATGGACTTTGTCAGTGAGAATTTGAAAAAACAGGAACTTTCTCACATTTATGTCTGTTTTCTTGGACTTTGTTAGTGAGAATGAAAAAACAGGAACTTTCTCATATTTATGTCTGTTTTATGGATTTTGTCAGTGAGAATGGAAAAACAGGAACTTTCTCACTTTCATGAATTAATGAGTCATTAATCAAGTTGTTTCCGAGCAAAGTTAATTAATGTCTGACAGATGACGTTAAGTTAATTAATGTCTTTGATGTATTCCCATAGAGAACGTTTCCGCGGCAAAGTTTAGATCGCACGTGACAGATGATGTCATGATTGATTGATTGACATGAAAGGGGAATTAATTTGTTGTTTCTAAAGAGAATCGTTCCCGAGCGAATGTTTTGATCTTAGCGCGCGAAAAGGTTTCTTTGTAATTTCCAATGTGAAAGCACAGGGATGCCAAAACAAAAGGAACACGCTGAAATTACGTTTAGGGATTATTTGGGCGAAACCGTTTTAGCCATTATAGGGAATTATTTCGGCGAAACAGTTAGAGACATTTTAAAAGATGATTTTAGAAAAGGTTTTAGAAGAGAATTTAAGGGTAAAACTCTGTGGTCCTTATAATACACAAGTTGTATTTTAACAGTGTCGTGAGGTCCTCTACCCCAAGCCCAAAGGGTTCCGATCCCCCTACCCCAACCCCAAAGGGTTCCAATCCCTTTACCCCAACCCCGAAGGAAGCCCCCCCCCCCGATCCTCAAAGGTCTCCCAAGCTCCCAAAGGGCCCCCGGACCACCAAAGGCCATCCCCCGGTCCCCAAAGGTCCACCGGGCTCCCAAAGGACCAATCGGCACTCAAGGGCCCCCCCCCCGGATCCCCAAACGCCCTCCCCGGGCCCCCAAAGGCCCTCCCCCGGTCCTCAAAGGTCCCCCAGGTTCCCAAAGGGCCCCCGGACCCCCAAAGGCGCTCCCCGGATCCCCAAACGCCCTCTCCGGGTCCCCAGAGTTCCTCCCCCGGTCCTCAAAGGTCTCCCAGGCTCCCAAAGGGCCCCCGAACCCCCAAAGGCCCTCCCCGGGCCCCCAAAGGCCCTCCCCCTGGCTTGTAAAAACAAGGGAATTAAATTTAAAAGAAAACGGCTCCTTCAAGCAGGCGGTAGCTTTTTCACACTTTTACTGCCAATAATTAATGTAATAAACAAGATTACTTAATATTTTTCATTATATCAATACTTTTTATGTCTAAAATTCATCAACTAGCTAGATATCTAAATTTAAAATCTGGGAAAAACTTTTTCCACAAGAGGTTATTTTTCAACAAAAAGTAAAGAGCTGCTACACTGAATCAAAGATGAACAGAAATAATGTCGAATAATTGTTCAAACGTAAATGTTCTGTAAACTTATATTCAATGTTATATTTAATACAAAAAAACTTACACACACAAAAAAATTACACACGCACACAAAAACTTACACCCAAACACAAAAACTTACACACACACACACACACACACACACACACACACACACACACACAAAAAAAACTCACACACACACACAAAAACTTACACACACACACAAAAACTTACACACACACACGAAAACTTACACACACACGCCAAAACTTACACACACACAAAAACTTACACACACACACACACACACAAACTTACACACGCACACAAAAACTTACACACACAAAACTTACACACACACACACACACACACACAAACTTACACACACACAAAAAAACTTACACCCACACACAAAAGCTTACAAACACACAAAAACTTACACACACACAAAAACTTACGCCCACACACAGAAACTTGCACACACAAAACGTACACACACACACACACACACACACACACAAACTTACACACACACACACACACACACAAAACTTACACCCACACACAAAAGCTTACAAACACACAAAAACTTACACACACACAAAAACTTACACACACACACACACACACAAAAACTTACACACACACAAAAACTTACACACGCACAAAAACTTACACACACACAAAAAATTACACACACACAAAAATTTACACACACACACGCAATTAGACTAAAAATTATGATATTTATGCATAGTTTCAACTAACTACGGCTAAGTATCTTAAAAGGCGAGGTATTTTTCTTGCTAGAGCACTTATGATTTGGGATGGTTAATTTGCTATTTTTGACTTTTCTGAGCTAGGTTTCTTAGCCGTTCATAGGCGTGTGTTGTCTGAAACCTATGATTTGGGATATGTAAATTACTATTTCGGGCTTTTCTGAGTTGGATTTCTTAGTTTTTCATAGGTATGTGTTGTCTGAAACCTATGATTTGGGATGTGTGGGTTGCTATTTTTTGACTTTTCATAGCCAGATTTCTTAGTCTTTCGTAGGTGTGTGTTGTCTGAAACCTATGATTTGGATTGTGTGGATTGCTATTTTTGACTTTTCTGAGCTGGATTTCATAGCCTTTCGTAGGGATGTGTTGACTGAAACCTATGATTTGGGATGAGTGGTTTGCTTTTTGGACTTTTCAGAGCTGGATTTCTTAGCCGTTCATAGGTGAGTGTTGTCTGAAACCTATGATTTGGGATGGTTAATTTGCTATTTTTGACTTTTCTGAGCTAGGTTTCTTAGCCTTTCATAGGTGTGTGTTGTCAGAAAATTATGATTTGGGATGTGTAGTTTGCTATTTCAGGCTTTTCTGAGCTAAGGTTTCTTAGTATTTCGTTGGTGAATGTTGTCTGAAACTTATGATTTGGGATATGTAAATTACTATTTCGGGCTTTTCTGAGTTGGATTTCTTAGTCTTTCATAGGTGTGTGATGTCTGAAACCTATGATTTGGGATGAGTGGTTTGCTTTTTGGACTTTTCTGAGCTGGATTTCTGAGCCATTCGTAGGTGTATGTTGACTGAAACCTATGATTTGGGATGTGTAGTTTGCTATTTTTGACTTTTATGAGCTAGGTTTCTTAGCCATTCATAGGTATGTGTTGTAAGAAAATTATGATTTGGGATGTGTAGTTTGCTATTTCAGGCTTTTCTGAGCTAAGGTTTTCTAGTATTTCGTAGGTGAATGTTGTCTGAAACCAATAGTTTGGGATAACTAGTTTGCTATTTTTGACTTTTCTGTGCTAGGTTTCTTAGTCTTTCGTTGGTGTGTTTTGACTGAAACGTATGATTTGGGATATGTAGTTTGCTATTTTTGACTTTTCTGAGCTGGATTTATTAGCCTTTCATAGGTGTGTGTTGACTGAAACCTAAGATTGGGATGAGTGGTTTGCTATTTTTGTCTTTTCAGAGCTGCATTTCTTAGCCTTTCATAGGTGTTTGTTGTCTGAAACCTATAGTTTGGGATGACTAGTTTGCTATTTTTGACTTTTCTGAGCTAGGTTTCTTAGCCGTTCATAGGTGAGTGTTGTCTGAAACCTATGATTTGGGAATATGTAAATTACTATTTCGGGCTTTTCTGAGTTGGATTTCTTAGTCTTTCGTTGGTGTGTGTTGTCTGAAACCTATGATTTGGGATGGGTGAATTGCTACTTTTGACTTTTCTGAGCTGGATTTCTTAGCCTTTCATAGGTGTTTGCTGTCTGAAACCTATAGTTTGGGATGACTAGTTTGCTATTTTTGACTTTTCTGAGCTAGGTTTCATAGCCGTTCATAGGAGAGTGTTGTCTGAAACCTATGATTTGGGATATGTAAATTACTATTTCGGGCTTTTCTGAGTTGGATTTCTTAGTCTTTCATAGGTATGTGTTGTCTGAAACCTATGATTTGGGATGTGTGGGTTGCTATTTTTTTACTTTTCCAAGCTGGATTTCTTAGCCGTTCATAGGTGAGTGCTGTCTGAAACTTATGATTTGGGATGGTTAATTTGCTATTTCCGGCTTTTATTAGCTAGGTTTCTTAGCCTTTCATAGGTGTGTGTTGTCAGAAAATTATGATTTGGGATGTGTAGTTTGCTATTTGGACTTTTCAAAGCTAGGATTCTTATTCCGTCATAGGTGTTTGTTGTCTGAAACCAATAGTTTGGGATGAGTAGTTTGCTATTTCAGGCTTTTCTGAGCTAGATTTCTTAGCCGTTCATAGGTGTGTGTTGTCTGAAACTTATGATTTGGGATATGTAAATTACTATTTCGGGAATTTCTGAGTTGAACACTTCTAAATTTTTCCGTAGAAGATAGGAAAAGTTATCCTATGATTGTGATTATTTTCCATGAAGATAAAAAGTTTCACTTTAATTCTAAATTTTCTTAAATTCAATTCCGACCCTTCTCAAAGAGATGAAAAAAATTAAAGTTCTGTTCCAAATATTTTCCCGGAAGAAGAAAAGTTCAACTTCGATTCTGAATTTTCGCAATGAAAATGAAATAAGTTATTGATCAAATCTATTTTCCCAAAATAGTATAAAAATTTCCACTTCAGTTCAGATTTTTTTCTCAAAGAGATGAAGAAATTTAAAGTTTTGTTCCAAATTTTTCATAGAAGATAGGAAAAGTTATACTTTGATCGTGAATATTCGAGTTCTATTCTGAATTTTACCAAAGAACACATTTCAATCCTAATTTCCCCAATAAAAAATTTAAAGTTCAATTCTAAATTTTTCGGTGGAAGATAGAAAAATTAATACCATACTTGTGAATATTTTCCCAGAAGATAAAAAATTCTAGTTCAATTTAAAATTTTCTCAACGAAGTGAAGAAGAATTCAAGTTCTCTTCTGAATTTTACCAAAGAACACAATTCAATTCTAATTTCACCAGAGAAAATGAAAATCTTCCACTTCAGTTCCTTATTTCACAAAGACATAAAGAAATTTAAAGTTCAATTCTAAATTTTTCGGTGGAAGATAGAAAAAGTAATACCATACTTGTGAATATTTTCATGGAAGATAAAAAGTTCTAGTTCAATTTAAAATTTTCTCAACGAAGTGAAGGAAAGTTCAAGTTCTCTTCTGAATTTTCCCAATGAAAAAGAAATTAGTCATTGATCATTTCTATTTTTCCAAATAATATAAAAATTATCCACTTTAGTTCAGATCTGACTCGAAGAGATGAAAAATTTAAAATACTGTTCCAAATTTTTCACTGAAGATAAAAAAGTTCAAGTTCTCTTCGGAATTTTACCTAAGAACAAAATTCAATTCTAATTTCTCCAGAGAAAATAAAATCTTCCACTTCAGTTCTTTATTTCACAAAGACATAAAGAAATTTAAAGTTCAATTCCAAATTTTTCGATGGAAGATAGAAAAAGTAATACCATACTTGTGAATATTTTCCAGGAAGATAAAAAGTTCTAGTTCAATTTAAAATTTTCTCAACGAAGTGAAGGAAAGTTCAAGTTCTCTTCTGAACTTTACCAAAGAACACACTTCAATTATAATTTCTCCAGAGAAAACAAAAATCTTCCACTTCAGTTCTTTATTTCACAAAGACATAAAGAAATTTAAAGTTCAATTCCAAATTTTTCGATGGAAGATAGAAAAAGTAATACCATACTTGTGAATATTTTCACGGAAGATAAAAGCTCTTGTTCAATTAAAATTTTCTCAACGAAGTCAAGGAAAGTTCAAGTTCTCTTCTGAACTTTACCAAAGAACACACTTCAATTATAATTTCTCCAGAGAAAACAAAAATCTTCCACTTCAGTTCTTTATTTCACAAAGACATAAAGAAATTTAAAGTTCAATTCTAATTTTTCGGTGGAAGATAGAAAAAGTAATATCATACTTGTGAATATTTTCACGGAAGATAAAAAGTTCTAGTTCAATTTAAAATTTTCTCAACGAAGTCAACGAAAGTTCAAGTTCTCTTCTGAACTTTACCAAAGAACACACTTCAATTCTAATTTCTCCAGAGAAAACAAAAATCTTCCACTTCAGTTCTTTATTTCACAAAGACATAAAGAAATTTAAAGTTCAATTCTAAATTTTTCGGTGGGAGATAGAAAAAGTAATACCATACTTGTGAATATTTTCCCGGAAGATAAAAAGTTCTAGTTCAATTTAAAATTTTCTCAACGAAGTGAAGAAAAGTTCAAGTTCTCTTCTGAACTTTACCAAAGAACACACTTCAATTCTAATTTCTCCAGAGAAAATAAAAATCTTCCACTTCAGTTTTAAGTTCCCCAAAGAAATAAAGAAATTTAAAGTTCTATTCTAAATTTTTAGATGGAAGATAGAAAAAGTAATACTATGACTGCGATTGTTTTCCATGAAGATCAAAAGTTTCACATTATTTATAATTTTTCTTAAATTCAGTTCTGATTTTTCTCAAAGAGATGAAAAATTTAAAGTTCTGTTCCAAATTTTTCATAGAAGATAGAAAAAGTTATACATTGATTGTGAATATTCAACATGAAGATAAGGAACTCCAATTTAATTCTGAGTTTTCTCGAAGAAGTGCAAATTGTTCAAGTTCTCTTCTGAATTTTCTTAAAGAAGAGAAAAAAGTTAACTCAATTCTGAATTTTACCAATGAAAATGAAAAAGCCTTCCACTTCAGTTCTTAATTTCTCAAAGACATAAAAAATTTAAAGTTCAGTTCTAAATTTTTCTGTAGAAGATAGGAAAAGTTATACTATGATTGTGATTATTTTCCAGTGAAGATAAAAAGTTTCACTTTAATTCTAATTTTCTTAAGTTCACTACCGATTTTTTGCAAAGAGATGAAAAATTTAAACTTCTGTTCCAAATTTTTCATAGAAGATAGAAAAAGTTATACTTTGATTTGAATATTCGACATGAAGATAAGGATCATCACTTTAATTCTGAGTTTTCTCGAAGAAGTGCAAAATGTTCAAGTTCTCTTCTGAATTTTCTTAAAGAAGTGAAAAAAGTTAGCTCAATTCTGAATTTTACCAATAAAAATGAAAAAAGCTTCCACTTCAGTTCTTAATTCCTCAAAGACATAAAAAATTCAAAGTTCTCTTCTAATTTTTCCAAGAAAATAAAAAGGCTCCACTTCAGTTCTGTTTTTTTCTCAAAGAGATGAAAAATTTAAAGTTCTTTTCTAATTTTAAATTAAATTTTAGCTCCTTTTGTCATATGGATTTACCCATCAAATTTTTAAATTAGAAAATGAGTGACTCGTTCTATTATTAAAGACAATCGTTCAAACTCGTTCATCTAACCTTCAAAACAATAGGTTAGGTTAGGTATAAATAAATATTAATAAATAAATAGAAACATTTCTACATGTTTAAGTTAGGTTAGGTTAGGTTAACTTATCATGAGTGCTCATGATAAGTTAACCTAACCTTTTCCGGCGAGTATGGTTAGGTTAGGTTAGACTAGATTAAGTTAGGTTAGATTAGGCTAGGTTAGGTTAGGTTAGCCTACGTACGCTTCACTTAGGTTAGCTTAGGTTAGGTGAGAGACATGCAAAAAGTTAGGTGTATGATTAGGTTAGGTTAGATTAAGTTAGGTTGGGTTAAGTTAGGTTAGGCTAGGTTAGCCTACGTACGCGCGCGTTTTAAATTGAACTAGAACTTTTTATCTTCTGGGAAATATTCACAAGTATGGTATTACTTTTTCTATCTTCCACCGAAAAATTTAGAATTGAACTTTAAATTTTTTATTGGGGAAATTAGGATTGAAATGTGTTCTTTGGTAAAATTCAGAATAGAACTCGAATATTCACGATCAAAGTATAACTTTTCCTATCTTCTATGAAAAATTTGGAACAGAACTTTAAATTTTTCATCTCTTTGAGAAAAATCAGAACTGAATTTAAGAAAAATTATAAATAATGTGAAACTTTTGATCTTCATGGAAAACAATCGCAGTCATAGTATTACTTTTTCTATCTTCCATCTAAAAATTTAGAATAGAACTTTAAATTTCTTTATTTCTTTGGAGAACTTAAAACTGAAGTGGAAGATTTTTATTTTCTCTGGAGAAATTAGAATTGAAGTGTGTTCTTTGGTAAAGTTCAGAAGAGAACTTGAACTTTTCTTCACTTCGTTGAGAAAATTTTAAATTGAACTAGAACTTTTTATCTTCCCGGAAAATATTCACAAGTATGGTATTACTTTTTCTATCTTCCACCGAAAAATTTAGAATTGGACTATAAATTTCTTTATGTCTTTTGTGAAATAAAGAACTGAAGTGGAAGATTTTTATTTTCTCTGTAGAAATTAGAATTGAATTGTGTTCTTTGTTAAAATTCAGTAGAGAACATGAACTTTTCTTCACTTCATTGAGAAAATTTTAAATTGAACTAGAACTTTTTATCTTCCGCGAAAATAATCACAAGTATGGTATTAAATTTTCTATCTCCCACCGAAAAATTTAGAATTGAACTTTAAATTTCTTTATGTCTTTGTGAAATAAAGAACTGAAGTGGAAGATTTTTGTTTTCTCTGGAGAAATTAGAATTGAAGTGTGTTCTTTGGTAAAGTTCAGAAGAGAACTTGAACTTTCGTTGACTTCGTTGAGAAAATTTTAAATTGAACTAGAACTCTTTATCTTCCGTGAAAATATTCACAAGTATGATATTACTTTTTCTATCTTCCACCGAAAAATTATAATTGAACTTTAAATTTCTTTATGTCTTTGTGAAATAAAGAACTGAAGTGGAAGATTTTTGTTTTCTCTGGAGAAATTATAATTGAAGTGTGTTCTTTGGTAAAGTTCAGAAGAGAACTTGAACTTTCCTTGACTTCGTTGAGAAAATTTTAATTGAACAAGAACTTTTTATCTTCCGTGAAAATATTCACAAGTATGGTATTACTTTTTCTATCTTCCATCGAAAAATTTGGAATTGAACTTTAAATTTCTTTATGTCTTTGTGAAATAAAGAACTGAAGTGGAAGATTTTTGTTTTCTCTGGAGAAATTATAATTGAAGTGTGTTCTTTGGTAAAGTTCAGAAGAGAACTTGAACTTTTCTTCACTTCGTTGAGAAAATTTTAAATTGAACTAGAACTTTTTATCTTCCTGGAAAATATTCACAAGTATGATATTACTTTTTCTATCTTCCATCGAAAAATTTGGAATTGAACTTTAAATTTCTTTATGTCTTTGTGAAATAAAGAACTGAAGTGGAAGATTTTATTTTCTCTGGAGAAATTAGAATTGAATTTTGTTCTTAGGTAAAATTCCGAAGAGAACTTGAACTTTTTTATCTTCAGTGAAAAATTTGGAACAGTATTTTAAATTTTTCATCTCTTCGAGTCAGATCTGAACTAAAGTGGAAAATTTTTATATTATTTGGAAAAATAGAAATGATCAATGACTAATTTCTTTTTCATTGGGAAAATTCAGAAGAGAACTTGAACTTTCCTTCACTTCGTTGAGAAAATTTTAAATTGAACTAGAACTTTTTATCTTCCATGAAAATATTCACAAGTATGGTATTACTTTTTCTATCTTCCACCGAAAAATTTAGAATTGAACTTTAAATTTCTTTATGTCTTTGTGAAATAAAGAACTGAAGTGGAAGATTTTTATTTTCTCTGGTGAAATTAGAATTGAATTGTGTTCTTTGGTAAGATTCAGAAGAGAACTTGAATTCTTCTTCACTTCGTTGAGAAAATTTTAAATTGAACTAGAACTTTTTATCTTCTGGGAAAATATTCACAAGCATGGTATTACTTTTTCTATCTTCCACCGAAAAATTTAGAATTGAACTTTAAATTTTTTATTGGGGAAATTAGGATTGAAATGTGTTCTTTGGTAAAATTCAGAATAGAACTCGAATATTCACGATCAAAGTATAACTTTTCCAATCTTCTATGAAAAATTTGGAACAGAACTTTAAATTTCTTCATCTCTTTGAGAAAAAAAATCTGAACTGAAGTGGAAATTTTTATATTATTTTGGGAAAATAGATTTGATCAATAACTTATTTCATTTTCATTGAGAAAATTCAGAATCGAAGTTGAACTTTCCTTCTTCCGGGAAAATATTTGGAACAGAACTTTAAATTTTTCCATCTCTTTGAGAAGGGTCGGAATTGAATTTAAGAAAATTTAGAATTAAAGTGAAACTTTTTATCTTCATGGAAAATAATCACAATCATAGTATAACTTTTCCTATCTTCTACGGAAAAATTTAGAAGTGTCCAACTCAGAAAAGCCCGAAATAGTAATTTACATATCCCAAATCATAGGTTTCAGACAACACTCACCTATGAACGGCTAAGAAACCTAGCTCAGAAAAGCCTGAAATAGCAAACTACTCATCCCAAACTATTGGTTTCAGACAACAAACACCTATGACGGACTAAGAATCCTAGCTCTGAAAAGTCCAAATAGCAAACTACACATCCCAAATCATAATTTTCTGACAACACACACCTATGAAAGGCTAAGAAACCTAGCTAATAAAAGCCGGAAATAGCAAATTAACCATCCCAAATCATAAGTTTCAGACAGCACTCACCTATGAACGGCTAAGAAATCCAGCTCGGAAAAGTCAAAAAATAGCAACCCACACATCCCAAATCATAGGTTTCAGACAACACATACCTATGAAACACTAAGAAATCCAACTCAGAAAAGCCCGAAATAGTAATTTACATATCCCAAATCATAGGTTTCAGACAACACTCTCCTATGAACGGCTATGAAACCTAGCTCAGAAAAGTCAAAAATAGCAAACTAGTCATCCCAAACTATAGGTTTCAGACAACAAAACACCTATGAAAGGCTAAGAAATCCAGCTCAGAAAAGTCAAAAGTAGCAATCCACCCATCCCAAATCATAGGTTTCAGACAACACACACCAACGAAAGACTAAGAAATCCAACTCAGAAAAGCCCGAAATAGTAATTTACATATTCCCAAATCTTAGGTTTAGACAACACTCACCTATGAACGGCTAAGAAACCTAGCTCAGAAAAGTCAAAAATAGCAAACTAGTCATCCCAAACTATAGGTTTCAGACAACAAACACCTATGAAAGGCTAAGAAATGCAGCTCTGAAAAGACAAAAATAGCAAACCACTCATCCCAATCATAGGTTTCAGTTAACACACACCTATGAAAGGCTAATAAATCCAGCTCAGAAAAGTCAAAAATAGCAAACTACATATCCCAAATCATAGGTTTCAGTCAACACACACCAACGAAAGACTAAGAAACTTAGCACAGAAAAGTCAAAAATAGCAAACTAGTCATCCCAAACTATTGGTTTCAGACAACATTCACCTACGAAATACTAGGAAACCTTAGCTCAGAAAAGCCTGAAATAGCAAACTACACATCCCAAATCATAATTTTCTGACAACACATACCTATGAATGGCTAAGAAACCTAGCTCAGAAAAGTCAAAAATAGCAAACTACACATCCCAAATCATAGGTTTCAGTCAACATACACCTACGAATGGCTCAGAAATCCAGCTCAGAAAAGTCCAAAAAGCAAACCACTCATCCCAAGTCATAGGTTTCAGACATCACACACCTATGAAAGACTAAGAAATCCAACTCAGAAAAGCCCGAAATAGTTATTTACATACCCCAAATCATAAGTTTCAGACAACATTCACCTACGAAATACTAAGAAACCTTAGCTCAGAAAAGCCTGAAATAGCAAACTACACATCCCAAATCATAATTTTCTGACAACACACACCTATGAAAGGCTAAGAAACCTAGCTCAGAAAAGTCAAAAATAGCAAATTAACCATCCCAAATCATAGGTTTCAGACAAAACTCACCTATGAACGGCTAAGAAATCCAGCTCTGAAAAGTCCAAAAAGCAAACCACTCATCCCAAATCATAGGTTTTAGTCAACACATCCCTACGAAAGGCTATGAAATCCAGCTCAGAAAAGTCAAAAATAGCAATCCACACAATCCAAATCATAGGTTTCAGACAACACACACCTACGAAAGACTAAGAAATCTGGCTATGAAAAGTAAAAAAATAGCAACCCACACATCCCAAATCATAGGTTTCAGACAACACATACCTATGAAAGACTAAGAAATCCAACTCAGAAAAGCCCGAAATAGTAATTTACATATCCCAAATCATAGGTTTCAGACAACACACGCCTATGAACGGCTAAGAAACCTAGCTCAGAAAAGTCAAAAATAGCAAATTAACCATCCCAAATCATAAGTGCTCTAGCAAGAAAAATACCTCGCCTTTTAAGATACTTAGCCGTAGTTAGTTGAAACTGTGCATAAATATCATAATTTTTAGTCTAATTGCGTGTGTGTGTGTAAATTTTTGTGTGTGTGTAATTTTTTGTGTGTGTGTAAGTTTTTTGTGCGTGTGTAAGTTTTTGTGTGTGTGTGAGTTTTTGTGTGTGTGTGTGTGTGTAAGTTTTTGTGTGTGTGTGTAAGTTTTTGTGTGTGTGTAAGTTTTTGTGTGTTTGTAAGCTTTTTTGTGTGGGTGTAAGTTTTTTGTGTGTGTGTGTGTGTGTAAGTTTGTGTGTGTGTGTGTGTGTGTGTGTGTGTGTGTGTGTGTGTGTGTAAGTTTTGTGTGTGCAAGTTTTTGTGTGTGGGTGTAAGTTTTTGTGTGTGTGTAAGTTTTTGTGTGTTTGTAAGCTTTTGTGTGTGGGTGTAAGTTTTTTGTGTGTGTGTGTGTGTGTGTGTGTGTGTAAGTTTTGTATGTGTGTAAGTTTTTGTGTGTGTGTGTGAGTTTTTTTTTGTGTGTGTGAGTTTTTGTGTGTGTGTGTGTGTAAGTTTTTGTGTTTGGGTGTAAGTTTTTGTGTGCGTGTGTAATTTTTGTGTGTGTGTAAGTTTTTTTTGTATTAAATATAACATTGAATATAAGTTTACAGAACATTTACGTTTGAACAATTATTCGACATTATTTCTGTTCATCTTTGATTCAGTGTAGCAGCTCTTTACTTTTTGTTGAAAAATAACCTCTTGTGGAAAAAGTTTTTCCCAGATTTTAAATTTAGATATCTAGCTAGTTGATGAATTTTAGACATAAAAAGTATTGATATAATGAAAAATATTAAGTAATCTTGTTTATTACATTAATTATTGGCAGTAAAAGTGTGAAAAAGCTACCGCCTGCTTGAAGGAGCCGTTTTCTTTTAAATTTAATTGCCTTGTTTTTACAAGCCAGGGGGAGGGCCTTTGGGGGCCGGGGGGGGGCCTTGGGGGGTTCGGGGGCCCTTTGGGAGCCTGGGGGACCTTTGAGGACCGGGGGAGGGCCTCTGGGGACCCGGAGAGGGCGTTTGGGGATCCGGGGAGCGCCTTTGGGGGTCCGGGGGCCCTTTGGGAACCTTGGGGACCTTTGAGGACCGGGGGAGGGCCTTTGGGGGCCCGGGGAGGGCGTTTGGGGATCCGGGGGGGGGGACCTTGAGTGCCGATTGGTCCTTTGGGAGCCCGGTGGACCTTTGGGGACCGGGGGATGGCCTTTGGTGGTCCGGGGGCCCTTTGGGAGCTTGGGGGACCTTTGAGAATCGGGGGGGGGGGCTTCCTTCGGGGTTGGGTAAAGGGATTGGAACCCTTTGGGGTTGGGGTAGGGGGATCAGAACCCTTTGGGCTTGGGGTAGAGGACCTCACGACAATGTTAACATACAACTTGTGTATTATAAGGACCACAGAGTTTTACCCTTAAATTCTCTTCTAAAACCTTTTCTAAAATCATCTTTTAAAATGTCTCTAACTGTTTCGCCGAAATAATTCCCTATAATGGCTAAAAACGGTTTCGCCCAAATAATCCCTAAACGTAATTTCAGCGTGTTCCTTTTGTTTTGGCATCCCTGTGCTTTCACATTTGAAATTACAAAGAAACCTTTTCGCGCGCTAAGATCAAAACATTCGCTCGGAACGATTCTCTTTAGAAACAACAAATTAATTCCCCTTTCATGTCAATCAATCAATCATGACATCATCTGTCACGTGTGATCTAAACTTTGCCCCGGAAACGTTCTCTCTGGGAATACATCAAAGACATTAATTAACTTAACGTCATCTGTCAGACATTAATTAACTTTGCTCGGAAACAATTTGATTAATGACTCAATAATCCATGAAAGTGAGAAAGTTCCTGTTTTTCCATTCTCACTGACAAAATCCATAAAACAGACATAAATGTGAGAAAGTTCCTGTTTTTTCATTCTCACTGACAAAGTCCAAGAAAACAGACATAAATGTGAGAAAGTTCCTGTTTTTTCAAATTCTCACTGACAAGGTCCATAAAAACATACAAAAATGTGACAAAGTTCCTGTTTTTTTCAAACTCTCACTGACAAAGTCCATAAAAACAGACATAAATGTGAGAAAGTTCCTGTTTTTTCAAACTCTCACTGACAAAGTCCATAAAAACAGACATAAATGTGACAAAGTTCCTGTTTTTTCAAATTCTCACTGACAAAAACCATAAACCACGTGGTTCTATGCCCATATATGGACTCCCGTTCGGAGATATTAGGGCTTCTCTACTGACAAAGGGGAAGGTAATTTTCAAACTCTAGGTGAAAATTTTCCCATCCTATTGGCATCCCTGGCAATTTTTAGTTAACGTAAGGTTGCTGCCGCAATGCTGTCAAGAACTGTTCAGATTTTCTGGATATTCTTAATCAAACAGTGCCCAACGGGTGAGCTAAATAATTCAAAAATTTGTTTTGAATACTTTTAATTAAAATACTGTTGCTATTTCCAATTTAAGGAATATTTCCAAGGAGATCCTCCATGAAGAACACTTTTCGCAAGGGTGGAGGAAAATTTTCAGGGGAAATTTGTCCTCGGAGTTTTTTTCATTTGAGAAGATCCTTTTTGTTATTAATTAATTAAAAAACTTTTTCCGCTAAATAAATTTTTCAAAGAAAAGTAAAGAACTCCATTAAACAAAAAATGAGCAAAAATAAAATGAATAATCTACCAAATGTGAAACTACCACAAATCAGTTTCGATAAATAAATGAAACCCAAAACGAATAGAAATTACAATAAATAACCGAGTCAAACTCAAAACGAGCAGAAATTAACATAAATTGGGCTCAAAACCCCTATGCCTTCCCAAGGCCAGAACAAAATTGGCACTTTACTGAAAAAAATATAAATGTTTTTACTTTTATAACTTTAATAAATCAAATAATATTAACATTTTGATTACTAAATATCAGTATATGTATATTAAATTGACAATGCACATTCATTTGTATTTAATGGAGTTCTTTACTTTTCTTTGAAAAACTTATTTTGTGGAAAAAGTTTTTTTTAATTAATTTCTGTTCGTTTTACGTTGACATAGTCTTTTCAAGGAAAAAGAAAATAATACTTTAGGCCTAAATCTTTTCGTTTTTTTAAGAATTTATAGTTCGGCCTACTATCTGTATGCTGGACAAACATTTTCAGCAATTTTTAACAACATACACCCTTTTAAAAATCTGGACACAAATAGTAGTGTTTAACTTAGTTTCATACCTCCTCTAGTTGACCTGAAATGGAAAACTTGATACCATTCGCAAAAAAATCTGTTTACTTTCTTTAATAGCTTGGATACACTTACGCAATTTTAATTTGGTTAAATTCTAAGAGCAGAAGTAGCCTTGAAAGTTTGAACATAATAACCTCAGTCGTTCTTGTGATACTGCTGAGATGCCTTATTGGGAATTAGCATTAACACAGTGCATTTTGATTTAATCTTAAGGCAACATTTAGTTTTTAACATAAAGGTGTGATACTTCTCGAGTGTAATGGTTTTTTGACCCAGGCTACCTACAAAATAAAGCAACATCTAAGCACAGCACAAGCATTAAGTAAGCGCAAGCATGGTATAGGCACAAGCAGAGAATTAAGCACAAGCATAGCGGAATATTAGATCTTCCTTCTTTTGTCATTTTAGCTGCCTGCATTTACTCTTACATCAACACTCCACACTCGCTCCCACTCATCCACTGTGAGCAAGCTTACACATTGTAATAAGTACCTTCAGAAAGGTATGTGTAAGAAGGCGGTAGGCTTGCTTCTTACATATTCACTAGCTAGTTCACTTCTTCTTCCTCTCATACTATCTCTGTTTACAGGTCCACTTTTAAAATAACTTTACAGGCTCAGTTTCATGGGTTTTCTTACAAGTTGACCGTATCTCGTGCATGCTGTCGTTGGTGTCGCGCTTGATTCTAGGGGCGGCACCGCGGTAGCGCTCTGGCCGGGGCTAGGGATTTGATTCCGATCCTGGATCGGCAACGGGGACATGAACTGGTCTGCCTGCAACGGCGAGGGTGGTGGCTTGGCAGTCGCGTCTGGCTCTATGGCATCGTCAAGTCCTTCGCGAACCAAACTCGTTCCTTTCGGACTTTGATGTGGACGGGCTGATAGGTGCTTGCGGTTCCTCCGCAGAATCATACCTTTGTTTGTCTGCACCCGGTACGATCATGGCTCTTTTGCATGAGAAACCACAACGGCCTATTTCCACGGTACATCGGGCATTTTCTGAATGTGAATCGCATCCCCGGGGTTGAGCTGATTTAGAGCCTTGGCGGATTTGTCGTGGTAAATTTTCTGGCGTTTCTTTATTTCAGTTTTTTGATGAGTGAACTGTTTGGTCGGGACGACCTTCGTCTTTAGGTGATGTGTGGTGCATGGTAGGATGGATCTTAGTTGGTGAGACATAAGAAGTTGAGCAGGAGATGCAAACCATCGACTGGTGTATTCCGGTATTCTAGTAGGCCCAGAAAGGGGTTTTCTCCGTTTTCCGTTGCCTTGGTCATGATATTTTTATAATCTGCACAGCTTTCTCGACGAGTCCATTGGATTTGGGATAACCGAGGATAGATGTGCTCAGTGAAATACCCCAAGCTTTTGCAAAATTGATGAATTCCCTAGAAGTGAACTGAGGGCCATTGTCAGACATTAGCTGCGATGGTATGCCATGCCGGGCAAAGTCGGCCTTAAGTCGCGTTATGACCGCGTTGGACGATGTCGTCGTAAGTCTGTCGACTTTGAAGAACAGGCTATGCTAATCGACAGTTGCTAGGAAACTGGAGCCATTCCATTCGAATAGATCTGTAGCGATCTTTTGCCAAGGGAGCGTTTCTATGCTATGGTTGATTATCAGATCCTTCGAGTTGTTCGGCATGTGCTTGGCGCATGTTTGGCATTTTGCTATGTACTGTTCAATGTCTGCGCTGAGGTCTGGCCAGTACACTAACATCCTTGCTCGCTGTTGGGTTTTCTCGGTTCCAAGGTGGGCTGCATGTAGCTGCTGGAGTGCGGCTAACTGCGGGTTCTCGGGAATGATCAATCTTTCTCCCTTGAGAAGAATGCCTTTTGTGAAAGACAGCTCGTGTTGGACTTTCCAGTAGGTTAGGATGTTGGTTGGGCACTTTTTTCTAGTACTCAGCCAGCCCTCTTGAATTGTTTGGACTAGGGTGCTCATGGTTTCATCCTGCGTCGTTTCCGTTCGTATATGCTCAAGCTTCTGGTCGCTGGCTGGAAGGTTCCGTCTTCTTCTATTTAACAGCAGGCGGGCTTTTCAGTATAACTATTTAGCCCTTTTCCTTTTGCTTCACTCTGTGGGCTACAGAGCTACTGGCTTGATTGCCTCATATTTATTAGATATATTCAGATATCTTTCAGCAGATCTTTCGACTCTAGGAGTTCAAATATAAGATGATAGATGTCGATTTCTATGCTCTGTGTGCAGGTATAGTTGGCTAGGCTCTTGGCTGATAGTGGGATTTTGTGGTGTTTGAAGTATTTTAACAGTTTACAAAGCAAGGTATGTTGTGCAGACGTCAGCATATTACATTCAAATAGGCAATGGTCAATTGTTTCATTATTCTTATTACAATGCCTGCAAAGAGGGGACAGGGGAATTGAACCACTTGAATTAGAAAGCTTATATGAGAATGCAAGGAAATTTAGTCCATTTGTTCCAGAACGAATTCTATGATAAATTTTAGAAAGATACTTATTGGGAAAGGGGGAAAGGATAGGATTAATCTTATTAAAATTAATATCTGATAGCCTCCATCGGTAAATATCTCTAATTGGGATTGGTCTCCCACTTGGGTGGTCAATATTTATAGCATTTTTTGCTATTTCATCAACCTGATGATTACCACTTATGCCAGAGTGGCTAGGAATCTACTGAAAGTAAGTTTTTATGCCACTTGAAGCAAGATTATCAATAATACTGAGAAAATGATAAGTGTCAATGTCCAACTTATATTGAGGAGCTGAGGCCAGCAACTCAAGGCTTGATAAAGAGTCGGAATAGATGACAATATTTTTCGAATTTTCAATCAAAGGTTGGTTTTGCTTAAGGTGTTCTAATGCCATGATTATGGCATTTAACTCAGCAGGCATTATAGATAAATTATTAAATAATCTCTCTCCCATTGCAATTTTCAGGTGAGGAAGGAAAACACCACTTGCAACCTTCTCATCCATTTTTGACCCATCAACAAATATTTGGAAGTGATTTTATAGGTAATTGTATTAAGTTCTGCAAATTTTTTCTGGACAAAAGCAACGGGGGTTAAATCTTTATTCCATTTTGAACATTCAGTATTTATTATGGGAAATGACCAATTCCATGGAGGGGATTGGGGGAAAGTAGGTGCAATAGACTTTGCTGGTACAGGGAACTTCTTTTGAATATTGGCATACTCATCTGCAATACCTCTATACATGGCTGGATTTCTTAACCAATTATGTAATGTGTGTTCCGTACTACGTGGTGTACATAGATATCCAGATCTTCTTCCAGATTTGGATCTGTATCGCTAAGATGGAGGCGTGACAGAGTGTCAGCGACTGGTATTTCGGATCCTGGTCGAAAACTCAGACTCAGGTCGTAAGGCTGGAGCTGAAGCATTAGTCGTTGTACTCGTGGTGGGGCTTTGTGAATAGGATTTGCTACAGCGGTTTCGAGGGGGTGGTGGTCAGTTGTGACGTCAACGTGGCGACCGTACAGATAATGGTGGAAGTGTTTACAGCCATACACGATGGCGTATAACTCTTTTCGAGTTGTGAATACATCTGCTCTGTCTTGCTGAGCGATCTCTATGCATACGCTGTGACCTGCCCTTCCGAAACAAGGTGGGTGCCGAGCCTGTGGCTAGAGGCAGCGAAAATGATTTCGACGTTCTTGCTCTGATGGTTCAAGAACGGGGTGTTCGACACTATAGAGCGTTTCAGGTCCTCGAGTGTTTGGGTTTGTTCCTCTGACCAGATGAATGGGTCTGCTTTGGTCGGGTCACGAAGTGGTTTGTTTTTTGTGGATAGGCTCGGTATGGATTTGGCGAGATACTTGATTATCCCAAGGAGAGTTAGCAGTTCTTGTCGGCATGATGGGTTTGGCATGTGGTTAATGGCGCGAATCTTTTCGGGATCTGGCTGCATCCCCGTGGAGCTGATTATGTGTCCGAAGTAGCTGACACTGGAGGCCGAAAAATCGCACTTATCTTCGTTGAAACGGATACCCTTAGCTAGGGCACGTTCGAGTATCACTGCTAAGCGTTCATCGTGCTCTTCTTGCGTCGCTCCGTAAACGATCATGTCATCAATGATGATGAAGAAACCTTCTAGGCCTTCAAAGGCATCTTTCTCCTCCTCTGAAACTCATCTGGCGCTGGGATGATTCCGAAGGGCATTCGCTTGAAAAGATATCTTCCATATATCGTGCTGAATGTCATGAGGTAAGACGAATCTTCGGAGAGTGGAATTGATAAGTAACCGGAACGGGCATCAAGATTTGTGAATATTTTTGCTCTGTATAGCTTGGAGGTGACGTCGTCTATAGTGGGAATGGGATAGTGGTGCCGTTTGATGGAATTGTTTAGGTCCACGGGGTCTATGCATAGTCTTATGGACCCGTTCTTCTTCTCAACCATAACGATCGCATTGACCCACTCCATTGGGTTAACGACCTTTTCGATAATCCCTAGGTCTTCTAGGCGGCTGAGTTCTGGCTTGAGTTTATCCTGCATGGCCGCGGGTACTCGTCTCGCTGGGTAGACAGTTGGGGTGGTATTGCCTTTCAGGTATATTTTGCATTGTCCTTCGAGTTTCCTGATTCCTTTAAACACTTCTTCGTGCTTTTACTTCAGGAATGGTACTCTTGAAGATGTTGAGTTTACGTTCAGTACCAGCTTAATCAGGTCCAAATCATGGCTTGAATGGTAGCCTATGATGGGGGCAGCTGAAGTTTCTACTACAAAGAATTGTTGCCTGCTGCTGAGGTTATCCTTGTAGCTGCATGATAATTCGCAGACTCCCTTTACAGGGATCCTTGCTCCACAGTAGCTGGTGAGGCACTGGATTGTGGGTTTCACGGTGGGCTTTGGGGTGATGAGGTCAAAGTACTTCTTTGGAATGATATTGACCTGGGCCCCTGTGTCGATTTTGAACTGGACAGGGAACTGATTGTTGATGATCAAAGGTATCACTGCTTCGTCTTTGTTTTTGCTTTGTTCGATGGAGTACAGGAATAAGGTTTCATCACAGGAGTCCGCTTCGCCAGTATCTTCTTCCACTGCGTTTACTGTCTTACTTCGACAAACTCGTGCAAAATGTTTGAGCTTTTTGCAGATGGAGCATGACTTGCGCTTTGCTGGGCAGACATTGGAGGGGGAGTATGTTCCGCCACAGAAGTAGCATGGTTTTCTCTTTGAGCCGCTTGCTTCCTGTTTATTTCTGCTGCTGTTCCGGTTTGGGTAGCGTGATATGGCATCAATATCTTGCTTTATGGGAATAGACTTAGTTCCATGGAATGTTTTAAGCTGTGTCTGGGTCACTTCCTGGGCTCTGCACATAATGGTTGCTTTTTCAAGCGTAAGTTCATCACCTTCAGCCAGGAGCTTTTCAAGTATGTTTTGGTTTAGTATTCCGCAAACTATGCGATCACGGACCATTTCGTTTGGGTCCGAGTAAGAACATGGTTTCACTAATGTCTTGAGCTCTGTAATATATTTCTCTACGCTTTCTGCCTCGGTTTGGTCTCGTTTTTGTTCCGTTCCTCATTTGCAACGGTGAAGGTGTTGATATTTCTCTTCCTTTTGCTCCAGCCCAGATAAGTAGGTAGGCACAGAGAGCTTTCTCTGTTTTGCCTGCCAGTGAGCCTGCGAACATTAGTTGGGCATGCTCTTGGAAACGGCCCCCTTCTTCTGCTAGGGAGCTGACTTCCCAGTTGATTGATGGCTGTAGTACATCCATGAGATCCCACTTCTGACACCATGTAATACTTCTCTAGTGTAAAAGTTTATTGACCCAGGCTACCTACAAAATAAAGCAACATCTAAGCACAACACAAGCATTAAGTAAGCGCAAGCATGGTATAGGCACAAGCAGGGAATTAAGCATAAGCATAGCGGAATGCTACAAAGGCAAATGGGAGGGTGGGCGTGGGAGGGGGATTAGTTTCCCTCTAATCACTTTCGACTATTAAAAAGGGCATCAGTCCTTCCTATTTCAATCGAATGAGCCCTTTTCGAAGTTCCCACGACAACTTCTTCGATACGAAGTGCCCTGGTCTAAACAACAACAACAACAACAAAAAATAATACCTTATACCCAAATCGATCTTTACTATAAAAATGTCAAGCCTTCCATTCACTTTCAATCATTAAAAAGGGCACTAGGCCTTTCGATTTCCAATCGAATGACCCCGTTTTGAGTTTGATTAGCTGTATTTATTAGTAAAGATGTCAATACTTCAGCATGTGTGTCAACTGTTGGGTTTGAAATGTATGAATTTTGGGTGATACTTGTGATTTCATCATTTAGCTTATTTTGGAACATAGACCAATTTGCTTTAGTGTTGATATATTTGGAGGTATGTGGTAGAGTTTCAGCAGGTTCATTTCGGGAGCACACTATAGCAAAGTGGTCAGTACATAGACTATCAATTTTATTTATATAAATTTTATTCAAAATATTTAATGACACAATTTGTAGGTCAATTGTGGAGAATCTGCCACTTTTGGGGTTGAAATAAGTATTCAGGTTTGGAGGGGTAGCAACAGCTAATTCATTATTATTTGAAGTCATATACTCATATCAATTTACCAGCTTTATTTGCTGGTTTATTCCCCCACAAAAGGCTGTGGGCATTGAAATTTCCACAAATAATGATATTTTTTAACATATTAGAATTATTTATATAATTAAAGAAATCCATGGCATCTGTAGTTGGCCATTAGGGTTATAAAAACTTATTACGTAGGTTTCGAAAGTTCTGGAAATTAGGTCCTTTAGGATGATAACCCCATCAGAGCCCTCAGCGCAAGGGTTGTAAGTTATGCCCTGGGGGCATATAAGGTTTATATAGAAAGTTGTTGTAGAAATTTCAAAAAGGGCTCATTTGATTGGAAATTGAAATTGCCCTTTTTAGTAGTCGAAAGTGACTGGAGAGTAATTAACCCCCTCTCATACCCACCATTTCCCCAAAACACATACAATCGAAGTTTAGAGATAACCATTTGTTCAACGTAGTTGAAAGTTCTGGAAATTATTTATTTAAGGATGACAAAACCCCTCAGAGCCCAGGGCAAAGGTTGTAGCTATGCCCTGGGGGCATATAAGATTTTTATAGATAGGGTTGTCGTAAAAAATTCTAAAGAGGTTCATACAATTGGAAATTGAGAGGGCTAGGGCTCTTTTTAATAGTTGAAAGTAATCGGAGGGTAACTAACCCCCCTCTCACGCCCACCATTCCCCAAACACATCCAATCAAAATGTTCAGACAGCCATTTTGTTCAACGTTGCAGGAAGTTCTGGAAATTAGGTCTTTTGAGAGTGACAATCCCCCTCCAGCCCTCAGGCAAGGGTTGTAAATCATGCCCTGGGGGCATATAAGGTTTTTATTGAAAGCGTTGTCGTAGAAACTTCAAAAGAGCTCATTTGATTGGAAATTGAAAGGGCTAATGTCTTTTTTAATAGTTAAAAGTGATTGGCGAGTGACTAACATCACTCTCACGCCCACCATTTTCCCAGACACATCCAATCAAAATTTTGAGATAGCCATTTTGTTTGATGTAGTTCAAAGTTCTGGAAATTAGGCCTTAGAGGAAGACAACTACCCTCACAGCCCTTTGGGTAAGGGGTGTAATTTATGCCCTGGGGGCATATACGTTGCTATAGAAAGTGTTGTTATTCAGCCAAACACTGATACCAATTGCATCAAAATCATTAGCAAAATCTGGAAAATTGATGCCACAGAATTTTATATTATTTTTAACTAATAGAGCTACACCACCTCCTTTTCTCTCTGATGATCTATCCTTTCTCAGGATAGCATATCCCAGAGACTTAATTTGTTGACTTTGGGTTAAATGAGTTTCCTGGAGTCAAGCATTATTAATGGAATTATTATTCATAAAAGATATTAGTTCATTTAGCTTATTTTCTGTGAGTGATCTTATGTTTCACTGGAGTATTGATATGTGTTGTGTTGTTGATTTATTTTTCATATGACTGTGTATCAATGTCCAGCTTTGTTAAAAGTAAAGCAAGATGTTTTTTGCTTGAATGAGCATTATATCGGGGATGTAGATTTTTGCCAATTCTGAAATGATTTTTGTTTTCTGTAGTTAATGTATGTTCATGGCCTAAACTGCATTACTGTTTTAGAATGAATAAGCATATATTTGGGGATTGCATGTTTGGTTGTGCATCCTGTTTGTCAGTTAAGGAAATAATTCCTGGTAGTGTTTCTGGTTTGTTTCTTCTTGGGAGGGGGGGGGCAGGCTGACCTCATCTCACCGGACAAGGAGGCTTATTGACTGGTGATTCCTTCTGATAGAGATGTGAGCTAGGGGGCTTAGAAGATGGTGTTTTATACGGGGTACTGGATGCATTGGGGGTGTTTGACTTGGGGGTTTCGGTTGGTTTCATTATGGGCTTTATTTGGTATTGTTGGGCAGCATTTGCTTCCATTGCTGCAAAGGGGTATGGGATGGCCTTCTCTGTTACTATTTGGAGTGTTAGAGCTCTTTTCTTATATGCAGGGCATAGTGATTTATTTGTAGATTCATGTGGGCCTTTGCAATTGATACATGTAGGCTGAGTGTTGTTGCAAGTTGTCAACTCTTTAGGATGGTATGCTTTACAATTACTACACTCTAGGAGAATTTCATTGCATTTGTTTGTTGTGTGTCCCAGTTTGAGACACTTCTGACACTGGATAGGCTAGGTTTGTATTCCTTGTGTGGTTTGATTTGCCCAAATAGGAATAACTTTTCTGGGATACTAATTTTTCCTCCAGTGTGAATAAGAAGGATCTACTAGTTTTTAGGCCATTAGAGTTAGGTCTGCCAAGTTGGGTAACATCTTCAACTGGGATTGAGTTGCCAGCCCTATCTGAGAGCCCTTCTTTTAACTTCTGAATGGATATCTTTGGGGGAATATTATAAATTACTATTTTGTTGGTGATTGTTTCGGGTTCCATTTAGATGCATTAATTGGGGTATTCAGAAGGGATTTTAGGTTAATTATTGTGCCTGCTGATTTCTGATCTTGGACAGCTATTAGCAGAGATCCATCACGGTTAATATTAAGAGAGAACATTGATTTTATCAATTTGAAAATTGCAACTCTTATTGCAGTAATCTTTTTTATTTCAAAGGGGGTAGTAGGAGTAATTTTAAGGTAAATTCCTAAGTATTTGGAGGGAGGATCTTGGGCAGGGAGAGGTGAAATGCTTTTGATTGGGAGATTTTTTCCTTTTTTTAGAGCTTCTAGAAAGGACTTCTTGAAACCCATTATCATCATTTACGGTGACATTAGCCCCTACACTTATCATTGTCCTATTCTCAGAATTGGAGCTATCATTTGAACTTTGAGATAGTGTGCTTGAACAGCCAAGATGGGTATCACTTTCACTGGCATTTGAGGTGGGATCTGGGGGGACTTTTTTTGGAGGACTTCCAATCATTGCCTATTGGAAAAAGCTTTAAACAAAAACAAAACTCAAACAAGAAGGGATATAGAATGATATCAAACCGTCTGCACTATACTATTGGGAGGAGAAACACCACAGTATAGCCCTGAGGATGAATTGAGCAGGATTGGTTCGGAACAACTGCTGATTAAATGCGATAATATTTCACAAGAAAATTTATTTTAAATTTCTTATGAAGTTGCTGCTGTGATTGTAATAGCCGCTTCCCAATTTTGTAGAAAAATCTTATTCTTCATTTATAATAAGCCCAACATTTTGAAATTTGTTTTAGTTTCTAGACGAGCTTAGAGAAGTTCAAGACAGAAATGTACTTGGTACTTAAGTACCGATAAGTACACGAAAAATGTATTTGAGTATGTACTTAAAGTACTCTTCAAAAAATGACTTTAAGTTGAATGTCTAAAGTTCTGTCTTCATTATGGTTTTTTTAGGCGAATTCGCCCGAGTGGAAACAGTCTTTTTTCAATGAACAAAAGTTCATTGAAAAAAGACTTTTCTGTAAAACCCACTTTAAATGCGCTTTATCTTCGTTTTTGATCCTTAAAAAGTACCAGTGACACTAGGGCTGCCTGAAAAAGTAAAAAAGCACGAGCAAACTTTGCCTGAAAAGCCATAATGAAGACACGGGCTAAGTTTAATGTCCTTACCTGGAACTGTACTTAAGTACTTACTTAAGTACATGTATCTAAGTACCGACCCAACACTGAAGAAAATTAACCAGAAACTTAAAAGGAATATAATCTCAGTTTGCCAGCTAAAGCACAGAATAATTCAATGGAGAATTAAATGACTGTTTCTAAGAATATATATGATAATCCTCCGTCCCAAGGTCAACCAAACAAGAGAGGACGGTTAATCAACTATCACTGTAGAGTTTTCTGTTCAAGTGTATGCAGGTAGGTTAAGCGTAAGCAGGTAGCGTAAGCAGGTAGCATAAACAGGTAAGCATCAAACAGTTAAGCATCTATTGTGACCCAAGCACCTACAAAATAAATATAAATAAATAATCGAATAAGTAAAGAAACAATGTATGGAATGCACTTCAAATAGAGAACTCTACATTTCCTTCTTTTGGACTTGCTGGCTCTTCAAGTCATCAAAGGAGATCATCGTAGCTATAGATTTAATCTAGACGGCGTCTTCAAAATCCTCCGGATCTTGTCGTCTTCACATTTGGCTGCGCTGCAAACGACGTTGTTCCAGCTTTGGAACCAGAAGGTGAGTTCTGCGATTCCTGAAACACCTTGGTTGTTGATTTGCTCTTGGCGTCTCGAAAGATTCTTCGCGAGGGCTAAGCTTTCGACTGGCGTCGCTCGATGGACTCGATTTCGTGGGGGATAAATATGATGATTCGGGTACTATGGGTACCTCCATGCTCGTTAATGTTGTTCCGTTGTTCTGCAGGTATGTGCAACCATTAGTACTGTTATCTGGGGGCGTATAAACTTCCTGTTGCGTCGGTATACTGTTCCGTCTTCTGTCTCAACAGTGAGTGAACGGTCACTGGACTCGTCGTATCTGCCGGTTACGTGGGCCTTGATACATCTTTCTTTTGCTTGTCCAGTTTTATTGAGCCATACTGGCTAGCCTGGTGCAAACGGTTTGATCGGATGTGTATGTCTGTCATAGGCCTCCTTCTTAGCTTCTTGTTGCTTTTTTCTGGCCTCCTTGTACTCCTGATTGGGTACAGCGTTTGGCACGAAGTTGTGTTCTATTGACGGCATTACCGATCTTAGCTGGCGGCTCATCAGGAGCTGTGCTGGAGAAGCTAAATTGTCTACGGGAGTGTTGCGGTATTCAAGGAGGGCGAGATATGGGTCTGATTTGTCAGCCAGTGCTTTTGACATTAGCCTTTTGACTGTCTGGACCGCTTTTTCGCTGAGGCCGTTGCTTTGAGGATATCTAGGGCTGGACGTGCGGTGCGTGATTCTCCATCGTTCCGCGAAGTTTCTGAATTCATCTGTTGCAAATTGGGGGCCGTTTGTCGGAGGTAAGTATTCGTGGGATCCCGTGTCTTGCAAATTGGCTCTTTAGCTTGGTTATAACGCTTCCCGAGCTGGTACTGTCTAGTTTGTCCACCTCGATGTATCGACTGTAATAGTCGGTAGTTACCAAATAATTCCTTCCTTCCCAAAACAGTAAGTCAGTACCTACATGTTCCCATGGGTACTCAGGAATTTCTGAGTTCAGGAGAGGTTCTTGTTGCTGGCAAGAACTGAACCGTTGGCATATTTCACAACCGGAAATGTACTTGGTGATATCAGCAGTGATGTTGGCCAGAAAACGCACGTGCGTGCACGTTGTTTTGTTTTAACAACGCCTAGATGGGCTGTATGTAGACGGTTCATGATTTCTTGGCGCATACGTCTCGGTATTATCATTCGGTCGCCCTTTAACAGGATACCTTGGTGCGTTGCCAGTTCATTCCTGTAGTTCCAATATTCTTGTATTTCATTTGGGCACTGTTTTCTGTGCTCTGGCCATCCTTTTCTGATCGTATCGGCTATAATCTGCATTTCCGAGTCGTCTTTGGTACAATGGCTATGATTTGCACCATTTCATCTTTGATTGGAATGTTTTTGATTACATTATGCACATGTAGTTCAGCCTGAAGTTCTTCTTCTGGGTCTGTGTCTTCAATATGCAGACGTGACAGGGTATCAGCAACGGGGATTTCTGGTCCTGGTCTGTATGTAAATGTAAGGTCGTATGGCTGAATGGCTAGCATCATGCGTTGTAGTCTAGGTGGTGCCTTACTGATAGGTTTTCTCAAAATATTTTCCAGTGGCTTGTGATCTGTAATGATAGAGACCTTTCTTCCGAATATATACTGATGAAAGTGTTTGCATGCAAATACTATGCCCAATAGTTCTTTCTCAATCTGAGAGTATCTTTGTTCTGTATCACTAAGGGATCGTGAACCAAAGGCTACTGTTTCATCTTTCACCAGTAACTGCGCTCCTAACCCATGCTGAGATGCATCGACAATTATTTCGACTTCCTGGCAATTTGTGTCGAAATACGAGAGATGTTCACACAAGGATTTTCGAATGACCTGGCAAGCATCGCTGTGCACCTTCTTCCATACGAATTCCTTAGCTTTTCCAAGTTCTCGCAAAGGCTGGTTTAGAATGGATAATTTTGGTATGTATCTGGACAGATAATTAAACATCCCAAGCAATGTCTGCAGCTCCTCTTTGTTCTTTGGTTCCGGCATTTCAGCAATGGCTCTGGTTTTGTTGGATCCGGTTTGACACCCTCGGTTGTTAGCAAATGGCCAAAATATGGAATGACTTTTGCATTGAATATGCACTTGTCTCTGTTAAATTTGACTCCTTTTTCTCGTGCTCTCTGGAGGACTGCTTTTAGTTGGGCATCATGGTTTTCCGTACTTGTTCCTACACCTGCTATATCATCCACTATTAGACCCAGGCCTAATCCTTCGAATGCCTCTTCCATTCGGCGCTGGTACTCATCTTGAGCTGAAATTATTCCGAATGGGTATCTTCTCCACTTAAATCTCCCAAACATGGTATTAAATGTTGTGAGATCTGATGATGCATCATCCAGTACCATCGACCAGTATCCATGTCTGGCATCTAATTTGAATAGGTTCTGGGCACCGTGGCAATTGTTGGCAATGTCATCAAACGTTGGTATTGGATAATGTGGTCTTTGTATCCATTTATTTAATTCTACAGGGTCAAGACAAATACGGATTTCACCGTTGGGCTTCTGCACAATGACTATAGAGTTAACCCACTCTGTTGGCTCTGTCACTTTTTCAATTATTCCAGAGCTGACAAGTCATTCTAACTCGTTTTTAGTTTATTTTGAACTGCCATAGGGACTCTTCTTGGTGGTTGTACTGAAGGTATTGCCCCTGGTTTTAGATGTATCTTGCATTTCCCAGGCATTTTTCCAATGCCTTCAAAACACGTCTTCATATTCTGCCAAAATCTGATCTGTAGAATTGGCCACTGGGATGTGCTCTACATTGTAGATGAATTTGATTAGATTCATTATGACACTGGTCTGTCTGCTAAGTATCGGCTTTTTATCCGTGTCAACCACATAGAAGTTGTGTATTTGGGTTCCCTGTCTTTGTACTGAACCTCTAAATTACATATACCAGTGACTTTCAACGGTTCCCCAGTATAGCTTGTAAGAATGTCTGAGGTTGGTATTATTTTTGGCCTTGGAACCATCTTGTCAATGGTCCGGGTTGGTATGACGTTTGCTTCAGCACCTGTGTCTATTTTAAATTCCACATTCATTCTTTCTTTCGTCAGATACAGTTTGGCCACTGGCTCGTTATAAGTTTCTTCTTTGCTCTGAATACTTTCAATGAAGTACTGTGACGGTGTTTCTGTACTACTTTCGCCTGTTTCAATACTATGAACGTTTCGTTGACTGCTTCTGCACATTTTAGCAAAATGATTAAGCTTCTTACATTTTATGCAGCTTTTTCCTTTGGCAGGGCATTGATGACTTTTGCTGAATACCCCACACAATTGTAGCACTTTGGAAACTCTCCGAAATCCTTTGGAGGACAACTATGTCCAGGTGTGAAATTTCCGCCACATTTGTAGCATTTTCTGCCTTGTCTTGCTACTTATATCCACTTCTTGCTTGATATATACTTTTGAGTGTTCCTGATTGGACATTATCATTAATTGTGCTTGGTCGCTTCTGCAGCTCTGCAAGTAGCTACTGCACGAGCTAGAGTTAGTCCTGCACCTTCACTAAGTAGTCGTTCGCGGATTTTGTCCTGCTTGACTCCAAAAACTATACGATCTCTTATCATCTCATCACTGGTTGTTCCAAATTCGCATTCCTTTGCAGTGATGCGCAAACTCGGTAAGGTACTGTTCTATTGATTCACTGTGTCTCTGATTATGTTTATGAAACTGATATCTGGCAAATATCGGATTTGCAAGTGGCTCAACATGTTCGCTAAACTTCCTTAAATATGTGGTGACATTGTCTCTTTCAGCAGCAGCTAATGTCCATGTATTGAAAATGTCTCTGCCTTTTTCACCTGCCCATATCAGTAAGTATGAGCATTTCACTGCATCCTCTTTTCCACTAAGAGGTCCAGTAAACATGAGTTCGGCATGTTGCTTGAAATGGGACCAGGCAGCTTTCAAGTTTGTTGCATCCCAGTCTATAGATGGGCATGATCCATGTTCCATGATGTATTCCTTACACTTCTGACACCATGCAGAGTTTTCTGTTCAAGTGTATGCAGGTAGGTTAAGCGTAAGCAGGTAGCGTAAGCAGGTAGCATAAACAGGTAAGCATCAAACAGTTAAGCATCTATTGTGACCCAAGCACCTACAAAATAAATATAAATAAATAATCGAATAAGTAAGAAACAATGTATGGAATGCACTTCAAATAGAGAACTCTACAATCACTATCATTATCATCACATGACAATCCTTATAACTAGTAATTCGCCTCATTTAACAAGAAGGTGAATGCAGCTTGGACTGCCAAAGAACAGAAGCCCCAAAAAGCGTAACTGCTAGAAGAAGGAAAGGAAAGCAATCCAAAAGTCAAATCAGCTTCATAAATATTTATGAAGTCCAAGATATTGCACCATTAAGTTACAGGCAAGTAATCTCTGGCAGTTCTGTTGACTCTCTGTTCTAGGTTTGTTAAGTTCTGTTGATTGATGCCAGTAGGCTAGTCAAGATACTTTGGTAGGCCTAGGCTAAATATTTAATGGTCAGGCCCTACTGAAGTAAATATGCAAAGTCGCCTAAATGAAGTTGGTTCAATTTTAAATTCACATATTATTGAGATAGCCAAGAAATAGGCCTTATCTTTAGAATCAGAGGTAAAGTTTACCAAATCATATTAGGCCTATTGAGTTAGGAATAAAGTGAATACACCATTTGATGCCTTTTTTTATGCTGATTACAAATATAATAATAATTTCTATTGGAAATGAATTTCAGCCCCCCCCCTATATATGCCTAACCTAACCCTGAATTGGCATATATAAGGGGGGAGGGGGCTGAAATTCATTTCTGATAGAAATGATTATTATATTTGTAATCAGCATAAAAAAGGCATCGAATAGTGTATTCACTTTAGTCCTAACTCAATAATATGATTTAGTAGAACTTTACTGAATCAGATTGGTATTAGCCTAGAAATGGGGCTATTGACATGAAACATTTTAAGTAAACAATTCTTACTTCACAAGGCCTAGGCTATGCAGAAAAATTGTCGGTAGGCTAACACTTTTTGAAGGTGATTCCACCATTTGTGCCCCCCCCATGCACCATTCTTGGGTAAATTTTTCATTGTTCATATTATTGACTTACAGTAAATTTTTACCAAATCATATTATTGACTTACAAATAAAGTGAATATACCACTTGATGCCTTTTTGGTAAATTTTTACCAAATCATATTATTGACTTACAAATAAAGTGAATATCCCACTTGATGCCTTTTTTATGCTCTTTACAAATATAATAATCATTTTTGTCAGAAATGAATTTTAGCCCCCACCCCCATATATACCAATTCAGGGTATATATTTGCATATTAGGGGAGTGGGGGGAAAGTTTAATCTTACCTCTCATTTACATCAGAAATAAAATTTACCCCACCCCCTAATGTGCAAATATATACCCTGAATTGGTATAAATAGGGGTGTGGATGAAATTCATTTCCAACAAAAATGATTATTATATTTGGAAAGAGCATAAAGAAGGCATTGAGTGGTAAGTTTACTTTATTTGTAAGTCAATAATATGATGTGGTAAAAATTTACTGCCTTTTTTATGCTCTTTCCAAATATAATAATCATTTTTGTAGGAAATGAATTTTACCCCTGCCCCCATATATACCAATGCAGGGTATATATTTGCACATTGGGGGGGGGGGGGTAAATTTTATTTCTGATGTAAATGGGTGGTAAGTTTAAACTTTACCCCCACCCCCCTAATGTGCAAATATATACCCTGAATTGGTATATAGGGGCAGGGTAAAATTCATTTCCAATAAAAATTATTATTATATTTGGAAAGAACATAAAAAAAGGCATTGAGTAGTATATTCATTTTATTTGTAAGTCAATAATATGATTTGGTAAAAATTTACTGACCTATGAATAAACTAAACATACCACTCAATGCCTTTTTTCCAAATATAATAATCATTTTACTTTATCTCCCCCTTCCCTCTAATGTGCAAATATATAACCAAAATTATATACATTCCATGAGTTTTTCCATTTCTTATTTTTTTTAGACAGATTAAAACAAGAATAGGTAAATTTTTTTTTGTTCATATTATTGACTTACAAATTAAGTAAACATACTACTCAATGCCTTTTTTATGCTCTTTCCAAATATAATAATCATTTTTGTTGGAAATGAATTTCATCCACACCCCTATATATACCAATTAAGGGTATATATTTGCACATTAGGGGGGGGGGAGGATGTTGGTAAATTTTTTATCTGATATAAATAAGAGGTAGGCCTAAGTTTAAACTTCCCCCTGGTAAAATTCTAATTTAGCTACTTTTGGCTATCTTGGAAAGGGGTTAGGTTGGGAAAATGAAACTTTCAGGGATGGGCCTATGGACTATAATATGTCCCAGGAAGATATTTTCAAGTATCTACCTCCACTTCTTCTCCTCCAGAGGTTCTTGACCTGTGATAACCATTAAAAATCCGTGTGTATTAAAGTGAAACCTTGCAAAATAGATCTTCTGCTTAAAGGAAGTACAACAGAAAAAGATATGGGTTTATTTATATCTTGAGCCCTTAAAGGGACCCCAAAGGTATTTCATGTTTATAACCACACAAAGAAGTTGTCAACACTAGTTAAGTTATTGAAAAGTGGTTAAAAACATAACTAATTTATAAATAAGTTGTTCAAGAGTAATATATTCCAAGTATTCCAAAAATACTTATTTATTTGTAACAATTCAAACCTCATTTATTAGGCAACTCAAATATAAAGAGGATACCACCAGACAGCTAATTTGACAGTGTATATATATGCAAATCTTTAAATTAGCTGACTGGCCAACCAGTATTTTAAGCCTAGGAGTCCAGCTGGACATAAGGAAACATATTAAGAAAACAATTCTTACTCTATAATATGCAGAATAATCGTAGTTAACACATTTTGCAGGGGGAGAGCCTTTATCTTCACTTCTTCCTTGTTTTTCCAGTTTTTTCTAAGAAATTCATGTATTTCTTAGAACCTATATATTCACAGAATATATACGCCTGCCCCCCCCCCCCCCCTAATGCATAAATATATTACTAGAATTGCATCCTCAATCTAAATATAACATCCATTTGCATCACAAACAAACTTTGCTTCCATATTAGCCATGTGTGGATGTCTAATATAAACTGTTTTCCTATCTTTTCAAGTTTATCAAATGCTGTTAACAAAAATAGTGCTGAATTTTGTAATTCAAAACTTTGCCATTGACAATTCAGGGTAGCCTATATGTTTGTGCACTAGGAAGGTGGGGGGGGGCTTAAAGTAATGGTGAATTTGCAGTAGGCTATATAATTTAGCTATGATGAAAGTGAAAACAGCATTTGATGCTTTTTTATGCTCTTTCATAATTCATATAAAATACCTTCAGCCCTTTAAGGGCTCAAGATGCAATTAGCCCCAGAAGTGGTTATTGACTTATGAAAGAGCATAAAAAAAGGCATCATATGATGTTTTCACTTTCATCCTATTCTAAATTAAAGTGCCACCTAGAAATTTACCAAGAATTGTTTCTTAACATAGCCTAAGCCTATTGACTTCTCAATAGCCCCAATACTAATCTTAGGCTTATACCTCTGAATTTTTCTTGAACCCAAATACAGCATTCATTTCCATTGCCAAATTTACTTCCCCCCCCCTTCCTATTGGTCAAATATATAGCCTGCCCTGAATTGTATTTACTTTACCATTAGCAAGGCAGGAAAAAGTTTCTTTTGTATTGCTTATTTGCTCTTAGATTGGGTAAATACATAAGGTTGCAGCTCTCTAGAAGGGCTGCAGCTCCCTTATTTTGCTCTGAAGTGCAAATTAAGGTAATTAAGATGTGCTAAAATAAAAAGACATTTTTATATTGCTTTGTTATGGTTTAAATTGCCATCAATGGCAATTCACCCCCACAACCCTGATGGTCCCATATATAGTCTTAGGCTGTTGGCTTTAAAGAACTAACATAAAATAAAATAGTTTTGTACTTGCATGATGTAACCCCAGCCACCAAGTTGTTCATTCATCAATGCATTTTAGAACTGGTTTGACTTCGTTAGTTTCTTTCAGCTTAGTGTGAGACAAAACAAAGAGAAGTGACAGAATAGATGGAAAATATATCATTTGGGCTATATATTTGCACATTATGGGAGGGGAGAGGGAGTATTTGGACAGTTTAAAGTTAGAAAACATTTTTACTACATAATATATAAAATAATTGTGCCTAACACATTAGGCATGCAGACCTGCTATTTTACCAGCCCCCCCTCCTCTAATGTGCAAATATATAGCCCAAATATGTTTGTAAAGTATTATATTTTTATCATACTTAGGTATATTTCACAAGAATCAAGCATCAGAGAAACATATTAGAAGAATATTAGGTCAGGGGTGTATCATACAAGTATCAATAGTTCTATTAGATTGCCTATTTTATGTTCATATTCAACATAATAGTTGTTACCCTGACAATGCACACCCACCCCCCTGATGGATGCAAATACATAGCTTTAATAATCTTTATGTTTGTTCTTACCCTTGATTGATCTGTTATGAAGCTGGTTATGCTCTGTAGGATCAAGATATTCATAGTTTTGCCCAAGTGGCTGTGCTCAAAATTAGATTATATAAGTTAAAATTTGAATAATAATAGAAAGAAACATAATAATTGGACTAAATAAAACATGCTCTGTATTATAAAGTAAGAATTTCATTGTTAGCCAGAAACTAGGTGACAACTTTGGTGAAGTCTACTTTCACTAAGTTTAAAGAGGAACTAGGAGATTGTTGTAAAGAAAACGTTGAAGCTTTCTGGAGATATGTGTCTTCCAGAAAATTATCTAGACACCTCAAACAAGAGCTCAGCTTAGCAAATGCTTAACAACACTTCAAACCAAAATTGCAATTAAACTAAACAAATCGTTTTCTACAAACTTCAGTTAAGATGACCCAAACGGGCATTTACCTAACATTCCATCTAAGCACATCCATACAGCCATGCCCAAAAGGACAATTTCTACTGCAGAGGTCCATAAGCAGTTGTGTAAGATTGATATGACTAAAGTGAGTTGTCTATATTGAATTCATCCATGGCTTCTGAAAGAAATTTGGGAACCTAAAATCCACTTCTACTTCCCACTACCTTTTTTCTCTTATTGACCACATTGGGAAAATCCTCAAAAAGCCTAATTCCTGGCTAAATTTAATTTCCATTGACCTTCAGAAAGCATTTGACCTTGTTAACCATGATAATTTTAATTGAGAAACTTGTCAGTGAGTTCAATATTGATCCCTTAATAGTGAAATTGGTTGCCTTCTTCTTAACAAATGGATCACAGGTTGTCAAATACCAGAATCATTATTCAAATCCTCTTCCTGTCCACAATGGCATACCCAAGGTACTCTCCTAGGTCCCCTACTTTTTTCAGTCACAATCAACAGCCTTGCAAAGGAATTGTCTGAACAATGGAAATTTGTTGATAACCTAACAGTTGTTGAAACTTGCTTCAGAAATTTAATAAGTGACCCTATGAGTATCCTCAGTGAAATTGGAGACAAGGCCTTGGACTTAGACATGACAGTCAACCCCTCTAAGTCCATAATAATGCTGATATGTTTCCTCAAATCCTTGCCCTGTTTTCTTAATCCTATCCCTCCTGAAATTTCTGTGTCCTCATTTAAACTACTTGGCAGCACAATTTCTTCAAATTTAAAGTGGGATATCCACATTAAAGACATCATCCGTAGAGCTAATGTGTCTATCACCCTCCTTAAGCTCCTAAATAAGTTCAGCGTCCCCCCTTCCCACTCCTTAAGGACTTACATGTCTTTTGTCTGCCCACATCTAGAATTTGCTTGTCTAGTTTGGCACCTGGGTATCTCTGGTGAAGAATTGGAAAAAATCAGATCAATTCAAAAAAGAGTTTTGCAAATAATTTTCAAAGAAGGCAAGGTACCATACTCTCTGCTCCTAAAAAAGCTAGTCTAGAAACCCTGGAGCAAAGGAGTTTTTTTTTGTGCCTCTGTTTTGCAAAAATGCAATAACAAACCCTTGGATGGCAAGTATTTTCCCCAAACGTCACTCCCCATCCAGATTGCAGCCACCTCAAGCCGTTTCTGAGCCCATCTCTGTTTTGTCCCCCATTTGCTGCATTACTTCCAGATACAAAAGAACTTTTGTTCCCTTCATTGCAGAAAAAAATGAATAAAATGTCCCACTAGTTTTTTTGTTTATTATTATTATTATTAGCTGATGGTGCCACCCAGGTTCTTGCACTAATTTGCTTGTCCCTTCTGTTTTTTTTTTTTTTTTTTTTTTTTTTTTTTTTTTTTTTTTTTTTTTTTTAGTTCACCCTGTAATTCTTATATATTTTATGAAGAAGTAATAGATTGGACCATTGACAAAATACACATTGGCGTTTCATGGCGTTTCATCCGTTGTCATGGCATTTCTCATAGGCCTCACAACAGCAACCTTATAAGAAAATTGAAATATATTTTCTTGTGATTATTATCTCTTCTAATCAGCAGTTGTACTAAACAATTCTGCTCAAGTCATCCTCAGGGCTATACTGTGGTGTTTATCCTCCCCATAGTATAGTGCAGACGGTTTGATATCATCTATTTTCCCTTCTTGTTTTAGTTTTATTTTTGTGTTTAAAGCTTTTTCCAATAGGCAATGATTAGAAGTCCTCCAAAAAAAGTCCCCCCAGATCCCAGATCAAATTCCAGTGAAAGTGTCATAGTGAAAGATGCCCATCCTGGTTGGTCAAGCACCCTATCTCAAAGTTCTAATGATAGCTCCAATTCAGAGAATAGGACAATGATAAGTGTAGGGCTAATGTAACCATAAATGATGATAATGGGTTTCAAGAGGTCCTCTCTAGAAGTTCTAAAAAAAGGAAAAAAATCTCCCCAATTAAAAGCATTTCCCCTCTCCCTGCCCGAGATCCTCCCTCCAAAAACTTAGGAATTTACCTTAAAATTACTCCCACTACCCCCTTTGAAATAAAAATGATCACTGCAATAAGAGTTGCAATTTTTAAATTGCTAAAATCAATGTTCTCTCTTAACATTAACCGTGATGGATCTCTGCTAATAGCTGTAGAAGATCAGAAATCAGCAGATACAATAATTAATCTTAAATCCCTTTTGGATACCCCAATTATTGCATCTAATTGGAACCCAAAACAATCACCAACAAAAATAGTAGTTTATAATGTTCCCCCAGAGATATCTACTCAGGAGTTAAAAGAAGGCCTTTCAGATAGGGCTGGAAACACAATCCCAGTTGAGGATGTTACCCAACTTGGAAAACCTAACTCTAATGGCCTAAAAAACTAGTAGATCCTTCTTATTCACACTGAAGGATAAAATTGATATCCCAGAAAAATTATTCCTATTTGGGCAAATCAAACCACACAAGGAATACAAACCTAAGCCTATTCAGTGTCAGAAGTGTTTCAAACTGGGACACACGACAAACAAATGCAATGAAATTCTCCAAGAGTGTAGTAATTGTAAATCTTTCCATCTTAAAGACAACTTGCAACAACACGACTGACAACTTGCAACAACACTCAGCCTACATGCATCAATTGCAAAGGCCCACATGAATCTACAAATAAATCATTATGCCCTGCATACAAGAAAAGAGCTCTAACACTCCAAATATCAACAGAGAAGGCCATCCCATACCCCTTTGCAGCAATGGAAGCAAATGCTGCCCAACAATACCAAATAAAGCCTGTAATGAAACCAACCAAAACCCCCAAGTCAAATGCCCCCAATGCATCAAGCACCCCATATAAAACACCATCTTCTAAGCCCCCTAGCTCAAATCCCTATCAGAAGGAATCACCAAGCCAACAAGCCTCCTTGTCCGGTGAGATGAGGCCAGCCTGGCCCTCCCTCCCAAGAAGAAACAAACCAGAAACACTACCAGGAATCAATCCCTTAACCAACAAACAGGATGCACTACCAAAAATGCAATCCCAAAATATATGCTTATTCATTCTAAACTGTAATGCAGTTCAGGCCATGAACATACATCAACTACAGAAAACAAAATTATTGCAGAATTGGCAAAAATCTACATCCCAGATGATATGCTCATTCAAGCAAAAAAAGATCTTGCTTTACTCTTAACAAAGCTGAACATTGATACACAGTCATATGAAGAATAAATCAACAACACAACATTTATCAATACTCCAATGGAATGTAAGATCACTCACAGAAAATAAGCTAAATGAACTAATATCATTTATGAATAATAATTCAATTAATATTGCTTGCCTCCAGGAAACTCATTTAACCCAAAATCAACAAATTAAGTCTCTGGGATATACTATCCTGAGAAAGGATAGATCTTTAGCGAAAAAAGGAGGTGGTGTAGCTTTATTAGTTAATAATAATATAAAATTTTGTGGCATCAATTTTCCAGATTTTGAAAATGATGTTGATGTAATTGGTTTAAGTGTTTGGCTGAATAATTTAAAAACTTACATAATAAGCTTTTATAACCCTAATGGCCAAACTACAGATGCCAAGGATTTCTTTAATTATATAAATAATTCTAATATGTTAAAAAATATCATTATTTGTGGTGATTTCAATGCCCACAGCCTTTTGTGGGGAATAAAACAGCAAATAAAGCTGGTAAATTTATTGAGCATATGACTTCAAATAATAATGAATTAGTTGTTGCTACCCCTCCAAACCTGAATACTTATTTCAACCCCAAAAGTGGCAATTTCTCCACAATTGACCTACAAATTGTTTCTTTAAATTTTTTGAACAAAATTTACATAAATAAAATTGATAGTCTATGTACAGACCACTTTGCTATAGTTTGCTCCCTAAATGAACCTGCTGAAACTTCATCTCATACATCCAAATATATCAACACTAAAGCAAATTGGTCTATTTTCCAAAATAAGCTAAATGATGAAATTACAAGTTTCACCCAAAGTTCATGCATTTCTAACACAACAGTTGACACACATGCTGAAGCATTGACATCTTTACTAATAAATACAGCTAATCATGCTATCCCCAGGACAACACCTAAGAAAACATTCCCTAAACAAATTCCTAAAGCATGGTGGACAAATGAGTGCCTAAATAAATGGAGGATAAAAAAGGCAGCTAGGACAGAATTCATAAAAAAAACCAACACCTACTACATATTTAAAAAAATTACAAGCAGAATCTAATCTAAAAAGGACTATAATAGATGCTAAATATAAATACTGGAATAATTTTGCAAATAATCTTTCCAGAGAAACAAATGAGCCAATTATACATAAAGTCATAAGCCACATATGTGGGAAAAAGACTTCTCCCAACCCGCTCCTGTATGAGCTTATACATAATAATACCCATTATGACAATGATAATGAAAAGGCTAACCTATTTGCAACTCTTTTTGTTAATAAGCTAACATCAAATAATCAAAGCAAACTGTCCACAATTCCTATGAACCCTAGTTACCAACCACGCCCAGGATCCGAGTACATAACTAATACATTTTCAATCCAGGAATTGAATAATGCAATACATCATATTAGGTCCAAAACTAGCAGTAGCTATGACAATATACACCCTACATGGATAAAGAATCTCACACCCTCATACAAACAAGAACTGCTAAATTGTTATAATCACGCTTGGGCATCTTCTAGGTTCCCCAATATATGGAAATGTTCGTCCCTCCTACCAATCCTAAAGAAAAATAAACCAAAAGATAACCCTGAGTCTTATAGGCCCATAATGATTACACCTGTGATGGGGAAAATAATGGAGAAAATGATTTATCACAGACTCCTCTGGTTTGTTGAGAAAAATAATATGATCCCGCACACTCAAACTGGATTCAGGAAATACCACTCCTCAACAGATGCTTTCATTTTGCTAACAAATGCAATAAATGAATCTTTCTCAAAAAATAATATCCTAGTGGCAGCTTTCCTAGATTTTGAAGGAGCTTATGACAATGTGAACCACCAAATCCTTTTAAATAAACTTGCAAACCTTGGTGAACCTCCTAAGCTAGTATCCTTTATTAAATCCTTCATAGAAGTGCGAAGTTTCATTGTTTGTGTTGGTTCAGCCCAAAAAACAATATCCACAGGCCTACCTCAGGGAGCAGTCCTCAGTTGCCTCCTTTTTGCCCTATATCTCTGGGACATGAACCTACCCCACACGAATCTACAATATGCTGATGATCTGGTGCTATGGTCATCTGGCAACACCTTTCAGATAGCACAGTCAAATCTGCAAAAGTCACTTTTCCAGTTTGAAAATTCTCTCAACATTCAGATTTACCCGTTGCACCCACCAAGTCAAAAATAATCCAATTTCACCGGAAGCGAAACCATGTTAATGCAAAACTAACTCTAAATAAAACAACTATTCCAGAAGATAATAATATTAATTACCTAGGTCTCATGCTGGACCAAAAACTTAATTTCCACCTCCACATTTCAAACACAATAAAAAAATGTTATAGAAAAGCGAATATACTAAAAGACTTCTTTCCACACCCTGGGGTTGTAAGGAGAAAACCTTACTCCAGTTTTATAATCACATATAATACCCCATATTGACTGTGGGCTCATTGTCTATGGTGCATGTGCAAAGACCCAGATGCAAAAAATTGAAACAACACAAAATGATATAATACGTCTCATATTTGGTCTTAGAAAACCCACAAGCACCAAGTTTCTGCTTATGGAGAGTGGATTAACAACAATAAGGGAGAGACGTAGCTTTCTCTTGATAAAACATCTTACAAAAATTGAATCAAATAGCTCACACACATTGCATAATTGGTTAAGAAATCCAGCCATGTATAGAGGTATTGCAGATGAGTATGCCAATATTCAAAAGAAGTTCCCTGTACCAGCAAAGTCTATTGCACCTACTTCCCCCAATCCCCCCCATGGAATTGGTCATTTCCCATAATAAATACTGAATTTTTCAAAATGGAATAAAGATTTAACCCCCATTGCTTTTGTCCAGAAAAAATTTGCAGAACTTAATACAATTACCTATAAAAATCACTTCCAAATATTTGTTGATGGGTCAAAAATGAATGAGAAGGTTGCTAGTGGTGTTTTCCTTCCTCACCTGAAAATTGCAATGGGCGAGAGATTATTTAATAATTATCTATAATGTCTGCTGAGTTAAATGCCATAATCATGGCATTAGAACACCTTAAGCAAAACCAACCTTTGATTGAAAATTCGAATAATATTATCATCTATTCCGACTCTTTATCAAGCCTTGAGTTGCTGGCTTCAGCTCCTCAATATAAGTTGGACATTGACACTTATCATTGTCACAGTATTATTGATAATCTTGCTTCAAGTGGCATAAAAACTTACTTTCAGTACATTCCTAGCCACTCTGGCATAAGTGGTAATCATCAGGTTGATGAAATAGCAAAAAATGCTATAAATATTGACCAGCCAAGTGGGAGACCAATCCCAATTAGAGATATTTACCGATGGAGGCTATCAGATATTAATTTTAATAAGATTAATCCTATCCTTTCCCCCTTTCCCAATAAGTATCTTTCTAAAATTTATCATAGAATTCGTTCTGGAACAAATGGACTAAATTCCCTTGCATTCTCATATAAGCTTTCTAATTCAAGTGGTTCAATTCCCCTGTCCCCTCTTTGCAGGCATTGTAATATGAATAATGAAACAATTGACCATTGCCTATTTGAATGTAATATGCTGACGTCTCCACAACATACCTTGCTTTGTAAACTGTTAAAATACTTCAAACACCACAAAATCCCACTATCAGCCAAGAGCCTAGCCAACTATACCTGCACACAGAGCATAGAAATCGACATCTATCATCTTATATTTGAACTCCTAGAGTCGAAAGGTCTGCTGAAAGATATCTGAATATATCTAATAAATATGAGGCAATCAAGCCAGTAGCTCTGTAGCCCACAGAGTGAAGCAAAAGGAAAAGGGCTAAATAGTTTTACTGAAAAGCCCGCCTGCTGTTAAATAGAAGAAGAAGAAGAACATTGTAGTTGTTTATTATTATAATCGCTTGCTAGTTTATTTCAATTTATAAAGAGTAGAGTATCCCAGGGCACTGAGATTAGCTCTACTCTGTTCCACATTTATATTAGTAATGTCCCTGATTGTACAGATAATAAAGTAACCTTTTATGCTGAGAATGCTAAGCTTGCAGGCACAGTCAATACTGCTGAACCAAGAGCCTCCCTGCAGGAAAACCGTGATATTTTAGCTCACTTGTTTGAAAAGAACTCTGCCATTTCTGCCCCAACCATTTTGCTCACTTTAGAACTCCCTAATCAATCAAACAAGCCAATCTCATACCCTGGAATATTGTTAGAATATTGTTGAAAAAACTGAAAAGAAACAGGGATAGGAATATTCCTATTATAGTTTAATATTCCTATTATTTTGATATTCCTATTATTGTTAGAATAGGAATATTGTTGAAAAAAACGGAAAGGAAACACTAAACCAATAACATTGCTGCTCAATAATATCACCTTACCTTAATCCATTTGAGAGCTTTAAGGTCCTCTGGGTCTGTTATGCTCTTGAGTCAATGACTCCCAGTCAAACCTCCACTTCTTCTTCTCCCACTCCTTGTCAAGTTGATGTTTGAAAACTGGATGGAAGGAGTGTTGACATTAGAGTCCTTTAATTCTTTCCACTGGTTAATCACTCTGCTTGATAAATACATTCGATGGATTCTTGATCTGGAGCTTAATTTTAATAGCTTCTCTGAATGTCCTCTTGTGAGATGATGGCTGGTACTTTGGGTACCCTTGAAGATGTTGGAGTTTTCCTTTTGGAGTTTATAAGTCAGCATCATATCACTACGCATGGGTTTATAGACAAGGGTAGGTAGCTTGAGCTGCTTGAGATGTTCCTCATATGAAGCTGACTTTAGGCTTTTCATGCACTTTGTTGCTTGCCTCTGGACATTTTTGATGAGCCTAACATCTTGCCAGTAAGAAGCAGCCAGACACATTCCAAAATCAGGATGGGGTCTAACAAGAGCCTTAAAAAGTTTTATGAATAGTGTTGCCTCTTGGCTACTGATGGTCCTTTTTAATAGACCAAGGATGGAGTTTGCTTGGGAGACAACATGCTGAAAGTAGCTGTGGAACCTCAACCCCTCATCAATGATCACACCAAGGTCCCTTTCTTCTTCTCTTTCACTAGATGGTCCCTTATATTAGTGATTAGATTTAAAATTGAATTGGAAAGCCATTGGGTTATTAGGTCCAAGTTGCAAAATACAGCATTTGCTTGTATTGAATTGGAGAAGCAAGTCTTGAGTCCAGTTCTGTAGCCTGTCGTTATTGTGTTGGGTTTTATGTGGGTTAGCAGTGCCAAAGAGTTTGGCACCATCAGCAAACAAATGCATATTGTTATCCACATGATTGGAAATATTATTGATATACATGAGGAAAAGGTTTGGCCTAACACAGTTCCCTGCAGTACCCCACTCATTACTATGGACTTATCAGAGTAGATTGGCTAGCCACCTGTCTCAAATAAATGGACTTTCTGCTTGCTGTTAGTGAGGAAATTCATCAACCAGGCTATCAAGGATGAGTTTATGCCAGCAGCAGACAATTTCAAGAGCAGTCAAGTATGGGGCACTTTGTCAAAGACCTTACCAAAGTTTAATAGCAGTAGTTCATCTGAATTTCCTTGGTCAATCAGGTTTGTAATCATTTCGTATGATTCCAACAAGTTTGCTTCAATTGATTTTCCTGACTGGAATCCATGCTGCTTGGGCAACAAGATCTTGTTTGTGGTTAAAGGTTTGAGCAATGTTTGTAAAATTTACCCTAAAAGCTTAGTATCAAGAGTGGAAGAATCCTATATCCAAATCCTTGGATTCAGTCTGTGTAGCAATTTGGATAATCCTGAGTGCTGGAGAGAAGCAGCTATATATAGCAGAACTGGACTGAGAGTTGAAACTGTGAGTTACTCTTTTATTTATTCTGACAGTAGTTGGGTTGAATATGTCTGTTTGAAACTCCATGTTGGATCTGAATCATTTATAATAGGTGTTGTTTACCATAGTTTGTCTGCCCCTGATCAATATATTTCACACCTAGCTGTATCTGATCTCATATTGAAAGTGAATGCCTGTGAGCATTCAACATTCTTTTTGTTTTGAGATTTTAATATGCCTGATGTTAAGTGGGTTCTAGGTATAGGATTCCCCCCTGAAAGCAGCCCTCCTGTGTCACTACTAAATCCCTCAGTGACACAGATTATTGACCAACCAACACAATTCAGGCACCAGCAACAACCCTCCTTACTAGACTTAGTTGTCACAAATGACCCTGAACAAATTATTTCTACTTCCGATCACCCTGCAATTGGAAGCAGTGACCATATTTGTATCTTGACTGAGATACATGTAAATGCTAAAAAGGAAAGTAAAGTGAAAAAATCCTTTACATATTATGAGTTGATACAGCAGGACCTGTCAAAGAGTAAAATGGGAGAATGTGCTTAACAGTGGTAATAAAGAAAAAAGCTGGGAGGTATTTAAGACGGTAGTCCTAGCTGCAGAAAACAAACATACCTGGGTACACTGGTGACTCCTGCCAAAAACACTCCCCTTTATACCCAAAGAAGTCATTAGGACTAGAAGGAAGAAGAAAAGAGCATGGATCAAATACGTAAGTGCAGATGTGGTAACCACTATGATACATTCAAGAAATGTAGAAACAGGCTAAGAAATTTGACTCAGAAGATTGTAAAAAACCATGAGGAGGCAATTGCAGCAGACACAAAGCAGAATCCAAAGGAGTTCTGGCACTATGTCTTAGCAGCTAATCCCTCTAGATGTGGTATCCCAGACCTCATGAAAGAGGATGACATGAAGACCTCAGAAGCTAAAGAAGAAGCAGATTTGCTCTACTCTAGCTTTGGTAAAAATTTCTCCACTCAGCCCATAACAAACCCTCCACCCAATTTACCAGAGCAACCAATTGGAGAACCAATGTATATGACAATTATAAGTGTACAGATTGTTCTGAAAAGGCTTAAAATACTGGATGTAAATAAAGCTGCTGGGCCAGATAATCTACAACCCAAACTATCAAAGGAAACAGCTAAAAAAAATTGGTGAGCCATTAGCAGTGATTCTTGGAATGTCACTCGCTTCTGAAGTGCTCCCAAGTGACTGGAAGCAGACCAACATCAAGCCAATTTTCAAGTAAGGGAGAAAGGACCAAGCAAGTAATTATTGCCCTATAAGTCTCACTTCTGTTGTATGCAAGATCCCTGAGAGCATCATAAATTATGCACTGGTCTCTCACCTTGAAAGAAATCAGTCACTTTCAAAAAGTCTGTAAAGGTTTGCTCAATCAACACAAACCTCATTGAAGCATATGACTTTGTGACTAGACTCTTGGATGATGGCCTTCCAGTGGATGTCATATTGCTTGATCAAGAAAAAGCCCTTGGTTAAGTACATCATCAACTTCTTCTCCTGAAATGGAAGCACAAAGGGCGCATGAGGATATAGTTGCCTGGATTGAAGCCTTTCTTACTGGAAGAAATCAGAGGGTAGTTTATGACGCCACCAGTGAAACTGTTCATTAAGATGAAATTCCTGTTATTAGTGGAGTCCCACAGGGCACAATCATGGGGCCCACATTGTTCAGCATATATATTAACAACTAACCTGATCAACCCACTGACACTATATGCTGACAATTGTAAGCTCTTAAGACAAATGCCCAAATTAGCCCCAATCACTTAACAGTGCAGAAAGTCTTAGATCAACTATCTAGATGGTCACCTGAATGGGGTTTGCAGTTCAACGTGTCAAAATGCAAAGTCCTGCATCTTGAACATGACAATCCTAGACAGCCTTACCATATTTGAGATGACCCACTTAAAGCTATACCTGGGGGTTACTGTTGATGACAAATTCAAGTTCCATAGCCACACACCAGTTCAAGTTGCTAAAGCTAACCGAGCCCTGGGGCTCATAAAACAAACGTTTACCACCAGGAAGCCGTTTGAGATCATGAAGCTGTACAAAGCTATTGTGCATCCACACCTTGAATTTGGAATGACCCTAGTGTCTCCCCATTATAAAATGGATGTTAATGCACTTGAGAGTGTCCAAAGGCGAGCAACAAAGCTCATACCAGCTTTGCCAGACAAGCCATATGAGGAATACCTTGTATCCCTCAAACTTCTTAAGCTAGTCTATCAAAGGAAGAGAGGAGACGCAATACTACTCGCAAACTGCTAGAAAACAACCTCTCAAGTTCAAGTTTTCTCATCATCCCCCACAAGTACAACAAGAGGTCACACAAAGAAGCTGTGAGTCCTCCATTGCCATCAATGTGAGCACTGGCAATTCTTCTCTGTACACGCCATCCCTCACTTGAACAGCCTTTCCAAAGCCATCATCCAGTCCCATGCCGTACATGTGTTTAAGAAAGGAGTTGACCAGGACTGGGCCAATGCAAAATGTAGGCTAACCTGGGATACCAAACCTTAGTCATGTCACACCACCAGCAAAATGTTCCACAGGAGGCTCATCACCACCTTATCTTGCTGGACGTGCAATTTAAGGTAATGAATCTTTAACTATGCGTTCAAGTATCTTGACCTACTTTTTATTTAGCCCTGGATGGTGGGCCAAAAAGGAAAATCTTAGGTAATTCTTCATCCTTCACCTGCAGAACATGCCCTAGCCGACTCAAACTTTATCTCATTTTAAACCTAGAAAGCAGGATTGAACCAAACCTTTTGCACAGCCTACTGTTTTAAATATGATTATTCAGGTACCCAAAAGAATTCGTAGGCAATTTGACTACTGCCATTGCTGTAGCTTCCAATACTCTAATCTTTGTTTGCAGGATTTCAGATTAGATAATCAGATTTTTAAAAACCAGATAAATACAACACTCAATCCTCTTTCCAAATGTAGTTATGACTGTAGTTACAAGTGCACCTTTGCCAACCCTGTTGGGGCCCTTGGCTATGAACAAAAGTCATTGACTTGGGGGGGGCATTAGATATTTGTGCTTAGTTATTATCAACAATTTGTTCATAATGTCAATTGGGGGGGTGGACAAAAAAACTAAAGTTTATGTATATTGTCAAGGGCTGTATCTGGCCTCATTAGGGAGGGGGCATAGGACAGAATTACAACAGCAAAAATTATCATGTTTGGGGATATGATTAAATAATTTGTTTCTTCTTTATTTGTCTGACTTTTATCCTATATCTTAAATTTACTAATGGTAGCATCCCCCCCTCCACCTATATGACTAGGGATAGAAGTAGTATAGTAATTGCCAAATCTGGACCACCTAGATCACCCCATCAATTTCCCTCATTTTCAACCCATTTTACATCATTTTAACTTCAAATATTGCACATTTTGAATATTTTCTATCTCTACATTCAAAATGAAAACAGGCTCTTGTAATAAAATTTGGTCTCATTTCTATACTTTTTCACAATATGAACATGGGTGATCAAAACAGGTCTTACGAAAAAAGAATTTCTTACTATACTACTGATAAAAATATAATAATTTAACGTTTAGTTGATAATTCAATATCAATATCTAAATAATTTATATTATCTTTATTTAAATCTTTATTTATTAACACTGAAGGTTCCGGGTCAGTGCCTTAACCAGTTGTGCCATGAAGACATGTCTAGAATCTTAAACTAATAGGATGTTAATATACAAATTATTTTTGATTTGAAAGTTTGTTTAATAAAATCGTCAACTAATAAATGGAGAAACTTTTAAGCGAAATGGAAAGTAAATTCAATTGAACTATTAAGAAAGAAAATTTAGACATTGGAATGGAATACTTTATTAAAGGAATGAAATGTGTTAAAAGTAAATATATAAATAAACCTGTTATCATTATTGATTTTAAAGGTGAAATGGATGACTTATTTTCACCTAAGCGTTTTGGTTCTAAATCAGCTGATCTTGAAAAGAAATTTAGAAAATTAGATAAAGCTATGATTTTAAAGAATATAGAAAGAAAAAATAAAGATAATATGAATTATTTAGATATTGATATTTAACTATCCACTAAATATTAAATCATTACATTTTTATTATAACATTTTTATCAGTATTAAGTAAGACATTCTTATTTCATAAGACCTTTTTTACTTCACAAATTTAGTATAATCTAAGACGGTTTTATGTTCAAATAATTTCAAAATAAATTTTGCTCTTTTATAATCTTCTTCAGAAATATTTTCCCCTGCTAATCTAGAATAAAACTTGTTTATTGAAAGTAATTTTGTGTCATTTATTTTTTTATAGCTGTCAATATATTCGTAGGGAAAATTTTTCCCTAGTACTATTTTTCCCTCTTTCTTTATTATCTCTTTAAATTCTTCAGTATTTTGAAATACATCAGAAGTATAATTAAAATTATTTCTTAAACAGTTGTAATTTACTTTACATTCACATTTAGCAAAATTTTCAGAAAACCTATCTAACGATGAAACCATAAAACAGAGTGAATCTATGAAACGCATTTCATATAGGGTTTTATTAACGGTTATTCATTTTAAACGATATAAAACTCTCTGTTGAATCAAAAATACCATTATCAGGTACTAATTCTCTAAGAAACAAATGAGAGTCATATTTTGAGAGATTATGCATTACAATTGGAATATGTCTAGGGACACTAAAGCTTATGTTACATTCAGCAAGAGTAAATCCACGTATATTACCAGTCATATGACTGTGATTTAAATGAAAGTTTTTATCTACTATTTCCTTTTCACATATGACAACTTTTATTAGTTGTATTACTCTATTCTTCTTTTGCTTGTTTTTTTTTGTATAACCATAGTCTCTCTGTCTATTTTCATACTCGTTTTCTATTTCTGTACACACTTCTGTTATGGTAGTTACAAAATGCCTGCTAACATCTTCATCAAAGTATTCATAAAATTTGTTTTGTGTTGTATCAAAAGAACAACATACTTGGAATCGATAAGCAAATGGCTTTTGCTCCGCTACTTTAATTGTGTTTTTATATTTCTTTTCATTAAACTCTTCATTATACAATTCAAAATTGGCTATCATTTGTTCAGCTGTACTTCCGAATTCAATTTTACATCTTGGTTCTGGCATAATGATGTCAGGATCTTCACAATTATCTTTTTTATCATGTTTTTCAAATTTTTCTTGTTCATTAAAGCATCTTCCACAGAATGTACATCAATGAATTTTATGCCCACTTTAGTTATTTGAGATGCAAGTAATCTACTTAAATCTTTGATTAAAACCTAATGATTTCCAAATAGAGTAAATGAATCACATGTGTAGCAGTTTTTCCGTTGATCTTAGTTTTAGGAATATCAATCAATCAATCAATCATTTTATTAATACTAAACTCTATTACAAACGTAAAGAAAAATTATTTGGCCCAAGAAGCTTGGCTTGTTGTGGGCCTTACAACATAATAAAGCACTAAAACAACCATAAATATTACTCTAAATTAAACAATATATATGAAATAAAGATTAAAGAGAATAAACACTACCATATAGTAAAAAAAAAAAAAAAAAAAAAAAAAAAAAAAAAAAAAAAAAAAAAAAATAAATATATATATATTATATATATATATTATATATATATATATATATATATATATATATATATATATATATATATTATATATATATATATAAGGGAAAAACACAAAAAGGAGAAACACTAGGAAAAGAGAAAACAGGGAAAATAAACGAAGGAGAGAGAAATTACTAAACTGGAAAGACACAACGAATAACTGCCTTTGCAGACAGAAATAACGGGACATCTGGTGGGATTGAATTCCATAACTGAATTGATTTATAAACAGCGGACCTCTGGGCTGCTGTAGATGAACGTTTGGGCAAAATAAGTCTACGAAAAGAACTACGTAAAAAATTAGAGTACCTACCTGAGCCTGTCCGTGTCAAAAATTTCTGCAGAGGCAGTGGAAGTGTACCTAGAAAATCAGAATGTGCTAAATAAAGATTACTTTTACCCACAATACGATCCAGTGGAGCTATTCGAGTATCATTATAAAGACCAGAGGAAGGATAAAGCCGAGGGAGAAGAAAAGTAGCCTTCACTGCCCTATTTTGGGCTCTTTGAAGTGAGCAGAGAAGAGATTTATTAGTATTACCCCAGACAGAGCAGGCAACAAGAAAGGTAAGGAAAAATAAAAGCATAATAAAGAGAAAGCATAACATCTGGGGGAAGAAATGAGTTAACCCGGTGCAACATTGAAGACTGGCGGAAGATGAGGGAACGGGTGTGAGTTATATGAGGCTTAAAAGAGAGAAAACAGTCAAGATATACACCAAGAAATTTCACCATAGCAGCTTGCGGTATAACATCATTCCCATAAGTCAGGATGATTGGCTCCCTTACGTCTCTCATACGATAAGGGTACCTGAAGTGTAAAATGGCACTTTTTTGGCTGTCGAGAGTCATACCATTTGACCAGCACCAATCTTTTACTTTATCAAGAAGACCTTGAGCTAGGGAAGTGGCAGATGGCAAGTCCACTGCAGCAATGAAAAAGTTACTGTCATCAGCAAAAAGAATAGGGTGCACAAGGGATGAAGACCATCAACGAGATCATTAATGTAAATTAAAAACAAAAGTGGTCCAAGCACAGAGCCCTGTGGGACACCCTTCAATATAGGCAAAGTAGTGGAAGAATTACCATTAACTGAAACATACTGAGACCTTCCCGACAGATAAGACCTTAACCATTCTAGTGGGACTCCATGTACTCCAAATGAAGATAGTTTAGACAAAAGAACAGAGTGGTCAACCATATCAAAGGCCTTTGAAAAGTCAAGAAATAGACCCAAAACACAGAAGCCCTTGTCCAGATTAACACGCACAAACTCTGTTGGCATCTGAAAGTGCATACGAGGTAGAGAAAGTGGGACGAAAACCATACTGATGGTTAGTTATGAGAGAATTTCCTGCAGTCGTATTAGTACTAAAACACAAATGAAGAGAGTCTACAATACACTACTCTTTCAACAACCTTAGAGATTACAGGAAGAAGAGAAATGGGTCTATAATTTGAAATTAGAGATGAATCACCTTTTTTATGTAAAGGTAAAACATTAGCAACTTTAAATAAATGAGGGAAAACACCAGAAGAAAAGAGAGAGGTTAGTTATGTGTGAGATGGGGTTAGAAACAAACTGACCAATTTTTTTAAGAACATTATTACTCACACCAAAACCATCAACTGAACGGCTACTTGGAAGCTGGGAAATAATACTATAAATTTCAATATCACTGCATGGGGAAAGGAAAATGACTTTTCTGCTATGGAAAACTACTTACTCTACTCTTGGGTTGAATGGGAACTGAAGGAAGAGTGGTGAAATACGAATTGAAGGCGTTTGCTGAAGAATTTTTATCCACAATAGATCCATCAGCATTCCTGTATATGACATGGGGGGGACTGCTTGAGTTTCTTGCGAGAAATAGCTTCATTAACTACATTCCAAACCTTTCGCAAGTTCCCTTACACTCATCAATTCGACGCGAAAAATAGAGCTTTTTGGCTGCACGTACTGAAGTCGTAAGTACATTTTTATAATGTTTATACTTCAAAAGATCATCCTATGTTTTACTTTTACATGCAACCTTGAACAGAGACGCCTTCATATGTGTAGCATTGATCAGACCTATGGCATCCATGGGCATTTGGGTATAGAATTCCTTGGTCTCTTCCTAAGAGGAAAATGCTTATCCAACAGAGCTCCCATTACGACACACAAATAAACTTGTTGCACAATCAACATCATTAGCTTCAAGAACACTAGACAATCATTACTCTGAAGACTAATAATTAAATTAGAAATTTCTTTATCGGTAAAAGTTCTAAAAGAAGATTCACCTTGCTCATTCACAGCAATCTCAGTTTTAGGCACAAAAAGTGATAGATAAATAGGGAAGTGATCAGACAGATCAGTGAAAACAAGACCAGAAGTAAACTTCAATTTTGGAGAATGAGAAATGAAAATATTATCTATCAAAGTGGCAGAATTTCTTGTAGGATCAACACGAGAAGGAAAAAAAAATTGAAGGAAGTAGCCCAGAAGAAGAAGCAGATCAAAGAGATGGTCACATTCATCACTTGATCCAACATTTAACATATTACAATTAAAATCTCCCAAACACAAATACGTTTTTTAGAGAAAGTCCCCACACCAGAAAGCTGATCAAGCAAATCACAGAACAGATGTGTTGGAAAGGAGGGGCTTATAAACAAACAAACAGTATCACATGCAGACTGGCTTTTCAGATCAATGACAAGAGAATAAACAGTCCCTACTATTAGACACTGCTGAAGTAAACAAGGATTCAAGGTCATACCTTCTACTAAATTTAATATCAGATTTTATAAATAAAGAAATGCCCCCTGAGCACTTTGTTACCATTCTAGGGACATGAACAGCAATATAACCATGCATATCATAAGCTGTTAAATTATCACTATCAGATAACCATGTTTCTGTTAAACCAATTACATCAAAAGGGCAAGAATTATCAGACCACAAATATGATTTCAGACTATCCCACTTATCTCGTATCCCACATACATTCAAACAAAATACATTAAAGCAACTATTTTAAAGAGAGAGAAGGCATGATTTTATCACAAAAATCAATAGTAGTGTGATAATTGCAACTAGAATTAACCATAGATTCAAGAAGAGGGTCAAGTGTGTGGGCCTCTTGTTTGCCAGCACTACTTGGTTGCTCAAAGATAACTGATTTAAGAATAGAAGAACTCAAAAGAAAAGAAAAATCAGCCAGACTTACCACACATAACAAATGCACACAATATCTTCACAAATGAACAAGATATCAAACAAACAGGCTGAAATAGCAGAGGGTAAATTGAAACTAAAAAGGTGAAACTTATAGGCAACAAAGAAAAGAAAGAGAGAGAAAAAAAAACCTGCAAGACAATGAACAATAACAAGCTACAAAGCTAAAAAAAAATTAAAAAATAACAAACAATTACAAGGACAAAGGCAAAAACAAAATAAAGAAAAAGGCAAAACAATAAAAAGCAACCAGAAGAAAGAGTTATCAACGGTTTATGGAATTTACTTAAAGAATAATGTAAAACAACATAAATGCAAGCATAAGTAAAACCATTAAATCATAAAGAGTTAAAAAAAACAACAACAAAATAACAGAGCTAAAAGGGGAAAAATGGTTTATTTCAGTCCTGGGAGGGGCTTGGACGGGCTGTAGTTGACTGATGAAGAACATCAACTTGAGATGCCTCTTTAACAGTGATCACTTTACCATCAGAAAGCTTGGTAAGTATTTCTCCTCCACTAGACCATGTAGACCTCTTCCCAAGCTTTGATTTAGCATAGTTAAGTAGCTGAAGTCTAGGCTTTGTAAGTGACTCAGAAATAAAGACACCACTACCTTGCAAACTTTTCTTTTCTCTAAGAATAAGCTGCTGCATTCTTGGACTACAAAATTCCACAACAAGTGGGCGAGATTTCAAACCTGAGCCTTGTTCTCCAATCCTTCTAACAGAAACTATGTCATTCTTAGTCAAAGGAATACCAGGAAACCTAGTACTGCAAAATCCAAGAAATTTGCTTTCAGAAGCTTCTGGATAAGGGTCTTCTTTGAAACCAAATAGGATCAGCTGTTTTGGAATTTTCATTTGGTCAAACTGATTGCTCAGACGATCCACATTGAGTTGAATTGGTTTCAGAGATTTTTGCAGCTCTGACAAACCTGAGTCAAGCAAATGAAGAGATGATTCAAGCTTTGACATCCTCAAATCATATTGTTTTAGTGACTTTTCAACAAGCACATCAAAATCCATTTTAAGACTATTGTATACCTCTTGTTTAATAATTTCCATGTTGTTAGCATCAAAAGCAGCAGGCACATGACTAGAGGCAAGTTTTTTAATAGAGGCCTCAACCAAAGAACCAACCTCATTAGACAGTGCCTCACTGACAACTTTTGCCATAGTAGATTTAAGGTTTTGGTCATTAAGTGAATCTGCAATTAGCTTCTGCTTGTTCTTAAGGGTGTTAATGTGTGGGGTGAGCATAGTAATCTGCTCATTAATAGATTCAGCTCCACTGTACTGGATGGAGCAGTCTGATCTCATCTCTCTGTGACTAGGTGGTCTATAGCTCTTTTTTGAGTTGTCACCCATGATGTAGGCTAAAATGAACTCCAAACTAGGCTAATCAAGCTACAACCTAACAGCAAAAGGCAAGGGATCTTCTGGCTGGCACAAGCAATTATAAAGAGGTTCTAATAACAGCGAAGCAGAGGTGTAGGCACCAGGCAGAAAAATAAAAAGACTGTACCTGGGGGGTCCCCATTTGCACCCCTGGGGTTGGGGCTGCTAGGCTTGCCTGCCTTTTCCACTGGACTGGTAGGCAGGCTAAACCAGTTCTTCAGATAAATTCAAATTTAACGAAAAGGTTTTAACGAGAAAGTTTCAGCTTGGATTTTGACTAATATTTTCTTTTCTTTTTCTTCTGAAAAAGAAAAGAAGAGCAATTCTCTAATTGCTCTTTTTCTTATTTTAAATCAACAAATTTTAATATTATATTTGTTTTCAAATTTATAAATATCTTGAATATCCATAGTAAAATTAGTAATCACTATAAAATTAAATTCATTATCATGTTTTTGATAGTTTGATAGTCTGTCTACATGATTTTTAGTCTACATGTCTACATGATTGACCAAAGAAAGCATTTACTATCATTATTTTTTATATCAATGCAAGTGTTTTTATCTTCTAAAAAATCAGGTAGTTCTTTATAATTACAATCCCGTATAATTTGGTAATCTTGTCATTCTCTAATCCATTCCATCGACTCTTTCAAATTGTAAGCCTGATCTAGGTGAATTCTCTACAACTAATGTATGTATATTCCTGTTATTACTATTTAGATGGCTTTGTTTGATGTCACTATTTTATTAAAAATATAGGAATAGCTGTGATAATGAATAGGTTCGAGTTCTTCATTATCCTTCTGAGAATGAAATATTACACGTGTTGTAAAAAGAACTCTGTAACTATCTCTTTTATTCATTCTATTTTTTTAATCTCTAACAACAGAGTCAGAAAGTGATCCAAAATCAGCTCCATTTGCATTCATTGAAATATTAACTGTAAAGGAAATTTCTCTAATCCATCGAATACTCGGATTATTATCTTTATCTTCTTCTTGAAACATAAACTCTGGGATATCTGGAACTTCTTGTATTTTTTTTTCTTATTTATAAATAAATTTGAAATATCAATATTCCGTTCTTTTTTAACATTCTCTATCAGTTACATCTCGAATGAATTGTCGATTTTTATCAACATCATTTTCTTTTATTTCTATTTCGTTATTGAAATAACTTTTTAATTTATTCTTCACTTCATTATAATTCCCAGCATATGAAATCTGTTTTGTTTAAAAAAAAATTCAAGTTCACCAATATCTGTATTTCTCATAGTCTTAAATTGATTTCGTAAATCTGAAATGGTTTTATTCTTTTCTATTATTTCATTTTCTAACCCTGTTTTTAAATCTGGAATAATGTTAAATCTGTAAGGTTTCTTATCATCTCGACGCTCGAAATTCTCCGAGTATTTGAGTGCCTCCGTCCTCCCCGTTGCTGTTATAATTGATAATCGCCTGATCATGTGAAGGCCAATTGCAGCAGCCCTCCTCGCTGTTCACGCTGCAGCCGTATGCATTTATCGACAAAAGATGCACCATGCTTGGCTGAACTGAATTGTGCGCTATGTGACAAAGGCCATATTGCATTTAGTTTAAAGTGCCGCGTAATCCGCAATGCCATAGCTAAGCGTGCCTCATACAAGAAATGACTGGAACAGTAACGTTTTCTGCATGCTCTTTCAACATAAATGGCACCAAAGACAAAGATTAGAAAATGAACGATTTTGACATCGTGTTGCTACAGGAACATCTCTTGCCGGCTGTAAGTGTCAGTTCACTAAACAGAAGTAACAAACATGTAGTTTATACAACCAGTGCCGGACGTACAAGGGGAAGCCTTCCGGAGGACTTGCATGTCTTGTGAGTAATAGACTTTCATGCTTTTATCCCCAGTGCATGCACTTTTGCGATAATTTTATTGCCCTTCAATTTGCACACCTAGTGATTATCAATATTTGCCTACCTTATGTTTAAAAAAACAGTTTTGTCTCACTAAATTCACAAAAGTTGTGTCATATCTGAAGAATTTCCTCCGAAATATTGAAAGTCATAGCTATAAGTGGATCATAGTGGGAGACCTAAATTGTAACATAAATAGAGAGTCAACTCGGTCTGACCTTGTGCTTCAGTCATTCCCAGATGGATATCAGATAGTAGCTTAGAGTGTAGATTTTTTGTATATTAATAATAGTAGAAGTGTGTCATATATAGGCCACTGTGTTTGCTCGGCTGGTGTGATATATTCGAGTGTCGAGGTGCATGATGAAGAAAGAGATTTTGATAACCTCCCCCTATCTTTAATCGTCTCTGTTTTGCATTCTTCTGGCCCGAATCAGTGTGAATCTTCTGTACGGGCGCAAAAGGGTATAATAAGTGTTAATGGAATAAAGCTAACTGGACTTTATATATCTGTACTTTGGCAACTGTGGTCTCACTTGTGACAGTTCCTTACCATTGACTTTGTACCAGTGTCTTCTGGCCTAATGCTCAATCACAACTCAATTCTTACTATTCTGAGATTGTTGCCTGCCTCAAACAAGTCGAGGCCATTGCCGTCCTTGCTTTGCGTATTCGTTCGAAAACTAGAAGTTTCTTATGGAAAGAGGACCCTCAGTAAAAAATTGTTAAAAATCGGGCAAAAATGTGGCGTCAGATATGGAATGCATGTGGCTGCCACACTTCGGGTAATGTATTTATTATTAAAAGAAAAACTAAGTCTGAATTCAAATCTTACTTGCGAAGTGTCTGGTATGTGGGTAAGGACTTTCCGAAAAGTCCTCGGCAATGAAGTGGTGAATTCTAGTAAGGTAAATCTGACTGCTTCGTCCAGTTTAATTCCAGGTGATTCATGTGTTAGTCATTACTTGACAATTTTCAGTATAGTAAATTATGCAGTCCATTCCGGGTTTTTTTAGACTGCTTGATTCAGTTATTCCGCGTAGGCTATGCCAGAAAGTTAGTGCTGTTTAGTGCTATTAGTGCTGAGTCTATTGTGAAAAGCATTAAAAGACTAAATCTAAGTCAGTTGATTTGGATGGAATTTGTATTGGACATTTAAGAGTTTATAATCCCGAGTTGATTGGCTATCTACAACTACTTTTTCAGATGTGTGTTAGTAGCTCACTAGTACCTGACTCTTTCCTGTGTGATACCGCTACCTCTGTTCGGAAGCGAGGGAAGGATCCGCTTAATTGTGGATCCTACCGCCCTATCGCTGTAGCGTGTAATTTAAGTAAACTATTTGAATATGTATTGCTCCCATTTATTCAAGATAAGGCGGATTATGACGCAAATCAGTTCGGTTTTTAAGTTGCGTATAGGAGGTCAGCATGCCCACCATATACTTGCAACAGTGTTACAAGAAGCACTTCGTTTAAAAACGGAAGTTCATTTTTGTGCGTTAGACCTATCTAAAGCTTTTGATACTGTTTGTCACTCTCAGGGATGGTTTTCTTTGGTACCTTTGGGTGTGAATAGTTCAGTTATTTTTGTACTTCGATTTTGGTACCAGAATTCATTTATTCAGTTGGGGCAGGGTTCCCGGGTCTTAGGTAAAATCCCGGTTAGATTTAGGGTCCGTCAGGGTGGTGTGCTTTCACCTCATATTTTTAAAGCTTGTTTATTGAATGTTCTAAATAAGATACCATTTTTTTACTCTTCAGGGTTGTCAAGTGTCTCCTATATTGCATATGCGGATGATCTTCTGCTTGTTAGCAGGTCAAAGTTTACTTTAATCAAGTCTGCTACTAGTATCGCGGATGTATGGGGAAATTGGATTAAGGCTTAAAACTAATAAATGCGAATATTTGGTGTTAAATTCAAAATCTTCAGCAACGCCGCTTGATTGCGGTTTATTTTCTGTAAAATGTATCGAATTTTTCTGATGGCTTGGGATCAATTTTTGCAAATCACTTACGTTATTTTGTTTTCGGGCATTGAGTGATATTAAAGAGAAGCTGAAACTGGGGTACGCGAAAATTTTCCCCAACAGGGGAAGAAGCAGAAAAGCACTGGCTAAATTGTACTCGAGCTTTTGTGACCATGCGGTTTTGTTCCCAGCTGGCCTTCACATCCTGCTTTGACCAGGGAAGATTAGCGATATTAGAATTATGTATTTCCGATATTGCAAGTTTTTATTGTATCTGCCCTGAAGATACAGTAATGGAAAGATTATGCGTTTTTTGGCGCTCCTGATATTGTAAGTTGTTTTGTCAGACAAAGTAGCCGTCTTCAAAAGAATATTTATGCTACCTTGGGTGTTAACCACCCTCTTATCCGGGTAGCCATAGCTCATTGAGTGTAATATTTATTTATTTGTGTTGATGTTAAATGTATTTTTTTTCTCTCTTTTCTTGTGTTAATCCACTTCATTTCCTGTATTGCGGGTTAAACATAAATTATTATTACGCTGTAACTCAATTAGATTATCTTCAAGTAATATTTCATTATTAAGATGATTATTTATTTTATTAATTAGTTCATCTTTTCTACCAACAGCTTTTATATCAAATAATTTCGCTGCTGCGCGTAAGTCATGAATTGTGCACCGCAATAGTTTACTTTTTATCTTGACGAATATGGATTTTCGTTTTAAACAACTTTTAATCACTTCTACAATACCTGCCATTTATTTGGAGTTGATTTTATTTAAAAAAATTCAAAATCTGACAAAAAGTCAATCCTGAGGAATTTTATTGCTTTCTATTTACTATTCTTGAGACTTTCCTCAGAAAGTGGACATGTGTTAGTGTATTATTAATATGTTTCATAATTTAAATGTGTTTAATAATTTGAATCTGCAATAAATAGAGATATATTGTATGCGTTGTAAAAAGTTTACTGTAACCGAGTCTTTAACTCAGGTAGTTTCAAAAAGAAACGATATGCCAATGATTAAAGGTATTTGTACACTTTGTGGTTGCAAGAAAAATCGTTTTTTTTAAAAGGAAGCAATGAGCAAAAACCCTGGATAAAAGGAAGTAGTATTTGTACTGACAAGAGTAGCGTAGAAAACAAACTTTTTAGAACTCTATTATTCAAACTTTTCAGGGATTGATGATTTACATAGAAAATTAAAAGAACATGGTTTTTCTGTATCAAAATCTAAAATCAAAGAAGTGTTGCAAAATCAAAATAGTTACTCTTTGCATTATCCAGCTTGTCATACATTTAAAAGAAGACGTGTTTATATTCATAGTGTCGATGATCAGTGGCAAGCAGATTTGGTGGATATGCAGCTGTATAAAAGTGAAAATAATTATTTTAATTATATTCTAACAGTCGTCGATTGTTTTAGTAAGTACGTCTGGTGTATTCCTTTAAAGGATAAAACGGGTAAGGAAATTATTAATGCTTTTATCGATGTATTGAAAAACAGAAAAACTAGAAAATTACAAACAGACAAAGGTAAAGAATTTGTTATGAATAACGTTCGAGTATTTTTTAAGACTCATGAAGTTCATTGGTTCTCATCTGAAAGTGAATTGAAAGCTCAAATTGTTCAACGGTTTAATAGAACAACTAAAGAGAAATTATGGAAATATTTTACTCATAACAACACAAAACGTTGGATAGATGCATTTCGCTCTTTCGTTAACAATTATAACAATTCTTATCATAGATCCATCAAAATGAAACCAATAGAAGCGAGTAAAAAAGGAAATGGAAACAAGGTATACACTAATTTATTTCCTGATGTCCAAATTCAAAAACCATTCATAAACAAATTCAATATTGGTGATTTGATTAGAGTTAATAAAAGTAAGGGTGTTCTTGATAAAGGCTACCTACCCGATTACACAACTGAAGTGTTTCAAATAGCTGCAGTGAAACATACAACCCTTATAACGGATGAACTGTCGGATAAAACTGGGGAACTCATTATTGGTGGTTTTTACGGAAAAGAACTCTCAAAAGTTATTCAATAAAAACTTTCATCCTATAAAGTTGAATAAATTATTAGCGAGTATAGTGAAAGTAGACAAATACAAAGAAATATAGTTCAAGAACGTTCTTTGACTATGCTGGAAAGTTGGGTGCTCCAATTGTCTAAAAACAAGATAAAAATACTAATATGATTAGTGATAAATTACATAAAAATGACATCAATTTAAAAAGATGATTTCAATGATTGGATGAATCTTCAACCAACACAATAACAAGTCAGTTAAGTCAAGCTATTTTTACCCCCAAATAAACCAAATTTCATTGCTAATGTCGATTCTGGGATAAATAAAGAACTATTGAGAGAAATCAATAAGGACTATGATCCAAATGGATCCTATTTTGAAATGCTTAGTTATTTTTTAGAAAATCATTAATATTTAACAGATGCAATAGATGAATCAGGAACACTTAATCAAAGATATGTAGGAATGATGAAAGGTTGGAAATCTAGTGAATTAGAAAAAAAGTTGCAGTTCGTAAAAATCTACAGAAGAAGGTTAAAAGCTATTAAAGATAACTTTGATTTTATATAACCTCAGCAAGGAACTGGAATTTACAGGAATGTAAATGATAGGATCGAAAAATTATATAGTTTACTAGGTAGCAGAGCTGCTGGAAATACATCTGATGAAGTGAGAAATGAAGCTATTGACCTGCTCGGTTCTTTATTCATAAATAAACATTTTTAAGAAAAATGACTAATACTATTTACAACAACTATCTCAGAATTTGAATTTTTTGAATAAAAATACTTTTCTAATAAATGGTTTTGATTATTATTAGTGGTAACAAAAGTGATATCGAACAGTCTTATTCAAGTAATCTGATCACGTTAGATCGAAACTCTGATTATGAAATAGCTTTAACTCAATAGATAGATATAGATAGATAGATATTTATTGCAACAAAAGCCTTTTCGGGCCATGGCAAAATAACAAAACAAAAATAAATACAAAAAAAACACACAATAAATTACTCACAATTCATCAAAAAAGTTTCTCTATGTGCCATACCCACTCTTACAAATTTACCCAACCTTCTAAAATCATCAAAATTTCTACTTTTTAAAATTTTTTCAAGCCAATCCACCCCTCCAAATCTGTTGAAAACACTTCCCTCCTCAAATTTCTTAACTCCTGGAATGTACCCATAAAATGGATAAGATCTTCCTCCTCTCCACACATAGGACACTGGTAAGGACCATTTTTAATCCTATAATTCCCAATATATTTCCTCCTTTCTCCAATACCCAAAAAATTACCACGAACCGAAATTACCCATCTTAAATCCCCACTACTCATCCCCGCTTTAAAGTAAACTTCCTCCCCCCAAACCTCCTTTGCCAGCCCATACAGCCCCAGGGACGCCGAGGATGATTTCTGATTCTGCCACCTTTGAATTTCCTGCTCTATTAGTCTATCCTTTACTTTTTTTGCAACTAGCCCCACTTCCACACCTAGCCCTTTCCCCTCATTCCAATACTCACTAAAACCACATCTATCAATAGTCTCTTTAACCCGTTTGGCCAAGAACTTTTCCTACCAACTACTAGCATCTCCTCATATGCATTCTTTACTAGCCTCCTACTAGGCAGATTTATAATCCTTTCCCAATAATTTACTATCCGCACTAACCTTCCCACCCTTAATGATAACAAACCTAAATCACCTTTTAATACTACATGATTAAACTTATCACTAACCCCCATTAACCGCTTAAAATACATCAACTGTAACCGGTCAACCTTATCAGCCTTCTCCATACCCCACACCTCTGCTGCAAAAGACATTACGGAAGCTAGCTTAGTCTGGAATATCCTTTTCTGAAGCCTAAGGTCTGTCAGGCCTACTTTCAAAACACTACTCTTTAAAACTAGCCATATAGCCCTAAGACCTTTACTAGCTACATAATCAATTTGCCCTTTCCACCTACCATTTGAAGTAAACTTGCATCCTAAATAAACAAAATCTTCAACTACATTAAGCTCTTCTTCTCCTACACTAAACCTTTCCTCTATATTTCCATGTTGTCGAAATACCATAACTACTGGCTTTGTGACATTTAGGACCAAACGCTTCTCATCTAGGTATTAGGACACCATTCCTAGCAGTTTTTGAATGTCAGGCCCATCTTTAGCCACCAATACTTTATCATCCGCAAATAACAGAGCGAACACCTGCATTGCAGACAGATTTAGAGTTGGGGCTCCCTGCCCTACCATATATTCTTCTATATCATTACGATACAGGGAAAACAACCTAGGTGAAATTGTACAACCTTGTTTAACCCCTAACCTACTGACAATTGCCCTAGAGTAAGACTTTCTTACCTTAAATACCATTCTAACAACCAAATACATTTTAACAACCAATCCTACAAAACGTCTCGGCAGCCCTAACTTTATAAGTCCTTCTACTAACAAATCTCGTGAAACTTCATCGAACGCACCTCGCAGGTCCAAAAAAGCTGCGTATAGCCTACCATCCCTTTTCCTCATATACTTCCTAATAAGCCCATACAAAATAAATATCTGATCTACCCCACTATAATCCTCTCGAAACCCTGCCTGAATTTCTATTAACCTATTTGATTCTTTAAGCCAACTATCTAATCTAGCCACTAACACTTTACAAAATAATTTACTAAGGCTATTTCCTAAATGAATCCCTCTATAACTCTTATGCAATGCTCGGTCTCCCTTTTTAAAAAGTGGTAAAACTTTTGAAATATTTCACTGTTGAGGCCAAACCAACTTGCTAAGGACACTTGAAAATAACGTTGATAACAAAGGCAACAAATATACCCTAGACCACTTCCAGAGCCTTGTAGGGATGCCATCAACTCCTGGTGCTGAGGTCCCTCTCATCTTCTTTAGCAAATTCCATATTTCCTCACCTATGAAAGGCTGCAGTAGTTTGTAATCTTCTTCCTTTAGAGGGAATTCCGCAAGGTTTTCGCCGACCACCCACCGACTCAGGCTATCCGTTTCCTCTCTTTCTGTGATCTTGCTTTCGATGAATTCTGGCCAACTTTCCGCCGGCGGGATACTCGTCTTGTCAGAAGCGTTTGTAACTGATTTTTTTATTATTTTCCAAAACTCATTCTTGTTACTATTCCTAAATTCCCTTTTCATTCTCTCTGCTTTCTCCTCTTGAAATTTATACTTCTTCACTTTTAACAGTTTCTTATACTCTTTTCTTCGGCTTTTATACATATTATAAAGATATTCCCTCTCCTCATATGAACATTGTCTCAGTAGCTCCAATGTTCGCACCAACTCTGATTTTTTCTCTACGCATTCACCATCAAAAAAACCATTTAACTTCCGTGGTTGTTTCTGAGCTGTAGTAACATCTACTTCATACAAACTATCAATTAATACCTTTAATGACTCTTCTATTTTTCCATCATTTGCCAATATTTCTCCCTTCTCTAGTCCTGCCTGAAATTCATCTCCTAACAGCTTAACCTTAACCTTCTCTTCTTCCTGTGATTCTAGCCTCAATGGATCTCTAACTTCTAATTCTTCTTCTAATACCTTGCTCCTAAAACCCCCCAATGACCTTTTTAATGCCCTCTTATTTAACACATTCAAAGACAACCTAATCGGCAGGTGATCAGAACCCAAAACCGGGACCACCCCTAAACAAGCACAATCCGGCCAAAGAGACTTATTTACAACTATATAATCTACTACACTTGGATACTTCCCAAAAAAGCAAGTAAACTCTCCCCGCTCTTTATCCTCCCCGATCCTCCCGTTAACTATAATTAAATTTTCCTTACCACAAATTTCCAAAAGTTTACTTCCCCACCTATTTTTTCGGCGATGGTCCTTACTAGTCCTTGGAGGGATCTCATCCATTTCTTCATCACCCATTCCATCACGACGAGATTCCGAGTGGGTATGGTCTTCAAATTGGCAAGACCATGGCTCTTGCAACTCCCCAGTGTATGCATTGAAATCTCCTAAAAGAATAGAGCCATCGGCAGGAAACTTTGTCAAAAAAATATGCAACTCTTTTTGAAATATCTCCCATGTATCCTCTTCTGAAAAAGAACTACTTTCTGGAGGGATATACACAGAACAAAACACATGACTTCTTTTCCCCCGTGAAATTCTTACCCAAACTAAGTTACAAGACTCACTTTTTAGCCGGATCACATCATTAGATGACAAAAAAACATCTGAAACAAACAACGATACACCTCCATAATAACGACCATTTTTCGACATTTTACGATTTGCACTAAAACAACTATAATGCTTAACTATAATATTTTCTCCAGACCATGTTTCTACAAGAGAAATAACTTGAGGACTACAAGCTTCAACCAGGTCCTTAAACTTATTTTGCGTGAACCCTTGTATGTTCCAATGTGACACATTTAATAGAGAATTTTCACCATGGCCCAAATTTCCCTATACCGCCTCATTTCCCATCGTCGGTTCTTGCTATCTTGGGCGGAAAAGTTTTTTTGGTAATATCGCCCTCTTAGCGTCATCATCACCCGAGTTTACTCTGACACTATACTCTGCGGGTCTTGGGCGGTTTACCCTCATTGGTTCGTTGTTATCAGGACTAATTATTTCCGCATTCGAGCGTTTCGCGGGATTACGCTGCTTTAGTGCTGGGATAGCTTGCGATCCCCCTGCAGCGGGGGTTTCTGTTAAAGACATCACCAAATTACGATCTTCATCCCCCATTCCAGAGGTCGCGGAACTAAAAGATACAGCCGTTGCCGAAGATTCAGATCTAGTCCTAGCATTAGACGGATATGCCAAGCTACCGTCGTCTTCAGGGGGCATGTTGCTATAGATTTCCCGACCGACCATGCCCGTATCTGGCGGTGGCGCCGAGTGTGAACTATTCTGGGGGGGGAGGGGGTTCAGCTTGGTTTCTACTAGGAGGGTTTACACTGTCATGAGCGGTGTTACGTTTTTGTTCTTCAACAAGGCCGCTTGTGTAATTATACATGAACACCTGGTTACCGATGAACAACTTAAGTTCTCGTAATTTCACTTTAACAAAACCCTCAGTCTTTGCATCTTCTAAAGTCTCTTTCAGTTTTTTTCTGGCAATCAACTCACGTTCCGTGTAATCAGGACTAATTGATAATTCCAACCTTCGCAAAAGAAAACCTGATTTTAATGCATAGTCCCGCCCTGCAACACTTGCAAATTTGATCACTACAGGACGGACGCTCATTGAACTTTTAAGTCTGAAAGCGTCACGCACATCAAAAAGACGGAGATTTAAATTCGGAATTCCCGCATTCAAAGCACTGACAACATCTTCCAGAAGTGAGCGCCCCCTATGCTGCGGCGAAAAGTTATAAAGTGCTACGTTTCCTCGCTTCATGTCAGTTTCTAAATACTGAATTTTTCTCAGTGCTAATCCAACTTCTTCCCGTATATTTGACACATCTCTGCGAATCGACTGCGATTCCCTTTGAATATTCTGGACTAACGACGCAACATTTTCAAATTTATTTCCCAACTCAGCCACATCCGACGTCATTGAATTGACCTGCCTTGACATCGGGTCAATAATATCCAACTTTAAATTAATTGCTTGAATTTGCGTTAATAATGCATTAATATTATCTTCCATTTTAAATCAGAAATGAAGATCAAAAATGAAAAAGACTTATCTTTACGTGAGGGCTGTGCCCCACGGGTGCTTCCGTAACCGGCCAAACTTGCAAGGCACAACCCAGCCTAAATTTCGCTCGGCTATAAAAACAGCATTTAACGAACGAATCCTAAAATCGTAGTTCCACTTTCAGTCCAAAATTCAATTCAAATTCAATAATCACTGGCAAAAGCTTTTGCAAGCAATACAAGAAATTCACTTTAGATGCTATTTGTTTGAATGAAATTTAATCCGATTAGTTAGATGTTGACACCTTGAAAACTAGTTCAGTACTGAACTAATATACACTATGGCAATCTTGGTATAACATTAGTGATCAATTTAAAAATAATACGTTTGAATACAGGGACAAAATAAGGAAGAATGGATAAACGCTGTTATCCCCAATGGGCTGATGAAGAAGGTTTAAATTATTTCCTAACTCGTTATTTCAATTCTTCCCTAGATCGATGCTCAATCAGTATATCATCCAATCTAGCAACAATGAAATTGGTTATTATTTTGAAAGAGAATTATAAATTTCGGTTTAATAGTGATTTATGTTTTATTTTAGGATTTGAAAATGGTTGAACTAAGTAGTAAATATAATGAAGGTTCTAAAGTTCCTAATATGACAAGAAATGTTGATAAAATACATATTCACTGCTCTTTAGAAGATAGTTTCATTGTGAATGGGGATACAACCTCTGATGTGATCTGGGGTTTTAATCCAAAAACAGAACCTGGAACGCTACTCTGTGACATTCCTATAGAAAGGCAAAATCTTCCAATCAATCAAAACGAATATATAAACGCGCTAAAAATGACTATAACTGATCAATTAGGTAGGTTAATTGATCTGAATGGAGAGACTATTGAATAAGTTTTGGATTTGGAAAAAGTTTAACAAAAACTGTTTAATGAAATCTATCTATAATAAATGTTGATCAATAAGAAACAATTATTGTATATAAGACAGCATTGTAGCGGGATTGGTAGTTTCTTTAAAGATATTGTCAATTCTCAATTATTCAAGACGTCTATAAAAATATAAAAGATGAAGCTCGTTCCATGTATAACACTATGATTAAACCTCGACTGGAATTATTTAAAAATAGAGCGATTGAATATGGAAAAGATTGGAGTGATTATAATCAAAGAGAGTTAAATGATGTCAGGTCTCTAAAAGATATAATTTCAAATAGCTAGAGATATTTCAATAAACGTCTTGATGAACAAAGGAAAGGCTTATTGGATGCAATGATTTTAGGGAAGGATCTTAAACTACATCCCGGTGATGCTCTTGCTGACTCCCTTAGTGACAATCGAAGATCCACCTTCATTGTTTGAAAATCTTTTAAAGTTTATTTAATAATTTCTTCCGAATATAAATGGCAGTGAATCTAGTTATTGCTCCTTACTGGGAAATATTTTAAAAGTCTATTGTGACTAAATATGGAAAATAATGGAACAAGTATGGAAAACAATGATGAAGCTACTTTAACAAATAATGGATATAATTTGTTCAGAGATGCTGAATATATTATCAATGGAAAATGTGTTGAAAGTATTGATTATGTAGATATAACGACTACTGTTAAAAATTTATTACAATTTTCAGATGACTATAGTTGAAGTGCAGCTACTAATATGTTTTGGTATTAAGATAAAACCCAATCCGTGGATTCCTTTAAAGCAGAAAATCAGTTTGAAAGCATTTTTACACCTGTTGCAGCAGGTCGTGGAACAACTATAACAAAATGAAATAACGCTTTTAATAGTGGTCTATTTAAAAGATTGAATAAAACAAAAGAAAGTCACGCTGTTAGTATGTATTTACCATTATCGCGATTATTTGGATTTTGTCAAGAAAATAAGCGTGTTTTTAGAGGCGTTACACATTGAAACATATTAAAAAGAAATGATTTTTCCAATATGATTATAAAATCTGAAACTCAAAATTTTAAAGTAGATGTAATGCATTTATCATGGATGTTGCCAGTATTACTTCCCAGTCTACCCACAGCGACTCAATTAGAAGCTGGATTAACGAAGAAAGCAGGACAATTAAAAGCTGGATTAGGAAAAGACAGCTCATTTGAATTAAGATGGGAAGCGTGTAATACCTATAAAAGTGATAATAAAACGGATAAAGAATTAACATGGAGGGTAGTCAGTGAACGCTGTAATACAACTAAAATTGTTGTTGTGCAGAAATCTGAAAAATATAAGAGTTATACGCAAAAAAATATGTTATTTGACCATGTGAACACTAAAAGAATTGAAGTGAGAGTAAATTGCTATAAATATCCGCAAGAAGATTTTAAATTTGATTTCAGTGATGTAGATTATTCTTACGATTATCAACGGTTTATACAGTTAGGATATAAGCATAAAAATGTTGACATTGGAACAATTGTAAGTTACAATGATTTTAAAACAGTATATTCTTTATTTTGTTTTGATGTTTCAAAGCATGAATCGAATATTTATCGAAGTGGATCCTGCTGATATAGAAATTAAACTTTTTTTTAGATCAAGTACCTGCTAATCAATACAACATTTACTGTGTTTTATTTTCAGGAAGAAAAGCAATCATGGAAGTCATTGGTAGTAAATTATATGTTAATATATAAATTATTTTCGATCTGGAAATTAGTTGAATAAAATCATCAACTAATAGATGGAGAAACTTTTAAGCGAAATGAAAATGGAAAATAAATTCAATCGAACTATTAAGAAAAAAATTTTAGACATTGGAATTTAATACTTGATTGAAATAAATGAAATGCGTAGAAACTAAATATGGAAATAAACTCGTTATCATTATTGATTTTAAAGGTGAAATGGTTGACGAATTTGCACCTAAGTGTTTTGATTCTAAATCAGCTGATCTTGAAAAGAAATTGAAAAAAATTAGATGAAGCTATGATTTTAAAGGTTATAGAAAGTAAAAATAGGATAATAGAAATTATTTAGATATTGATATTGAACTATCCACTAAATGTTCAATTGTATATAATTATTACATTTTTATCAGTAGTATAGTAAGAAATTCTTGTTTATTTCATTATAAGTGTTATAAATTCCTTCTGAGGCTTCCTTTCTAACAAAGAAATTCAGCCCGGCTGCATAGGTTTATGTACCCTACACTACACCCTAGATGTTACTGCTGTCACCACTTGCAGGAAGATAAATTTGTTACCTAGAATGAAGTGAAAAGAAATAAATAGTGGACCAATTAAGAGATTTTCAATCATTTACCTGTGAAGATGAACATTACTTACAAGTCTTGCCTATCACCCAATCTCAATGATAGCAGAGAAATGCCTTACAATGAACAATGCCAGGACTGTCAAGATCAATATTCACAAATTTCATGTTTTTAGTTTCCATGGTTATAGGGGCCTGCCCACCAAATTTCAAGTAAATCTGGACACTTTAATACAAAAATAAGTGAAAATTCATTCCCTTTTCCCCTTAGACTAAGTTATGTGCCCTGGTGGAATTGAGCCCTTTTGTGCTAAAGTCAAAAAAGGAGATTATGCTTCTAAAAGTTATTATTTCATGTCCTCTTCTCTCAAACTGCCCCATAAATTTCAAGCCAATTGGTGGAAAAAGCAAATCAAGCTATCTTTTAAAAAGTTGGTGGGGGGATGTTGGAGGTGATGTAGGTCCTTGTTATGCCTCCTATCATATACATTGGAGAATCACGTGTCTCTTGAAATATAGTTTTGGGCCTCTGGAGCAGGGGTCGTACATCGGTCCCTAAAGTCTGTAAAGTCACAGTGGTCCATAAAAAGTCTCTATTTTTTGAAAAAGTCCCCAAAGTCCTTATTTTCACTGTGACAGCTAGCCAGCACATTACCATAGACATTACCTTTTTGGTTTCCAGTATTTCATTGCTATTTGATAGGTTTGCTACTGCCCCCTGTACTCTTTTTTCATAACGTGAAGTAAGTTTGTAGACAGCAGTTTCTCTCTCAATTGGGAAATTTGAAATGTATTGTCACATATATTCTGGAATGTGCTTATTTTAGGAAAGGCCTCTTTAGGTCCAAACATTGGTATTTGGATTAAAATGTTACAGAGCAGGTTATTATTATATTGAAAAAATAGTTTTTGTGTGTTAGAGTGCATTCATTTCAATTTACACTAACTTGCTGTAGTCCTATCAGCCCAGTTAGGAACACAAGAGTTTTTTCTATCTTCAAAAATGTGCCCGAACCTTTCAATATGGCAGTAATTCAAATGAATGCTAATCAAGTGATACTATGATTTTGTTCTTTATCCTCTAGAAGATGCTATTGTTTCACTTAGGTCTAGTTTTTTTCAGTCTTGTCCTCGCTCTTGTCACGCTTTATTCAACTTTTTAGTGTTTTATTCGTCAGTCTTGTCACATTAACTGTGGGTTTTTGGTCTTGTTTGCTGACATGAGCATCGCTCTTGTCTGTCAAGACTGTCCTATTCTGCGACTTGATAGTTAGTGTAGTTTGGCCGTCAGTTTCTTGTCTTGTTGTCCCAGTGACAAGACTGGACAGGAGTGACAAGACTAGATGCAAAGAAAGAGGCTTTGATAGGGTGGTAATTCAAAATTTAATCATCACTAAGTCAAGTGAGATTATGGTTCCAATTTCACTTGAATAAGTGATGATTCAATTTTGAATTACCATCACACTAAATGAAACTCTGGCATCTTTTAGAGGATAGACATGAAAATCATAATCTCACTTGACTTAGTGACAATTCATTTTGAATTACTGCCATATTAAAGGAGACTGGTATCTTTTTGAAGATGTAAAAAATACTGTGTTCCTGACTATATCAGCCTACCTCTTTGTGAAGGCTAGACCATGAAACACAGTAAGGATGCGTAGCCTATTTGTATCTCAAGATACTGAAGACTGTATATCTTGTTAGAAAACCTTCTGGAGTTTGGTTTGTTATTGGCATTTGATTGATTGCCAACATTCTGAACTTTTTCGTCTGTGTATTGATTTGTTTAATCTGGAAGGTTGGACCATAATAAGATAGCTAAAAAAATAAACATACTATTCAATTCAGAATTTAATGCTGCATCCAAATACAGTCATTTCTTGCAGAAATTCCTTACAGAAATTTAGAAAATTCATCACTGCCGGGATTCTGTACTTCTTCTAGATTCTGTAAATCAAGGTTTTTGGAGAGACGAAGGGATTCAGGGCTGGGTTGTAGGTGTGGTGATCTAGACCCTGAATCCCAAGCTAGCTGAAAACTAAACTAGAACTAGGTTTTTCAGATTCTGGAATCCGGAAATTCCAGAATTTTCTATATTTCTGCAATAAATGACTGTTTTATTATTTAGATAAAGGATTGAATTCTGAATCATATTGCATGCCAAGTTTTGGCTTGTCCTCCATGTCGTTTCCTCCAATCAAGTGCTGGTTTGCAGCGTAGGCTCTGATTTGTAAAAATCACAGCCAGTCTTCGGCAAACATGGCCGAACCAGGACAAGCGGCGGCAGCGTCGAATGGATAGTTGTGATGTTGTACTTCTGGTCACATTGTTGGCGGATGATCATATTTGGGATTTGGTTGCTGAGACGTAACCCCAGTATGCTCGTCAGGCATCTGTGTTCAAAAGTGTTGAGGGTGTGTGGCTTGGTGACTTCTATGGGCCACTTCTCGTAGCCGTACAGTAAGACCTATCGGACTAGGGTATTGTAAATATAATTTTGTTTTCCGGTGAATTTCCTTCTTTTTCCATAGTGGCTTCCACAGCTGTGCAAAGATAGCGGAAGCTGATGCAATGTGACATTGGATTTCTTTGCTACATCCGCCGTTAATGTCGATGTACGGTATGAGGTACTTGAATTTAGTGACAACTTCAATCTGCCTTTGTTCAAGGGTTATAGGGGTAGAGTTTATATCCAGGGCATTCAACATAGCTTTAGTCTTGTCAATATTAATCTTGAGCCCCACTGGGGCAGCAACTTCGGAGACTTTCAGAAGCAGGTTCTGGGCTTGACCAACGGATTCGCCAAGAAGGGCAACATCATCGGCATAATCCAGGTCGGTGGTACTGAAATCAGGGCTAACCTTGACTCCTTCGAGGTTTAGCATTGCTTTTTACATTACCTAATCGACGACAAATAGAATAGTTCGGGAGAGAGTAAACACCCTTGCCTCACACCAAAGTTAATATTGAGTAGTGGTGAAAGTTCTCCGTTGACCTGGATACAGGCTCGTATATGTCGATAGTAAGCCTGAATGAGTCGTATAATCTTAGGTGGGACACAATCCTCTTCCATCGCCATCCAAATTCCTCTCCCCCCCCGGATAACTGAATCGAAGACAGTGACGGTGACTTGTTGATGCTTGGCTCTATGTTCAAAAATCTGTCTCAGGGGGAAGAGTTGGTCAATACAGCCCATGCCGGCTTGGAAACCAGATTGGTTTGGGTGGGTTCTTTTGTTGCGGACTTTGCGAAATCGGTTAAGCAGGATCATTGCAAAGATCTTTCCTGCAATACTCATTAGTGCAATCCCTCTGTAATTTTTGCATTCAGTGAGGTCGCCTTTTCGGAAGACAGACATTATAACTGAGTCTTGCCATTCCTGAGGAAATCGTTTTTGAGACCAGATTGAGCAGAAGAGCTTCTGTAGTTTCTCAGCAAAAATAGAAGCAGCTTTGTAGACTTTGGCGGGGATAGTATATATGCCTGGTGCCTTGAGATTCCTCAGCTTCTTGATTGCCTCTTTGATCTCTTGTATTGAGGGGGGTGAACATTGACGTTGCTGTATGGGGCTTGTTGACTCGGTGGTACTGAGTTGTGGTTGAGGATGCTTGGCTGGAGTGCAGTGGCGCTGTTATTGGGAGGCGTTTGAGTGGAAGGGATATTGTGACTGTGGTTCAGCAGCTCCTGGAAGTGGTACTGTTATCTTGCGATTATGTCATATTTTCTTGACGGAAGCGTTCCATCTTCGCCTCTCACTCCAGTTGAGATCTTTTTACTTTTCCCAGTTGCTTCTTTTAGTAGTTGGTAAAGCTTTCTAGTATCTGAATGACTAGTAGCCTTCTGCATATCTGCTGCCACTTGGTCCCAGTTGCGTTTTCTGTCGTGACGGGTTGATTTATGACATTCCTTTCTCAGTGTTTTGAATACTGTGGACTTCGTCTTTCCGATCTGTTGTTTCTTGTTTAATAGCTTGATGGTGTCTTCTGAGATCCACTTTTCCGCTTCCGATTTAGCCTGCCAAGGTCTTTTTAGAGGCGTCTGTTATGGTGTCTCTGATCTTCCACCACTCTTCTATGTTGATGGTGGGTGGTTCGTTATCGTCGTCCGCGGACAGGATGCCGGAACGGTTGGATAATTCCAAGCGGAACTCTTCTGTGACTGCTTTATCCTGAAGACATGCTACATCGTATCTCGGAGGAGGTTGCGTTCGTTTCCTGGAGGCAAATTTTATGGTCAGGGAAGCTTCTAGCAGCATATGATCAGAGCCGTTCTTTGCTCCTGTGTTGGCTCCACTGTAGGCTCTACAGTTCTGTATAGAGCTTTGTCATTGGGAAAGTAATCAAGCTGAGATTGAGCTCTTCCATCTCGAGGGCGCCAGGTGATTCTCTGGGATGGTTTTGTGTTGGAACAACGAATTTGCCAATACAAGATTATGCTGCTTGGAAAATTCTACGAGTCTCCTTCCATGCTCGCACCTGTCGCCCCATCCAAATCTTCCAACAGCTCTTTCGTGGTTTGTCTCGAGGCCTCGAACGTGGACGTTAAAATCAAATCATACGATGAGTAGATCATGGTTTGGGACTGTTCTCAATGACTGAATCAGGGCATCGTAGAACTCGTCAACTGTACTTTTGTCCGCGGCTCTAGTGGTTGCATAGGCTGAGATGACAGTGATGTTGAACTGGTGACCTCTAAGATGGGCCTTAGCCAAATGGGGTGAAATCGGCTGCCATTCAACCAGGGATTTCGCTGCTCTAGTACTGAGGAGGAGACCAACCCCCGCATTACCACTGCCATTGCTAGGTCCGGAGTTGAAAATGTAGAATTAGGATTCTCCGCCAGGGGTGGAGACAAGCTCATCTTCCAGATTTCCATTTAGCCAGGTTTCGGATGCACATAGAATGTCTATGCAATATCTTTCGCATTCGCCTGCTATGAAGATCTGGGTCGCAGGGCATTTCAATGAACATTCGTTCCAGCACCCCATACTGAGGGATTGTCGATGTTTCAATAGGTGATCCGCTAGTTCACTTTTCATCAGGGTCGCCGAAGCCTCTGACGCAACGCTTGCCGGGAATGCCGTAGCCAAAGTTGGTTTTATAATTCTTTATGCCATTTCTATCGATTCGTGGGAATATATTTAACTGACGGGTCCCCAATCCTAGGGCACCATTTCTGCGTGTTTGCCGGCGTCCGCCAAGGTTAGGTTAGCAGTGCCGTTGCCATCTTTCTGCAACAGTGAGGCCACGCAGCTGGATTTCTCCCTAAAGGGGTGGAACAGCAACCTTTATCTACCCAATCTAGTCTACAGGGGAGCTTAGAAGAGTAGAAAGGAAAAAAAATGCAAGAGGTAAAGAAACTTCTAAATCCTAAATCGAAAATTTTTTCCCGCTTTGCGGCATAATATTTCTTTTTAAGATTATTTGGTTCTTTGTAATGATGTTTTCGGGGCTAATTGAAAATGAGAACATTAGAACCACATTATTACTACATTCCAGTGGTAGGTGCCATCATAATCCAGCGCTTCACGCTAAAAAATACTCTCAGACTTTTACTTAGTTCTTGTGCATGCAAATAAACAAAAACAAAATGACATTTTGTAACTCTGATTTTTTAGATAACTTAGACCCTTTGCAGCACAATATTGATTTGTTAATAATCGAAGTCAAATTTTTTATTTTGATTTTTGACTCTCATGCTGTGGACTCTAGCTCATGGACAAGCAAAAACCTTCTTATTTATCCCATGCAAGAATGATGTGCAGGTTTTAAATATAATGTTGTATTCAACACTCCAGTCAGAGGTTCATACTTTTTGTAAAAGCTGTATAGGTTAAACCCATACCACTTCCTTGCAGTAAAGTGGAATCAGCAGCATAGGAAAGAAAAAAAGAAACAGAGCAAGATCAAAGTTTTGCTCCTGCAACACAATTAGCCTATATAAGATGGTAACTTGGAATAAGCAGAAATTACTATAAACTAAAGTATTTTAGGAAACAAAATTTTCGTGAAAAATAAAGAGTACATTTAAAATTAGCAGAAATTAGTTTATAAAAGATGTCAAATCTAAAGCAAGAAAAAGTATTCAAGAAGTGAAACCTAAAATGACCAGAACTTACAATAGATAGCAAAACCCATTGTAAAAGGAACATAAATTAGTACACACAAGTTTGGGTTTCTTGGAAAATTTCAAAGTGTAAAGTTGACTGTCAAGAAGAGATGCACTTCCATTAATGTTAATTTCATAAAAAAAAGCAATCATTCAAACAGGAAATACAACCACCTTGGAGCAGCTGATCAATATTGTCTGTTGTATATTCTTTTATCTAAAGTTTCTTACACTGAGAGCCATATTCCGCAATATTTTAGACCAAAATTTTACTGTCTGGAAAAATTTATCATTCTCAAAGAGAAGTTCATTTCTTGCTGAATCTAGTGTGTTTGTTGTTTAATTTTAATACTGTTATTGGAAAGCTAGCTCTGTAACTGTTTTAAATAATTTTCTAGGATTCATTGTTAACACATTTGCACAGTTTGCTTTTATTAAGTCACTAGGTGTTAGTTTTTGAACTTGATTTTCTTTTCAGATTTGCCCAATGCTCTAATAGATGATGGTTTATGCTACGTTAACTTTACTCTTCTGTCTTCTCTCTGGTATTATTTGTCCCCCAGTCCAGGAGACAGGGAACGAAATTGAAAATGAATTAGAGCAGGTTAGTTTAAAAATTAAATATTTATCATTAGTGCAAAATAAATTTGGTATTTCCGTGGTATTTTGTATTTGAGAGTTCTTTTATTTCTTGCAAAAGTATGACTAATTCTTATTCTTAACATATTTAAGATATGAATATGATTGAAGCAATTGTAGTTGCTTCAGAACTGTTACATCATCTAGCTTCATATAATATTGTCACATTGACTAAAAAACGAAAATTTAGAGCAGAGTAAAAAAATAAAAGTAAAAAGAAAATGTTTATTTCATTTTTGTACTTGAATGTTATTTTTTTATTATTATATATATACAGATGACTCATAAATGACTGATAAAACAATCAGAAACTTGATGTCTCAGCCTTTTACAGTCGCGTCAATTCACGAAGATAAAGTGGAGGTGGGGGGGAGGCAATTAAATTTTCTAAAATCTGTGGGGGCATGGGTGCCCATAAGGGAGGGGGGGGTCCTAGCCCCTCCCCTGGCTGAATGACGGTGTCATATATTTATATTAAATTAAAAAACTTTTTCCACCAAATAAGTTTTCAAAGAAAAGTAAATAGCTCTCTTAAGCCAAAACTGGGCAGAAATAAAGTCGTAAAACTACCACAAATCACTATCAACAATTAAGTGAAACTCAAAACGAACAGAAATTATAATAAATAGCCTAGTGAAACTCAAAACGAGCAAAAATTAACATTACTAGGGCTGACAACCCACATGCCTTCTCAAGACCAAAACATAACTTAGGCTTTACTGAAAAAAAAAAAAAAAATGACCGTGGATTGTCAGTTTAATATACCTATACTGATATTTATTCCTTAAAATAAAAAAAGGGTAAACAAAAGTGAGTAAAAAAAAGTTTTTTACTTATTTAAGTAAAAAAAAGTGAAAACATTTAAACATATTTTGTTTTAAGTAAAGTCCAAATTCACAAGAGCACCTCTTCCTAAAAACCTTACATCCCCCCGGAGCATAACTTAAAACCCTTACCCCATACTCTGGGGGTTGTGTCAACCCCAAAGACCATGTTGTTAGATCTTTGGACCATTTTTTAACAAATGGCTATCTTAAAATTCCTATCGGATGCATTTGGCAAAAATATGACGTGGGGTTGGGGTATAGATACCCTCCGATAAATTTGACTCTAAAAAAGGGCTCTTCAAATTCCAATTTCCAGTCCAATGAGCCCCCTCCGAAGTTATACGACTGTCGTTTCCATAAAAACCTTCAATGCCCTCAGGGCATGCCTTACAACCCTTGCTCTGAGAACTGTGAGGGGGTTCTCATCATCAAAGACATAATTTCTGGACTTTCAAACTACATCAAACAAAATAACTATCTTGAAATTTTGACTGGAAGTGTTTGGGGAAATGATGGGTGTGGGAGGGGGATGGTTGCCCTCTAATCGCTTTTGACTATTAAAGAGGGCACTAGCCCTCTCAATTACCAACCGACTGAGCCCTTTTCAAAGTTTCTATGACAACAAATGGCCATCTTAAAATTTCTATCAGATGCATTTCAGGAAAGTGCAACGTGTGTGTGTGTGTGGGGGGGGGGGGGTATTTGCCTTCTGATCACTTTAACTCTTAAAAAACACTATAACTAACACCATAATTTAAAAAAGCACTATAACTGGTTGCCCTCCATGAGCTCTTTTTGAAGTTCCTATGACAATTTCTTTCTATAAGAAGTGCCCTGGTCTAAAAAAAACATATCGGGCCCACATCGCTCTTTACTTAGGCAGCGCTATCGTGCTGCTTATAATATTTGTCTTGAGATTTTAATTATTCAGTACTGGAAGTGCCAATTAGACCAGGTAAGCCCCCCTGAAATTCAGCCTATGGGTGCCCATGGGAGGGGGGTAAATTATCGTTTTTCTAATTTATTCCAACGAAAATACCAAAAAACGCATTTTTCAAGGAAAATATCCCAGAAAGGTTTTCTCAGAATTTAGGGAAGGGTATAGCCCCCCCCCCCCCGTACTGCAATTGGTGCCACTTGCCTTTTACTGCGGTTTCTAGTCAGATAAAATAGTCTTTCACCAAAATAATCACCTTAGTCCTGTTTTTTTTTTTGTGGATGGGGGGGGTATACACACAGTAGCTGCCCTCTGCAAGCACGTAAATGAAAAGAAAAAAAAAATGAAAAACAACTTAAAACTGGAATAATAAATAATAAGAATTATAGTGTTAGACTTTGTTTTAAAGGAAGTTATAGAAGCTTTATCTGTGTTTTTTGTTGTGAAGCAAGAAATACCTCCTCTGGATATATAAGTTTTGTTTTTCAATACCTCCTAATGGCCGCCCTTGAAGCCTTATTTTCGCTTACCCATCTCCCCGCCCCACCATCTCTCTCTTCTTCTTCTTCTTCTTCTTCTGCTAGATTGTGTTAATAATGAACTTGGAAAGTAAAATTTAGGAATAGCCGCATAATAGTGTACCCAGAAATCTTATGATTTAAATAAGATTTTAACCATCTCTCCCTCTTTTCATTACTCTTTCTACAATCCAAGTAATGTTTTTTGAATATTTATTATCCTTTCAGTTTTTTTATTAGTCTTATTTTACTCAGGATTGTATTGTCTTATTTTACACAAGGAAATAAAATTTTTGGTATTCTTGTTTGAACTGATCTTTTTCTTCTTTTTTTTTTAGGGACTTGGATTAGAATACGAAAGGTATGTCAAGGAAGTTGTCCAAGCATTGGAATCTGACCCTGAATTTAGAAAGAAGCTAGAAAACTCAGACCCAGAAGACATTAAGGTATTTATGTGTAGCCTATAATTTATCCATTCTCTTATGTAATTTTTAAGAATTGTGTAGATTGTTGTAAAACAATCAATTGGAGCAGCAAGCTACAGACTTTTCTATAAATTTGACCTTAGTGGGAAAGGTCTAGTTTTAACAGCACAGTTTTTTCTTCCAAACTTCCAAGGCATGAAAACATGTCATTATTTGTACGAAATAATACTAAATTTTCTGTTTTTTTCCTATTTTGTATATAACAACGTCGTATAGCATACTGTTTGTGGGCAGCATGTTTATATTGCCCACAAGCCACCTGAATTCTCCAGATCTCCAAAGCACATCTGGTAAAGCTGGTTCCGCTGGCTTGTACCATCTTCAGGACTCAATCTCTTCAAGCTCCAGTAATGGGAGTTGACTGAGAACTGCATCTCTTGCCTCAAACTTGAATATTTAGTGTAGGCTATTCTCGAGGTATGTGCCTTGTCAATACATCTCTGAGACTGAAGTTAATTTTTTCGTAAGCTCAGCTGAATGGAGCTGTCCATCAGAAAATATCTTGTTGAGTGCTATAAACACAGTAGAGGCTTCTAATTGAAGAGACAAAAGAGTAAAATTGAACCGCGACTACCATATTTTTCAGTATATGAAAAATAATAACAACATGCTACTCTTCCTATCTTCATCATAAGAATCTCAGTCTCCCCTACGCAATGGCGCACAATTTGCTCGCACTCGCAACTAGCATTTCAGTGCCCTCGGCCGTAGGCTCAGTCTCAAGTAAAACTCCTCTCCGTGCTCTACTTCAATTGGCTTATAAAATCTTAGAGTACAACACCAGTAAGGCACACTTGAATCTACTGGTCCTGAAGGCGTGAATCCAACATACTAAGGAAATCATCATGTTTACAATGGGAACCCTGGCCCTCATTCTATGTCCACGAAAAGCCATCATTATCCATCAGGGCTTTAACCTGTTTTTTG